>CM060921.1:251825924-253075924 GCA_030737875.1 Allium sativum
TTGAAATTCGTTGTGTGAATACTTTCTAAAATTATAATCGATGTTAAATGAATAGTATTAGTTTATACTATATTGAGATCTTTACGATATGGTTCTAAATCGATTGGAGTCAAGCGATTTTAGTTATTCTCAAATTCAATATAATCGAAGTTAAATATTTAAATTTGATTTCAAAATTTCGAATATGAAATTTTGTATATACTATTTTATAAAGTGATTTATAAAATAATGACCACGGTGTGAAAAATGTAAACGATGGGTTGTTAAAGAGACCGGGATCGGCTATTGTCATACTCTCTGCCAATACCGAAAACCACTTTAACAACTGTGTACACGGTGGAGTTACAGAATGAAGGGGATGATTTGGCGAATGACTCCATTTTATTTTATTTCATATTAATTACGAGACCCTGACTACCTTGAGTCAGCTTGATGTGGCTAAAACAGGAGCTATGCACGGACCAAGTGAGGTCATACCTCTTATCGAGCACACTTCTTCGATATTATTCTATTACTGTTGAGATTCGATTTTGGCCCTTTTGATTATGGGAGTGTGTATCGAGGTGGGTGGTAGTAGCTACTATGTGTTACCACCAGTCCGGCTCTGCAAACGGTGAATCCACCCTAGCATTCCTTGCATGCCTTGTCACATGCCTTATACGAGCCCACTACGACTTTGTTTTGTACCGTTTTATATGGAGTGCCCTCTGATCAACCTCCAGTTTACGAAGGAATTACAGTACTGTATATACTATGGGAATATATAAACGGTGTAAGGGTAATCATGGTAATCCCGCTTACGCTATTTTGATATTTTATTTTTCTGGTAGACACTATTGTATATAGCGTATTACACTATATAGTATTAGTTTGACGGATCCTTAGAGGACGATGATCCCAAACATCCTTTAAGTTACTGATGCATTTCATTTAACATTTTATTTGAGTTGATTTACTTCCATGAGAAAGTCCTGATCCGAGTTGTTTTGTTTTGCATTATTGCTCGGGTCAAATCGAGTATTACAGCTTTCTTGGTCCACTCTTGGAGTTTATATTGGATCTTCTCACCTGTATCTACCTATTCAGTTGTTCCAGTTCAACTATTTCTTGAGTTTCTATTTCAGACTGATATCCTTTATTAACATACTAGAGATCTTGTATTAGACTTCAGCTGTATCATTTATGTAAACTCTGATGTAAAGTTTATTTGTTAGCTTCATGAACTACTATTTTATTTTAAATTTTCTGCTGCAAGATATTATATTGCTCTGTATCTATGTCTGTGATTCTATGATTTATTCTATTTACCCCAGAAGCTAATAACAAGTTGTTATTTTGGATGTTTCGAGTTGACATGTTTGGTCGATTCGGCACGGTCAAAATGGCGGGTCGTTACATGTTTAGTAAATAATTTCTTAATCAATGAACTAGGAAATAATGGTTATTTTTTAGAAGGAGATTTTCAAAGGTAAGAGGGTTTTATAAAACCATATCCTACAGAAAATAATTAAATGGGATTTGTTTTGATATTAGAATGAAATATCGGTTTTTGAATAACAACTCATTTCTATCTTAAGATAAGAACGTTGTTGATCAAGGTCTGAGAGGTAATTATAATACCCCAACTTGAATGACTTCAGGATTATCTGAGGATGATATTAGTTGTAATGGTAAAGAGGTATAGAATGATTTATTATTTCCATATGTTAAATTATAACGCAGTGATAATAAAAAGATTTGAAATATGTATAATGGGATTTCCAAAGTAATGGAAATGGAAAGATCGTAGAATATATATATGTAATGATATTCTCAAAGTAAAAGAAATAAAAGGAGATTGTGTGAAATTATAATGGTATTTTTGAGATAAAAAGGAAATGGAAAAAGGGAGTTTTGGAGTGGGCTTATTCTAAAGAATAAGAGTTGGTTATTATTTCAAATAATAAAACAAGAAAGATTTCATAACGTTGTTTCACGAGCGATAAGATGAATTTATTTCACAATTATAAATTATGAGTAATAAAATAGAAAATGTTTTGAAATGATAGTAAAATAGAAAATTGATATGATTATTGGATATTTCCCCAAGTATAAAAATAAAATAGTTTTGAGAATAATCTTATGTTAAATAAGAAGTGGGAAAGCTATATTTGTTATATTTAAATATTTAAGAGTTTTAAATTGACTATCGTTAATTATTTTAATTAAAGAGGCCAAGTAATGCTAGCACTGAATCAGTGAACTCATTTTATTCTCATGATTATTTATTTATAGTTAAATAACCGACTATCAAATCCGTCCCAGACGATTGTTGGTACGGAAAGACCGGGATCGAATTTATATTCGAAAACCGTTCCGAACCAGGAAATACGTGAAAGACGTTGATTGAAGATGGTACAATTGAAGGTCACGGATCTTCATAAGCGAAAGGACTGTTTGTCGAATTCTCTAGAGTCGCGCCCGGAGATATTCTAATGGTGATCATGTCGTAAATGAAATCTTCGGATTGCAAGGACTACTCACTACTAATCCATGGGGTGATGCCTAGGATGTGGTAGGAGGGTGCCTTCGGTTCATCTAGTTCTTGGATGACTTGTATGGATGGATGTCTGACAGAGGATCATGTACGTTGATTTCTACAAACGTAATTCTGTTGGTGGCGGAGAAATTCGTTTCTCTTAGCTTATACAGCTAGGGTATTTTTGTGGATGTCAATTGGTGATATCCAGCGGATCTGACGATGTGGCATTCAACATGGATAGAGATGTGTTGTTCTAAAGGGTAAGCTTAAACCGCAAGCCTCATCAACCGAGAAATGGTGAAAATCGTGTAATAACCCGGAAAATCCAAACCAATTTAAAATTTTATTTTGGCAATTTTTGTGAATTTTGAATATTTAAAATGAATTATTTTAAATAATAACGACGAGAAATTTATTTTGAATAGAATTTGAATGTATATATTTATATAGATCGTCGTTAGCATATAAATATTTATTTTTAATTATAAAAGGAATTGAAAATGGCGCGGTAGTTTGAAAATTCGATTTCAAACTTCAAATGAATGTACATGATTCAAAATAAATCGGATTTTAGTGAAACCAAAAATATTAGAATCTAATTGAGAATATCTTTCCAACGAATTCGAAAAATTGAAATTTCATAGCGGGAATAAAAAGTTACGCCCAGTTGAAAATTCAGAATAGTTGCTACGGAAAATATGGCCCTTAAAAATGGAAATTTTGCAAACGACCTCCATTTTTGACGAAACCACTTTTGTTGGATCCAGGATGTTGAATTTTTGCTAGATTCCAAAATTCGTAATTTTTGAAATCAATATGTGAGTGTGGCGAAGTAAAACATGCTTTAACAGTTTTAGTCAATTTGGATCGACCAGAAAATGGATATTTTTCGAACGGTCTCCAAATTTGATGAGATTAGTTTTTTAGAACCGTATCGTCAATGCGAAGCTAAAAAATATTTTTCGAGAATTTTTAGAGTCCGTATGTGGCACCGGTAAATTGAAATGTACGTTTAAATTGAATATATATTGATTTATGTTTTGATTTTGATGAAAACTGATCGTAACAGTCGTATTGAGTTACGAAACATATCCCATTGTGTTCGGAATGGTGGTAATTAGCTAGGACGGCAGGTGGTGGGTCTCGTTTGGAGATTGAAATTTAAGGTTACTTTTTGAGAATTAAAAATAATAAATATTTAATAAACTGGGGCCAAGCCCTTTTCTTCCCCAAACTCGGTCAATGCCCCCCCCCCCCCGGTTCAAAATCGATTGAATAGATTTTTATATAAAAAAGAAGAAGATCGCGTCTGAACCCATCGACCCCCCTTCCCCCTGCCACCATCCACGGCCGTGACCCCTACCTCCGATCCCCCTCCACGCGTTGCTCCAGCCGCCACTCCTCTCTCCCCGTCCTCCTCTGACCACTCGAAGCACCCAACCCTCCAAAGCCCCAAAATCGAAGCCGCCTCCGCCCGGTTCACCGCTGGACCACCTCCGTCGCCGAGCACCTCGCCTGGCCACCCCCTTACCGCTTGAACCGCCATCCCCTACCCCGAATTTCAATGTGAGTTTTAACTTTGTTTATATATTTTTGTTTATGCTATATGATTTATAAAAATATGATTTTTTTATATAAATATATATAAACTGAATTTTAAAAAAATATGATTGTATTATATATATGTGAAAAGCCAAAAAGATTAGATTTTTATAATAAAAAAGATTTGATTTTTGAACTAGTAAAGATAAGATTTTCAGTTTATAAATAAAAATTGGATTTTTATTTATATAGATGGCAAATAAAAATTGGATTTTTATCATGAAGAAAGTTTATATTTTTATATATAGAAAAGGTTAGATTTTTAATTAGTGAAAGATGAGATTTTTATCGTATGCAATATGAGACTTTTATATATTTGAAATAAAAATGCGATCTTTATATATGTGTAGTGAAATAAAAATATAATCTTTATATAGAAGATAGCGTTATAAATATATGATCTTTATATAGAAAACACCGTTGTATAAATATAATTTTTATATAGGAAGTAATGATGTAAAAATATAATTTTTATATATATAACTGAATAATAAAAATGCAATTTTTAATATGAACAGTGTAAAGCAGACTGCGTTAGAATTCTGGCCAAATCCGGACGGTTCAGAAATTCAGAAATAAAACTGGCGGAGTGGAACCTGAAGGTGAGAACTTCTCATTTTTATTTTAATTTCTAGTTAAAATATATACTAGGATGCAAACGGTGCTTAGCAGCACCGGACACCCGTCGTCCACAGACCATGGACGCTTGTTTGTTTGATTGATGTGTTGTGAAAATTGATTGTGTGATGTGGAATGAATAAATATTTTATAGTTAAAAATATAATTTTTAATGTGTATAAAATAAAATAAATATTTATAAACAAATCGGATGATTTGTTTATGTACACACATTTGACTTATATCGATTGGGACGATAAATTTTACACATCGCCCGACTGCACAAATAAAATTCATTATTTGTTGATTGAAACCCCACATGGGTATTGGGATGATACTGGACATACACTAATCCCAATAATTAGCTGTATGTCGATCGATTGATTGACAGACTGTTATAAGCGTTAAATATTTATATTTGATGCTTATACAGTATAGAATGCACTCTGGATGATGGTTGACTGTGTTTGATTGTTGTATACATGTATTGTATGAAATCCATATAAATCAAATTATATGGTAATTGACTGTGTCTGATTACAATTCAGAAAGAATAAATATTTTGAAATAACGAGTATTTTAAGGTAACGAATATTTTAAAATAATATTCAGTAAAAGATCAAAATCAGATTTTGATGTCCGATTTGGGATGGACACGATTATATTTAAATATATAAAGTTGTGTTGATTAGATTAACGCCATTTTGACGTGAATGATATTTATATCGATTTTATTCATTTTTATAATGAATATTGAAAAGAAAATAATTTCGAAATATAATGTTTAGAAAATATTATCATTTGTATATCGATGATGTGGAATATTCAATTTTGATTAGAAATTTAATATGAAGTTGAAATCGTTTTGAAAATGAATTTGAAACGATTTATAAAATACATTTTAAAAAGAAAATCGACGAAATATATATTATATATATAATATAATGGTCTGAATATAACGCGCCGCGCTGCGGTAGTTCGCGAATTTCGACCATTTACTTCGAATGGACATTGCGGGAGATCCGACCGTCAAATTCTCCTAAAACCATAACCGTTGGGTTCATATCAAAAAGAGATTTCAAACGAATATTAGAGATTTGAAATCTAATGATTGGATTTGGAATTATGTCCAAATCAAATTTGGAAAAGGTCGCTGCAAGTGCAGTTCGATGGCCGTTTATGGAAATTGACTGTACGGACCTGGATAAAATTATTAAAAATATCAATAATAAGTGTAAAATCATAAGAAATGATTTGGAAGGAATTAGGATGAAAATTTCCAAATTTTAAAAGACAAAAATAGATTTTTATCGAAATGAACAAGTTTTGAACTAGAATTGTGATCTAATTATTTTTAAAATAAATAAACTGGATTTGAAATGGTTTTAAAAATAACCAGGATTTCTAATATATTAATTAGAATGGATTTGAATAAAAATTATCTTCGAAACATTTCGATATTGGATTTCGTGATTATACGGATATTGTGGAGGAATTTGGAAGATATATATATCATTATTCCAATATGATATTTGTTGATTTCAGAATTTGATATTGAATATAAGCCGATATACTTTCTATTCAAAGCCTTATTTTTAATATCAAATTGGATTTTGGGTTAGTCGTAAACGGTATCTTTAATAATACTATTCTTAAACCGAATGGAGTTAAGAAAATCAGAAACTGACTGGAGATTAGTTAAGTTGAATTGTTTCCTGGGTATTGGTCTGATGTTGGTTTCGGCCATCGGGGTTAATACTTAGAGGATTGTTCTCTTACTAATTTATGGTTAGAGGCTAATGTGAATTGGGTTTATTATGAAATTGTTTTTAACGACATTCATTCTTTAACCCGATTTACAGTGAAATATGATTTGTAAATCTTTTTATTAAGATTTAACGGGAATTTTCCAAGGTAACATTTTCCAGTTTAATATATTAAATTGGAATTGAATGGAATTCGAGTTGATAATAATCGAAGTGAACTTCTGTGGAGGAAGACTGTTAATACATATGGAATTTAAGAGGCGTTGTCGTTATTTTATTTATATTATTGGTCGTATATGGAAATTGATATCGATTATATATTGATTTGTTTTTCCGTGAAGATTCCATAATTAATGGAATGTGAATTGGGTTGTCGTGAATGGTATCTTTAATAATACTATTCTTAGACCTATTGGAGTTAAGAAAATTGGAAACTAACTGGAGATTAGTTAAGTTGAATGGATTCCTGGGTATTGATCTGATGTTGGTTTCGGCCTTCGGGGTTATTACTTAGGGAATTGTTCACTTGCTAATTTACGGTTAAAGGCTGATGGAATGTAATGTGATTTTGGGTTTATCGTGAACCGTGTTTTAAATGACATTGGTTCTTTAACCCAGTTAAGACAGGATATGATTTCCCAAGTTATACAATCGCTAATATTGATTTTTGGGAAGATTAAATCCAAGTGGAGTTTTAATGCATCTTTAATTAGATTGAAATAATATCCAAAGGAAGATTAAAGAATAAATTTAAAGAATTTATCTTTGATAAAATTAATGGGAACCTTTCCCAAAGTATAAGAATATTTGAATAAAGGAATATTCTGGATTGGAATGAGGCATATGTTGTGTTTTTATAGCACTTGTTTATTATATACGTGAGTTATTCAGAAAGACCGGGTTTATCCCATTCTAAATAACTGATTCGACGATGTGTCGAGGATGAAGACGGTGGTTGAAGACCGGAGACCTTTACATCGTTTGGATGATTACTGATGTCTTGATTGGGCTGTACACCCAAAGCAAGGTAATAAGTGGTGATAGTCCAGACGTACTTGGAGATCGACGGATATGCGAGGGTGTAACACCCCACCTCCGCCAGGGTGGCTCTTGCAAGCAACTCTGACTTTGGTGGGGCGTTTTAAAACAAGGGTAAACATGCATAATGATATAACAAGGCAGGACATGACATATATGTATGTAAATAAACAGAGTAAGTAGATAAAACAGCGGAAGATTTTTAAACCATTTCAAAACACAAGTCTGGTACATCAAAATGTCAATTTCCCAAAATTACAAGTCTAGATAAAAACATCATCTGATAAACTAAAATACATAAGTACTATCCCCAAATAAGAGTGATAAACCATAGCGGGCTCAATATCTAAATGTACATGAGCTAATCCAGCATGCAAGCTAAGCGATCCAAGCTAAGCACCAATGTTCCCACCCTGAGAACCTGGGGGGGGGAAACGGAAGAAAAGAAGCGAAAGAAAACAGGTCAGTCAAAAAGACTGAGTAAGCCCTGCTACGATCAGTCTATAAACTAATAAAGTTAACAGCATGATGGAAACTGAGATGATCATAGATAACAACATACTAGCATGATAAATTAACTACAAGATAGATAGAGGTGTCATCGCCTAAACAAGGTTAAGTTTTGCACCACGGTGTACTAGCAAACCAACATAACAGATATTTATCCCTCGGCCCAAGCTTTGACCCAATAACATGAAGTGACCTTAATATAAGGTCCAACCAAACGGTCTAGTCGATCGGCTCCCTATAAACCTAACACGTCAAGTGTTGGTGTCCATACGGCCCACATATGGTTGTAGTCAGACTGTGCTGGGTCCACCTTTGGGTGTATCAAGCCCTCGGGTGTCAACCCCAGACACTGAAGCAATAATGCACAGTCTAAACCTACTGGTACCCGTGCCTCGAGTTTGTCCAACACCGGACTACGTGCACGTCCGTAGCCCGCCTGGACCCGCACCGCTATACCACTCAAACGTCACTTTGGTCGCTTACATCCGTCCAGTAATCGTGCCCCGCCCTAGCCCAGCCTCTAGGGTTGTGATGATACCAAACTGGGATTACTGCTGGAACAGACCACGTTGCTAGGGTTTCCTAAGAGGGTTAAGTGTGATTTAACCCTTCACTAATCATGGATTAAATTGGTTAAGTGTAACCGACAGTTCACAACTTAACCCCATTTCAATCCCTCAAACCCCCAAATGGATTAAATTGGTTAAGTGTAACCGACAGGTTACAACTTAACCCCATTTCAATCCCTCGAATCCCCAAATTGGTTAAGTATTAGTGGACCCTGACTTAACCCTAATCATGAGGCATTAATTAGTTTAATGCACCTTAACCTCTCACATTAGACTTTGTTGTGATTACTTAGTTAAGCCGGTGGGTTCCGGGTAGATTTACACCACAACTTGGTCTAACCTCGGGTCTTGGCACCACATGACCAACTTCTCACATTGGGTCCTATTGTTTGTAGCCACTAGTTAAGCCGGTAGGTTCCGGGTAGAATTACGCTACAAACTCAACCCAACCTCGAGTTGGCCACACTTATGTTTTCTAAGTGTCATGTCCACTTTATTTCAAAACATAATTACAAGTCAACAAATACTTGGGTAGACCTAACTTAATAGGTAAATTCCCAAGGGGTAGACCTAACTTAATAGGTAAATTCCCAATCTTATATTTTTATGTATTTTAAGTTTACCCAAACCCCCCAACGTCATTCTATCGCTTACATATTCGTAATAACGCATAAAGGATAGGAAGAGGGAACTTGGCATAACATACATGATGAACTTGCATATCACAACAAACATGCATAACATGTTAGACTTGCATAACTTAGCATAGTGAACTTGCATATTACCATAAACATGCATAACATGTTAAACTTGCATAACTTAGCATAGTGAACTTGCATATTACCATAAACATGCATAACATGTTAAACTTGCCTAACATAGCATATGGAACTTGCATAAACATACATAACTTGTCAAACATGCATAACATGGCATAGTGAACTTGCATAAACATGCATAACCCAATAAACTTGCAAATCATGGCATAGTGAACTTGCATAAACATGCATAACTTGTTAAACTTGCAAATCATGGCATGGTGAACTTGCATAAACATGCATAACTTGTTAAACTTGCAAATCATGGCATGGTGAACTTGCATAAACATGCATAGCTTGTTAAACTTGCAAATCATGGCATGGTGAACTTGCATAAACATGCATAGCTTGTCAAACATGCACAACATGGCATAGTGAACTCGCATAAGCATGCATAACTTATTAAACATGCACAACATGGCATAGTGAACTCGCATAAGCATGCATAACTTATTAAACATGCACAACATGGCATAGTGAACTCGCATAAGCATGCATAACTTATTAAACATGCACAACATGGCATAGTGAACTCGCATAAGCATGCATAACTTATTAAACATGCATAAATCCCAACTTTCATCACATATTAACTTTAGAGTTTCTAAAATGAAGGTAAGAGGGCTTACAAATATTATGAAGACTCAAATCTACAAATAAAGATTGAGAAGCCCTTTATGCAAGCATAAAAACCCAAAACAAAGCTCCAATAAGAAATACTCTTAACAAAAACCCAAAAAACTCTAGCTTAGCAAATAAAACTTGCAACTTGATGATGTATGCAAGCTAATGATCATTCATACAACTTAGAAATGCTTGTATGAACATCATAATCCTCATAGGAATGATTTATGAAGAGGTTGGAGGCTAGGGTTTTTAGGTGGAGGCCATTTGAGAATTCAATTTGACATAGTTTGGTTGCTAGATTGAATAATGAGGTTTTAGGGTAGGATTAGGGTATTATTTATAGAAGATTAAGGTGTTTTTAGCCCTAGGATTAACCCTAGGTTAGTTTAGGTCCGTCAGATTTCGGAACTCTCCAGAACCAAGCCACACAACCAAGCCCAGATCAAAATTGGTGCGCCAGGCAAAACTGCCCGGCCACCCTGTGTCGACAGGGCTGTCGACAGGGCTGTCGACACCCTGGGGACCCTGTCGACATGCCTGTCGACATGGGGGTCCTGGCGGGAGTTTTCCCGCCTGCGCCAGTTTGCCCTAATTTCCAACTTTGAACTTGAAATTCAAATCTGTTTTTGACATGGAAATTTCTGAAAACTTCGATGGGCCTTAACTGGGTCATACGGACTCCGATTTTCGAAAACTCGGACTCTATTTCGCGTATTTTTCCGAGACGAACGCAATGGCATAGCCCGTTTCCCTTGATTCAAATTTTAGAATTAAATTCTGCCTCGATTTATGTTATAACAGGTTATTGAAAATACGGGTTGTTACATTCTCCCCTCCTTAAAGGATTTCGTCCCCGAAATCTTCCAGTTAGGAAGAACGTATCCTACCATCCAATCATCCATCTACTCAAAGCATCATCCACGAGCAATCATTGTCCTTACAAGATTCTAAATGCTGGATGAACATATGCAGAGGTGTGTGTATATGTACTTATCTAATGCAAATATCATCAATGCGAATTATGTTGGTGAAATGAATCCATATGTATGCAATTCCTAACATAATGTATATCATCTATATGTGTGCACATAACATACACCCATATGCAACATCCATGTGATAACACACAATTTTCATCCATGAATAAGCATAAACACTCATGCATATGCAATATGAGGAGTGTGCGAGCCGATCTAGTGCCTAATTGTGTATAATGCATCCACGAGCAACCACTTGCAAACACTTGCAACCACTTGCAACCATCAAACATAACATGTCTCAAACACATGTTTCATCCAAAGGATTCTACCTAAGGTTCTCATGACAAGATAAACACGATAAACTAGATAAACTAGATAAACATGGATAGAGAGATATGCTAAAAAGAGATCTTAGAAGATAAGCAAGATAAACTCCTTTTTGGATTACAAAAAATCCATTCAAACTCTGACATATAGTACTAACCGAGGAGTCATAACCCCCTTATGGAGTTTACAACAGAAATAAGATCGAGAATGGGACCGAGAGGATATATACAAAAGATAACTTGCAAGCAAGCTCCACAGGAAAACAAGGATCAAGGATGCACTCTTAAAAAGAGATATGATGCGCGTATCTAGTCTTCACTGTTCTTAGTCACGTTTCCGTGAGCTTAACTCCACTGTGCTTTGACCGTCTTTTACTTCATGATTTCTTGGCTTCCTAACTCCTATTTCCCAAATTCGAGTTGGAACTCATTTCATTATCGCCTCTCGTCTTCCTTTTCCACTTATTCTTCTTTCTGTGTACTTGGCTTAAACATAACTGTAACCTCATGATTTCATGCAAGCTCTCCAAAATTCATTAGTGAATCCTGGATCTCGTCTACTTACTATAAAGTATTCCACGCAGCAGAACTTTTCTTGAAAATACCAATCCACGTTGCCAATTGCCCTTATAAACGTGATTTTCTATAACTCATGCTTAATCGAAATGAACCATCCGCCTATGAGTGATAGGTCATACCTAGATTCAATTGCCTACCCCTGGCTTCCTGTAGGCTATTTCAAAACTGGCCAACTTCTTGAGGGTAAACCGTTGCTAACCATGATGCAGTCCTCTCGCTCTTCACCGGACTGAAATGAGCACTCTTCGTGAGTCTACCTATTATGACCCACATACCTGTATTCCCTTTCTTTAATCTAGGTAGTCTATCCACATAATCTATCGAGATGTTTTCACACTTCCCTTGCGGAACCTCCAATGGAGGTAATGGCCCGCCGGGCTTCTATGACTTGGCCTTAACCTGGTGGCACAACATGCATCCTGAGACCAACTCGGCCACCTCCTCGAGTGATGCGCATCTTCAGGAACCTTCTTTACCAAGTCTTCCACTCGAGGAACACATAACATCTCGCCTCGAATCAACTGGTCCATGTTCTTGACTAACTGCGGGTCTTCTTCCTGTGAAACCCCCTTTTTGATCCAGAAGAGTAAGTCTAAGCTCAGGGAATGCTAACTAACTAGCCAAACGGAGAAAGCTTCTTACTTCAATTGCCCTCCTCAGAGTTCTCCGGTCTTAAACCGCCACCACTTTAGCGGAATCCACCGCTAAGCCATACTTAGGAACTATGTGCCCAAGAAATCCAACTTCTTTCCTCCAAAGTGACATCTGGAGAACTTGACCTTCAACTGGTGGCTCTAAGCGTATCAATCACCTCCTTGAGATGTCTAGCCTGCTCTTCCTCGTTCTTTTAAGGAGATCAAAATATCGTCTACGACGACCACGACAAACTTGTTCAAGGACTCCCTAAACACCCTACCCATCAAGTTCACGTAATATGCGGGTGCATTAGTCAAACCAAATAGCATGACTAGCCATAAAAATCCATCTAGAGTCCTAAACGCAGTCTTGTCAATTCCATCCTCAGCCATCCTAAGCTGATGGAATCCGGTAGCTAGATCAAAAGAAAACAGATGCTCCCACAAGCTGATCAAACAAATCATCGATCCTTGGTAACGGTTGTCTATTCTCCTCACGATAATCAACACATAAGCGAAGCAGACTGTCCACATTAGTAACGAATACTACTGGAGCACCCTACTCGAAAATGCTTCGTCTCAGGAAGTTCTTCTCAAGCAACTCCTTGACTTGCTTTCTTAACTCTCATCTCGTGAGGTCATGTGCCTAACCGGCCACGAAACTGGCTTGGTATTACCAACCAGACAATGCGGAAATCTATCCCACGTCTAGGGGTAACCCCTTTTTTCCCCCAAGATATCAGGATATTCTCGGACCACCCTCACAGATTGCAAACTATCGATAGACGAGTTGAGGGATTCAAGATAACATGACGGGACCCATAGGGTTGCTAGAAATTTCTAGGGTATTACCGAGGCGAGTCATGAGCCTCACAACCCTATATACAAAAACCAAGAATGGCTCCAAAACAGGACAACCATTCCATGACCAAAACCAACCCATATCCCCTAAAACTGAGAATATAAACATCCCACGAGAATTCTATACTCAAGATAGAAATTTTCAAATCCACTCAGACCACAAACAAACGGGCAGAACCCCCAATTGGATTTGAAACACATACGGGATCATCAACTAGACTAGTACTTAGGTGCAAACTTTCAACTAGATCAGATGAAATAAAACTATGCGATGTGCCAGAATCAAACAAAGTACGAACAGGGAAAATCAGAAAATGTAAACAAGACTTCCAACAGAAACACTACCTCCATCATGAGCTGGAAGAACGGTGTTGAGGGGATGAACTCGCCCTCCAGATAGTCCTGCACACTGAGTCTGACCTTGCCCTTGTTTCCTCGGGCAATCCTTGCTGAGATGTCCAAACTCACCACAATGAAAGCATTCGCCCCGCTTTCTCTTCTTCTTCCTACATTCCCTGGATATATGTCCAACTTTACCACAGAAGTTGCATTTCCTATTCTCTCTTGGCTTGTCCTTGCGGTTGTTGTTATTCTTGCCTCGTTTCCCGGAATTTACCCTCTTGCCTTGAGACTCATTCGCCTTGACCTCTTTCTTGACATTGTTATCTTCTTCTTGAAGTAGGGTCATATTCACCAAATTCTCGAAAGTCGCCCCCAAGGGTATATGAGACATGGCCAAACCATGTAATGGCTCGTTTAATCCTAGAGCAAAATGTAGGGCCTTCTTCTGAGCTGTATTAACCAAGTCTAAATCGACCCGAGCCAGTTGGTTAAACTTATCTATGTATTCCCTAATAGTCATGTCCCCTTGCCTCAGGGATAAAAACCTCAGTCCAAACCTTCCTCTAAAGTCATCCCAAGTCTCAATTGGCCTAGTAGCGGTGGTGACTACCCACCAACATGCAGCTTCTTCCTTTAGCAACCATACTGCTAATAAAACCTTCCTGCGGTCACCTATATCAAAGGTGGCTAAAAGATCTTCGGTCTCTTTCAACCAATTCCTTGCCTCTACAAAAGTCTCTGTTCCACTAAAATTCTTGCCACCCATCATCTTAAAGTTCTTACAAGTTTCCGCAAAATCCGCTTGTGGAGGCTGAGGGAGGAGAGGAACATCAGCTACGGAAGGGGGAGGAGGAACAGCGGCCTTGACTGGAAAGACAACATTAGAGACACCCGGGACCGGTGCCGTGACTTCCAAGTACCGACGAAACCAATCGGGTATTGTTACTCCTTCGGGCAAGATGAGATTATCAGACATGCTGGAAACGAAAAGAAAAGAGTTCAAACGAGGGGTCAAAGGATAGTGCTAATGGCTTTTGGGGAATAGCCTTTAAAAATAACTAGACTTTTCTTTGGAAAATACTTTATACTTGGTTTTGAAAATAGTTTTTCAAAAGTTTTAAAAACCTTTTTATCCCTTCTCGTAAACCATATGCTCTGATACCAAATGTAACACCCCACCTCCGCCAGGGTGGCTCTTGCAAGCAACTCTGACTTTGGTGGGGCGTTTTAAAACAAGGGTAAACATGCATAATGATATAACAAGGCAGGACATGACATATATGTATGTAAATAAACAGAGTAAGTAGATAAAACAGCGGAAGATTTTTAAACCATTTCAAAACACAAGTCTGGTACATCAAAATGTCAATTTCCCAAAATTACAAGTCTAGATAAAAACATCATCTGATAAACTAAAATACATAAGTACTATCCCCAAATAAGAGTGATAAACCATAGCGGGCTCAATATCCAAATGTACATGAGCTAATCCAGCATGCAAGCTAAGCGATCCAAGCTAAGCACCAATGTTCCCACCCTGAGAACCTGGGGGGGGAAACGGAAGAAAAGAAGCGAAAGAAAACAGGTCAGTCAAAAAGACTGAGTAAGCCCTGCTACGATCAGTCTATAAACTAATAAAGTTAACAGCGTGATGGAAACTGAGATGATCATAGATAACAACATACTAGCATGATAAATTAACTACAAGATAGATAGAGGTGTCATCGCCTAAACAAGGTTAAGTTTTGCACCACGGTGTACTAGCAAACCAACATAACAGATATTTATCCCTCGGCCCAAGCTTTGACCCAATAACATGAAGTGACCTTAATATAAGGTCCAACCAAACGGTCTAGTCGATCGGCTCCCTATAAACCTAACACGTCAAGTGTTGGTGTCCATACGGCCCACATATGGTTGTAGTCAGACTGTGCTGGGTCCACCTTTGGGTGTATCAAGCCCTCGGGTGTCAACCCCAGACACTGAAGCAATAATGCACAGTCTAAACCTACTGGTACCCGTGCCTCGAGTTTGTCCAACACCGGACTACGTGCACGTCCGTAGCCCGCCTGGACCCGCACCGCTGTACCACTCAAACGTCACTTTGGTCGCTTACATCCGTCCAGTAATCGTGCCCCGCCCTAGCCCAGCCTCTAGGGTTGTGATGATACCAAACTGGGATTACTGCTGGAACAGACCACGTTGCTAGGGTTTCCTAAGAGGGTTAAGTGTGATTTAACCCTTCACTAATCATGGATTAAATTGGTTAAGTGTAACCGACAGTTCACAACTTAACCCCATTTCAATCCCTCAAACCCCCAAATGGATTAAATTGGTTAAGTGTAACCGACAGGTTACAACTTAACCCCATTTCAATCCCTCGAATCCCCAAATTGGTTAAGTATTAGTGGACCCTGACTTAACCCTAATCATGAGGCATTAATTAGTTTAATGCACCTTAACCTCTCACATTAGACTTTGTTGTGATTACTTAGTTAAGCCGGTGGGTTCCGGGTAGATTTACACCACAACTTGGTCTAACCTCGGGTCTTGGCACCACATGACCAACTTCTCACATTGGGTCCTATTGTTTGTAGCCACTAGTTAAGCCGGTAGGTTCCGGGTAGAATTACGCTACAAACTCAACCCAACCTCGAGTTGGCCACACTTATGTTTTCTAAGTGTCATGTCCACTTTATTTCAAAACATAATTACAAGTCAACAAATACTTGGGTAGACCTAACTTAATAGGTAAATTCCCAAGGGGTAGACCTAACTTAATAGGTAAATTCCCAATCTTATATTTTCATGTATTTTAAGTTTACCCAAACCCCCCAACGTCATTCTATCGCTTACATATTCGTAATAACGCATAAAGGATAGGAAGAGGGAACTTGGCATAACATACATGATGAACTTGCATATCACAACAAACATGCATAACATGTTAGACTTGCATAACTTAGCATAGTGAACTTGCATATTACCATAAACATGCATAACATGTTAAACTTGCATAACTTAGCATAGTGAACTTGCATATTACCATAAACATGCATAACATGTTAAACTTGCCTAACATAGCATATGGAACTTGCATAAACATACATAACTTGTCAAACATGCATAATATGGCATAGTGAACTTGCATAAACATGCATAACCCAATAAACTTGCAAATCATGGCATAGTGAACTTGCATAAACATGCATAACTTGTTAAACTTGCAAATCATGGCATAGTGAACTTGCATAAACATGCATAACTTGTTAAACTTGCAAATCATGGCATGGTGAACTTGCATAAACATGCATAACTTGTTAAACTTGCAAATCATGGCATGGTGAACTTGCATAAACATGCATAGCTTGTTAAACTTGCAAATCATGGCATGGTGAACTTGCATAAACATGCATAACTTATCAAACATGCACAACATGGCATAGTGAACTCGCATAAGCATGCATAACTTATTAAACATGCACAACATGGCATAGTGAACTCGCATAAGCATGCATAACTTATTAAACATGCACAACATGGCATAGTGAACTCGCATAAGCATGCATAACTTATTAAACATGCACAACATGGCATAGTGAACTCGCATAAGCATGCATAACTTATTAAACATGCATAAATCCCAACTTTCATCACATATTAACTTTAGAGTTTCTAAAATGAAGGTAAGAGGGCTTACAAATATTATGAAGACTCAAATCTACAAATAAAGATTGAGAAGCCCTTTATGCAAGCATAAAAACCCAAAACAAAGCTCCAATAAGAAATACTCTTAACAAAAACCCCAAAAACTCTAGCTTAGCAAATAAAACTTGCAACTTGATGATGTATGCAAGCTAATGATCATTCATACAACTTAGAAATGCTTGTATGAACATCATAATCCTCATAGGAATGATTTATGAAGAGGTTGGAGGCTAGGGTTTTTAGGTGGAGGCCATTTGAGAATTCAATTTGACATAGTTTGGTTGCTAGATTGAATAATGAGGTTTTAGGGTAGGATTAGGGTCTTATTTATAGAAGATTAAGGTGTTTTTAGCCCTAGGATTAACCCTAGGTTAGTTTAGGTCCGTCAGATTTCGGAACTCTCCAGAACCAAGCCACACAACCAAGCCCAGATCAAAATTGGTGCGCCAGGCAAAACTGCCCGGCCACCCTGTGTCGACAGGGCTGTCGACAGGGATGTCGACACCCTGGGGACCCTGTCGACATGCCTGTCGACATGGGGGTCCTGGCGGGAGTTTTCCCGCCTGCGCCAGTTTGCCCTAATTTCCAACTTTGAACTTGAAATTCAAATCTGTTTTTGACATGGAAATTTCTGAAAACTTCGATGGGCCTTAACTGGGTCATACGGACTCCGATTTTCGAAAACTCGGACTCTATTTCGCGTATTTTTCCGAGACGAACGCAATGGCATAGCCCGTTTCCCTTGATTCAGATTTTAGAATTAAATTCTGCCTCGATTTATGTTATAACAGGTTATTGAAAATACGGGTTGTTACAGAGGGCCTCTCCCTTGTATTGGGCATATGGGGGAGGAATAAGGTGCCTCCGGTTTCGTTCAGACCCAGAACGAACTTGTAAATGGATGTGTGTCTGACATTGGATTTCATTCTGTATGATATACATCGGTTACATAGCGTGAATTGCCTGTGTGGCATGCTGGGATGCAAATGATCAAGGCTTCTATTGAAAAGCAGAGTCTTGTGGTTGATGATCAAAGCATGACCTTTGTGGCATAGCTTTGTGTAGCGTTAATTCGTGACCCTCACACCCCGGTGTGAACCAGAAACGGGAGAGGACTGCAGGGAGGGCATGTGTTTCCTTCTAGCTAGGAGTGGTGTTAGCATTTTAAACGCCCTAGCATTTTAATTATATGGATGATGGATTGCGAGGCGCCTCGGTTATATCGGTCGATCTGGGACTGATGGAGTCATTTAGCTCATTGACGCCCCATAGGGTGGGGAAACGCAGTGTTCAGGCATTTTAATCCACATCGAGTGGACCAGCCCTGAAGATCCAAGGGCCACTCGAGCTCTGATCCTGAGACACGGGCTAGAGCGTCTCGAAGCGGTAAGGATGATCCCTTGCCTTGGTTCACAGATGGAAATCCAACTTCCAATACGACATTTTGCGGTTTTAGTTGTAAACCTATATATGGCGACATAGTGGTATGGGGCACTTATGCCGTCTATGATTGATACTTATGATTGAAATAGTTTTGACACTATACACTTATAGTAATAATAAAACATGAAGTTTTGCGTACCAAGCATTCTTGGCTATTATAAGATAAAAACTTTATCCTCCGGCTTGTGTTGCATTGTGTGATGGGACTTGAGTCTTATAATAGCTCCATTGTTCTTTATTTAGCATCACGCTGTTGTTTTATGCACTAGTATTCTTGGGAGGAAACTCGTTCCGTGTTATACGGCGTGGTCCCTGGATTTATCTAACTTTAAAATCAGATTAATAACTGTTTTTGTTCTCACACTAGTCACATGACTGACCTGGAGTTTATTGTTTTAACCTAAACTCTGGGTGCCCCTATTTCCACATGGGAAGCTAGTAGTTTTGGTTCTGCAGATTTATATTCATAGGATCCTGGTTTACAAATGGAACGATATCCGGAATGCTCTGTATCCGTTTATCTCTTTCAGTCGTGTATTGTATTATTTTTCCGCTACTGTAATATATTTAAATCTATGATATTTAGTAAATGTGCAACATTTATTCATACTCTGTATGTTCTTGTATTCTGATGGAATTGTTGTAATAAACAATGAAATGTTCTTCTGTTTGTGTTCTGGTTTGTCTTATCCTCAACTCAATCCGTGCTTTCCTTCACGAGGAAGTTCGGGTCGTCTCAGTTTGGTATCAGAGCTTTGGTTTACAGAGCTCGGAGAATAAGACACGTTAGAACCAAACGAAAGAATTCATCAGAGATTGGATTAGTAATATCCAATAGGAATGACTCGTTAGAGATAGGATCAGTAGTATCCTAGAACGAGTGTGGAGAGTGATATTTTTAAAATAAAAATGAAAACAAATTTTGTTTTGAAAATTTAAGCCTGACTATACGTATTCGAATATTATTTTTATATTGATTTGGACAATCAAGTATATAAAGATTTTGCGTATACGTCTGATCCACGTGTATTTGAAGTTTTAATATACTGGATAGATATAGAATTACACTCTAATAGTCGGGAGACGATTTTGTTGATGACTATGTAGCATTAGCAGTTTATGTTCGAGTTTTGAAGGTGTGATATTTATATATTTCCAATTAACTGGTGTGAGAACCAAAGCTAGATAGGGTCTATTGTTGTGATTTGGTACCAAAAATGTGATTTTTTGACTATGTATCCAAGTTATGAATTTGAAAAGATAATCAACTCATTGATTGTTGGTTGTGTTGTTTGATTAATTAAATCTTGAACCTTTAGCCAAATTGAACCAAATAGTGAATTGTATTGAAAATTTATCGCATTTGCATGCATATACATGTACTTACATTGAACAGGTCATAGCAAAGAGGCTAGAGCAGAAGAATAAAATTGTTTGCCCAACAAATAGGTACATGTTTACTAATTTCTTGGGTTTTGATGATTTTATGAGCCGATTGGCTAGCCGCTTGGCTGTTTCTTTTTCCTTTTGGATTGGAAAGGCCTGTATGGCAATTTGGGGATTTTCCCGGTGCTCCCGTGCAGGGGATGTTATGGTGAATTTTTTTGAAAATTTAGGGTGTTAGCTAAATTTTTGAAGAATTGAAAAGTTCTTAGAAACTGAAAAGTTGAAGAACTTAAGCCATAATGAAAATAATGAAAGTTGAGTTGGTTAGCAAAATAACTTTCAGCTCCATTCCTTTTCGAGGACGAAAAGATTTTAAGTGGGGGAGATTGTAATAACCCGGAAATTCCGAACTAATTTAAAATCTTTATTTTGGCAATTTTTGTGAATTTTGAATATTTAAAAAGAATTATTTTAAATAATAACGACGAGAAATTTATTTTGAATAGAATTTGAACATATATATTTATATAGATTGTCGTTAGAATATAAATATTTATTTTTAATTACAAAAGGAACTGAAAATGGCGCGGTAGTTTGAAAATTCGATTTCAAACTTCAAATGAATGTATAGGATTCAAAATAAACCAGATTTCAGCGAAACCAAAAATATTAGAATCTAATTTAGAATATCTTTCCAACGAATCCGAAAAATTGAAATTTCATAGCGGGAATAAAAAGTTACGCCCAGTTGAAAATTCAGAATAGTCGCTATGGAAAATATGGCCCTTATAAATGGAAATTTTGCAGACGACCTCCGTTTTTGATGAAACCACTTTTGTTGGATCCGGGATGTTGAATTATTGCTAGATTCCAAAATTAGTAATTTTTGAAATCAATATGCGAGTGTGGCGAAGTAAAACGTGTTTTAACAGTTTCAGTCAATTTGGATCGACCAAAAAATGGGCATTTTTCAAACGGTCTCCAAATTTGACGAAATTAGTTTTGTTAGAACCGTACCGTCAATACGAAGCTAGAAAATATTTTTCGAGAATTTTTAGAGTCCGTATGTGGCCCCGGTAAATTGAAATGTACGTTTAAATTGAATATATACTGATTTATGTTTTTATTTTGATGAAAACTATTCATAATAGTCGTATTGAGTTATGAAACATGTCCTATTTTGTTCGGAATGGGGGTAATTAGCTAGGGACGGCAGGCGGTGGGTCTCGTTTGGAGATCGAAATTTAAGGTTACTTTTTGAGAATTAAAATTAATAAATATTTAATAAATTGGGCCCAAGCCCTTTTCTTCCCCAAACCCGGTCAAAGTCCCCCTCCCCCCCCCCCTCATTCATTCAATAGCTCAAATCGATTTTTATATAATAAAAAAAAGATCGCGCCTGAACCCGTCGACCCCCCTTCCTCCTCGCCACACCCGCGACCCCCTACCTCCGATCCCCCTCCACGCGTTGCTCCAGCCGCCACTCCTCTCTCCCCGTCCTCCTCTCACTACTCGAAGCACCCAACCCTCCAAAGCCCCAAAATCAAAGCCTCCTCCGCCCGGTTCATCGCTGGACCACCTCCGTCGCCGACCACCTCGCCTGGCTACCCCCTCACCGCCTGAATCGCCATCCCCTACCCCGAATTTCATTGTGAGTTTTAATTTTGTTTATATATTTTTGTTTATGCTATATGGTTATTAAAAATCTGATTTTTTTATATAAATATATATAAACTGAATTTTATAAAAATATGATTGTATTATATATATGTGTGAAAAGCAAAAAAGATTAGATTTTTATAATAAAAAAGATTTGATTTTTGAACTAGTAAAGATAAGATTTTCAGTTTATAAATAAAAATTGGATTTTTATTTATACATATGGCAAATAAAAATTGGATTTTATCATGAAGAAAGTTTATATTTTTATATATAGAAAAGGTTAGATTTTTAATTAGTGAAAGATGAGATTTTATCGTATGAAAGATAAGATTTTATATATATAGTTTTGAAATAAAAATGCGATCTTTATATATGTGTAGTGAAATAAAAATATAATCTTTATATAGAAGATAGCGTTATAAATATATAATCTTTATATAGAAAACACCGTTGTATAAATATAATTTTTAAATAGGAAGTAAGGATGTAAAAATATAATTTTTATATATAAAACTGAATAATAAAAATGCGATTTTTAATATGAACAGCACAGAGCAGACTGCGTTAGAATTATGGGCAAATCCAGACGGTTCAGAAATTCAGAAATAAAACTGGTGGAGTGGAACCCGAAGGAGAGAAGTTCTCACTTTTGTTTTAATTTCTAGTTAAAATATATACTAGGATGCAGACGGTGCTTAGCAGCACCAGACACCCGTCGTCCACAGACCATGGACGGCTTGTTTGTTTGATTGATGTGTTGTGAAAATTGATTGTGTGATGTGGAATGAATAAATATTTTATAGTTAAAAATATAATTTTTAATGTGTATAAAATAAAATAAATATTTATAAACAAATCGGATGATTTGTTTATGTACACACGTTTGACTGACATCGATTGGGACGATAAATTTTACACATCGCCCATCTGCACAAATAAAATTCATTATTTGTTGATTGAAACCCCACATTGGTATTGGGATGATATTGGACATACACTAATCCTAATAATTAGTTGTATGTCGATCGATTGATTGACAGACTGTTATAAGCATTAAATAATTATATTTGATGCTTATGCAGTGTAGAATGCACTCTGCGTGATGGTTGACTGTGTTTGATTGTTGTATACATGTATTGTATGAAATCCATATAAATCAAATTATATGGTAATTGACTGTGTCTGATTCCAGTTCAGAAAGAATAAATATTTTGAAATAACGAGTATTTTAAGGTAACGAATATTTTAAAATAATATTCAGTAAAAGATCAAAATCTGATTTTGATGTCCGATTTGGGATGGACACGATTATGTTTAAATATATAAAGCCGTGTTGATTAGATTAACGCCATTTTGACGTGAACGATATTTATATCGATTTTATTCATTTTTATAATGAATATTGAAAAGAAAATGATTTCGAAATATAATGTTTTGAAAATATTATCGTTTTCGATGATATGGAATATTCAATTTTGATTAGAAATTGAATATGAAGTTGAAATCGTTTTGAAAATGAATTTGAAACGATTTATAAAATACGTTTCAAAAAGGAAATCGATGAAATATATATTATGTATATTATATATATAATATAACGGCCTGAATAGAACGCGCTGCGCTGCGGTAGTTCGCGAATTTCGACCATTGACTTCGAATGGACATTGCGGGAGATCCGACCGTCTGATTCTCCTAAAACCGAAAACGTTGAGTTCGTATCAAAAAGAGCTTTCTAAGGAATATTAGAGATTTGAAATCTAACATTTGGATTTGGAATCATGTCCAAATCAAATTTGGAAAAGGTCGCTGTAAGTGCAGTTCGATTGTCGTTTATAGAAATCGACTGTACGAGCCTTGATAAAATTATTAAAAATATCAATAATTAATGTAAAATCATAAGAAATGATTTGGAAGGAATTGGGATGAAAAATTCCATATTTGAAAAGATAAAGGTAGATTTTAATCGAAATGAACTAGTTTTAAACTAGAATTATGATCCAATTATTTTTAAAATAAATAAACTGGATTTGAAATGGTTTTAAAAATAACCAGGATTTCCAATATATGAATTTGAATGGATTTGAATCAAAATTATCTTCGAAATATTTCAAAATTAGATTACGTGATTATACGGATATTGTGGAGGAATTTGGAAGATATATATATATATCATTATTGCAATATGATATTTGTTGATTTCAGAATTTGATATTGAATATAAGCCGATATACTTTCTATTCAGAGCCTTATTTTTTATATCAAATTGGATTTTGGGTTCGTTGTGAATGGTATCTTTAATAATACTGTTCTTGAACCGAATGGAGTTAAGAAAATTAGAAACTGACTAGAGATTAGTTAAGTTGAATGGTTTCCTGGGTATTGGTCTGATGTTGGTTTCGGCCTTCGGGGTTAATACTTAGGGGATTGTTCTCTTACTAATTTACGGTTAGAGGCTAATGTGAATCGAGTTTATTGTGAACTGTGTTTTTAACGACAATCGTTCTTTAACCTGATTTACAGTGAAATGTGATTTGAGATTTATAGATCTTTTTATTAAGATTTAACGGGAATTTTCCAAGGTAATGTTTTCCAATTTAATATATTAAATTGGAATTGAATGGAATTCGATTTGATAATAATCGAAGTGAACTTCTGTGGAGGAACACTGTTAATACATATGGAATTTAAGAGGCGTTGTCGTTATTCCATTTATATTATTGATCGGATATGGAAATTGATATCGATTATATATTGATTTGTTTTTCCGTGAAGATTCCATAATTAATGGAACGTGATTTGGGTTGTCGTGAATGGTATCTTTAATAATACTATTCTTAGACCCAATGGAGTTAAGAAAATCATAAACTAACTGGAGATTAGTTAAGTTGAATGGCTTCCTGGGTATTGATCTAATGTTGGTTTCGGCCTTCGGGGTTAATACTTAGGGAATTGTTCACTTGCTAATTTACGGTTAAAGGCTGATGGAATGGAATGTGATTTTGGGTTTATCGTGAACCGTGTTTTAAATGATATTGGTTCTTTAACCCAGTTAAAGACAGGGTATGATTTCCCAAGATAAACAATCGTTAATATTGATTTTTGGGAAGATTAAAACCAAGTGGAGTTTTAATGCATCTTTAATTAGATTGAAATAATATCCAAAGGAAGATTAAAGAATAAATTTAAAGAATTTATCTTTGATAAAATTAATGGGAACCTTTCCCAAAGTATAAGAATATTTGAATAAAAGAATATTCTGGATTGGAATGAGGCGTGTGTTGTGTTTTTATAGCACTTGTTTATTATATACGTGAGTTATTCAGAAAGACCGGATTTATCCCATTCTGAATAACTGATTCGACGATGTGTCGAGGATGAAGACGTTGGTTGAAGACCGGAGGTCTTTACATCATTTGGATGATTACTGATGTCTTGATTGGGTTGTACACCCAAGTCAAGGTAATAAGTGGTGATCGTCCAGACGTACTTGGAGATCGACGGATATGCGAGGGCCTTTCCCATGTATTGGGCATATGGGGGAGGAATAAGGTGCCTCCGGTTTTCGTTCATACCCAGAACGAACTTGTAAATGGATGTGTGTCTGACAATGGATTTCATTCTATGTGATCGATATACATCGGTTGCATAGCGTGAATTGCCTGTGTGGCATGCTGAGATGCAAATGATCAAGGCTTCTTTTGAAAAGCAGAGTCTTGTGGTTGATGATCAAAGCATGACCTTTTTGGCATAGCTTTATGTAGCGTTAATTCGCGAGCCTCACACCCCGGTGTGAACCAGAAATGGGAGAGGAGTACAGGGAGGGCATGTGTTTCCTTCTAGCTAGTAGTGGTGTCAGCGTTTTACACGCCCTGGCATTTTACTTATGTGGATGATGGATTGCGAAGCGCCTCGGTTATACCAGTCGATCCGGGACCGATGGGGTCATTTGGCTCATTGACGCCCCATAGGGCGAGAAGACACAGTGTTCAGGCATTTAATTCCACACCGAGTGGACCGGCCCTGAAGATCCAAGGGTCACTCAAGCTCTGATCCTGAGACACGGGCTAGAGCGTCTCAAAGCGGTAAGGACGATCCCTTGCCTTGATTCACAAATGGAAATCCAACTTCCAATACGACATTTTGCGGTTTTAGTTGTAAACCTATATATGGCGACATAGTGGTATACGGCACTTATACCATCTATGATTGATACTTATGATTGAAATTGTTTTGACACTATACACTTATAGTAATAATAAAACATGAAGTTTTGCGTACCAAACATTCTTGGCTATTATAATGTAAAAACTCTATCCTCCGGCTTGTGTTGCATTGTGTGATGGGACATGAGTCTTATAATAGCTCCATTGTTCTTTATTTAGCATTGCGTTGTTGTTTTATGCACTGGTATTCTTGGGAGGAAACCCGTTCCGTGTTATACGGCATGGTCCTTGGATTTATCTAACTTTAAAATCAGATTAATAACTGTTTTAGTTCTCACACCAGTCACATGACTGACCTGGAGTTTATTGTTTTAACCTAAACTCTAGGTGCCCCTATTTCCACACGGGCAGCTAGTAGTTTTGGTTTTGTAGATTTATATTCACAGGATTCTGGTTTACAGTTGGAACGATATCTAGAAAGCTCTGTATCCGTTTATCTCTTTCAGTCGTGTATTATATTATTATTTTGCTACTGTAATGTATTTAAATCTCTGATATTTAGTAAATGTGTAACATTTATTCATACTCTTTATATTCTTGTATTCTGATGGAATTTTGTAATAAGCAGTGAAATGTTCTTTTGTTTGTGTTATGGTTTGTCTTGTCCTCAACTCAATCCGTGCTTTCCTTCACGGGGAAGTTCGGGTCATCTCAAATTGGGTAGGTCGCATGGCAATGTGGGTCGCACCCATCAAAAGGGTATATCATTACTTGATATGGAGAAATCAAATGCCTTTGGTTGTCCCAATTTAATTTTTGTATGTATGTTGTCGATTCGGTTGGCTGGCCCCCAACCGTGGTGATGATATATTCGGTACTCTCAAGTTAAGTGAGAGGCCGGTCATGTTTAACCTGGGTTGCAAGATGTTCTTGTTGAACCCCAATGTATTCATCTCTGGAGGTACATTGTTGGAAAAATGGTTGCCCATACCGTGCCATGGAAATCCATTCTCCAATAAGAGCCTGTGGTTTTGATTGTATACTATGTATGTAGAGCGTGAGTTGCAAGCGTTCTGCAAGATTGATATTTATTTGTATTTAGACACTAGTATAATATCATAAAAAGATATTGATTTCAAAAACGTTTTAGTTTATCATAAGGTAAAAACCGTATGTATTTATGTGTGGATTTGGTCTTACGATTATCCTTTTATTTCAAAAAGAATTTGACTTTAAAATCAAGTTGGCTGATAAGTTTAAACTTAGTGTGTATTTCCCACTCTGGTTCACCAGACTGATCCGATGTTTGTAATGCTTGGGTTAGACCGGGTTTTACAGGTTCAGGTTATCGGAAGAGTCCAGACGTATGATATTATATTTTTCCGCTGTGTGTTGTATATGAGGACAGATTATTATAACTGTCCAGATGTGTTGATGTACTCTGATGATTGTAAATATTTTTAAAGCTCTTAGTAAAGATTTATTTCTATATTATATTTTGTTCCACTGCGATGTGAGACTCTGTGATTTTATAGTTCTTCTTCTTCTTCTTCTTCTATTCTAACTTTCTTTATTATCTCACCCTCTAATTTCTTTCTACTAACTATCTGTGTTTTCGGTACTCGAGTTTTGGGAAGTAATACGGGATTTATGTATTATTGTCAGAATTCAGACGTCCAATTCTACTGGGTCGTTACGCTTATGAAAGGAGAATTCACCACCTTCTCCCCACTGGTAATAACCTTCTGAGGATTTAAATCCAAATTAAAAGAGTGTAAAATATTTTGCACCTCCCTAGTTGCTGCATGAAGACTGCCATCAATATTACCATTTCTTATAATATCACACACCATTCATCATTCCTGCCAATACTATGAAACCATGATAACCCAAGCATATCAACCAAACACTTGCAATTCAATCATGGCTCAAACCATAGTGAGGTAGTAGCACCATCAACTATTATTTTATTAAATAATCGTCTAATATTAGTTCTCAGCCTCAATATTGTTTTCCACGTGTTCGATGCATTATTATCTACATTCATGCTCCAAAATAATCTTCCATTACAATATTTATGTCTCATCAATTGACTCCAAATAGAATTATCACCTAGAAATTTACACGTCATTTTAATTCCTGCAACTTTCTTCAAATCTGTAAAAGATTCAATTCCTATACCCTCTTCTGATTTAGGTGCACATAGTTTTACCTAACTTATTTTATGTGATGCTCCTCCTCAAAAGAAATCACAACACATCATATGCAACTTATCTATTATGTGTTTAGGGATTTGATAAACAAACGACCAGTATAATGCTGGTGGAGTTACTACATACTGCAATAATTTGGCTCTACCAACAAAACTTAAAAATTTGGCACTCAGGCTTGTATTTTAGACTGAATTTTGTGTAACAGGGAATGAAAGTCTGTATAATGAATGTAATTGGAGGATAAAGGAACTCCTAAATATCTAACAGAAAGTTGATCAATCTGAAATCCAAGTATGGATGATACGTCATAGGTATTTCGAGCATATGAACTAAAATAAAGCTTGGTTTTATTCATGCTTACTGAAAGCCCACAGAATTTATTCAGTTTATCAAAAATATCATTCATAGCATAAGTACAAACAGGTAGACACTTCCCAAACACCATCAAGTCATCAACATATGATAGATGTGTTACTGTTGGCTCAAAATTATGAATAGGAAAAAATCTCTGATTCACTAAGGCCTCATTCATGCAGTAAGTAAAATATTCCATGGGTATAGAAAAAAGATAGGGAGAAAGTGGGTCATCTTGTCGAATACATCTATTAGACTGAATAAATCCCTTAGGTGCTCCTTGGATTAATATAGAAAAGGATGGAGATGAGATACATTCATATATTACATTTATAAAGTGAACTAGGAATCCCATCTTACTCATAATCTAGCAAATAAATTCTCTATTCATCATGTCGTAAGCTTTATGAAGGTTTACTTTCACACAAAATTTATTCATCCCAATCTTCTTAAAGTCTCTTAGTAATTCATGCGCTAGAAGTATATTATCATGCATATATCGTGAACGTATAAATGCACGCTGGTTTGGTGATATTAGATAAGGTAAATACCACTTTATCCTATTGCACAAAACTTTACTAAGTATCTTGTAATACATGTTGCAACAAGAAATTGGTCGATAATATGCTATTTCAAATAGCCTATCTATCTTTGGAATAAGAGATAAAAAGGTTTGATTGATACCTTTAGGCATTCTAGTTGAAACAAATATGCCTTGCAAAGCAGCTTGCAAATTAGCTTTGATTATTTCCTAATGCAATTTAAAAAAAAAATTGAATTTAAACCATCAAGACCGGGACTCGAATCATCACTTACTGAGAAAACTGCAATTTTAATTTCTTCTAAAATAAATGGTTTTAACAGTACCTGTTTCCCTCTTGCATTGATGATATATGTTGATTGGAATGAAGGGAACACTCTATTTACTTCATCATTAGACAATTCATTGAAATATTTAATTGCTTCAGCTGCCACTTCATTCTGTTTATATAAAAGATCACCTTCGGAGCTAATAAGAGCTTTTAGATTATTTGAGAACCTTCTAGAATACATTTTAGAATGGAAGAACGTCGAATATGTATCTACATCTTGCAACCAAGACACCTTATCTTTCCGCTTCATGCTCTAGAATTTTATATGTTTTTGAATTGATAAGGCATTTTTTGCTTCTAATTATTTCTCATATAGATTCAAGTTTTTAGGATCTACATCTAATGCAAACTCACATTCTCTAAAATATGCTTCTGCTTCCATGGAAAGCATGTCATCTTTAGGTCTACATTTATTCCAGCATTTAACTCAGCCTTACAAGCTTGTAACTTCTGCAGAAATTTATAACTAGAAAATCCCCAGACATGAACCTGTAATCCTCTGTTTATACACTCTTCATAACCAGTTTTAAGATGCCAGTCATTAGAATAACAAAATGGAAATCCCTTTGTTATAGAAATAGTAATAAGTTCTAATAGCAGAGGATTGTGATCACTAGAAAGTCACCCAAGAGTTCCCATTCACCACTCATTATTTCTGCTTCTTGACACTACTTGATATACACGTAAATGTTAATATTTTATCCACTTATTTATCTTATTTTCTTTTTAAAATAATTGATATTGTGTATTTATAGCTATGTTTTCAGATGTTGAGAAAAAAAGCAGGGTTTAGAGCAATTGATGGATAAAGCATGAAGAAATTGCTTAAAAAGAGTGAAGTTTGAATTTGATAAAAGCTTGAAGAGTTTAAAGCTTGAAGAACGGTTGCAAAATGAGCTTAGCTTGGTAGATTTAGCTCATTTGCAAGGCCTCTTACTCATGTTGCATTCACATTAGCTCATTTGCAAGGCCACTCACTGTAAAGCTGCGTTCACACAAGCTTATATGTTATTTAGGCTAAATCTTTAGTCCCACATTGTGTAATTAGCCAAGTAGTCTTTGTCATATCAGCTATAAATACATTGTATCTCATTCATGTAAAAACAGACTTAGTTTTACTCTGTAATTCTCTTCTTGGAATAAAACTCTTCTTCTCCCTTTCTCTCAGTTGTTATTTTATTTTATTTATGTCATGTTATTTAGTTTCTTTTTCTCTTTTTCTTTAGCTATGTCTAGCTAATCCCCTTTGATTAGGGGGTGATGACGCTAACAGATATGATTCAACATGAATCACATAGCCAATAGATGAGGACTTTATACATGTAGATATGGATTTGAATCAAGGGTTAGATCTGAACCTTCATATTCTGTGTCGTTTAAGAGCTATACTCCTTCACAGGGTCTATTCTTGTTCGATCTAACAATTATCAGATTTAGATCTAATTTTAGGGATTCAGAAATTAATTGGTGAATCTGTCCTGATAGTCTATGGTCGTTTAAGAGCTCAGCTCCTGCATAGGCTATGCTTGTCGTTATTTACTTATTTGTTTCTAAGAACCTAATTATCGTTGATTCATGTGTGTGACAGAAACATGAATTAGATCTATATTTATTTGTTGGCTATTGATGTGTGTGAATCCAATCTATGTCATTATCCCCTAATTGCTTTCTCTTATTATATAAATCTCTCTTTTTATTTAATTGCTCTTATTTTCTGTATTTTCAAACAATCAAAATCCTAGAATAACTTGATTGGATTTGTTAGTAAAATAATTTTTGGTCGCAGAGTTCGACACCCTCTACAACAATCCTTGTTTAGGAAAGCCGAACGAATTAAATCGTTGTTTTCAATTGTTTAATCTGTTCGCAAACAAATTTTGGCGCCTTTGCCAGGGACCAAAATAATTTTTATTTTTAAATCCTTCAAGTTTTGATTTTATTATTTTATTTTTCTTCATATGAAAAAAACACACAAAAAATATTTTTATTTTATTTTGTTCCCTTTTGTTTTCTAGCATAGATAGGAAAAAAAATCTTGTTAGTTGATTGGTATTTGATCTGTAATATCTTAATCTACAAAATAAGAGAAAAAATTTTCTTACCAGATTTTGTTTTCAATTTCTTATCCTACCTTTCATTTATTTCTTTCCGAATTTTCTACAGATTTCTTTCCTTTTTACAATTTTTTTACAAAGAATAAAAAAATCCTTTTGCAATTTTTTTCCCTTGTTCTCCTTGTTTTCTTTTCCTGTCTCTCTCCTACAATTTCCGATCACCTTCACCAAACCCACTTGCCAGTCAACTCCGAGCAACAATTACAGATCCACTCCAAATCTTCTTCACATTCCATAAATCTTCACCTTTCCAACACGTTCAACATTCCATAAATCGCACATAATCCTCTTCAATTGGCACACTTCTTTACATCCTCATACCCAAATCCCATCTTCACTGTCGACTGCCTACAGCTCGACAGACACCATTTCAAATAATTTCAACACCACCATAGGCTACGATTGGCAAAATCCACGTTCATCCTTCGCACAACCTCTCTACACAACTCTAATCCAGACCATATCACTTCAAACAGCAACACCCCCTGCAAAGTCCTAACATCACGCAGTCACCATAAAGCACTCCTACTGTCAAACACATCCAGCCATAATATTTAGCACCAATCCGCACATACCCCCTCCATCACACATCTGACTCAACCACCCATAACCCTTTCTCACCAAACATCACCACAACTCATGTCCTCACTTCACAAACTTCACGTTAGAGATCTCCCCTCTGCAACTCAATTCACAGCAAATCTGAACCACCACAACTAATTCCCTCGTCACGCATGCAATAACCTCTACAAAACTGCATCGGACAATCACTTGTCCTCTTCCAAAGACCACGCGACTCCTCTCCTTCAAGCCAAACATCGACATCAGCAAACATCACACAATCCTTCGCAGTCCCCTACAAATTGAAGGCGCCATCAACTTCTTCAACCAAATCGTAAGCCACCAGAACCTCAACCCCACTTCGAAATCGAATTCGAATTCAACACACAAACCGAGAATCACGACCATCCACTCACGCATCAACAACGAACGAACGCCCTTTTGTCTTCACCAGAACCCAGCCTTCACCAAATTATCGGGACTTCTGACTATTGCAAACTGACCAAAGCCGATGTTCGAATTAACGGGAGCGAGGAAGATTATTGGGAGAGAGATTATCGAATTTCGGGATAAGAAACATCAATTAGGTTATTGATAAACGGTTTTAGCGTTTATAGGGCTTCAGCGTGAGTGATTTATTGGGATATTAAGTGATTTTAACATGGGCTTGTGTGATAGTAGGCCAGTGGGCTAGCCTTATTTTCAACTCACTTTTATTTGGTTCCTTAGTTTAATTTGTCTTGTATTTTTGTTTTATTTTCATTTAGTTTTCACTCATTTTTTTTCATTAAAAAAAGGGGGGGAAAATTTTTCAAAAACAGGTATAGTGGAGATTAGAAAAAGGTCTTAAAAAAAATTCGGGCTCCTAGCCCGAACCCGTGCCGCAGCACAGTCAAGCAATTAATAGGAGGCGACAACAAGATAAAGCAGCGGACTATTCAGGGTTCGAGCGGTTGCACACCAAGTGGGGTGTGAACGCGATAGCGCTACTCAATTGCACTGGACAGACTGCCGATCTAGGTGGGTATTTTCTGAACTCTACAAGGACTGTTGCTGCAAATAAAAAAAATAGACATTGCTTGTAAAAATCTTCTGCAGGGGTAGCGGCTTACTTGTAAAATCTTTTAATTTCTGCAATCTTTATTTCTGCATCTGTATTCATTCTGTTAAGGGCAATACCCCAATTCACATAAGGTGAGGGATTTCATCATCCTTTCCTTAGCCCACAAATTGCATTTCATCACAGAATCTGACTAATAATAACTGTTAGACATTGGACTTACGGGAGTCGCGAGCTCATATAGGGCTTAATTGTATTTTGATATTTTATTTATTTGGAACAAATTATTTCTTGGTGTCTAGACTATGGCAGAGAAATAACCATTTATAAATATTACGGTGATTCGTAAATATTATATCGGTTGTTACTCTGAAGGTACTTAAACCTTTGGTTGCATTGCTAGGGTGATTCCTGGTGCACCGATAACTCATGTCCATTAACTGACTGAGAAATCTTTTGTTCTAAGTAATCAAACGTGTCACTATATAATTTTGGGTTAGGAGTTATTAAGGACAGAAAATTTCATTGTAGCCAATCTTTGTGTATTTAATTGTTTTGTGAATTGAAAAAAAATCAAAATTCCTCAAAAACAAATAAAAAATTGAAAAACAAAAAAAATACGTAAATAAAAATTTTAACTTCTTTTTATTCTTTAGCGCTCATTAGTTCTGTAGGTAGGAATTTTCAAAAACTCCCAGTTTAAAAAAAAAACTTTTCTTCTCCCTATCTCACCTCTTTCTGAACTTCTCCATTGTCTAAATTTCTTTGGTGAACTCTTTTCTTCTTCTTTCTAGTGCATGCAAACTTGGACCCGTGACCAAGAATCACGTCGTTTAGTTAGAATCGAACCACCTTCTCTTTCCTCAAAACCCAATTTACTCAACCAACTTTTAGAAATAGCTAACGAGCCCGCACCTCGCACCCTGATGGACAGAATTCTTCCCGATAGAGTTTTTGTCTCTTCTTGCATTCAGTTACCCAATCCTGTGGGTAATCACTTTGAAATCCGATCAAGTCAAATAAACATCCTTCCCAAATTCGGTAATTTTTCTCATGAAGAACCGTATAGTTTCTTAACAAAATTTGAATATGCTTGTGCAAACTTTAAATTACAACAGTTATGTGAGGATGGTATTAAACTTCATTTGATTCCATTTGCACTAACTAACTCAGCAGAAAAATGGTTTCTCGGCTTGCCCCCAAATTTGATTTAAAAATGGGATGAATTTACATTAGTTTTCCTAAAAAAATTCTACCTCCCAGAAAAAACGTCTAGTGTCAGAAACGAAATCACTAATTTCCACCAAAAAGGGGGTGAATCTTTTTGGCAATACTTCGAAAGATTTAAAGAACTATTGTTAAGTTGTCCCCATCATGGTTATGAAACATGGTCGTTATGTCAAACTGTATACGATGGACTCGATAATAGTTCTAGACAAATGTTAGAATCCATGTGTCAGGGCAATTTTCTAAAATAAACTGATGTAGAAGCTTGGGAATTTCTGGACAGTTAGCAGAAAAATCGAAACAATGGGAATGAACAAATGAAAAATCTCTCTATTCGCGATCTTGTAGTAATTCTGTTGAATCCTCTTCTTCTTCTTCTTCTAGTACTCTTTTTTTATGCCATACTGAATGTTGTTAGAACACACACTCAGTCTAATAACGTTTCCCAAGCCATGTGTCACATATGTCTTAACTCTGATCATACGGTTGATGACTGTCCCTAGTCCCTTGAGCAAGTGAATGCTTTCAATAGACCCAATAACCACCCAAATCTTTCTTATGGTCCAAATGACCCCCTGATGAACAGACCCTCGAATCGAGCATTTCCAAACAATGTTTTGAGCCCTCCTCTTAGGCAAAATCAGTACAATTCGAACGAGGTGCCTTTCCACCAATCTCATCAAACAGTGGCACCCCAACATGAAAAACGCCTTTCTACGATTGAGGGGAATTTATCTGAGGTGAGCAACCTATTAGCGCAAATGACTAAGTAAAGTGTTGAAAATCAAAACAAGTTAGACAACACGTTACACTCATATATGCAAAACACGAATCAACAAATGGGTGAACTTCAAAAACAAATGTCTCAACTCAACGCTAGATTAAGTGAAATGGAAAAGGGTTCATTTCCAAGTCAACCCATCCAAAACCCTAGAGGACAAAATTCAAACTCCAACCAAATTCACATCATTCAAGATTCAAACGTTAGTCGATTAAATGCTGTCACGACTCTTAGATCCTAAAAAAAGATTGACAACCATGTGGTCAACCCAAATGCTTTACCGGACGATCTTCCAAACCCCACCAAAAATTCGACCAACTCGGATCAGAACATTGAGCCAATTTCTGACAAGGACCATCCTCAAACTCAAGTAGCCCAACCTACTGAGTTGTCTGCTCCATTTCTTCATAGACTCCAACCTAGGAAAAAGACGGATCAGCTAGAAAAGATCCTTGAAATATTTAAGCAAGTTAAAGTGAACATTCCTCTTTTAGATATTATACAAAAAGTTCCACAGTACGCAAAATTTCTAAAAGATTTGTGCACTCAAAAACGTCATACACATGTACCTAAGAAAGTGTTTCTGGCGGCAACTCTAAGCGAGGTCTTGTCCCAATCAATTCCAGTGAAATACAAAGATCCTGGTTGCCCCACAATATCATGCATTATGGGGACAAGAAGATCGATAGATGCCTGCTAGACTTAGGTGCAAGTGTTAACTTGCTTCCATATTCCGTCTATCGCCTATTAGGGCTAGGAGAACTGAAACACACCAAGGTTACCCTTTAGCTTGCTGACCATTCAATTAAGAAACCTGTGGGTGAAATAAAGGATGTATTGATCAAAATAGGTGAATTTTTCTTTCCAGTTGATTTCATTGTCCTAGAAACTCAACAGGTAAGCAATCCTGCAAACCAAATCCCTTTGATTCTATGACGACCCTTCTCAGCAAACTCTAATGCGCTTATCAATTATAGAAATGGGTCTATGAAACTTTCTTTCGGTAACATGACTGTTGAGCTAAACATCTTTAGAACCGAAAACTCTCCTAACTCTTACGTGGATCATTTTTTCGAAATTCATTCAGTCCACGACAATGAACCCGAGCTCGACCATCTGAATGACGAAATTGAATCAAATTACGAAACCTTGTTTCAATATATTCCTGAAAATGTCTCTGATTTGATTCCTGTCGAGCCACTCACAATTGAGTCTGTCCCTCAACCAGTTTCTTCAATTGAGTCGTCTCCAAAATCTGAACTCAAAGTGCTGCCCAGTCATCTTAAGTACGCTTACTTAGGAGACAATGAACTTTTCCTATCATTATCGCTTCTGACCTTACTTTAGAGCGTGAACAATTGCCCCTTCCTATCCTTAAGAAAAATAAGGAAGCAATTAGTTGGTCCATGGCTGATATTAAGGGGATTAGTCCTTCGATGGTCCAACATCGAATCCACCTTATAGATGATGCCAAACCCACTCGTGATCCCCAGCATCGACTAAACCCCATCATGAAAGAAGCAGTTCGTGCTGAAATCCTTAAATGTCTTGACAATGGAATCATCTACCCAATTTCCGATAGTCAGTGGGTTAGTCCGATTTATGTCATACATAAGAAATCAGGGATTAACGTGATCCAAAATGAAGCTAACGAGATTATCCCAACCCGCACCCAGACTGGTTGGCGTGTTTGCATTGACTGTAGGAAACTTAATGCTGCAACACATAAGGATCATTTCCCTCTGTCATTTATCGATCAATTGTTAGAACGACTAGCTGGTCACGAGTACTATTGTTTCCTTGACGGGTACACGGGCTATAATCAAATTCCTATCGCTCTTGAGGACCAAGAGAAAACCACTTTCACTTGTCCATTTGGTACATTTGCGTATTGTCGTATGCCTTTTGGTCTCTGTAATGCACCTGCAACCTTTCAGAGGTGCATGATTAGCATTTTTTCTGATATAATCGAGCGATTTTTGAAAGTGTTCATGGATGATTTTTCCATCTTCGGGGATTCTTACATTGAGTGTTTATATCACCTGGATCTTGTTCTTAACCGTTGCAAAGATAAACACTTAACGCTTAATTGGGAAAAGTGTCACTTCATGGTCAAACATGGCATTGTTTTAGGACATGTCATCTCTAATAAAGGAATTGAAGTAGATAAAGCCAAAATTGAGGTTATCTCGAATCTTCCCATTCCCAAATTCGTTAAGGACATTCGATCCTTTTTAGGTCATGCTAGCTTTTACCATCGCTTTATAAAGGATTTTAGCAAAATCACTCGACCTTTGACCAGTCTTCTTAGTAAGGATGTTCCTTTCGACTTCAATTCTGATTGCATTTCATCTTTCGAGCATCTTAAAAATGAACTTGTCTCTGCCCCGATCATCTGCTCTCCTAATTGGAAGCTGCCTTTCCGAATCATGTGTGACGCCTCGAATTTCGTTGTTGGCGCTGTCTTAGGACAACATATCGATAAGATTCTTCATGTCATTTACTATGCGAGTAAGACTCTGAACGACGCTCAAATCAATTATACGACCACTAAAAAGGAACTCTTGGTAGTCATTTTTGCTCTAGAAAAATTCAGACCTTATCTAGTTGGCTCACACATCACTGTTCATACTGATCATTCCGCACTTAGGTACCTTTTCTCTAAAAAGGATGCTAAGGCCCGTCTCATTCGTTGGATCCTTCTACTTCAAGAATTTGACCTTACCATTAAGGATAAAAAAGGATCTGACAATGTTATTGCGGACCACTTGTCTGATCTTCCAAATGTCCCGTCTTCTTCTCTTCCGATCAACGAGAATTTCCCTGATGAATAGCTATTTTCTCTATCCACTGATCCTTGGTTCGCTGACATTGTCAACTACTTAGTCAACAAGCAGACCCCTTCCATTTGGTCTAAGCAAGATAAACACAAATTCTTTTCCCAAGTGAAACATTTTTTCTGGGACGACCCCTATCTTTTCAAGTATTGTCCCGACCAAATCATTCGAAGGTGTGTTCCCGACACTGAAACTCATAGTGTCCTCTCTTTTTGTCATGACTGAGCCTGTGGTGGTCACTTCGGTCCCAAAAAGACAGCCGAAAAGGTTCTCCCTTCGGGTTTCTACTGGCCCAACCTTTTCAAAGATGCGTACGAATTTTGCAAAACTTGTGATCGATGTCAATTCTTAGGGAAAATTCCTAAACGGAATATGATGCCCCTAAACCCCATTCCAGAGGTCAAATTTTTTGATGTTTTGGGTATAGACTTCATGGGTCCCTTCCCTAATTCTTTTGGGAACCTTTACATTCTCTTATCTATCGATTATGTTTCTAAATGGATAGATGTTGTTCCACGCAAAACAAACAATAACAAGGTTGTTATGCGCTTCTTGAAAGAAAATATCTTCTCTAGGTTTGGCACACCTCGCACAATAATCAGTGATAACGGGACACACTTCTGTAATCGTTTTTTGAAGCCCTCGTGAGAAAGTATTCAATAACCCACAAGTTATCCACTCCTTACCATCCTCAAACTTGTGGGCAAGTTAAAGTATCGAATAGGCAGGTTAAACAAATCCTTGAGAAAACTGTGAATTGAAATCGTAAAGATTGGTCCCAAAAGTTAACCGACGCCTTTTGGGCTTACCGCACCACTTTCAAAACAAACTTAGGTATGTCCCCTTATCGGTTGATTTTTGGTAAGCCATGTCACTTGCCAGTTGAACTTGAACATATGACATTATGGGCAACAAAAACTTTAAATCTTGACTTAGCACAAGCAAATGAACTTAGGAACCTTCAGCTTAATGAACTTGATGAAATTCGAAATGATGCCTATGAAAATGAATGAATTTATAAGGACAAAACGAAAGTTTTTCATGATAAATCAATTTTACGTAAAAAAAATTGCCAGGTAAAAAAGTTCTGTTGTATGACTCAAGATTGCATTTATTTCCGAGTAAGTTAAAATCTAGATGGACAGGACCTTACACTGTGCGGACTGTTTTTCCGTATGGTGTGGTAGAAATTGAGAATCCAACTGATGGATCATTCTTTAAGGTCAATGGTCAATGCCTTAAAACTTACTTGGAACCAATACCCAACCAAGAGGAAGAGCTCATGGTTCTCCATGGGCCACATTACATTCGGTAAGACGCACTAATCCTCTTTGTACATATGCAAATATTCTCTTATTTTATTTCTCTTTCACTAAGATATGTCTGATTAAGACTGTGAGGACACAGTCACAATCAAGTATGGGGGAATTTACATTACATCAGCAATCAAATTTTATGAACTAGGCCATTCATTGAAGAAGGATTAACTTAAAATTTATAAATAACACCTTGGTTCTTGTTCGATAAGTTGAATTGTTGGGTGATGGGAATGAACATTATTTATTCATTGAGTCGTAATGTGTCTTTTTAAGATGCTAGCTTGAGACTGTGCAGACGTTAGTCGTGTTCTGGAGTAAGCGTGTCAACCTTTGTTATACATGTTAGAATGTGCAAGTACAAAAAAAAAATTACAAAAATCAAATAAAAATGATTTTGCACTTACATTTGTTGGATTTTCTGAGTTCGTTTTCATGCATAATATTTTTTTCTCAATTCAAATTTTCAAATTCGTAAGTTCTAAAATCCACTTAGCCCAATTAAGGAGAAATGACTCATTGTAGCGTTCTTCTTCGATACCCCACGTTATTGAAACCCAAGTTTTAGTTGAAACCCAAGTTTTAGTTGAATTACATCCATGTTTCGACAAGTTTTTCTTATATTGGTATACTTAAGAATCTTGTACTGATTTATTTTCAAAGGTTCAGAAACATCACTTTTTATACCAATATTACACTACCCACTCCGTACTTGTTTTAAGGTAAAATAACCATATACCACATCTTATTTTATATGGGTTATCTATCTTACGAAACTTTGCTTATCATTCGTTTCATCTTTTTATATAACATTAATCTAGACTTGTGTGTTGAATTAGGGTTATAGAAGTAGAGTAATTAGGGCACAAAACTTTCCTTTCATGAAGTGTTGGTTATGATTCGCTTAGTAGAGGAGGAATCAAATGAAAAGATACGGCATCATTCCATTCCATCTCCACTCATCATTCATCATGCAAAAAAAAAAGAAAAAAAAATTGCAATAAAGAGAATCTCTGAGAATAAAATAGTCATTCATCATTCTTGACTATAAAGCATTTCCAGTCTATCCACATCCATCATACCGTACTTAGAAGCGAGGATTATAGTTGAGGAGATGAAAGGAAACAAAAATATTCATATGTGCCTTAGTATTACTTTATCTTTTGTAGCTTGAAGTTCAACTAATACACTTGCCCTCTTATCGATAATATTTATAGAACTTACAAAATTCTCCTTCATCTATGCATAACTCACATCCAATACATTACATTTACAATGGTGCAAAATTATTCAGCAAAAAATAATAATAATAATAATAATAATAATAATAATAATAATAATAATAAATGATTGGGTGCACATTGTCCATGTGTAGAATTTTGGTTGACACCACGCTCTTAACCTTCAAGACAATTACAGTGTTATCAAGGAATTATGATTCAGCTTGAAATTTTTTATTCATTTTTGCACCAACTATGGGATGGACAATTTGGGACTAACCCGTTATTATTGAAGTCAAGTAAAGTCCATGGAATATGAAAGACCTTAAATATATTGTTTGATTAATCCGCGTACATAAGAGGCTTTGGATTTTGCGGGTAGTATCCGCTGAAAACTCTCACGAGACAACACTCGTCCTGCTAGGGACACCTAGGGGTTTAACGGCTTGTTGCATACGCTAAATGCAATTGTGTTTCCTATGAAAGTGTGACATATCTTAGTTTAGTTTATTCGAGGATGAATAAAAAGATAAGTGCGGGGGTATTTGATATACACGTAAATGTGTATATTTTATCCGCTTATTTATCTTATTTTCTTTTTAAAATAATTGATATTGTGTATTTATAGTTGTGTTTTCAAATGTTGAGAAAAAAGCAGGGTTTACAGCAATTGATGGATAAAGCATGAAGAAATTACTTAAAAGAGTGAAGTTTGAATTTGATAAAAGCTTGAAGAGTTTAAAGCTTGAAGAACGGTTGCAAAATGAGCTCAACTTGGTAGATTTAGATCATTTGCAAGGCCTCTTACTCGTGCTGCGTTCACATTAGCTCATTTGCAAGGCCACTCACTCTACAGCTGCGTTCACACTGGCTTATGTGTTATTTGGGCTAAATCTTTAGTCCCACATTGTGTAATTAGCCAAGTAGTCTTTGTCATATGAGCTATAAATACATTGTATCTCATTCATGTAAAAACACACTTAGTTTTATTCTGTAATTATCTTCTTGGAATAAAACTCTTCTTCTCCCTTTCTCTCAGTTGTTATTTTATTTTATTTATGTTCATGTTATTTAGTTTCTTTTTCTCTTCTTCTTTAGCTATGTCTAGCTAATCCCCTTTGATTAGGGGGTGATGACGCTAATAGATACGATTCAACATGAATCACATAGCCAATAAATGAGGACTTTATACATGTAGATATGGATTTGAATCAAGGGTTAGATCCGAACCTTCATATTCTGTGTCGTTTAAGAGTTATGCTCCTTCATAGGGTATATTCATGTTCGATCTAACAATTATCAAATTTAGATCTAATTTTAGGGTTTTAGAAATTAATTAGTGAATTTGTCCTGATAGTCTATGGTTGTTTAAGAGCTCTGCTCCTGCATAGGCTATGCTTGTCATTATTTACTTATTTGTTTCTAAGAACCTAATTATCGTTGATTCATGTGTGTGACAGAAACATGAATTAGATCTATATTTATTTGTTGGCTATTGATGTGTGTGAATCCAATCTATGTCATTATCCCCTAATTGCTTCTCTTATTATATAAATCTCTCTTTTTATTTAATTGTTGTTATTTTTTGTGTTTTCAAACAATCAAAATCCTGGAATAACTTGATTGGATTTATTAGTAAAATAATTTTTGGTCGCAGAGTTCGACACCCTCTACAACAATACTTGTTGTTTAGGAAAGCTGAACGAATTAAATCTTTGTTTTCAATTGTTTAATCTATTCGCAAACACCACTACAAAAGTGGGAAAATTCGACACTAGTTTTATGTGTCCTTAGATCGAAAAAGCATTGCATTTGCCCCTTTTTTCAATAGGAAACACCAAAGGGCCATGGCATCCGCGGTCGTTGCCTTAGCCCTTTAAGGCAACGCTTTTGCTCATCTACTGCCATCGAAAGAAAGTGATGCATTATAGCTGTAAAGCAACACTATTTTCATGTAATGCAATAATATTCAGCATTGCCTTAATCATTAGTTAGAGCCTGACTCCCAGGTCACGATAGTGGGGCCACATCAGCTGCCTATGTGTCACATGACACGTTAGCTCTCCACGTCATCTGCCCGCGTGTCACATGCCATGTCAGCTGTGGGGTCCACGTGCAATGTGGAATTAATAATATTTTATGTAATGCAACACCAATGTATTATGGAATGCAACACCATTATCTTGAAATACAAAATTAGAAAAAAAAAGCAAATGCAATAGTAAAAGATGGAAAATGCTACATTAGAAGAAGGTAAATACAACGCTTTAATTATAAATTTTGCAATACCAGTTTCATACATAGAAGAAACACATCCAAAACATTCATCATCGCATTCAAACCATCCAAAATATTTTTCACACCACACCAATTCTTCAAATATACCACAAGTGCCAACACATACGATCAAATACATAATTTAAAAGTACAATTATATTCTACATACCACAAGTGCCAGCACATACGATCAAATGCATTCTACAAAGTAACAATGCATTCTACCAGAAACTGTACCCCCCAATCCAGAACCCACTACAAAAATATCTACCTTGCAGGCTGTATCTTTCCATATTTCAGGTTCTGCAAATTGATTTTCAGAAGTTGTTTAATAAGTGCATGTATAATAATTGCTAAAATATATCGAGCCTCTTTTTATTTTTAAGAAATTAAGGGATATCATAAAACAAAACTGACTACATGTAAATCTCCATTCGTAAGAAGATGTCCGATGGCTACAATATGGAAAGTACATCATTAAATTTTCTCAAAATACATTAATTAAATTCAAGAGTTATAGTATAATATAGATTTGCACTAGCAGAATAAACATTTCACATAATTTCTTTGGATCAAATTCGAACAACATACCTTTGTCCAAAGCAGGGATGATACACCATGAGGAATGTAGACATCGTCAGATCTTATAGCAATATTTTTGAGTGGTCTTGGTTAAATTTATTATTTCAGCTATTTCTTTTACTTGTTAATATCTATAGAGCAGGGACAATGTAAACAAGGCATAATATGGATGCATACCTGAATTCAATCAAAGATTCTTTAGGAATACTAGGACCTAGCCCTACGACAAGGACAATAATGAAGAAAACAGTAATTGTATACTTGATTTTGAGTCAGAAAAAAAACTCAATGAAAATTATGTACTATTCCAATAAAAAACATATGAAGCGCTAAAGACGGCATTGCTTACCAACTAATTTGGATGCTGAAGTGAGCTCAGTTTGCAAAACTGAGCATACGTTCAATTTGAGTTACACAATGATGATCAGGCTAATACATGTTTAACATTTGAAAGCAAGGGATCCAGGTGGAAGACTTCAGTAAATAATGCTTACAACTGACTTACTTTTTACTTCATATTTGGACTTCATGATCATGCTTCCTCCCAACTGACTTACATTGAAAAGTAATTTGCAAACCCAAATATAACTTTCCAAGTACATAATTACTTATGGCATAGTGCCTCCTCTAATCTTGAGAAACACACAAATTGAACAACCACACTGAAAGCAGAGGCAATCCTAGGATATACTTCTTTAAAACGTGACAGGTAAACCTCGAAAGAAATGGATTTACTTATTCGATCCTACCTAATATTCAATAGATAGGGCGTCCATGTTTCACAGCTCATATATACATAAATGCTTTAGAAGGAATACAAACAAATTCACAGTAAAGAAAAGACACAAACCTAGCTCATACTTAGAAAATGACTGTACCATTGTCTACTCCGATGTCATTTCATATGGATTTGTAGGATAAATCACGCAGAGGAGAAAGGCCACAACAAGTCCACGCTGATACTCTTCAAATCGAAACATTGAAAATGGTAGTTTCCAAAATCAAATGGAAAATACCTGTGCATGTAGCAGATTAGATACAGGTGAACGATTCGTCCGAATCGAGAAGAGATTGGAGGTAATAGATGCGATCGAATGGGGAATCGAAGGTGACATGAATTAAGGTTTAAACTTTAGGGGCAAAAATTCGCACTAAAATTTCACATAGCGGAAGAATATAGTGAGGTGGATGTCACTGATTAGATGATGGAGTAATGTTTTAGATAGCAAGCAGGGATTGGTTTGAACCATTGGATTAAATCATCGTCTACAATTATTTTTTTGTTTATTCTGATAACGCGGATCACTGACCTAGATTGTATTTATGTAAAGCTATTCTTTGAAGTGGTGTTGCACGTCACAGCACTAGAATTCCAACCACAACAATGCATTCATGTCTAATGCAACACCATATGAATATTGTGGCAGAAGATCAAAGAAAGCATAGCTTTCGCCATGCTTTACATGAAACACACACACATTAGTGTCGAATATGTCCACTTTTCTAGTAGTGACATATGAGATGGAGCGCCATAAAGTCATGGATCATTGGCCGATCTATGTGGATCGCGAGACAAAGCCTATGGATCGTGCATACCCTGTTTCAAGCTCCATACCACTTCAAACTTCACCTAAAAATACTCTACCCTCTCACACATAAAAGGGGCTAGATTTTCCTCCCAAAAGGCTGCCATTATCGATCTCCAACATCACTCAAGCATCTCCAACACCATTAAACTTTCTTCCAGCAACTTTCAAGCATCTCCAACATCATTCTCCTCGAGAAAATCATCGAAGATCATCACCAAGCACGATTATCCAAGATCAACTTCAGTAATCACCGCTATTAGTGAGATTCGAGCATTTCTTCAAGGAATCTTAAGAGATAGAGAATTATCGAGAGATTATGGGGGAAGGTAGAGAGAATCATTGTAAAAGATAGAGGAAAATGTATGAAATGAGATCGATTATATAACGAAATCCTCATTCAAAGTGGATGTAGGCCAAAACTGAGGCCGAACCACTATAAACTGCCCTCTACTTTACTGTTTTCTGCACATTTTTGGTCTTAACCTTGTTTTACATAGTTTTACGGTGTTCATAGACCTCCTGGTTTTTTTTTGTTAATAGTTCTTATGCATTGTAACAATAAGTGATACGTTTTGTTGATCTGTAAGTCGATTTAACTATCGGTTTGAATCGGACAAAAAGACATGTCGTCACACATATATATGCTCTGCTTGTCAATTTTATTCTCTTAGGGTCTGTAATACGAATATATGCCAAACATCCCCAAGTTTTAAAATATGACACATTGGATTTGTAATTATTCAAAATTTCAAAAGGTGAAATTTTACTTTTTTGATTTAGGGATTCTATTTAATACATAACATACAGTTAATAATGTATATCCCACTAATGTTTTACTGCACCCGAATTTAATAAAATGGATACAACCAATTTGGTAACGGTCCTATTTTTTCTTTTAGCTTTACCTTTCATTTCAGGTGAATAACGCGCAGTTCTCTCATGTAATATACCACGTAGTTTATAGAAATCCAGAATTGAACTAGGTTCATATTCTGTTCCTCTATCACTATGAAGTCTCTTAATTTTCTTATTGGATTGATTTTCAGTTTCAGTTTTGAATGTTTTAAACATGTCAAATGCATCATTTTTATTTTTCATAAGATATACATAAGCAAAATCGGAACAATCATCAATAAAAGCGATAAAATAGCGGTGTCTATGTCTAGTCAGTGTGTCATAAAATTCACATATGTCAGAGTGAATTAAATCTAAGGGTTCAGATATTTTATCAACTTGTTTATGTTCTTTCTTTGTAATTTTAGCTTGAGTACAGAATACACATTTATCAAAATCAGTTTATGACATTTTAGGAATCATATCTAAGGTGCTCATGTTATGAATTATACATTTATTAACATAACATAATCTAGAGTGCCAAATATTAAAATCACACAACATGCTAGCAGAACTGGTCACTGCTTTTGAGTCTCCTCCCCAATACGGAGGCGAATGATCAAGCTTTCTAAAGAAAATTCCTTAGTCTTATGCCTCAGAACATTTTTAAAGTCCTTCCAACCTGAGGGCAGTTTGTCAATAATAATAGCAATTTGGAGCTGTTAATCTAAAGCCATACCTTCGGGAATGATCTCAATAGCTATTTTCTGAAGCTCATGGGACTGCATCTCTGCTGACCTATCGTCTATCATCTGAAATTTGAGGTAGCGACTGACAACATACTTACTTGCCCTTGCCTCCTCCATGTCATACTTCTTCTTCAACGCCTCCCAAATCTCCTTTGCTGATTTATCGGAATTGTAGTAGTCAAAGCCATTGTTTTTTGAGAACGTCTTCAATTTGTTGGAAAAACAATGGCTGAGTCAAGTATAAAGCTGCTCTCTTGAAGACGTTTCGGCGATCTGCTCAATGGTCCAAAGCAGTTCATACCTTTTACCATTGCCTCTAAGATAAAACAACCTCTTCTTCAATATCAATCATCATGCACAAACGAATTGAGCCTGTTTATTGCTCTTTCTTTTTTTGTAATGATTTTTTTTAATGAAAATAAGGAGGGTTTTTTGAAGAGAGAGGAGATGAAAAAATTATTCTATATATTGCTTTGCCTATTCCATTTCTTATATAGACAGAATGCAAAAATGTAACATTCGCTATGCTAGTAGGAGGAAAGTTGGGTCACGATTAATACCATAATAAATTAAAGAAACATTCAAAAACCTGCAATTTATAATATGTAAATTGTATATGTTTCAAAACTGTTGAATGTTACTAAGTTTTAATTTATTGCCATTCATAGCAATATTTTAATACCATTTGTTTTTGTAACATCTCGATAAAAAAAGTCACATAAATATATGATAGTTCTGCTAATGTAACTGCCCAATCACAATAATGGCTCATAAATAAGCAAATAAATAAATATATTATCGTCATAACTTTCAACGACTCAATTTCAATATTGGCTCAATAATAAATTCTTAGTAACTATAACTTTTTTTAATAAATTCACCACAAATACAAAACGTTTCCCACATTCATATATACTATAGCTACAACACTCTCAAATTGACAAAACAACGAAACTGTGATAACCCACAACCGTTAACATACTGCAATCATGGTCATATGAAATAGTGTGTATCATCGGGTATAGATAAATCATTCAGTGACTAAGATATCACCACATGACATAAATTAATAATATCATAGTGAGAATAAATAAGTTATGCAAAAACTTTTGCAAACATCATTTTAGAGAAATATAACCAAATACACTGTCAGAATATCTAAATCTCAAACCACCACAATATCAGAATACAAAATATATCAAAATATCTCTCTTTCAAATCTAAGTATATCAAGGTCAAAGATTAAAAAATAAAGATGGAAATACACAATAAGAGTAGAGCATCCTAGCAGTGGTCGAAATCTGCCAAAATATCAACTACTTCCCTGCATATCTAAGGTGAGCGAAATATAAGGAATGAGTTAGATATAAAGGTCCGTGAATAAGAAATAAACTAGCAGAAAGAAAAAGATCAAGTGCGAATAGTCCCAAGTCTACTGTGGGATTCATAAATGTTTTGTGTTCATGCTTTCATACTTAAAATGATTGTCCACACCACAAGTTCTAGACTAAAGATCATTCTTAATCTACCCCGATCAGACTGTCGGACATCTGTCCTCATTTACTTTACCACACCCAAAGGAAGGCACAAGGAATAATCTCGCATGATGACCCTTTGAAAACATTTTTTCCTCTCCCTACGTATGTAGTAGCAAAATGCCTCTTATTTCTATCATTACTGTTCGCTTCGAACAAGTATCATTTGGACGGGCCATTCGTTGTGGTCTCTTATTTTCAACTTCGAAGTTGCCCGCAAACCCATTTAGACAAGTATATACCTATTTTGTGCACGAGAACATATAATGTCTTTTTTCTTCTCCTATGCATGCACATCCAAACATCGTTATGACACACTCCCTCAAATTCACCTTCTTTTAATGGCCATTTATTTCTGTCTCCGATGTGGGTGTTCGTTCATCGTTTGAATGAGCCCGAAATAGTAATCTTGTTGCGCTTTCTGACCTGAGTCCCTACCAAGTCATTTTTCTTTAAGTTTTATGAAGGATAACCTAAAATTTTCCTTCCTAAACTGCTACTTATCATTAAGAATAAACATTTACAATTTTATTATATCTACTTATGATGACAGTCATTGTTGTTGTCTTTTTATTATAACTTGGGTTACAATCCAAACATCATGTATTATACTTGGGTCATTGGCTTTCTATCATAATTCACACATCAAGAAATATAATTGGATTATTGTCTTTTTATTATAGTTCATACATCAAGTATTATATGTAGGTCATTGTTACTATAATTTATAGATCAGATGTTATACTTGGGTTGTTGTCCTGCTATTATAATTTACACATAAAGTATTATACTTGGGTCATCGTTCTTTCTATTATACCTTGGAATTTAAGTTATAACAGTCAATGTCATTTTTGTCTTTTACACTACTAGAAAACACTGATTTAGCATCAAATATTTAAAAGCGGAAATTTTCGTGGTTAATTTACGATGGATTTCCGTGTGATCTGCAAAGAATAGTTTTATGTTTTTTAAACTTTTTTTTTCTTCTATTTATTACCGTCGTCTTCTATCATCCCTCACTAAGCCGTTGCAAATTGCGTCAAATTACCGACAAAAAATTTCTACCGCTATTTTCTGCTGCAAATCCAGGCAGAATACCGACAAATATTTATCAAAGCTATTTTGCAGCAGAATTCCACAGATTTGCAAGAGATGAAAATTGACATGTTAAAAATCAATCCAACTCATGATACAACGTTAACATCCAGCCATTGGTTTGACACTAAAATCAACAGTTTAAACTTACATTCCACACACTCTTCTCTGATTGGTCCTCCCGTTACAAACTAGTTACTATCCCCAAATCAGATTACCACAAAATGGATTTGGAGGCAACAATCGATTTCGCCTTCCCCTTCGATGGAGATTCATCTTTGTGCATCAAAGTCTAAAGCACGAAGTCACCTTCTCCAACTGCTCGTGGTCTCGGAAAGAGCAAACAATGGAACATGCACCAGTTTCCGGGGAAGAGCGACGCCTTGTGATTGGCGGTGTACGTAAAGGTGTGGACAGCGACTCTTCCTCGTCAGTCAGCATCATCTCCAAATTAAACGAACGGGCGGTGAAACTTAAAAAAAATTGGTACTAATTTTATGTGTTATAGATTTCTAATTTTTAACTAGTAGAAGATGTTCTATTGCAATTTCCGAACAACATGTGCCGATAATTAGCGGCCAATTCAATTCAGTTGAAGACAGTTTAGTTGAACAACATGCTGATAATTCAGTTAATTGTGATTATTTTGGCGTAGTTATATTTTAGTTTACTTTCCACATTCAACTCGAGTCCAGTACTAGTTGCATTTGAAAATCTTATCATTCAAAAAAAGTATATCATCATCACATAATTCAATCTCCAATCATCGATGGCAAGTTGAATGTTAGTGAGTAAATCATCCACTATAGCAAAATTCTGTTTAGGTGGTTATGTAGACAGATTTGTGATGCCGATAACTTTGGAGCATTTAAATCAGTCATTTAATCATGTGTGAATATTGTACCCATTGGGCTATCCAAGATATGAATAACGATTCCACCTGCTCATGTTCTGCATAAACATCAATCATAAGATTCATGACCCAAATATCATAGGTTTTTAGTGATTTACTCAAATAAGCTCAGTCGCATTTTTTTGATCATTATGAGTTATACTGCCATGTTTTAAAAAATCTTGGAGACATTTGACATTGAACTTAAACATTTATGGTTCATCTTAATATGTCAATTAAGGTATTTGAGAAATCTGATACATGCCCAATCACGTTATAATCGATATGAACTAGAGTTGCGAACTACCTAACCTAGGAGTCCTGTTATTATTTATTAATTAATGAGTCTACACGAGACCATACATCAACATAACATGCAATCAGTAGCACAGTACTTGAAGATGATCTTGATTCCCTGGTCTTGGGCTATATTTTGATGATTCAATATCATGACCTTTTTTTCTCAATGAGGATATGCATGTTGAGGAATCAAAAAATAAAATAAAAACATTATTCCTCGATATTTTTTGTTTGCCCATAGGATAGCATTTGAATATATTTAGTGTTCTTTACCGTGGATAATAACTGGTAATACAACATTTTATTTTTGATCTTTTTAAGGACGTTTCAAGTATCAACCTGCCCAAGTTAGGGCATTTGGAATGATAGCTGGAGGATCTGGTATAACTCCAATGTTTCAGGTACACATTTTTAGTTATATACTCATGCTTATAACATTTTTCACGACTACGCCAATTTAAATTTAATAATATATCATTGATATATTCTTTTTGTACCATACAGGTAGCAAGAGCAATATTAGAGAACCCTAACGATACGATAAATGTTCATCTCATCTATGCTAATGTCACACCTGATGATATTCTTCTCAAGGTAAAAGGCCTACTTTATATATAGCTTATTTTGTTCATCATTTTCTATCTCGTTTGGATCGACTAAAATAAGTCGCTTTTTGACTTTTCAAAACAAAAAACCAGTTCATTTTGGCTTTCAAAAAGCAACTTATATAACTCGATCTAAACTTGTAATTAGTTTACTGAGATTCTATTGTTGCTTCTTGACATTTGACATAATTTAACCCTATTGCTATGTACCATTTTGTTTGTTCTTATTTAGGAAGAGCTGAAAGGTCTTGCGAAAAACTATCCTGGTCGCTTTATTGTTTACTATGTGTTGAATCAGGTACAGTTAATTGTTGTTAAGTTTATATGTACCTAAGTAGAAATATTTCTAGTTGTGGTGTTAATTTTTGTATATAAATATTTGAACTTTGTTATTTATTTATTATCAATCTTTCTTTTTTTCTTTTTTTTGGACCAGCCACCTGAAGCATGGACTGGAGTATTAGGATTTGTATCAAAAGAAATGATTCAAGCTCATTGTCCTTCTCTGGCTGCGGACATACAAGTTAGTTATTTAATACGATTTTAAATATTTGTACAAAAAATATATGTAATTACGATTGTAAATATTTGTAGTTCTAGCTGTAAATATGTGTAGTTTAAGTAACGTATTAATAACACAAAAGTTGATAAAGGTCATTTGTGAAATTTTCATTTTAACAATTATTAAAGTGGATTTTCTTTCAGATGTTTGATAAGATATCAGCTATTATTTTTAAATATATTTGCGACTATTTCATTTTTTATTTTTTATTATGGTGAAATGCAACATGTTTGTGAAATAACTAATTTTTCCTATTGAAAATGAATCACATTTTCATCTTTATGTCACAAGCTATGGATTTTTAATATAGTTGTTTACTACAATATTACATATAAAAAAAATTAAAAAAAAATTGTCGGGCAAATCTATCACAGATGGTAATGATTTTCCACTTATTTATTTGCGATAGATTTTGTTGTTTAATAAGGCTACCATATAACCAAATAGTTACATCAATGAATGTCTTCTAATATCAAATTTGTCTAATTATTTTTGAATAAAACGTGGGGTGATCAAAGGATGAAAACCATATCGACATACAGCACGACACATTGTTTGGAAAAGAAACAGGGAAATGATTGTTTAGAGGAAACAATGATGAATCGACCAGCTATAGTTCCCGTTTTCTATGCACTTGCTTGTCATCATAATTAAATTCAAAAAGTGTATGTATGATTTTGGGAATCATGTAACGACCCAGATTTTGGGGCCAATTTAAAAATTTTATTTTAGAAATTTTAAGGGAATTTTAATATTTAAACTATTTTACTTTAAATAAGAACGACTAAAAATTTATTTTAAAACGAATAAATTTAATTTAATTATAGAAGGAGTTTAAAACAGCGCTGCAGTTTGAAAATTTGAATTTGAACTTTGACTGACTGTACAGGATTCATTTTAAATCAGAATTGAACGAAACCAGAAATATTTAAATCTGTTTAATCATATCTTTCTAACGAATCCGAAAAACTGAAATTTCGTTTTAAAAATCAAAAGTTATGACCAGTTCAAAATTTAGAAAAGTCGCTGTAGAATTTATATATATTTTAATTAAATATATTGGCCTTGAAAATAGCCATTTTTCAAACGACCTCGGTTTTCGACGAAACCACTTTTGTTGGAACCGAAATGTCAAATTATTGCTAGATTTCAATTTTCATAATTTTTCGAATTAATATGTGAGCGTGGCAGAGGAAAATGTGTTTTGACTGTTTCAGTCAAATTTAATCGACTTGAAAATGGCCACTTTTCCAACAGTCTCAGAATTCTATGAAATTAGTCTTGTTAGAACCGTATCGTCATAACAAAGCCAAATATATTTTTTCTGGATTTTTCGGAGTCCGTATGTGGCCTCGGTGAATTTAATTGTACGTTAGAATTAAATAATTAAAAGAATGGGTGCGTTTTTTACAAGTCCCTATTAAGTTTCAAAATATAAAAAAAACCCGCTGATAAAAAGAATATAAAATACATCCTTGTTTTTGAACTTCCGCTGAAAATATACCAGATGTACCCTTATGAAATTAAAAAACTATCCAAAACGACACGCATCATTACTCAGTCAATCTTTCCTTCTTTCTCGCCTGAAACCCTAATCCAACGATTTTGCAAACCGTTCGATCACTCCAGTCGCCCCACATCGTACGATTTGACATCGCCGCCGTTCTCCCTGGAACAGACGCCGCACTGCCCACCAATGGACCCACCGCCGTCGACAAACCCTCCTCTTCATCTTCCTTCCCCAATCCGACACCCACCAAACATCTACAGCCACGACACTGCATCCAACCGCAAAGTGAGAACCGCCGCCACTACTGACTGGAATTTACTTAGTCAGATTAATTGCGGATTATTGTAACCAAATATGAAATGTTGTGTTGTGTTGATGGAAAGTTTGCAAATATCAGCAGATATCTGCATATTTGTATGCAGATAATTAGAGATGTTGTGTAAAAGTGTGCAATTTTTTTTCAGAAAAGCTTTAATTCTTGCTTAAACAAATAAATTTTGTAATAAAAGTTCCTTGATTATGTGCGTTTAGTACAAGAATTTTTGTGAATATTTGTACTGTTATTTTGTTTTAAAACTACAGGCTGTTGATTATTATTTTCAATAATGAATCACTGGGAAAAATTATGTAATGTTTTAAGTTATTTTGTTTCTATATGATAACCTGGAATTTTTACTAATTGGTATGTAGTTATTCAGAATATTAGCATCATTGTATGCAAATATTTTGGAAGCTTGCAAATTTAATTGCAGAAGTTAAATACTAGAATATTTATATGAAAATATTATTATTATTTGCATACAAATGTGCAAACAATACAAATATTAATTGCGTTCATATAATTTTAATAGTTGCATACATTTATGCATTTATGTAGATTAATTGCATACATTAATACATAAATTTACACAAGTGCTTGAGAAGAAACTACTGCCAATATTAGTATTACTACTAACTGCTGCCAATACATTTCAGATAAAAACAAAAACTGGAAATTATAAACAAAATTTACAACAAAATACTGAACTGATTTTATTACATCACGTAAATGTTTACAACAAATGGTAAAAGTATACACTAAAACCAAGTGTCTTACAAATAAAATAAAATAAACAAAGCACATCTAAGAGTATATTTTGAAGAACAAGATCTTTAGTTAAGACCAATCTTATTGCATGAACATCAGCTAGTAGTCTCCGTTGAATCAACTGCATATTTCAAAATTTTGGACGAAGATGGAGGACCAGGCAATCTTCTATCATTTGGAGGAGAACTGATATTGAAAAAAAAAAATAACCGTTAATAAGCATAATGTGCAATAATCAAATTACATAAACTTCAGATTAATATTCATACATACGTACAATTCAGCAAATTAACAATAATTCTGCATATTTATATGCAAGTTTTCTATACACATGCATACATATGTGAAATATATTTTAAAAAACGTTTTCATGCATGTATGATAAAAAATTTAGCGAAATATCAATAATTCTGCAGATTTATATGCAAATTTTCTATATATATGCATACATATATGAATATATTTTTAAGACATCTGTTTTCCTGCATGAATTATAAAAAGATGCATACAAATATGAACAAATTAAGAATATATGAACATTTGTATGCAAATTTTTGACAGTATGTGAGACTAATATACAAATATATGCATATTTGTATGCATAAATGTAGAATATATGCATAATTATACTCAATTTGTGAATATTTGTACTGTTATTTTGTTTTAAAACTACAGGCTGTTGATTATTATTTTCAATAATGAATCACTGGGAAAAATTATGTAATGTTTTAAGTTATTTTGTTTCTATATGATAACCTGGAATTTTTACTAATTGGTATGCAGTTATTCAGAATATTAGCATCATTGTATGCAAATATTTTGGAAGCTTGCAAATTTAATTGCAGAAGTTAAATACTAGAATATTTATATGAAAATATTATTATTATTTGCATACAAATGTGCAAACAATACAAATATTAATTGCGTTCATATAATTTTAATAGTTGCATACATTTATGCATTTATGTAGATTAATTGCATACATTAATACATAAATTTACACAAGTGCTTGAGAAGAAACTGCTGCCAATATTAGTATTACTACTAACTGCTGCCAATACATTTCAGATAAAAACAAAAACTGGAAATTATAAACAAAATTTACAACAAAATACTGAACTGATTTTATTACATCACGTAAATGTTTACAACAAATGGTAAAAGTATACACTAAAACCAAGTGTCTTACAAATAAAATAAAATAAACAAAGCACATCTAAGAGTATATTTTGAAGAACAAGATCTTTAGTTAAGACCAATCTTATTGCATGAACATCAGCTAGTAGTCTCCGTTGAATCAACTGCATATTTCAAAATTTTGGACGAAGATGGAGGACCAGGCAATCTTCTATCATTTGGAGGAGAACTGATATTGAAAAAAAAAAATAACCGTTAATAAGCATAATGTGCAATAATCAAATTACATAAACTTCAGATTAATATTCATACATACGTACAATTCAGCAAATTAACAATAATTCTGCATATTTATATGCAAGTTTTCTATACACATGCATACATATGTGAAATATATTTTAAAAAACGTTTTCATGCATGTATGATAAAAAATTTAGCGAAATATCAATAATTCTGCAGATTTATATGCAAATTTTCTATATATATGCATACATATATGAATATATTTTTAAGACATCTGTTTTCCTGCATGAATTATAAAAAGATGCATACAAATATGAACAAATTAAGAATATATGAACATTTGTATGCAAATTTTTGACAGTATGTGAGACTAATATACAAATATATGCATATTTGTATGCATAAATGTAGAATATATGCATAATTATACTCAATTTGTGAATATTTGTACTGTTATTTTGTTTTAAAACTACAGGCTGTTGATTATTATTTTCAATAATGAATCACTGGGAAAAATTATGTAATGTTTTAAGTTATTTTGTTTCTATATGATAACCTGGAATTTTTACTAATTGGTATGCAGTTATTCAGAATATTAGCATCATTGTATGCAAATATTTTGGAAGCTTGCAAATTTAATTGCAGAAGTTAAATACTAGAATATTTATATGAAAATATTATTATTATTTGCATACAAATGTGCAAACAATACAAATATTAATTGCGTTCATATAATTTTAATAGTTGCATACATTTATGCATTTATGTAGATTAATTGCATACATTAATACATAAATTTACACAAGTGCTTGAGAAGAAACTGCTGCCAATATTAGTATTACTACTAACTGCTGCCAATACATTTCAGATAAAAACAAAAACTGGAAATTATAAACAAATTTACAACAAAATACTGAACTGATTTTATTACATCACGTAAATGTTTACAACAAATGGTAAAAGTATACACTAAAACCAAGTGTCTTACAAATAAAATAAAATAAACAAAGCACATCTAAGACATCTGTTTTCCTGCATGAATAACCGTTAATAAGCATAATGTGCAATAATCAAATTACATAAACTTCAGATTAATATTCATACATACGTACAATTCAGCAAATTAACAATAATTCTGCATATTTATATGCAAGTTTTCTATACACATGCATACATATGTGAAATATATTTTAAAAAACGTTTTCATGCATGTATGATAAAAAATTTAGCGAAATATCAATAATTCTGCAGATTTATATGCAAATTTTCTATATATATGCATACATATATGAATATATTTTTAAGACATCTGTTTTCCTGCATGAATTATAAAAAGATGCATACAGATATGAACAAATTAAGAATATATGAACATTTGTATGCAAATTTTTGACAGTATGTGAGACTAATATACAAATATATGCATATTTGTATGCATAAATGTAGAATATATGCATAATTATACTCAATTTGTCTGAGTAAATTTATAACCGAATTGTTCTAACACTAATTACATACGTTTAAATTCATATTGAAAACTGAAATCCATGCAAAATAAAAATATTAACAATTATAAAAAAACCTGGAAGAAGAAACATCCTCGTTTTAAATGATGGCTCCATCAGATTAAAACGCTGAAGAATTTGTCGCCATTAACAATGAAGAAAAAAAAATGAATCAGATAATTTAAAGGTAAGAACAAAAGAATACAAAGACAAAAAAAACCAATACCTTGAAGCAGACGACGCCAGTAGCAGGAAAAAATCGAATGAAATTTAAACCGCAAATAAGAAAGAAGCAGCCGCCGCCATTAGCACGAAAAAAACGCGACCTAAAAATGTAATCGCATAAAAGAAATTTCGGATAAGATCCGAAATTAAAGCCGCATATGTCAATATGGGCAAAAGCGGAAATTACAAGGCGGTATTTTAAAAACAGGGATGAAATTTATATGTTTACAAAGGGGAGGATGTGAGCCTAATTAACTTTAATTTTAAGGATGTGAGGCTAATTTTCACTAAAAGAATTATATCTTAATTTAAATAAAAATATATCGTAACAGCCAAATTGGGTTACGAGGCCTGTTCCATTGCGTCCGGAACGAGGGTATTTGCCTAGGAACATTTTTCGTTGGATTTAATTAGGAGTTCCGGGCGATAAACGAATTTAATAGAATTAAATGAATTAAATAAATTAGAAAATACGCGTATAAATACGCTTGGCCATACGTAACCCTAATTCACAATGTACAGCCACCGTATACCCTGATTAATGGCCAGAACGATCCCAATTTCAAACGCTAATATTTTCCAAACCAATTCGAATTAGACCAAGTGCCATATACCAAATCGAAGAACGTTCAGAGGCCTTTGATTTGGTACGGGGATGATGGGTTTCTGTTGCACGGATTTCGAGATTTCAAGGCCCAAAGGTGGCACGTTGCGAGGTGGTTTGTGGGCCATAGGGGGGTGCGAGCTGGGTGGTGCTCGGGCCATGGGGATGGCGTGCGATGGCGGTGGCCGTGGTGGTCTTGGATCGAAGTACGGCGGCCCGGTTGGAGGCGCACAGGGGAGGGAGCAAACGAAGACATTGGGTTCCTGTAATCGATGAGTAACAGAAGAAGAAGGAGATTAGAGGGTAGGGACTAAGCTTTAGTTATTAATTTATTATTTTAATTATAGCGTTAAACTTTAAAAACCTATAACTACATCATACGGAAACGAAATGCAGTGATTTAAGAAGCATTTGAATCGTGAACGCAAGATCTTCGCGATGGAGCTAACCAGATCTGAAAGAGAGACAGTTGAAAATTCAGCAAATTTTAGATCTGAATTAAAAAGCTCGTCTAAACTTTGGCAAATTGGAAAGCTATGGGTGAGAATTCTATTTCCTCTTTAATAATTAAAAATAAATTAATTATTACCGTGTTATATTTTAACCGTATGCTGCTTGAATGTTCGTGATTTGAATTTAACTGTATGATGTTGTTCATTGACCTGTTTATTCGATAGAATATTTTTGTTGTATATGAAATGAAATGAAAATAACCAGATCTAGTGAGATTTCTATTTTAAATTAAAAATTAATTATTTATTTCATTTTGAAATTTATATATTTAATCTATGTATAATTCATGTTGGTGTTGTTTGTATCTATTGAGATGTTGATTGTTTGGTGATTGCGATGAGCCTCTGATTTGAATTGTGTGTGTGTGTGTATTCATGTTTGTTATAATTAGATAATTAAAATTATCATAATTGTCATATCTAGATAGTTGAATCATAACTGTCATTTTTGACCAATTTGAATTAGAGTTATCATTTTGGCAAAATATAATAATTGGACAAAATCCTCATTTTTGTCATTTCTTTTAGAATAAAAAGAACACCTTTATATGTTATTTTCTTTAAGAATAAAAAGAACAACATTTTTGATTAGAATTTGATTAGTGATAAAAGAACAACATTTTGATCACATTTTTTTGTGAAAGAATGATTTTAGAACAAAATTCACATTTTGATTTCATAAGAAGATTAGATCAAAATTGATATTTTGTTTACATTAAAGGAATTTGACATTTTGTTTACATTAAAGGAAATTGACATTTTGTTTACATTAAAGGAAATTGACATTTTGTTTACAGTAAAGGAAATTGACATTTTGTTTACAGTAAAGGAAATTGACATTTTGTTTACATTAAAGGAAATTGACATTTTGTTTACATTAAAGGGAATTGACATTTTGTTTACATTAAAGGAAATTGACATTTTGTTTACATTAAAGGAAATTGACATTTTGTTTACATTAAAGGAAATTGACATTTTTGTTTACATTAAAGGAAATTGGCATTTTTGTCACTATAAAATGTTAATGAAAATAAAAAGGACATTTTGATTATAAAATGTTAATATGAGTTAAAATTACCTTTTTGTCAAAAGAATGATTTGTGAAATAAAATTACATTCTTGTCAAGAGAATGATTATTGAGATAAAAATAACAATTTTTTTAAGACCTGTTAATGACATGAAAATGTATATTTTTATACATTAAAAGTATGAATTGAAAAAAAAAAGAGTTTAACAAAACTATCACATTTTATACATTAAAAAGAGAATGAATTAGAAAGGTTCATTTTTGTCATTACAAAAGAATGAATAGCTAAACATTCATTTGTTTTCATTAAAGTAGAAATAGATAAAAATACTTATTTTTGTCCAAATTAAAAGAGTGAAACAAAATATGATTTAAAGAGTTACATTTTGTTTGCAATTTTAGATGCAAACAAATATTATATTTTTATTTTGTATTTTAGTTAGAAATGGAAATATACATTTTTGCTTGCAAATTTAGTTGCAAACAAAACATTTAATAAAGATTATATTTATTTTATTTGCAAATTTAGATGCAAATAAACATCGTAGTTAAAAGATTATATTTTTAGTTACATTTTTAGAGGCAAATAAACACCGTAGGAAAAAGATGCATTTTGTTTGCAACTTTAGATGTGAACAAAATATTACAATTAAAAGTTATCCTTTTTATTTGCAATCCTTGTTGCAAATAAAACTAGAAATAAAAAGGTTACAATTTTTATTTACATCCCTAGATGTAAGTAAACATAAAAAGTTGAATCTTTATTTGGATTCTCTTTTGCAAATAAAGCATGAAATAAGAAGTTATATTTTTATTTAAATTCTCTATTGCAAATAAAACATGAAATCAAAAAGTACATTTTTATCTGCACTTTAGTGGTTATAAAAATGATAAGATTAAATGATTACATTTTTAATGTAATATAAAGATTTCATTTTATACAATGTAAAAAGAATATCATTTTATGTAAAATGAAAAGATCATACTTCATGGTAGGTGAGTCAACATCAGAATTCACATTCTTAATGCAAATGAATCAGTAGAAAGGATTCATTGTTTTGATAAATTATGTTAACATGAGAACTTACATTGTTCTCATATATGAACTGATTCATCATTATATATATATGTGTTTATGATACTGAAATGTTACACTTCCATTTACGAGTCGTCCGACTTGTTTATGTGATTGGGTCGATAATTTTTATACATCGCCCAAGTGCACAAATAATTAATTATTTGATTGTTTGGATGAAACCCCACACGGGTGTTGGGATGATTTTTGATCTACACTAGTCCCAACATTTAGTGTAGAATTCACTTTGGTTGTTATTTGGATGTTTGACAATTATTCATCATGATTGTTGATTTCATGCAATATATGGGTGTTGATTGAGTCACATTCCAATAAAGAATACTCTAGAAAAAGAATATTTTAGGAAATATATCCTAGAAAAAGAATATAGTTTAGAAAAAGAATATATTTTGGAAAATTATATTTTTACTGAAATAAAATAGTCATTAACCAAAGTAAATCAGTAAAAATTTAGATTTAATGAAGTTTTATAGTTTGCTCCTATTTAATTGAAGAAATTATATAAATTGGATTTTGGGTTTGTCGTGAATAGTGTCTTAAATAACATTGTTCTTAAACCCCGTATGAAAAGTAAAATCTTTTAACTAAGATTATTAAAGTTTTCAACTATATTTAGTAATTGGGAATTTATAAATCTTTTATTAAGATTTAAATGGGGATTTTCCAAAATTAAAGTTTTCCAATTTAATCTATTAAATTGGGATTGAATGGAATTTGATTAAATAATAATTGAGATAAGCTTCTGTGAAGGAAGACTGATACTATATTTGGAATTTAAAAGGCCTTGCCGTTATTCCATTTATATTATTGGTCGGATACAGAAATTTATAACGATTATATATTGATTGGATTTCTGTGAAGATTCCATATTTTATGGAAGATGATTTTTGGTTTACCGTGAACTATGTTTCTAACTGACATTAGTTCTTTATCCCAGTTAAAGATAAGATTAATTTCTTGAATTTTAAATAATCATTGAATAATGATTTTTAATATCTAAAACCAAATTGAGATTTTAATAAATCTTTTATAAGAAAGTTTTAAGTGCAAAGTTAGAGTATTTATCTTTGATAAAATAATGTGAATATTTTATTTAAAGGAATATTCTAAGTTGGAATGAGGCGTTGGATGTGTTTTTATAGTACTTGATTTTTAATCAGAAATACGCGAATTATCCGGAAAGACCGAGTTTAACCCATTCCGAATAATTACTACGGCGATGAAGAGTCGAAGATGAAGACGGTGTTGAAGACCGACGATCTTCACATCGAATGGATGTGTTGCCACAGAGACCCTGATGGGAGTAGCTACCTTGAAGGGGCTTTAGTGGTGGCCGTCCGGACTATTGTTGATTGTTCGGATTTGATTTTCGCTCAGAACCAGAGCATAAGCTAGTAAATGGATGCGTATCTGACATTGGATTTCATTCCATGTGAATTAAATCGATTTCTGTTAATGTATGTCTGTTTGGTGGTAGAGGATTTATTCTCTACTTAACACCCTGGTATATATTAATAGTGATTGATCGCATGGCGTGAATTGTCAATGTGGCACGCCAAGATGCAATTGATCAAGGCTTTTGTTGAAAAGCAGGGCCTTGTTGGATGATCAAAGCATAGCCTATTATGGCATAGCTTTGTGTATATCGTGACTTCGCGAGCCTCACACCCCGGTATGAGTCAAAAACGGGATATGGACCGTAGGGAGTGCACACGTTTCTTTCTAGCTAGTGGTAGTGTCAGTGCTTTAACACGGCCTGGCATTTTACTTATGTGGATGATGGATTTTGAGGTGCCTCGGATTTTTATAGGCCGATAGTGGTCACATTATAGGTTCAAAGGAACCGGGAAACGTGTGTTCAGGCATAACCAATCCACTGCCGATAGGCGGGGACCGGCCCTACCACTCAAGGGTTCACTGCGGGGGATCTTGAGGCATTTGCTAGAGTGTCTCAAATCGGATAGGAGCTTGCCCCTGGCCTCGACTCATGATGGAAATCCAATTTCCAATACGACCTTGCTATTTTGATTGTAGAACTAGTATGGCGACATAGTAGGATGGGGTACTATGCCGTCTATGATTAATACATTATGATTGAAATTGTTTTTAAAATATATACTCACTAATATCAAATCTGTTTTATCGTATCAAGCATCTTTTGACCATTATAAGGTAAAACCTTATCCTCCGGTTTGCGTTGCATTGTGTGATGGGACTTGGGTCTTATAATGGTTTCACTTTCCTAAAAAGCATTGCGTGGTTTGACGATTTACCCTATTTTATGCACTAGTGATCCAAGGGAGTAAACCCGTTCCGCATTAGCGGCGTGGTCCTGTGATTAGCCTTATTATTAAATAGGATAAGTAAGATTTCTCATACCAGTCCCATGACTGACCTGTAGTTTGTTTCACTGGCAAACTCGGGTGCCCATATTTTCCACACGGGCAGTCGAGTAGCTTTTTGCAGATATATTTATAGGATCCTGGCTTACAGCTGAAGCAGTATTCGGAAAGCTCTGTATCCGTGTATTTCTTCCAGTTGTACATTTGTATTATTTTTTCCGCTGCTATTTAAATGTAATTTAAAACCCTGATATTATTGTATCTCTATTTTGAAATGAGTGTTCATACTCTATTATATTCTGTACTCTGATGTAGTTGTTGTAATCAACAATAAAATGTTCTTCAGTTTATGTTTTGATGTGTATTTTTCTCAAAGCAATCCAGGCTTTCCTTTATTGGGAAGTTTGGGTCGTTTCAAATCACGTCTAGAAGGTATGTTTTGCATAATCCACTTGCGCATATGTTTTGCAAAATCGCTAAATTTCACGAGTTGACCATATTTTTTGGACGATAAATAGGCAGATCATAAACTCTGTACCACACAAATCATGGCGATGACCGTATCACTGGCTTAACTGTTTGCACATTGATGCAAGTCGGGTTTCTTCCATGCAGGGTATTCTTTAAGAGTAGCAGCCTCACAAAGCAACAAATTAAAAAAATAAGTTAACAGTAACGAGAAGTAGTAATAATGACTAATGAAAGGGAAAGACGGGAAAGGCCATTGTTTCTAGACAATCTTCATTGTCATATCATTCTAATTATTATACTACTGTTTAACTTGTCGCTAATTTAACTACCCTAACTCTAAACTTAACTAATTTAATATAAATACATGACTTATATCTTCAAAAGAGAAAAACTACATTCTCTATGGAGTTTCTATATTGATTTAAGAAAATGTCTATTAAAAAGTAATGCAATTATTATTATTATTATTATGAATTTGGTACCTATATATAAATTTGGATAGTATAACCAAACTATCTTGACGAAAAGATTTGATAGAATCAAAACAATGACCCATTGCATCTTGAATCTACGATCTAACCAATCGAGACAACAATGCAATTATTCATGTTACAATGGAAAATATATCTGACTTTCTTCCTCTACAAACTACATTTTTTTTGTTATAATTTACTATAATGTCGATGTAAGCGTATTTTTTATATCTGAACAAAGTTAATAATAAAATGATGAAGAAATGGTTAGATGTAGAAGAAGAAATAAGCAAACCAGCAAATCTACATATTTCTAATATTACAGTAAATAAATCCAATCGTGCTTTTACTTGCAAAGAAAATCTAAATGTATATTAGGATTATATAACATAATAAAGCATAACAATTTTTCAGTTGGAAAGAAAAGAAGTGAAAGTATCTCATGCCTTATTTGTCTCGGAATGAAGTGTGAAATTAAATGAAATTTTAATGAATGAATGAATAAATAAGAAGCGCAACAAATAAGAAAATGAAAAAGTAATCCTATCAAACCGACCCTTGAATCACCCAAAAGCATATGTGATGCTCATATTTGACTTGTTACATAGTTTGAATTATTCAGTCCAGCTCATGAATATCAGACTAGAAATAATATTTGTGTGATAATAAATAATGATTAATTGTATATTGATTGAAGGATATTTTAAAAAGTTCACAATCAAATAAAAATTTTACACTTTCAAGTCAAATATTATAAAAGATTAAAAAAAAAATTGTCAGTCTAGTAATGCATTATAAAATAATATTTTAAGATATGATTTAGGAGAGTTTGAAAAATTGTCAGTTTGTTAAGGGTTGTTACAAGATTATCAGAAAATTAGCCCCCCCACGTCCTAATCCGAGGCCATTCCTTTTCTATGCTTTTTTATAGGCACCAGCTATAAACCATTGTTGTGTAAAACAACCGTCAGTGTAACAACCCGTATTTTCAATAACCTGTAATAATGTAAATCGAGGCAGAATTTAATTATAAAATGTGAATCAAGGGAAACGGGCTATGCCATTGCGTTCGTCTCGGAAAAATACGCGAAATAGAGTCCGAGTTTTCGGAAATCGGAGTCCGTATGACCCAGTTAAAGCCCATTGAAGTTTGCAGAAAATTCCTAAGTAAAAACAGATTTAAATTTTAAATTTAAAACATGGATTAGGGCAAACTGGGCAGGCGGGAAAAATTCCCGCCCAGGACCCCATGTCGACAGGCCTGTCGACAGGGGTCTTAGCATGTCAACTGCCCTGTCGACAGGGGGTGCCCGGCTGTTTAGCCTGGTGCACCATTTCTGATTAGGGTTGGGTCTTGTGGCCTGTTTCTAGAGAGTTCCGAGATCTGATGGACCTAATTGAATCTAGGGTTAATCCTAGGGCCTAAAAACACTAGCCTAATCTATAAATAAGACCCTAACCTACCCTAAATCACTCATTATTCATTCTAGTAACAAAACTATGCCAAAATCCAAACTCTCATGGCCTCCACCCTCTTCATACAATTCCTAAATTAATTCCTAAGTGATTTTTCATGCATACAAGTATATTTAGGCTTGTATGATCCTCCTTAGCTTGCATTAAAGGCTTGTTTCTCTATTGGCATCATAAAGGAGGAGTCTTGATCAAGTTTGCTTGCATTTGGGGGTTTTAATTAGTTGCATAAGGGGTTTCTTACATTTGCTATACTCATTTGAGTCCGCATAAGCATTGTAAGCCCTCTTACCTTCATTTTAGAAACTCTAAAGTTAATATGTGATGAAAGTTGGGATCTTTGCAAGTTTGTTTAGTTATGTATGTTCATGCATGTTCACTATGCCATGTTTTGCATGTTTATTGAGTTATGCATGTTTATGCAAGTTCACCAAGCCATGATTTGTAAGTTAAATAAGTTATGCATGTTTATGCGAGTCCATTATGCCATGATTTGCATGTTTATTGAGTTATGCATGTTTATGCAAGTTCACCAAGCCATGATTTGTAAGTTAAATAAGTTATGCATGTTTATGCGAGTCCATTATGCCATGATTTGCAAGTTAAATGAGTTATGCATGTTTATGCAAGTTCACCAAGCCATGATTTGTAAGTTAAATAAGTTATGCATGTTTATGTGAGTCCATTATGCCATGATTTGCAAGTTAAATGAGTTATGCATGTTCATGCAAGTTCATTATGCCATGTTATGCATGTTTGACAAGTTGTGCATGCTTATGCAAGTTTAAAATGACAAGTTGTGCATGTTTGACAAGTTATGCATGCTTATGCAAGTTTAAAATGACAAGTTGTGCATGTTTGACAAGTTATGCATGCTTATGCAAGTTTAAAATGACAAGTTGTGCATGTTTGACAAGTTGTGCATGCTTATGCAAGTTTAAAATGACAAGTTGTGCATGTTTGACAAGTTGTGCATGCTTATGCAAGTTTAAAATGACAAGTTGTGCATGTTTGACAAGTTATGCATGCTTATGCAAGTTTAAAAATGACAAGTTGTGCATGTTTGACAAGTTATGCATGTTTATGGTAATATGCAAGTTCACTATGCTAAGTTATGCAAGTCTAACATGTTATGCATGTTTGTTGTGATAAGCAAGTTCATCATGTATGTTGTGCCAAGTTCCCTCTTCCTATCCTTTATGCGTTATTACGAATATGTAAGCGATAGAATGACGTTGGGGGTTTGGGTAAAACTTAAAATACATGAAAATATAAGATTGGGAATTTACCTATTAAGTTAGGTCTACCCCTTGGGAATTTACCTATTAAGTTAGGTCTACCCAAGTATTTGTTAAACTTGTAATGATGGTTTGAGAATAAAGTGGACATGACACTTAGAAAACATAAGTGTGGCCAACTCGAGGTTGGGTTGAGTTTGTAGCGTAATCCTACCCGGAACCGACCGGCTTAACTAGTGGCTACAAACAATAGGACCCAATGTGAGAAGTTGGTCATGTGGTGCCAAAACCCGAGGTTAGACTAAGTTGTGGTGTAAACCTACCCGGACCCGCCCGGCCTAACTAGTAACCACAACAAGGTCTAATGTGAGAGGTTAAGGTGCATTAAATTAATTAATGCCTCATGATTAGGGTTAAGTCAGGGTCCACTAATACTTAACCAATTTGGGAATTCGAGGGATTGAAATGGGGTTAAGTGGTGAAATTGTTGGTTACGCTTAACTAGTTTAATCCATGATTAGTGAAGGGTTAAATCACACTTAACCCTCTTAGGAAACCCTAGCAACGTGGTCTGTTCTAACAGTAATCCCAGTTTGGTATCATTCACAACCCTAGAAGCTAGGCTAGGGCGGGGCACGATTACTGGACGGATGTAAGCGACCAAAGGACGATGGCTGAGTGGTACAGCGGTGCGGGTCCAGGCGGGCTACGGACGTGCACGTAGTCCGGTGTTGGACAAACTCGAGGCACGGGTACCAGTAGGTTAGGGCTGTGCATTATTGCTTAAGTGTCCGGGGTTGACACCCGAGGGCTTGATACACCCAAAGGTGGACCCAGCACAGACTAACTACAACCATATGTGGGCCATATGGACACCAACACTTGACGTGTTAGGTTTATAGGGAGCCGATCGACTAGACCGTTGGGCTGGACCTTATATTAAGGTCACTTCATGTTATTGGGTTGAAGCTTGGGCCAAGGGATCAATACCTGTTATGTTGGTTTGCTAGTACGCCGTGGTGCAAAACTTAACCTTGTTTTATGCGATGACACCTCTATCTATCTTGTAGTTGATTTAGCATGTTGTTATTTATGACCATCTCAGTTTCCATCATGATGTTAACTTTATTAGTTTATAGACTGATCGTAGCAGGGTTTACTCAGTCTTTTTGACTGACCTGTTTCCTTTCGCCTCTTTTCTTCCGTTTCCCCCCCCCCCCAGGTTCTCAGGGAGGGAATACTGGAGCCTAGCTTGGATTTTAGCTGCTTCCTTGGATAGCTCAAGTATGCTTTGGACTTGAGCCGCTATGGTTTATCACTCTTATTTGGGGATAGTACTTATGTATTTCAGTTTATCAGATGATGTATTTATCTAGACTTGTAATTTTGGGAAATTGACATTTTGATGTACCAGACTTGTGTTTTGAAATGGTTTAAAAATCTTCCGCTGTTTTATCTACTTACTCTGTTTATTTACATATATATATATATATATGTCATGTCCTGCCTTGCTATATCATTATGCATGTTTACCTTGTTTTAAAAACGCCCCACCAAAATCAGAGTTGCTTGCAAGAGCCACCCTGGCGGAGGTGGGGTGTTACATTTGGTATCAGAGCATATGGTTTACGAGAAGGGATAAAAAGGTTTTTAAAACTCTTTGAAAAACTATTTTCAAAACCAAGTATAAAGTATTTTCCACAGAAAAGTCTAGTTTATTTTAAAGGCTATTCCCCAAAAAGCCATTAGCAAAATTCCTTCGTTTTTCTCCATTCTGAATCTATCTTTTTCTTCGTTTCCAGTATGGCCGACAACTTTGCCATTCCGGAGGGAGTACACGTACCTGTTTGGTATAGGAGACTTTTGGAGGCTAGGGCGACCGAAGCCGGCCCCGCAAATATTACTCCTCCCCCGGTAGTTGATGTTCCTCTTCCTCCTTCCCCTCAGCATCCTCAAATTGACTTCGCAGAGATTTGCCAAGATTTTAAGGTGATGGGTTGCAAGAATTTCTTTGGAACCGAGACTTTTGTAGAGGCAAGGAATTGGTTGTAAGAGACCGAAGATCTTTTAGCCACCTTTGATATAGGTGACCGCAGGAAGGTTTTATTGGCAGTATGGTTGCTAAAGGAAGAAGCTGCACGTTGGTGGGTAGTCACCACCGCTACTAGGCCAATTGAGACTTGGGACGACTTCAGAGGAAGGTTTGGACTAAGGTTCTTATCACTAAAGCAAGGGGACATGACTATTAGGGAATACATAGATAAGTTTAATCAACTGGCTCGGGTCGATTTAGGCTTGGTTAATACAGCTCAGAAGAAGGCCCTACACTTTGCTCTAGGATTAAACGAGCCATTACATGGTTTGGCCATGTCTCATATACCCTTAGGGGCGACTTTCGAGAATTTGGTGAATATGGCCCTACTTCAAGAAGAAGATAACAATGACAAGAAAGAGGGCAAGGCGAGTGAGTCTCAAGGCAAGAGAGTAAATTCCGGGAAACGGGGCAAGAATAACCACAACCGCAAGGACAAGCCAAGAGGGAGTAGGAAATGCAACTTCTGTGGTAAAGTTGGACATATAGCCAGGGAATGTAGGAAGAAGAAGAGAAAGCGGGGCGAATGCTTTCATTGTGGTGAGTCTGGGCATCTGAGCAAGGATTGCCCGAGGAAACAAGGGCAAGGTCAGACTCAGTGTGCAGGACTATCTGGAGGGCGAATTCATCCCCTCAACACCGTTCTTCCAGCTCATGATAGAGGTGGCATTTCTGTTGAAAATCTTGTTTACATTTTCTGATTTTCCTTGTTCGTACTTTGTTTGATTCTGGCACCTCGCATAGTTTTATTTCATATGATCTAGTTGAAAGTTTTGCACCTAAGTACTAGTCTGGTTGATGATCCCGTATATGTTTCAAATCCAATTGGGGGTTCTGCCCGTTTGTCTGTGGTCTGAGTGGATTTGAAAATTTCTATCTTGAGTATAGAATTCTCGTGGAATGTTTATATTCTCGGTTTCAGGGGATATGGGTTGGTTTTGGGCATGGAATGGTTGTCCTGTTTTGGAGCCATTCTGGGTTTTTGTATATAGGGTGTGGGGCTCATGATTCGCCTCGGTAATACCCTAGAAATTTCTAGCAACCCTATGGGTCCCGTCATGTTAGGTTATCTTGAATCCCTCAACTCGTCTATCGATAGTTTGCAATCTGTGAGGGTGGTCCGAGAATATCCTGATATCTTGGGGGAAGTAAAGGGGTTACCCCTAGACGTGGGATAGATTCCCGCATTATCTGGTTGGTAATACCAAGCCAGTTTCGTGGCCGGTTAGGCACATGACCTCACGAGACGAGAGTTAAGAAAGCAAGTCAAGGAGTTGCTTGAGAAGAACTTCCTGAGACGAAGCATTTTCGAGTAGGGTGCTCCAGTAGTATTCGTTACTAATGTGGACAGTTTGCTTCGCTTATGTGTTGATTATCGTGGGAAGAATAGACAACCGTTACCTAGGATCGATGATTTGTTTTGATCAGCTTGTAGGAGCATCTGTTTTCTTTTGATCTAGCTACCGGATTCCATCAGCTTAGGATGGCTGAGGATGGAATTGACAAGACTGCGTTTAGGACTCTAGATGGATTTTTAGAATGGCTAGTCATGCTATTTGGTTTGACTAATGCACCTGCATATTACGCAAACTGGATGGGTAGGGTGTTTAGGGAGTCCTTGAACAAGTTTGTCGTGATCGTCGTAGACGATATTTTGATCTCCTCAAAAGAGCGAAGAAGAGCATGCTAGACATCTCAAGGAGGTGATGGATACGCTTAGAGCCACCAGTTGAAGGTCAAGTTCTCCAAATGTCACTTTGGAGGAAAGAAGTTGGGTTTCTTGGGCACATAGTTCCTAAGTAAGGCTTAGCGGTGGATTCCGCTAAAGTGGTTGCGGTTCAAAACCGGAAAACTCTGAGGAGGGCAATTGAAGTAAGAAGCCTCCTCCGTTTGGCTAATTAGTTAGCATTCCCGGAGCTTAGACTTACTCTTCTGGATCAAGAAGGGGGTTTCACAGGAAGAAGACCCGCAGTTAGTCAAGAACATGGACCAGTTGATTCGAGGCGAAATGTTAAGTCACCTCACTAGATATATTATAGATGACAAGGGATGACTAAGGCACGATGAGAGATTATGTGTTCCTCGAGTGAAAGACTTGGTAAAGAAGGTTCTTGAAAATGCGCACCACTCGAGGAGGTGGCCGAGTTGGTCTCAGGATGCATGTTGTGCCACCAGGTTAAGGCCAAGTCATAGAAGCCCAGTGGGCCATTACCTCTATTGGGGGTTTCGCAAGGGAAGTGTGAAAACATCTCGATAGATTATGTGGATAGACTACCTAGATCAAAGAAAGGGAATACGGTTATGTGGGTCATAATAGGTAGACTCACGAAGAGTGCTCATTTCAGTCCGGTGAAGAGCGAGAGGACTGCATCATGGTTAGCAACGGTTTACCCTCAAGAAGTTGGCCAGTTTTGGAATAGCCTACAGGAAGCCATGGGTAGGCAATTGAATCTAGGTATGGTCTATCACTCATAGGCGGATGGTTCATTTCAATTAAGCCTGAGTTATAGAAAATCACGTTTATAAGGGCAATTGGCAACGTGGATTGGTATTTTCAAGAAAAATTCTGCTGCGTGGAATACTTTATAGTAAATAGACGAGATCCAGGATTCACTAGTGAATTTTGGAGAGCTTGCATGAAAACATGAGGTTATAGTATGTTTAAGCCAAGTATACAGAAGGAAGGATAAGTGGAAAAGAAAGACGAGAGGCGATAATGAAATGAGTTCCAACTCGAATTTGGGAAATAGGAGTTAGGAAGCCAAGGAATCATGAAATGAAAGATAGTCAAAGCACAGTGGAGTTAAGCTCAAGGAAACGTGACTAAGAAGAGTAAAGATTAGATACGCGCATCATATCTCTTTTTAAGAGTGCATCCTTGATCCTTGTTTTCCTGTGGAGCTTGCTTGCAAGTTATCTTTTGTATATATCCTCTCGGTCCCATTCTCGATCTTATTTCTGTTGTAAACTCCATAAGGGGGTTAAGACTCATCGGTTAGTACTATATGTCAAAGTTTGAATGGATTTCTTGTAATCCAAAAAGGAGTTTATCTAGTTTATCTAGTTTATCGTGTCTATCTTGTCATGAGAACCTTAGGTAGAAACCCTTTGGATGAAGCATGTATTTGAAACATGTTATGCTTGATGTTTGCAAGTGGTTGCAAGTGTTTGCAAGTGGTTACTCGTGGATGCATTTTACACATTAGACACTAGATCGGCTCACACACTCTTCATGTTGCATATGCATGAGTGTTTATGCTTATTCATGATTGAAACTTGTTGTGCCACAACATGGATGTTGCATATGGATGAATGTTATGTGCACTCATATAGATGCTATGAATTTAGGAATTTGCATACATATGGATTCATTTCACTAACATACATATGCATTAAGGAGGTTTACTGTATCAGTAACCGCCTGATTTACATACATATGCATTAAGGAGGTTTACTGTATCAGTAACCGCCTGATTTTTGCATTAGGTAAGTACATATACACACACTTTTGCATATGTTCATCCAGCATTTAGAATCTTGTAAGGACAATGATTGCTCGTGGATGATGCTTTGAGTAGATGGATGATTGGATGGTAGGATACGTTCTTCCTAACTTGAAGATTTCGGGGACGAAATCCTTTAAGGAGGGGAGAATGTAACAACCCGTATTTTCAATAACCTGTAATAATGTAAATCGAGGCAGAATTTAATTATAAAATGTGAATCAAGGGAAACGGGCTATGCCATTGCGTTCGTCTCGGAAAAATACGCGAAATAGAGTCCGAGTTTTCGGAAATCGGAGTCCGTATGACCCAGTTAAAGCCCATTGAAGTTTGCAGAAAATTCCTAAGTAAAAACAGATTTAAATTTTAAATTTAAAACATGGATTAGGACAAACTGGGCAGGCGGGAAAAATTCCCGCCCAGGACCCCATGTCGACAGGCCTGTCGACAGGGGTCTTAGCATGTCGACTGCCCTGTCGACAGCCCTGTCGACAGGGGGTGCCCGGCTGTTTAGCCTGGTGCACCATTTCTGATTAGGGTTGGGTCTTGTGGCCTGTTTCTAGAGAGTTCCGAGATCTGATGGACCTAATTGAATCTAGGGTTAATCCTAGGGCCTAAAAACACTAGCCTAATCTATAAATAAGACCCTAACCTACCCTAAATCACTCATTATTCATTCTAGCAACAAAACTATGCCAAAATCCAAACTCTCATGGCCTCCACCCTCTTCATACAATTCCTAAATTAATTCCTAAGTGATTTTCCATGCATACAAGTATATTTAGGCTTGTATGATCCTCCTTAGCTTGCATTAAAGGCTTGTTTCTCTATTGGCATCATAAAGGAGGAGTCTTGATCAAGTTTGCTTGCATTTGGGGGTTTTAATTAGTTGCATAAGGGGTTTCTTACATTTGCTATACTCATTTGAGTCCGCATAAGCATTGTAAGCCCTCTTACCTTCATTTTAGAAACTCTAAAGTTAATATGTGATGAAAGTTGGGATCTTTGCAAGTTTGTTTAGTTATGTATGTTCATGCATGTTCACTATGCCATGTTTTGCATGTTTATTGAGTTATGCATGTTTATGCAAGTTCACCAAGCCATGATTTGTAAGTTAAATAAGTTATGCATGTTTATGCGAGTCCATTATGTCATGATTTGCATGTTTATTGAGTTATGCATGTTTATGCAAGTTCACCAAGCCATGATTTGTAAGTTAAATAAGTTATGCATGTTTATGCGAGTCCATTATGCCATGATTTGCAAGTTAAATGAGTTATGCATGTTTATGCAAGTTCACCAAGCCATGATTTGTAAGTTAAATAAGTTATGCATGTTTATGCGAGTCCATTATGCCATGATTTGCAAGTTAAATGAGTTATGCATGTTCATGCAAGTTCATTATGCCATGTTATGCATGTTTGACAAGTTGTGCATGCTTATGCAAGTTTAAAATGACAAGTTGTGCATGTTTGACAAGTTATGCATGCTTATGCAAGTTTAAAATGACAAGTTGTGCATGTTTGACAAGTTATGCATGCTTATGCAAGTTTAAAATGACAAGTTGTGCATGTTTGACAAGTTGTGCATGCTTATGCAAGTTTAAAATGACAAGTTGTGCATGTTTGACAAGTTGTGCATGCTTATGCAAGTTTAAAATGACAAGTTGTGCATGTTTGACAAGTTATGCATGCTTATGCAAGTTTAAAAATGACAAGTTGTGCATGTTTGACAAGTTATGCATGTTTATGGTAATATGCAAGTTCACTATGCTAAGTTATGCAAGTCTAACATGTTATGCATGTTTGTTGTGATAAGCAAGTTCATCATGTATGTTGTGCCAAGTTCCCTCTTCCTATCCTTTATGCGTTATTACGAATATGTAAGCGATAGAATGACGTTGGGGGTTTGGGTAAAACTTAAAATACATGAAAATATAAGATTGGGAATTTACCTATTAAGTTAGGTCTACCCCTTGGAAATTTACCTATTAAGTTAGGTCTACCCAAGTATTTGTTAAACTTGTAATGATGGTTTGAGAATAAAGTGGACATGACACTTAGAAAACATAAGTGTGGCCAACTCGAGGTTGGGTTGAGTTTGTAGCGTAATCCTACCCGGAACCGACCGGCTTAACTAGTGGCTACAAACAATAGGACCCAATGTGAGAAGTTGGTCATGTGGTGCCAAAACCCGAGGTTAGACTAAGTTGTGGTGTAAACCTACCCGGACCCGCCCGGCCTAACTAGTAACCACAACAAGGTCTAATGTGAGAGGTTAAGGTGCATTAAATTAATTAATGCCTCATGATTAGGGTTAAGTCAGGGTCCACTAATACTTAACCAATTTGGGAATTCGAGGGATTGAAATGGGGTTAAGTGGTGAAACTGTTGGTTACGCTTAACTAGTTTAATCCATGATTAGTGAAGGGTTAAATCACACTTAACCCTCTTAGGAAACCCTAGCAACGTGGTCTGTTCTAACAGTAATCCCAGTTTGGTATCATTCACAACCCTAGAAGCTAGGGTAGGGCGGGGCACGATTACTGGACGGATGTAAGCGACCAAAGGACGATGGCTGAGTGGTACAGCGGTGCGGGTCCAGGCGGGCTACGGACGTGCACGTAGTCCGGTGTTGGACAAACTCGACGCACGGGTACCAGTAGGTTAGGGCTGTGCATTATTGCTTAAGTGTCCGGGGTTGACACCCGAGGGCTTGATACACCCAAAGGTGGACCCAGCATAGACTAACTACAACCATATGTGGGCCATATGGACACCAACACTTGACGTGTTAGGTTTATAGGGAGCCGATCGACTAGACCGTTGGGCTGGACCTTATATTAAGGTCACTTCATGTTATTGGGTTGAAGCTTGGGCCAAGGGATCAATACCTGTTATGTTGGTTTGCTAGTACACCGTGGTGCAAAACTTAACCTTGTTTTATGCGATGACACCTCTATCTATCTTGTAGTTGATTTAGCATGTTGTTATTTATGACCATCTCAGTTTCCATCATGATGTTAACTTTATTAGTTTATAGACTGATCGTAGCAGGGTTTACTCAGTCTTTTTGACTGACCTGTTTCCTTTCGCCTCTTTTCTTCCGTTTCCCCCCCCCCCCCCCAGGTTCTCAGGGAGGGAATACTGGAGCCTAGCTTGGATTTTAGCTGCTTCCTTGGATAGCTCAAGTATGCTTTGGACTTGAGCCGCTATGGTTTATCACTCTTATTTGGGGATAGTACTTATGTATTTCAGTTTATCAGATGATGTATTTATCTAGACTTGTAATTTTGGGAAATTGACATTTTGATGTACCAGACTTGTGTTTTGAAATGGTTTAAAAATCTTCCGCTGTTTTATCTACTTACTCTGTTTATTTACATATATATATATATGTCATGTCCTGCCTTGCTATATCATTATGCATGTTTACCTTGTTTTAAAAACGCCCCACCAAAATCAGAGTTGCTTGCAAGAGCCACCCTGGCGGAGGTGGGGTGTTACATTTGGTATCAGAGCATATGGTTTACGAGAAGGGATAAAAAGGTTTTTAAAACTCTTTGAAAAACTATTTTCAAAACCAAGTATAAAGTATTTTCCATAGAAAAGTCTAGTTTATTTTAAAGGCTATTCCCCAAAAAGCCATTAGCAAAATTCCTTCGTTTTTCTCCATTCTGAATCTATCTTTTTCTTCGTTTCCAGTATGGCCGACAACTTTGCCATTCCGGAGGGAGTACACGTACCTGTTTGGTATAGGAGACTTTTGGAGGCTAGGGCGACCGAAGCCGGCCCCGCAAATATTACTCCTCCCCCGGTAGTTGATGTTCCTCTTCCTCCTTCCCCTCAGCATCCTCAAATTGACTTCGCAGAGATTTGCCAAGATTTTAAGGCGATGGGTTGCAAGAATTTCTTTGGAACCGAGACTTTTGTAGAGGCAAGGAATTGGTTGAAAGAGACCGAAGATCTTTTAGCCACCTTTGATATAGGTGACCGCAGGAAGGTTTTATTGGCAGTATGGTTGCTAAAGGAAGAAGCTGCACGTTAGTGGGTAGTCACCACCGCTACTAGGCCAATTGAGACTTGGGACGACTTTAGAGGAAGGTTTGGACTAAGGTTCTTATCACTAAAGCAAGGGGACATGACTATTAGGGAATACATAGATAAGTTTAATCAACTGGCTCGGGTCGATTTAGGCTTGGTTAATACAGCTCAGAAGAAGGCCCTACACTTTGCTCTAGGATTAAACGAGCCATTACATGGTTTGGCCATGTCTCATATACCCTTAGGGGCGACTTTCGAGAATTTGGTGAATATGGCCCTACTTCAAGAAGAAGATAACAATGACAAGAAAGAGGGCAAGGCGAGTGAGTCTCAAGGCAAGAGAGTAAATTCCGGGAAACGGGGCAAGAATAACCACAACCGCAAGGACAAGCCAAGAGGGAGTAGGAAATGCAACTTCTGTGGTAAAGTTGGACATATAGCCAGGGAATGTAGGAAGAAGAAGAGAAAGCGGGGCGAATGCTTTCATTGTGGTGAGTCTGGGCATCTGAGCAAGGATTGCCCGAGGAAACAAGGGCAAGGTCAGACTCAGTGTGCAGGACTATCTGGAGGGCGAATTCATCCCCTCAACACCGTTCTTCCAGCTCATGATAGAGGTGGCATTTCTGTTGAAAATCTTGTTTACATTTTCTGATTTTCCTTGTTCGTACTTTGTTTGATTCTGGCACATCGCATAGTTTTATTTCATATGATCCAGTTGAAAGTTTTGCACCTAAGTACTAGTCTGGTTGATGATCCCGTATATGTTTCAAATCCAATTGGGGGTTCTGCCCGTTTGTCTGTGGTCTGAGTGGATTTGAAAATTTCTATCTTGAGTATAGAATTCTCGTGGAATGTTTATATTCTCGGTTTCAGGGGATATGGGTTGGTTTTGGGCATGGAATGGTTGTCCTGTTTTGGAGCCATTCTGGGTTTTTGTATATAGGGTGTGGGGCTCATGATTCGCCTCGGTAATACCCTAGAAATTTCTAGCAACCCTATGGGTCCCGTCATGTTAGGTTATCTTGAATCCCTCAACTCGTCTATCGATAGTTTGCAATCTGTGAGGGTGGTCCGAGAATATCCTGATATCTTGGGGGAAGTAAAGGGGTTACCCCTAGATGTGGGATAGATTCCCGCATTATCTGGTTGGTAATACCAAGCCAGTTTCGTGGCCGGTTAGGCACATGACCTCACGAGACGAGAGTTAAGAAAGCAAGTCAAGGAGTTGCTTGAGAAGAACTTCCTGAGACGAAGCATTTTCGAGTAGGGTGCTCCAGTAGTATTCGTTACTAATGTGGACAGTTTGCTTCGCTTATGTGTTGATTATCGTGGGAAGAATAGACAACCGTTACCAAGGATCGATGATTTGTTTTGATCAGCTTGTAGGAGCATCTGTTTTCTTTTGATCTAGCTACCGGATTCCATCAGCTTAGGATGGCTAAGGATGGAATTGACAAGACTGCGTTTAGGACTCTAGATGGATTTTTAGAATGGCTAGTCATGCTATTTGGTTTGACTAATGCACCCGCATATTACGCAAACATCTAAATATTCAAGAGAGGAGAGAGGGGAGGGAGGGGGAAGGGAGATGGGGGCAGGGAAAGAAGACTGAAATGGAGGAAGAAGGAGAAAAATATTTAGAATTAAATGATTATGAATTGGGATTGTGCCTAGTCTCCTATTTATAGGTTTGACGGAGAGTCCAGGACTGTCAGATCTAGCCTGATTTAATCTAACCAGTCATGTCATATTTTTATTCCTAGTCGTTATATTAAGTTATAGCTTTAGATTTATCATTAGATTTAGTTTTTGTTTCAATTTGATTACCTTTCTCAACTCCGGTTCAAATCCGAACCTTAAAATAGGTAGGTTATCAGGTTTTGAACCCTTACAATAAAACATTCTTATTTGTCATGTACTTAACGAAATAATGGCAAGGTGCATTCCGCTTGGATCGACCCTCCATGGGGACGTTGACTAGGGTAATTGGTTTTTTTAAGTCTTGAATTTGAATTAAATTCTGAATATTCTTTTACTCACAACTTCTTCATTTTAACTCGAACCATAACAATTATAAATGAAAATTGTCTAGAAGACCGCCACAGATACAATGGCGAAGTTTTCGTTGTTATATTCAGACGTCTGTAGATTTTTTTTTTTCATTCTTATTTAAATTATTATCATCATAAATTTCTGGATTGTTACAAAAATATTTAAAGGTCAGGTAGTACAATTTCAGTTTTTTTTCATGTTGTATTAGATGATGTACAATTGTTCGCCATAGATACTATCAAGATATGTGACCATTAGTTTAATATCGTTCTATTTCATTCGCAAATACAACAATGACCATCCATATTTTATACCTCGTAACTATGATCACAATCTTGTTTTTGAAAACTTTCCCGACGAATATTGCAGTACGAGAAATGCGACACACAGAGCAACTGAGCGGCTCCAACGACATTTGAACAATGCAATGACAGTAATTTGAGATAGCATAAAAGATAAAATTATCATCGTAGGACTGCATTGATTAATTGTATCATTTCCTCTATATTTACCAGTATTGTATAATTAATTTGCATGTATTTCGATTTATATACTACTATTTTATTTTAGATAGACACACGTAAAAGATAATAATCAATTAATTATTAAATAATTAAATTAAAAATTACATATTAATTTAACGTGCTATTCTCTAAGAGCATCTCCAACAAGGTTACGGGTCGTAGCATTATGACCCGTAACATTCAGGGAGATATCTTCGATATCTCCCAACAGTCGCGCGTCGATTTTATCGGCGCACCACTCACGAGCTGATTTTATCGGCTTCTGAGCTTGCGAGCCGATAAAATAGGCGTGCGCACCCCCGCGCCTATAAGTATGGTGCGGGAGGCTTTGATTTCTCCATATTTAACCAAATTTCCTCATTTTTATTTTTTTTATTGCTCTGGACGCCGGGATGCCGCCACGTGTAACGAAGATGGCGAGATGTACAGTTCCAGCTCAGCTGGACGATGCAGCTGGTCCAATGCACCTTCCTCCACCAGCGGGGACGACGATTGAGGACTTGCGGATCCTTCATGAGTTGCCGGAGGGATACACGGACCATTCATTCACCGCGTTCGCCACCGTTCCGGTATAAATTCTAAATTTATCATTTATATTTATTGAACTGCTGACTAGTTTACTATATTACATAGAGAGCTTGATCTGCTGGTTTTATAGTTATAGTTTAATACATTTACGTTATATAGATATTGAACTGTTATAATTTTAACATTTACATTTACTGAACGGGTGAATAGTTTACTATATTATGTAAGAAGCATGACCTGTTGGTTTTATAGTTATATTTCAGGGCATTTACGTTATAATTTTTAGTAGCATGAACTATTGATTATATAGTTATTGATCTGTTATAATTTTAACATTTAGGCCACTTACATATACGTTCACGGTAGTTGTGCAAAGTTTAGCACATAGGCCCTTGACATATTACCATTACATATTCGAGAGAGGCTATTGGATAGTCCGTTCAGACTATTTTTTACAGATTATACCTCCTCAGTCTTTCGATCAATGTTTAGTAGAGGCCTTATTAAAGAGATGGTGGCCTACGACACACATTTCACTTCCCAGATTTTGGGCTAGGTATCACCCCAGCAGATTTTTACATGCTTACGGGGATTGAGATTGGCCACCCCGACAGAGTCTCCAGCCCATTCGATACCTCATATGCGTCACCCGAGGCTTACCTACAATGTAACAACCCGGGAAATCAGAACCAATTTAAAAATTTTATTTTAAATAATTTGGTTAGAAAATGTGCCAGAAATTTAAAATTTCATTTTTAAATAATATTAAAGCCATTGGAAATAGTCAATTCTCAAACGACCTCTGTTTTCGACGAAACCACTTTTGTTGGAACCGGAATGTCAATTTATTGCTAGGTTTCAATTTTTTGAATTTTTTGAATTAATATGTGAGCGTGGCGAAAGAAAATGTGTTTTGTTCAATTCAGTCAAATTTAATCAACTGAAAAATAGCCATTTTTCAAACAATCTCAGAATTCGACGAAATTAATTTTGTTAGGACTGTATCGTCATAACAAAGCCAAATATATTTTTTCTGGAATTTTCTGAGTCTGTATGTGGCCTCGGTGAATTTATTTATACGAAAGAATTAATTTAATAAAGGATTTAATTATTAAATTAAATAATTCAGGCCACAGACAGGCGTTTGGGCTGACGCGTCCTAGCCCGTTGGATCCGAAACATGGGCGATTGGGTAGGGTCAACTCCGGTTAGACTGAAATTGGATTGGTTTTGAACTTATGGGTTTAATTGGAAAATTCACATTAAAATAATATAAATATTAGTCAAATTTCATAACCCTAATCCTAATACACTGTACATCAGCCGCCATCGTTCAGTAGATGGCTGAAAGACATCAAACTTCATCTCCCAATATCTCTCCATCTCTTCAGTAATACACTACTTCCCTTTTGATATTATTATAGAGCTTTGCGAGAGCTTCGCGTACATACCGAACTCATCCCGAACCGTCGCCTGTAGAGAGAGAACCAGACCCGAGAACCCGCGGGTTTTGAACTGCCGCCACCACCAGACTCGCCACCGAGTGGGCCTCCATCTCCGGCGAACCGACGCCGTCCCTTCCCCTTCGACGTGCCACCGTCTGATCTTCCTTCCATGCATCGAGCGGAGTGAAAAATTCAGACCTAAGTTCGAACTAATAGTTGAAGTCGACGACCTTGGTTTCCTGAACTGGAATTGTAGAAGAAAGTTCTAATTTCATCCATTTTTAAATTATTAATTATTAAATTATTAATTACACAAACTAAATCATAACTTATTGACACGAACTCGGAATCTGACGATTTCAGGACCATCGGGATCGTAATTCAGAGACCTATTTTTCTAGACAGATTAGAACCAATTCTGAGCAAGTCGAATTTTGGTTAAATTCAAAGCGGATCTATTCATAATCCGATACTTCTGTGAGATTTTTATTTTTTTATATAATTAAATAATTTAATTATATTCGCTATGTGAATTATTGTGTGTATGCTAAATAACATAGATCTACGATATGGTAAATTAGAATTTATTCATTGTTTGCGTGATATTGTGATGTGTAGATCTACATGGTTGTTAATATTTAGTCGTCGCTAGAATTTAGATCTGAAATTATATTTTATTTCAAATCTAGCGAGGATAAACAAAATTATATTTTTATTCACATATTATATGTGAATAGAGACATGCAATTAAAAAGTGGATTTTTATTTACCTTGTAGTTGTGAATTAAAAAAACTTAGATTTAAGAAAGTACATTTTTATTTACATTCTCACTATAAATAAAAAAACATGAAGATAGAAAATAAATATACATTTGTTAATGTGATTTTATTGTTTTTTTTGTTGAAACAAAAATGACTCTTTTATTCATATTATTTTGTTGAAACAAAAATGATTCTTTTATTCATATTGTTTTTGTGAAAACAAAATTAACTCTTTTGTTAATAGCATGTTTGTTGAAACAAGAATAGCACTTTTTATAATATGACATGATAGTGGCGTACGTGTTAAATATTGAATTGATCATTTTGATGTAAAACTAGTTTACATTAAAATGAATCATTTTATAGTATGACTTGTTAGTAGCGCCATCACCATGTTAGAATAAAAAGAACAAAGTTTAAGTTACACCTTTATTTACATAGTAGACGTAAAAAAAAAAAAAAAAAAAAAAAAAAAAAAAATTCAGGCGGCACCTTTATTCACATTGGAGATGTAAATAAAAAGAAATATAAAAAGAAAGTATATTTTTATCTGCATATTAGATGTAAATTAAAAAAGTACATTTTTATCGTTATTCTCTCTTGAGAATAAAAGAACATTTTTAGCGTTATTCTCTTTTGAGAATAAAAAGTACATTTTTTTATTTGCAAATTAGTTGTAAATAAAAGTCATGAATTTAGAGTATATTTTTATTTGCAAATTAGTTGCACATGAAGACATGAAAATTTAAAAGTACATTTTTATTCACATTTTAGATGTGAATAAAAACTTAGACTTAAAAGCACCCTTTTAAGTACATTCTTATTGTGGATAGAAAACAAGATTAGAAAAAGTGAATTTTTATTTGCAAACTAGCTGCAAATAAAAAACATGAATATATAAAGTACATTTTTATTTGTGAATTAGTTACGAATAAAAACAAGATTAGGATAGACACATTTTTATTCACATTTTAGATGTGAATAAAAACATGAATTTACAAATGCATTTTTATTTACATTCTAGATGTAAATAAAAACATGAATTGGAAAAGTGAAATTTTATTTACATTTTAGATGTAAATAAAAACATAGAAATAAAAAGTACATTTTATTTACATTTTAGATGTAAGTAAAAACATAGAGTTAAAATGACACATTTTATTGACATTTTAGATGTAAATAAAAAGAATGCATTTGAAGTTACATTTTTATCTACATATTAGATGTAAATAAAACGAATATTTAAAAAGTACATTTTATTTACATTTTAGATGTAAATAAAAACAGAGAAATAAAAGAGATATTTTTATCGTCATTTTAGATGCGATAGAAAGAGTAGAAATAAAGGAGATATTTTTATCGTCATTTTAGATGCGATAAAAAGAGTAGAAATAAAAGAGATTTTTCTATCGTCAATTTAGATGCGATAAAAAGAGTAGAAATAAAATAGATATTTTTATCGTCAATTTAGATGCGATAAAAAGAGTAGAAATAAAAGTGATTTTTTTATCATCATTTTAGATGCGATAAAAAAAATGAATTTTAATAGTTGAAATCGTCAAACGATAAATATTTATATATAAAAATATAAATTAAAATTAAAACGAATCGCGCACGGCAGTTCGCGTTTCGGAAATCGTAACTTTAAACGAGTATACCGAAAGATCCGACCGTCGGATTTTCCCAAAACTGGAACTGTTGGGACGGCTTTAGGAAAATATACCTAATGATATAAATTTCGCCAAAATCCAACGGTTAGATTTCAAGATAAGTGTAAATCAAATTTTGGTAAAAACAGCGCCAGGGCCGCCCATCGACTCGAAGCGTCGTTTAATTATATTTAGCTATTTTAAATAAATAAAAATAGTGCTAAATCGTTATAAATAAATATTAACGATATAAAATGATTTAAATGATAATTATTCGAAAAATTATTTGAAAAGATCGAGTTCAGCTCTTTTCAAATAATTATACGTCGATTTGAATCGAACAAACAGAAGATGATGATTGAAGACCGGCGATCTTCAACATCGAATGGATGGCTACTGATGCCCTGGACTGATTTGCTCCCAGGAAAGGGTTACAGTGGTAGTTGTCTGGACGTTCTAGTTGATTGTCCGGATATGCGAGCACCGATGAGAAATCAAGTGACTCCGGTTTCGTTCAGACCTAGAACGGACTTGTAAATGGATGCGTGTCTGACATTGGAGTTCATTCCATGTAATTAAATCGATTTCTATCTAATGTATATCCGTTCGGTGACGGAGAATTTATTCTTTTGCTTAACACCCTCAGAGGGTATATATTGTTGAGTCTACGATTTCATAGCGTTTTGATTAATGACAAGGAGAAAATTCATGATCGACAAAGAGAAGAGAATCAATGATATCGTAAGTTAGAGGCTGATTATTTAGTGTTATAAATGTTAAAATCTATCCTCAAATAATCATATACCTCATTATTATGAATATATATATATATATGTATATATATATATATGCACATTTATTGTGCATATTGCCAGAAACCGGTCGACCGGTTTCAAAATAGGCGGTCGACCGTTTCTGGGCAGAATGCACAATAAACGTGCATACATATATATATATATATATATAACATATATATATTCAAAAATCATTCTACTAGTTAATTTTGACCTATCGACCGTTTTTCAAACTGAAAGCAACATTTTGAATAGACATCTTCTTTCATCAAAAGTTGCTTCTCTTTCTTTTGATCAAAAATCATTTCTCTTCAATGTTTCTCTTCACAAATGGTAACAACTGTTTATTCATTATATAGACATCATTAAACCATTAACAAATTAACATCTCTGATCTTAATTCTTTCATCTATCTTGCTTTCTACTTGATATTCTAAAAGCGCTCATATTTAACCAAAATATCATTTGAATCTCAGAACTTATTTAATACTCTTGTGATTCAATACGATATCTACTTCCAAATCTTCACATACATCAAATTATATTTGAGGATAAGATTATAGGAAGGGTGTACTACAAGTAACAAATCTGTGTTGCAAAGAGCACAAGTTGTCAACATACAAATTGTAATTTTAGCTGTTGAAGTCCTCGAGAGTTATAAGAGGAAAGTGTTGAAGTCCTCATTGTTGTTGAGGCGTGAAATCCCGTTCGGGTGTTCGGGTATTGTGAACCTGTTCCTCCGGGTGAAGCGAGGTGGTAGATTAGTAAAAACCTAGAGAGAGGTCTAGGACTGGACGTAGGACGGTGCACCGAACCAGTATGAAAAGCCCTGGTGTTATTACTTTACTTTACTGCTTTTTATTTGTGATATATTTCACTATCTCATATTTATTTGCATAACTATTGTAAATATACAAGTTAGTTTATCACATACATTCCGCATATCCATATTACTGATCCTGCTTAAGTCATATACCGATTTTTCAATTGGTATCAGAGCACAGTCATCACATAACCATAACACAGTTATTTGATATATTCTAGTAATATGGCAAATAACGCAAGCACTATCACTAACACTTACACGGAAGGTTAATCAACACAAAGACCTCCATTTTTCAATGGTCTTAACTATAGCTATTGGGCAACACGTATGGCTTTATACATGCAATTAACTAGCTATGATTCTTGGAATGCTACTCAGAAGGAAATAGTAAATCCAACAACTGAGTATACAGAATGGACAGCTGGTGAGAAAACTGCAGCAGCTGTAAATGCAAAAGCAATTAATATGTTGTTTTGTGCATTAGATCAAAACGAATATAACCGTGTTAGTATCTGTACCATTGCATATAAAATTTGGCAAACGCTAAAAACCACTCATGAAGGTACTAACAAGGTTAAACAAGCCAAAATAGCTATGTTGAAAAGTCAATTTAAAATTTTCAAAATGAAGCCGAATGAAACAATCAATGAGATGTATTCATGGTTTCAAACTATTCATCATGCACTTATAGGATTAGGGCAAAAATATTCTGATTTTGATGTTGTTTCAACAATCCTACATTCTCTGACTAATGAATGGGAAGGAAAATTATTAGCAATAGAAGAAGCTAATGATCTTTCCACCATGAAGCCAGATGAATTGATAGGAAATCTAATGTCCTATGAAGGTACTTTACAGGCTAGAAAAGAACAAAAAGAAGAAAAGAAAAATGTAGCTTTTCATGCTAAAAAAGATGAAGACAACTCAGATTCTGAAGATGAAGATCTAGCGTTCATTGCAAAAGGATTCAAGAAATTCTTAAAGCAACGAAAAGCTAGTCGATACAACAGAAGAAGTTCGGATCAAATAAACCATTGTCATCAAATGTAGAATGCTTCAATTGTCACAAAAAGGGGCATATGCGAAAGGATTTTCCGGAGCAAAAGAAGAAGTCAGAAAATGACAAATTCAAATACAAGAAAGACATATCAAAGAAGCGAGCATTCTCAATGACATGGGATGATTCTGACTTATCTTCATCTGATAGTGAAAGTGACTCAGACAATGAGAAAGCTAATGTGTGTTTCATGGCAAACAGAAGATAAGGTACAAATTCCGATGAAGAAGTTCTTGATATTAATGCTGAATTAATAATTAAATTTAAAGATGTAAAATGTCAATTAAAAGAAGCCAGAGATGATTTGAATAGATCAGAGTTAGAATGAGATATGCTAAAAGACGAGAAGAAGATATTAGAAGAAGAACTTGAAAAACTTCAAGAATCATCATCTAATATTAACTCTCGAGTATCTCTTTTGAGTCAAAAAATTATAACTCAAAAAGAGAAAATTGATGTTCTTACTTCTGAAAATCATGAGCTTAAGGGAAAAGTCAAAATTCTAGACCTAGAGATATCCAGTTTACAAAGTAAGTTAGATAATATTACTCAAAACTAACTTTAACAAAGGTCGAGAAAATTTGACAAAAATCATTGAGAATTCACAATCTGCTTCAAATAAACAAGGATTGGGATATAAGAAACAAGAAACCAAGAAATTTCTGGGAAAAAGGAAAAAAAGAAAAAATAAAGTAGTACAAGAAACCAAAGCTAAGAAAAATCTTAGTTTGTTATATTCCAAAGCAAAACCAGTTGTGAGATCTCAAAAACAAAATATCAAAACTATCAAAATATGGGTTCCTAAAATAAACAATAATTTGATTAGGAACAAATATATTCAAAACTTTTTGAAAACAGTGCATTATAATTCTAATTATTTATATAAAGGGGATACCAGACCCGTATGGATTTGGACTCCTAAGACCTAACTCTTAGGACCCTATAAAAAGGTGGGTACCATGGACTTAATTTTATTTTTTGCAGGTCCCACTTAAGAAAAGAGGAAAGTGGATTTTGGACAGTGGTTGGTCGAAGCATATGACTGGAGACAAGAATTTGCTGATAAATATTACATATGAAGATGGTGGCTCCGTCTCTTTTGGAGATAACTCAAAAGGCTATATCATCGGCAAAGGCGATGTTAGCAATTACGGTACATCTAACTTACCTCTCATTACTAATGTATTGCTAGTTAAAAAATTGAAGCATAATTTGCTTAGTATTAGTCAATTAAGCGATAAAGTCTTTACAGTTTCCTTCTCAAATAATAAATGTAGTATTCTAGACAAAGATAACAATTTAGTTTTTGAAGGATATAGAGATAGAAATATATATATTCTGTATATGAATATTAATCATAATTCAGATATGTGTCTTATAGCAAACGACAATGATCCATGACTATGGCACAAACGTTTCTGTCATATAAACTTCAAAACTATTGACAGGCTAGCTAAAAATAATCTAGCTAAAGGACTATTAAACTTTAAAGTTGACAATCTTTGTGACGCATGTCAAGTAGGAAAATTGACCAAATCTACATTTAAATCCAAGAAGGTAATATCAACATTACAACCACTTGAGTTATTACATATGGATTTATTCGGACCAACTCAGGTTCAGTCAATAAACCATAGTCGATATGTGTTTGTAATTGTTGATGATTTCTCACGTTACACCTGGACATTTTTCTTGAAAAATAAAAGTGACACTTTTAATCATTTTAAATCTTTCATCAAAAGAATTCAAAAATCGAAAGGGCTTAAGGTTAAAAATATAAGAAGTGATCATGGCGGAGAGTTTGAAAATAATGAATTTGAACATTTTTGTACAAAGAAAGGTATATGTCATAACTTTTCGTTTCCTAGAACTCCACAACAAAACAGAGTTGTAGAACGGAAGAACCGGACTTTACAAGAATATGCAAGAACATTATTAAATGGAACCACTTTACCAAAACATTTCTGGGCAGAAGCCGTTGCAACTGCCTGTTATGTTTTGAACCGTGTATCCATACGACCTCTCACCAAGAATACGTCTTATGAATTATTTAACAACAGAAAGCCTAATATTTCATATTTCAAAGTATTTGGTTCAAAGTGCTTTATTTTAAGTACAAAAGACCATCTAGGTAAATTCAATCCAAAGGCCAATGAAGGTATATTTGTTGGTTATTCGGAACGAAGCAAGGCCTATCGTATATTTAATAAACGAACCAAAACTATTGAAGAATCTCTGCATATATATTTCGATGAGATCTATCAGCATCCTAATAATATCATAGATGATGACGAAATAATGGTCATAGAAAATCCTATCGTCACAAATACAGATTCTGACTCGGAAATAACTGTTGAAAATAATACTCATCAAATAGAGTCACGATCTCCACCAAGAATACGTTCTCCAACAAGAATTTTAAGAGATCATCCTGTTTAAAATATAATTGGACAAGCATCTTCACAAATAAGAACAAGAAGTCAGCTTAATCAAATGGGTTATGTTGCGTTTATCTCAAATATCGAACCTAAAAATCCTAAGGAAGCTGCTACCGATGACTACTGGATCATTGCCATGCAAGAAGAACTAAATCAGTTTGAGCGCAATGATGTATGGGAACTTGTTCCAAGGCCAACCGATCAGTCGGTAATACGAACTTAATGGGTCTATAAAAATAAGGCTGATGAACAGGGAAACATCACGAGAAATAAAGCACAGTTAGTAGCACAAGGTTATAATCAAGAAGAGGGTATCGATTATGAAGAGACATTTGCACTCGTTGCTAGATTAGAGGCTATTAGAATTTTATTATCTTTTTCTTGTCACCATAATTTTAAATTATATCAGATGGATGTCAAAAGTGCGTTTTTAAACGGATTTATCAAAGAGAATGTTTATGTTGAACAACCTCCTCTATTTAAACATGAAAAATATCCAGATTATGTATTTAAACTTAAGAAAGCTTTGCATGGTTTAAAACAAGCACCTCGTGCTTGACATGAATGTTTACGAAGTTATCTTATTGATTCGGGATTTCAAATAGGGTAAGTTGATCAAACATTATTTATTAAGCATTCTCAAAAAGATATTTTGGTTATACAAATATATGTGGATGACATAATCTTTGGATCAACAAACGATAAACTCTGTAAGGAGTTTGCGAATATTATGACCAAAGAATTTGAAATGTCACATATGGGAGAATTATCATATTTTCTTGGTCTTCAAATTAAACAACTTCTGAACGATATATTTTTAAATCAAGAAAAATATTATGGAAATCTTATTAAACGGTTCGGACTAGAAAACACTTCCGAAAAACCTACTCCAATGAGTACATCTAACCATCTTGAAAAAGATGAGAATGGGAAAAGTGTAGACCAAAAATTATATCGTAGTATGTTAGGCTCTCTTTTATATCTAACAACTAGTCGTCCAGATATTATGATGTGCGTTTGTTTATGTGTACGTTTTCAAGCCGATCCTAAGGAATCACATTTACGAGCAGTAAAATGAATAATTCGTTATCTTAATAAAACCAAAGATTTTGGTCTTTTCTATCCAAAAGATTGTCCATTTGAGTTGGTATCATATAGTGATGCTGATTTCGGTGGATCTCGAACGGATAGAAAGAGTACAAGTGGTACATGTCATTTTATTGGAAAATCACTTGTCTCTTGGTTTAGTAAGAAACAAAATTATGTTTCACTATCTACATGTGAAGAGGAGTATATATCGGCAGCTCTTGCTTGCACACAAGTTATATATATGCAACAAACACTTAAAGATTTTGGTATTAATTTATCAAATTCAATCATATATTGCGACAATACAAGTGCGATAAATTTATCTAAAAATCCGATTAATCACTCCCGAACTAAACATATAGATATACGACATCATTTTCTGATAGATAATATTGAGAAAGGAAATATAAATCTTGAATATGTACAAACGGGAAATCAACTAGCAGACATCTTTACTAAGCCTCTACTCGAATCAAATTTTATTAAACTCCGTAGAGAGCTTGGTCTCATATCATGGAAGGAACTTCAAAATTAATATCTACATGTGTTTCATGATATAACAAGTTAAAATATGCACGTACTAAATTACTACAATTCTTACTTAGCATATTTTTGCTATTATTAGCATATTGAATATGAGCCTCTCTTTAAGCTTACGGCCAAAACTCTATGTCTTTTCCTGGCCATTCATGTATATATAGTAAAACACTATATATATGATAAAATATATCACTTTAGAATTCATCTTTCATATCAAGTAGAAACAACGGCTGACATCTGCGATGAATGTGCACAAAGGTCACACATTTCAGTTACAAGTTCTGAACCTGAGGAATACTTTTCTCCTGAAACACCGAAAAGTAGACCAAAATGCACTCATACCCCTGGAAATACACCAATGCCTAAACGTGCAAAGAAAGCTCTGTTTTGCTCCCCTCGAACTAGAGATAAGATAGGAGAAATTCATCATTATCAAAAACAACAAATTGAGCTTCAACGACAGTTGCATTACGAACAGAGAATTACCTCAGATCGTCTCTCTCTTTTGGAAAGAATGGCTTCATTTTTCTGTAGCACGAACAAACATGGAGTTTATGAACCTATGCCACATGTCCCTTCTTCTTCTAGGAGTCCAAACTCTTGGGATCGTGATTATAATTGTAACGAAGGTGCAAAGGAAAATTGGTCGCCATGGACATCTCGTATTCGAGAAGTTAAGGAAGAGTCTACCAAGCATAATTCAGCTACATCACACTAATTTTCTAGTATATGTTATGTTTTCTTTTATATTTCATGTATTTTGTTTTATTATTTCAAGATTTTTAATTCAATTTATATATAATAGCACTTTGAAAATCTTGAAAAACTGGAAAACCATGTTCAGTCAAACCAGTCGACCGATAAAACCCCCCAGTCGACCGTTTAACACTGTTTCGAAACAAAACAGGCTTCAGATAAACCAGTCGATCGGTCGATAATCACTAGTCGACCGGAAATGTTTCTGTTTTGAAATGGTCGACCGGTGATTTCGTCACGGTCGACCAGTTCCGTTATTTTCTGTTTTTAAAACGTCAAACTTGAAAACATTGATTCCACCTCCCACCCTTTCATTTATCCTTTTCAACCTTCAAACACACAATCCCATATCTATCCTAAATCCTCAATTCAAATCTCTTAAAAATCAATGGCTCCACCGCAAAAGAAATCGAAGAAATCATCTTCTACACAACTTCAACCCATTGATTCCAATATAAAACAATGGTTAATGGATCCAATAGCAGTCAAGAGATGGAATGAGATGAAGGAATATACGATTCATGAAGGTTCGTTCATCAAATACTCTGATTTCCTTCTTTATGATAGCAACCAGAGCCCGTATTCAATCCCTTCTTGACTTTGATGATAAAAACGTGGAAATCAATCATATCATGATCAAGTTGTTCTACGCAAATCCTAACTTAGACAAGTTCAAACCCGAGAATTCTACTCATTGTCTGTGGTCGGTTGTATGCGGTGAGCATGCTTTTATTTCAAAGGAAAGGATGGAAACGGTTCTTCGTTCAGAAAACATTAGCAGGAAGTTCTCAAGCGATTTTTGTACTATTCATACTCGAGACAATGTAAGTCATCTTTTTATTAAAGATCATAAACTTAGTACAAAAGCAATCAACTTAAGGCCTACTGCTAGAGTTCTACATCATGCTATTACGCATTCTTTACTACCTAGAATTGGTAACTTCGATGTGGTTTATAAAGAGAATTTTAAGGCTTTGTATGCTATATATGGAGATATCCAAATTAATTGGATAAATATGATCTTTGATGTTCTACTTGATTGTGGTCTCAAATCTCCCGAATATAAAATTTCAAAGCCAAAATGTATCAACAAAGCATCGAGAAAGAGAATGAAGCTTCCTGAACCATGTTTGAATATCATACCTTTTGAACAGTATAAGGAACAAGGTCATCAAGAAGGCACTTCTTCACAGCCCTCTAAACCCAAACCGGAAGAGGTCAAGCTTCTTCAACCTTCATCGTCGACTAAAGATTCACTTGAACAAATTGCACGAAATCAATTTCTTCTTAAAGCTAGACTTAAGCGTACCGACAATAAGATCGATAATTTAAATACAAAACTTGACAAACGTTTTACGAAACTTAAGTCTTTCTTCGGTATTCTTTGGGATGCACTATCTTGTGGCGCATCATCCTCCTCTACACATATACAAGACCCAGGTAAACATCCAATGCCTCCTACTTTTACATGGACATCTTCAGAGGAAGGCACTAGTTCTGGAACAAGTAATGGACATGGTCGTGGAACATCTTACATTGAGGAAGGAGGAAATAAAGAAGAAGAAGACGAAGGACAAGAAGAAGAAGAAACTGAATCCGACTCACCATCTCACTAATTCCTTTTATCCATCTTTTATCATATATTTAAGACTTAAAACAGCACTTGTACATAAGTGGTGCTGTATTTTATTTTTGGTTCAAACTCTAAGACAACGTAACTTGGTTGGGTAAGTATGGTGTGTATGATACAATCCTAATGTATTTTGTGATGAATGATTTGTGTATCTTCACTCTTGTGATATAATACTACTTTTTGTCGATGACAAAGGGGGAGAAAAATGCTACTAACAATATTCTTTGCAGATTTTTGTTTTGTTTTTAATTCAGGTGGAGTACATAGACAGGGGGAGTAAGCAATACTTTCAAAGCTATGTTGTCATCAATCAAAAAGGGGGAGAATGTCGAGTCTACGATTTCATAGCTTTTTGATTAATGACAAGGAGAAAATTCATGATCGACAAAGAGAAGAGAATCAATGATATCGTAAGTTAGAGGTTGATTATTTAGTGTTATAAATGTTAAAATCTATCCTCAAATAATCAAATACCTCATTATTGTGAGTATATATATATATATATGTATATATATATATATAAATGCACATTTATTGTGCATATTGCCAGAAACCGGTCGACGGTTTCAAAATAGGCGGTCGACCGTTTCTGGCAGAATGCATAATAAACGTGCATATATATATATATATAACGTATATATATATTCAAAAATCAGTCTACTAGTTAGTTTTGACCAGTCGACCGTTTTTCAAACTGAAAGCAACATTTTGAATAGACATCTTCTTTCATCAAAAGTTGCTTCTCTTTCTTTTGATCAAAAATCATTTCTCTTCAATGTTTCTCTCCACAAATGGTTACAACTGTTTATTCATTATATAAACATCATTAAACCATCAACAAATTAATATCTCTGATCTTAATTCTTTCATCTATCTTGCTTTCTACTTGATATCCTAAAAGCGCTCATATTCAACCAAAATATTGTTTGAATCTCAGAACTTATTTAATACTCATGTGATTTAATATGATATCTAATTCCAAATCTTCACATACATCAAATTATATTTGAGGATATGATTATAGGAAAGGTGTACTACAAGTGACAAATCTGTGTTGCAAAGAGCACAAGTTGTCAACAAACAAATTGTAATTTTAGCTGTTGAAGTCCTCGAGAGTTATAAGAGGCAAGTGTTGAAGTCCTCATTGTTGTTGAGGCGTGAAATCCCGTTCGGCTGTTCGGGTATTGTGAACCTGTTCCTCCGGGTGAAGCGAGGTGGTTGATTTGTGAAAATCCAGAGAGAGGTATGAGACTGGACGTTGGACAATGCTCCGAACCAGTATAAAAAGTTCTGGTGTTATTACTTTACTACTTTTTATTTGTGATATATTTCACTATCTCATATTTATTTGCATAACTATTATAAATATACAAGTTAGTTTATCACATACATTCCGCATATCCATATTACTGATCCTGCTTAAGTCGTATACCGACCTTTTCATATATGGATAGTGGTTGGTCGCATGGCGTGAACTATCAATGTGGCACGCCAAGGTGCAGATGATCAAGGCTTTTGTTGAAAAGCAGGCCTTGTGGTTGATGATCAAAGCATAGCCTGTTTAGGAATATCTTTGTGTATAGCGTGACTTCACAAGCCTCACACCCCGGTATGAGTCAAAAACGGGATCAGGATCGTAGGGAGTGCACACGTTTCTTTCTAGCTAGAGCAATGTCAGTGACTTACCAGCCCTGACATTTTTACTTATGTGGATGTTGGATTATGACACTACAACAAAATGACCCTATTACAACAGTGGAACACCGTTGTAATATACATTTTACAACGGTGGGCAAACCGTCGTGTATTAAGAAGTTGTAATAGACTGATATCTTTTACAACTTTTCTGCACTGTTGCAACACCATTGTAATATGTATATTTTACAACTTTTTTTCACTGTTGTAATAAACTTTATTACAACAGTTACGCACCGTTGTAATAATATCTATTACAACTGTTATGCACCGTTGTGATTGACATTTGGGTTTTAAAAAAAATATACCGTTTACAACTGAAAAGAACAATACACTAAATATAACAGTACTCCATAAGCAAATCAGATATTAAAGTTATTTGCAAATTAATTTATTAAAATACTCGAATATTCAGTATTACAAACAATAAGTTTTAGACAACATTTCGTGCATTATTACATATTTGACTGTTACAAAGCAACTTAGTACAAGCACAAGTTATCCACAAAAAATTGCATATCCTATGGGAGTACACTAGTCGAAGACAACGAAATCTTTACGCCATTTATCTTTTTGGTGCAAGTTCACTGTAGTGATCAAACCTGTTGCATAAGAATACGTCTGTTGTTAGAAAAAAAAACAAAAAGTATTTTTTTAAGCCAACAATACCAAATCACACACACACACACACACACACATATATATATATATATAAGAACTGAACAAATTGTTCTCTATGATTTAAGAAGAAAATTTAACAATAATACTTAACGTACCTGATAGCATGAACTGCACGTGGTCCAAAGCTCCTTTTTAAACAATTGGATCCAATGATTAATACCTAGTGGTTGCACCATGCATGTAACGAGGATGCATAAACAGTTGAGCAGTACCCCATAGTGGTTTAATTTTAGACCCCTTACAATAGTAAAATTTTAAAACATTTAATTAAGGCACTAACAAGAATTATATCAACTACTACGACCACTGTTATTCTCAAAAGCAAGTTTATACCTGAAGTTCTTTTGCAAGTTCAACCACTTTATCCAAATTTTCATTAGACTCCTGCAACATGTTATAAATGTTTAAACTTGAATTACCCAAAATGAACACTTCAAGTGATTGTAGATGCCTGATATTTTTTCCTGTCAATGGATTACATATATGATACATAGAATTAAATAGGCAAGTTGCTCACCGCTAGTGTTTTACCATCAGGAGCAATATCTCTATCATGGATGCACCACCTAGCAACTCACAACTTATTTATGAACTCGAAATTAGCTCTCACTACAAATGTTTTAAAAACATTTAGATGGCATTCTATCTAATTAAAGAAACAATTCAACAACTCCATTCACAATACTAAGCTTACTCCTTTTAGCCATGGCTACTGAAGTGGTACCATCTTCCCATGGCCAATATTTGGTTGGAGCACCAAATGGATCTGCACCAGATCCTCGGAATGTGTGCCAAAAGCAACATCGAACCATAATCAGTCCTGTTGTCATAAAAAAACTAACAGTATTATTCTGATTCAAACTGCAATATGATTTACTTATCCGTTTGCTACAAACATGATATTATAACGCATAAGCTAGCAATAAATATTTGAATAATCAAACACAAAACACACATCTTCAAACTCTAATAAAATGAAATTGATTTTCTAAGCTTAGAGGTTATCAGAAAATCAGCAATAAGTGAGAATAAACCTTCATATTTCTAATGAAGTTGTGTACTTACTGTCCATGCAAAATCCATATTTCCTATTACGATTTACTATGTCCTGCGACACGTTCAAATCTGAGAACAAATCTAAAGGTGATGCTCCACTCTCAAGAAAGCATGCAATTTCTGGCAAGTTTGGGGTTTTTAACTGCAGTGACTACATATTTTGAAACATCATGAACCTTCATTTATTGAGCAGATGTCTCCAATGCATCAGATCTTGACTGAGATGTAATACCTGAAAGAGATTATGACCAGATAGACTAGCTTGTGAGCCATGGCTATTTATCTCTGATAAACAGTTAACATTGTCTGGGGCTAAGCATAAATCCTGGACTGTTTAGTCAATGGTATCAACAGTAAGATTGAATCCAGAATTCTGATGATGGGTATTGAAAACTTCTACAGGAATTAAGGTGTCTGGAGCCCCCCAAAAGGTCAAGAATGCACTCACAGTCATGGTCAACTTTAATTAAGTTAACAGCTCCTTCATCAGTTCGATCTATCTCCATTCTGAAATCTTTATACATCAATTTTAACAAACTGCATAAAAAAATTGCATGTATAAGCTCATTAGAACATTGACAGTCAGAGTTATCCAAGACTGTTTTAATAACAGTACTAAATCGAAAATTATGTGAAGAGCAATACTTGTCCAAAATAAATCCTTCTAGAAACATAGCATACAATAGTAGAAACAGACTAACAGAAAAAGCAGCGTTATTCAACATCTATCAAAAGCATGGTTTTTGCACAGCAATTATACAGTAAGGGGATTTTTGCCTACAAAATACTCTCTGCTAAGTGCATCTATGTAAAGCTTAAAGAAGTCCTAATTTAGCCATTAACTAAAAATTAATTAACTAAATAGAATAACTTAAGAAATTAGGTTGACTAACTTTAGATTTCATGGTCTTCAAATTCCTCTTCTTCGTTGTGACAGGAGGCCCATTCTTCCTTAGCTACCCTCAATCAATTCGCGCCGTTGTGCTTCTTCTTCCCAGTGCGCTCAGGAGTTCGGCTTTTCTATTTTGGTTGAGCGAATTCTACTAGCGCGATTATCTTTTGATGCCCTACCGCTTCCAGCTGCCCCGTGGAGAAGGAAGTTGGACGAAGAACTGGTTAATTGGTAGAGATGGAGAAAGAGGGGGCAAAAATCAAATTGCCATTTTCGATTTAGGGTGCAACGTTATTTTTGATTTAGGGGAGAAAGTGGAGAAGGAAGTGGGGAGATGTCTAGATGAAACGTTATTTTGAGTTAGGGTGCAGTACTGGAGGAGTTGGCCTGCCTAAATTTTCGATTTGGCCGCCTAAATTTTCAATTTAGAGAACGTGAGCTGCTTTGAGACCATATAAGCGTGTATTTTATTTTGTTGGCACAACAATAACAGAAGCAATGCCATTTTCAAAGAGGCAAAAAAAAAATAACGTTGGCCCTTATTGATTTTCTAATTACAAATCGTTAATTACTAAAAACAATTAAATATTAAACCAAAATTGTTATTTATTAATTTCAAAATTTTATTTTTTTAAATATTAAATATTAAAACAATTGCTAACTATAATTATGAAATACAAAATGTTACTTCTTAATTGTTAATAAGTCTAGTTAATTCAAAATTATTAAATATTTTATTAGTTATTGATTATTAATTCTAAATATTAATCATTTAAAATTAATTATTAAACACTTAATATCACTTCAAAAGTATTAATGTTTTGATTAATTATGACTCTTAAGTATTAATGTTGAGTATATATTATTACGTATTCATTTTCGTTACAAATTATTATCATTAATAATTATCAAATATTAATAAATAATAATAATTATGTAATACTAACTATATTTTTTAATTATTCTTCTTAATTGCTAAGTATTAAATATTACAGATTGATTATTAATTATTACTTCCTAATTGATTATTAATAGTAATTATTAGTTATTAATTATAAATAATCAAAATAAATGTATTAAATATTAATTATTAATTAGTTTTAATTGTACTAAAATATAGTCATATATTACAATAGTCAAAAAATAAAAGTTGTGATAGGCTTTTATTACAACAGTTAAAATAACACAGTTGTTAAAAATAAGTTTATTACAACTTTTCTGGAAAAAAGTTGTAAAAAAACATTTATTACAACGGTGCATTTACCACCGTTGTAAAATTAAAGTTGTAATATGGTGTTTTTGTTGTAGTGTGAGGTACCTCAGGTTTTATAGGTTGTTAGTGGCCATATTTGAGGTTCAAAAGAACCGAGAAACGTGTGTTCAGGCATAACTATTCCACTAACGTATGTGTGGACCGGCCCAACCGCTCCAAGGGTTCGCCAGAGTCCGAATCCTGAGGCATTTGCTAGAGTGCCTCGAATCAGGGAGGACGATCCCTAGCCTCAGCTCATGATGGAAACCAAATTCCCAATACGACGTTACGGTTTTGATTGTAAACCTATATATGGCGACAGTATATGGTACCTATGCCGTCTAGGATTGATACATTTACTTTGAAGTATTTTAATACTGATTTGACACTAATAATAATATTATAATATTATTTTATACGTATCAAGTCATATTTGGTCATTATAAGGTAAAACTCTATTCTCTGGTTTGCATTGCATTGTGTGATGGGACTTGAGTCTTATAATGATTTCATTTTTCTAAAAAGACATTGCGTTATTTTGAATAAAATTTATTTACTTATGCACTGGCAATCAAATGGAGTAAACCCGTTCCGCATTAGTGGCGTGGTCCTCTGATTTGCTACATTGTTAGGTAGTGTAGAAAGATTTCTCATACCAGTCTCATGACTGACTCGAAGTTTGTTTCACTTTGCAAACTCGGGTGCCCTCTTTTTACATGGGCAACCAAGTAACAGGTTTCGGTCATATTTGAGGCATGTGCTGGATTGAAGACTGCTGAAGGAAGAAGACGAAGACATCTCTTTTATCTTTTATTCTTTTTTTGAGACTTTATTCCACTCTTGGTATTTGATGTACGTTATGGAGTTTTGAGACTTAATTCCTTTTCATTTAGACTTTCTATTTTGCTAAGTGGATCCTGTAACTGCGTACTCTGATGTTCAGTTGCTTTGATGTTATGAAATTTGTATTTCCGCTGTAATGATTATGTGTTATGATATTATCTGAGATCTGTTATTGTTGTAAATATGTTGTATTCCAAATGATTATCCTTACTTTCGGACCACGGAAGTTAGGGGTCATCACAGTTGGTATCAGAGCTAAAGGTTTAACTTAGCCTTAGAATATGACATATTTAAAACAATTCGTCTAGATAGAATCAGTAGTATTCTAAGGCGAGTAGCTCATTAGAGATAGGATTAGTAATATCCTAGAATGAGCACAGTAGAATAGCACATATTAATCAGTCATTACATCATCCTCTTTCCATTTGTTCTTACTTCATCTTTCTTTTAAAATTTGTCATTTTGTTGGTCAGACTCTTTCCTTAATCGTACAGACTGATTTCAAATGGACACTAGAGCAAGAACAGCTCAAGGCGGAGCCCGAGGTGGAACCCGAGGTGAAGCCAAAGGGCCAGCTAGGGACGAGACCGCCATTACTCAGGAACAGCCTCCTTCTGAGGTCGTAACACCACCACCTCCACCCCCACAGCCATTTGACTTACAGAGGATGTGCAAGAAGTTCAGAAACTTGGGTGGAGTATCCTTTACCACGACGGAGACCGCGAGTAAGGCACAGACATGGTTGAATGACAACGAGCATATCTTCGAAGGCTTGGAGTTAGAAGACCAACGCAAGCGATTTATGGCAACCTGTCTATTGAAGGGCCAAGCTCAACATTGGTGGAATACGGTCAAGATTGGCAATGATGTGGCTAACATATCTTGGGCCAGAATTAAAGAGCTATTCAATGAAAAGTATATCCCTACACAGGAAAAGGAGAGATTCCATGACCAATTCGCCAATTTACAACAGGGGAGTATGATTATCTCAGAATACGTGAGGAAGTTCGAGGAACTTTCCCGCTACGCCCCATAGTTGATCCAAGATCCCGTTCAGAAAAACAAAAGAAAGATTCATTAAGGGCCTTTCTAAGAAGTACCTGGATAGAGTCACGGCTCATATTAAACTCCCATTCAACGAAGTAATCGAGATGGCCTGTCGCTACGAGGAGAATGACCAGGCTGCACAGCAAGAGCGGGCGAAAAATCAGAACAACAACAAGAAGGAGCAAACCGACAAGAAACCTGAGGCAGGTAACTCTTCGGCAGCTAAGCCGCAAGGAAAGAAGAGGGGCAGGACCAAGGTGACATGCTATAATTGTGGCAAGGTGGGACTCTATGAATCCAAGTGCAGAGCTCCAAAGAGGCCCAAGAGGAATGAATCTGGACCTAGCCAGAATCGTAGCTAGAGTTCTCAGAATCGTGGCCAGAAATCTCAGGATAAGAGGGAATGCTTTAATTGTCACAGGATTGGGCATATTAGCAAGAATTGTCCCCTGTTGAAGAAATCTGAAGTGGCACATGTCTACGAAGGAGCGGCTGCACCAGCTTCCACCGAGGGAGCAGGTAAACCCGATGTCTTAGGAGGTACTCTTAATATTAAGAACATTCCTATTACTGCATTGTTTGACACTGGTGCAACACGAAGCTTTATCTCTAATGACGCAATTAAAATGTTAAAACTAAAACCAAAGAAACTTAAAGAGTTAATTAGAGTCCATAGCCCGATAGGAGGTTCTCTCATTCTAAATCAGTATTGTAAAGTGCCTATCTCCTATTCTCGCTACCAGTTTCCTTTTAATTTGATCATCATGAATTTTTCCGGATATGATATCATACTTGGTATAGATTGGCTAGCAAAGTATGAAGCTGAGTTACTATGCGCTGAAAGAATAGTTAAAATCAAACCCAAATTTGGAGATACTATATTTATACCATGCCACGACTCAGCCACTGACAGAAAAGAATTTTGGTCTTCTCTAGAAGTCAATCCTACTTCTATTGAGGATATTCCTATCGTCAAAGATTATGCTGATGTATTCAACGAGGTTGATAGCTTACCTCCACGTAGAGAAATCAACTTCAGAATTGACCTAATTCCAAATGCAAGACCCGTCGTACATCCTATTCGAAGGATGTCGTCAAAAGAAAAAGAGGAGCTGAGCAATCAAACTAAGCAGCTTTTGTGGAAGGGTCTGATAAGGCCTACCTTCTCAGAATGGGGTGCAACAGGGGTTTTTGTCTCGAAGTCAGACGGTACCCTCCGATTGTGTGGACTACCGCAACCTCAATAAGCAAACACTGAAAAACAAATATCCACTGCCTCGTATTGATGATTTGCTGGACCGCTTACATGGAGCACGAGTATTCTCTAGGATGGATCTAGCCATAGGTTTCCATCAACTGCGTATCACAGAAGAGTGTGTTCCTTTGACTGCTTTCAGAGGTCCAGACACATTTTATGAATGGCTAGTAATGCCCTTCAGGCTATGTAATGCTCCAGCATACTTTGTTGATTTGATGAATAGAGTATTCTGAGATGTTTTGAATAAATTCGTGCTGGTATTTATCGATGACATCCTAATCTTTTCTAAAACCACCGATGAGCATGAACAATATCTGAAAGAAGTCTTGGAGATTCTACGAAGAAATGTGTTGAAAGCCGAATTCCCTAAATGCATATTTTGGCAAGAAGAGGTGAAATTCCTCATCTATGTTGTATCAAAGGAAGGCATTTCAGTGGAACCAGGAAAGATCTCAGCCATCCAAGATTGGAAACAACCTAGAACTCCCACCGAAGTAAGAAGTTCTTAGGACTGGCTGGATATTATCGAAAATTCATCAAGGATTTTTCGAGGATATATTGTCCGTTGACGAAGCTAACCAAGAAGCACACAAAGTTTGTCTGGACACCTGAATGTGAGGCAGCCTTCCAAGAGCTAAAAAGGAAGCTGATCACTGCTCCTGTGTTGACCATTATCGATGGCAATCAGGATTTGAAAGTCTGGACAGATGCTTCTAAAGAAGGTTACCCTTTTTATATAAACAAACATGTTAGAAATGACATTTTTAAATCTTATTTTAACATGTTATCCTTTTATTTGTTTAAGTTATTGGTGCGGTGCTAATGCAAAGGGACAGAGTAGTTGCATATGCTAGCCGACAGTTGAAACCGTATGAGAAAAATTATGCCACTCATGATCTTGAGCTAATGGCCATTGTGTTTGCTCTAAAGATATGGAGGCACTATCTCTTGGGTGAGAAGTTCGAACTATATACAGATCACAAATCCTTGAAGCATCTTTTTAACCAAAGAGATTTGAATATGAGGCAGCAACAGTGGGTTGAATTTCTTGCAGCCTATGACCTGGATATCCTATATACTCCAGGGAAAGCTAATGTAGTCGCAGATGCGCTCAGCAGGAAAAATACGGCCAGCACTAATCTTATCCTCGCCAATCTCATTATTACACCCTCCTTAATTGGCAAAATCTCTGTTCTTCAGGAGGATGATAAATTCATTCAGAGAATTATCAAAAGAATTCGGGAAGGCGAACCCACGAGTTTCCAAATTGATGACAAAGGGGTTTTGAGGCTATTAGGACGAATTTGTGTCCCGTACATTCCTGAGATCAGAAGGGAAGTTTTAGATGAATGCAATAAATCTAAGTTTAGTATTCATCCAGGGGTGAGCAAGATGTATCACGACCTCAAGCGCACATTTTGGTGGAGATATATGAAGAGGGACATTTCTATATATGTCGCTAAATGTCCCACTTGTCAGCAAGTCAAAAGCGACCAATAGAAGCCGGCAGGATTGTTGAAACCACTAGAGGTTCCAAGTTGGAAATGGGACCAGATCTCTATGAACTTTATTGACGGCTTGCCCCGAACCCGAAAAGGGAATGACAGTATACAGGTGATAGTAGATCGCCTCACAAAGACTGCCCATTTCATTCCTGTCAAATCTAATCGGACAGCTTAAAGTCTGGCGCGGCTTTATGTAAAAAAGATTATCAGGCTGTATGGAATTCTCAGTAACATTGTCAGTGACCGTGATCCATTATTTGCTAGCAAGTTATGGGAAGCTTTCCAAGAAGAGCTTGGGACCAAGTTGAATTTGAGCACTGCCTATCACCCTCAGACAGATGGCCAGACTGAGAGGGTGAATCGCATATTGGAAGATTTGTTGTGAGCATGCATTCTCGACTTTGGCGGTTCATGGGAGGACCACTTGCACTTGGTTGAGTTCTCTTATAATAATAGTTACCAAGCTAACTTGCAGATGTTGCCATTTGAAGCTTTATATGGCAGGCCATGCAGATCCCCAGCATGTTGGGTGGAACCAGGAAATCGATTAGTCTTGGGTACCTACATGATTCGCGAGGCAAAAGAGAAAGTTGATTTTATTAAGAAGCACCTACTGACTACTCAGAGCCGACAGAAAAGCTATGCAGACTCACAGAGAAGAGATTTAGAATTCTCTGTTGGCGATCATGTATACTTGAGGGTTTCCCCATTGAGAAGTGTCATTCGTTTTGGAAAGACTGGGAAGTTGGCGCCGAGATTCATTGGTCCATTCCCTATTCTTGAAAGGATTGGAACTCTCGCTTATAGAGTGCAGTAGCTTGACTGGTTGCCAGGGGTTTACGATGTATTTCATGTGTCCCAACTCCGAAAACATGTGCATGATCCAGACTTAGTTGTGGAGGAAGCAGCACAACAAGATTTGGAGATTACGCCAAGCTTAGCAGTAAGGAGGGATCTAGTGAAAATTGTTGGCAAGGAAACCCGAGTCCTGAGGAACAAGAGGATCCACCTAGTCAAGGTGCAATGGAGCGGCGATCCTAGAGACTGTACTTGGGAGACTGAGGATAACATCAAAAAGGCTTACCCCAACTGCAGAGCGGATATCTCTGAGTAACTCTTGTGTTAAGGTACATTTACCATAATTTACATTTTCCGTTTTATTTCCTACTTTACTATTGTTCCTTTTCGAGGACGAAAAGCTTTTAAGTGGGGGAGACTGTAACAACCCGGAAAATCCGAACCAATTAAATTTTTTTATTTTAAATAATTTGGTTAGAAAATGTGCCAGAAAATTAAATTTCATTTTTAAATAATATTAAAGCCATTGAAAATAGTCAATTCTCAAACGACCTCTGTATTCGACGAAACCACTTTTGTTGGAACCGGAATGTCAAATTATTGCTAGGTTTCAATTTTTAGAATTTTTCGAATTAATATGTGAGCGTGGCGAAAGAAAATGTGTTTTGTTCAATTCAGTCAAATTTAATCGACTGAAAAATAGCCATTTTTCAAACAATCTCAGAATTCGACGAAATTAATTTTGTTATGACCGTATTGTCATAGCAAAGCTAAATATATATTTTTCTGGAATTTTCTGAGTCTGTATGTGGCCTCGGTGAATTTATTTATACGAACGAATTAATTTAATAAAGGATTTAATTATTAAATTAAATAATTCAGGCCATAGACAGACGTTTAGGCTAACGGAACCTAGCCCGTTGGGTCCGGAACATGGGCTATTGGGTAGGGTCAACTCCGGTTGGATTGAAATTGGATTGGTTTTGAACTTATGGGTTTAATTGCAAAATTTACATTAAAATAATATAAATATTAGTCAAATTTCATAACCCTAATCCTAATACACTGTACATCAGCCGTCGTCATTTAGTACATGGCTGAAACACACCGAACTTCATCTCCCAATATATCTCCATCTCTTCAGTAATACGCTACTTCCCTTTTGATATTATTATAGAGCTTTGCGAGAGCTTCGCGTACATACCGAACTCATCCCGAACCGTCGCCTGTAGAGAGAGAACCAGACCCGAGAACCCATGGGTTTTGAACCGCCGCCACCACCAGAACTCTCCACCGAGTGGGCCCCCATCTCCGGCGAACCGGCGCCGTCCCTTCCCCTTCGATGTGCCGCCGTCTGATCTTCCTTCCGTGCATCGAGCGGAGTGAAAAATTCAGACCTAAGTTCGAACTAATAGCTGAAGTCGGTGACCTTGGTTTCGTGAACTGGAATTGTAGAAGAAAGGTCTAATTTTATCCATTTTTAAATTATTAATTATTAAATTATTAATTACACAAATTAAATCATAACTTACGAACACGAACTCGGAATCTGACGATTTCAGGATCATCGGGATCATAATTCAGAGACCTATTTTTCTAGACAGATTAGAATCAATTCTGAGCAAGTCGAATTTTGGTCAAATTCAAAGCGGATCTATTCAGAATCCAATACTTTTGTGAGATTTCTAATTTTTATATAATTAAATAATTTAATTATATTCGCTATGTGAATTGTTGTGTGTATGTTAAATAAAATAGATCTGCGATATGGTAATTTAGAATTTATACATTGTTTGTGTGATATTCTGATGTGTAGATCTACATGGTTGTTAATTTTTAGTCGTCACTAGAATTTAGATCTGAAATTATATTTTATTTCAAATCTAGTGAGGATAAACAAAATTACATTTTTATTCACATAATAGATGTGAATAGAGACAAGTAATTAAAAAGTGGATTTTTATTTACATTGTAGTTGTGAATAAAAAAAACTTAGATTTAAGAAAGTACATTTTTATTTACATTCTCATTGTAAATATAAAAAAAACATGAAGATAGAAAATAAATATATATTTGTTAATGTGGTTTTTTTTGTTGAAACAAGAATGACTCTTTTATTCATATTATTTTGTTGAAACAAAAATGATTCTTTTATTCATATTGTTTTTGTGAAAACAAAAATAACTCTTTTGTTAATAGCATGTTTGTTGAAACATGAATAACACTTTTTATATATGATATGATAGTGGCGTATGTTTTAAATATTGAATTGATCATTTTGATGTAAAACTAGTTTACATTAAAATGAATCATTTTATAGTATGACTTGTTAGTAGCACCATCACCTTGTTAGAATAAAAAGAACAAAGTTTAAGTTACACCTTTATTTACATAGTAGACGTAAATAAAAAGAACAAATTTCAGGTGACACCTTTATTCACATTGGAGATGTAAATAAAAAGAAATATAAAAAGAAAAGTATATTTTTATCTACATATTAGATGTAAATAAAAATGTAAAATTAAAAAAGTACATTTTTAGCGTTATTCTCTCTTGAGAATAAAAGAACATTTTTAGCGTTATTCTCTTTTGAGAATAAAAAGTACATTTTTTTATTTACAAATTAGTTGTAAATAAAAGTCATGAATTTAGAGTATACTTTTATTTTGCAAATTAGTTGCACATGAAGACATGAAAATTTAAAAGTACATTTTTATTCACATTTTAGATGTGAATAAAAACTTAGACTTAAAAACACCCTTTTAAGTACATTCTTATTGTGGATAGAAAACAAGATTAGAAAAAGTGAATTTTTATTTGCAAACTAGTTGCAAATAAAAAACATGAATATATAAAGTACATTTTTATTTGTGAATTAGTTAATGAATAAAGACAAGATTAGGATAGGCACATTTTTATTCACATTTTAGATGTGAATAAAAACATGAATTTACAAATGCATTTTTATTTACATTCTAGATGTAAATAAAAACATGAATTGGAAAAGTGAATTTTTATTTACATTTTAGATGTAAATAAAAACATAGAAATAAAAAGTACATTTTATTTACATTTTAGATGTAAGTAAAAACATAGAGTTAAAATGACAAATTTTATTTACATTTTAGATGTAAATAAAAAGAATGCATTTGAAGTTACATTTTTATCTACATATTAGATGTAAATAAAACGGATGTTTAAAAAGTACATTTTATTTACATTTTAGATGTAAATAAAAGCAGAGAAATAAAAGAGATATTTTTATCGTCATTTTAGGTGCGATAAAAAGAGTAGAAATAAAAGAGATACTTTTATCGTCATTTTAGATGCGATAAAAAGAGTATAAATAAAAGAGATATTTTTATCGTCAATTTAGATGTGATAAAAAGAGTAGAAATAAAAGTGATATTTTTATCGTCATTTTAGATGCGATAAAAAGAATGAATTTTAATAGTTGAAATCGCCAAACGATTTATATTTATATATATATAAATATAAATTAAAATTAAAACGAATCGCGCACGACAGTCCGCGTTTCGACAATCGTAACTTTAAACGAGTATACTGAAAGATCCGACCGTCGGATTTTCCCAAAACTGGAACCGTTAGGACAGCTTTAGGAAAATCTCTGCAACGATATAAATTTCAACAAAATCCAACGGTCAGATTTCAAGATATGTGTAAATCAAATTTTGGTAAAAACAGCGCCAGAGCTGCCCATCGACCCGAAGCGTCGTTTAATTCTATTGAGCTATTTTAAATATATAAAAATAGAGATAAATCGTTATAAATAAATATTAACAATATAAAATGATTTAAATGATAATTATGGGAAAAATTATTTGAAAAGACCTAGTTCAACTCATTTCAAATAATTATACGGCGATTTGAATCGAACAAATAGAAGACGGTGATTGAAGACTGGCGATCTTCAACATCGAATGGATGGCTACTGATGCCCTGGACTGATTTGCTCCCAAGAAAGGGTTACGGTGGTAGTTGTCTGGATGTTCTTGTTGATTGTCCGGATATGCGAGCACTAACGAGAAATCAGGTGACTCCGGTTTTGTTCAGACCCAGAACGGACTTGTAAATGGATGCTTGTCTGACATTGGAGTTCATTCCATGTAATTAAATCGATTTCTATCTAATGTATATCCATTTGGTGACGGAGAATTTATTCTCTTGCTTAACACCCTCAGAGGGTATATATGGATAGGGTTGGTCGCATGTCGTGAACTGTCAATGTGGCACATCAAGGTGCAGATGATCAAGTCTTTTGTTGAAAAGCAGGCCTTGTGGTTGATGATCAAAGCATAGCCTGTTTTGGCGTAGCTTTGTGTATAGCGTGACTTCACGAGCCTCACACCCCGGTATGAGTCAAAAACGGGATCAGGACCGTAGGGAGTGCATACGTTTCTTTCTAGCTAGAGTAGTGTCAGCGACTTACCAGCCCTGGCATTTTTACTTATGTGGATGTTGGATTATGAGGTACCTCGGGTTTTATAGGCTGTTAGTGGCCATATTTGAGGTTCAAAAGAACCGGAAACGTGTGTTCAAGCATAACTAATCCACTAACGTATGTGTGGACCGGTCCTACTGCTCCAAGGGTTCGCCAGAGTCCGAATCCTGAGGCATTTGCTAGAGTGTCTCGAATCGGGGAGGATGATCCCTAGCCTCGACTCATGATGGAAACCAAATTCCCAATACGACATTATGGTTTTGATTGTAAACCTATATATGGCGACATAGTATATGGTACCTATGCTGTCTATGATTGATACATTTACTTTGAAGTATTTTAATACTGATTAGACACTAATAATAATAATATAATATTATTTTACACGTATCAAGTCATATTTGATCATTATAAGGGAAACTCTATCCTCTGGTTTGTGTTGCATTATGTGATGGGACTTGAGTCTTATAATGATTTCATTTTTCTAAAAAGACATTGCGTTATTTTGAATAAAATTTATTTACTTATGCACTGGCAATCAAATGGAGTAAACCCGTTCTGCGTTAGCGGCATGGTCCTGTGATTTGCCACATTGTTAGATAGTGTAGAAAGATTTCTAATACCAGTCCCATGACTGACTTGAAGTTTGTTTCACTTTGCAAACTTGGGTGCCCTCTTTTTACACGGCAGCCAAGTAACAAGTTTAGGTCATATTTGAGGCGTGTGCTGGATTGAAGACTGCTGAAGGAAGAAGACGAAGACCTCTCTTTTATCTTTTATTTTGTTTTTGAGACTTTATTCCACTCTTGGTATTTGATGTACGTTATGGAGTTTTGAGAATTATTTCCTTTTCATTCAGACTTTCTATTTTGCTAAGTGGATCCTGTAACTACGTACTCTGATGTTCAGTTGCTTTGATGTTATGACATTTGTATTTCCGCTGCAATGATTATGTGTTATGATATTATATGAGATCTGTTATTGTTGTAAATATGTTGTATTCCAAATGATTATCCTTGCTTTCGGACCACGGAAGTTTGGGGTCATCACATACAGTATTTGCCAGATTTGTCTGCGGCTCATATCTCCCATGGTGCTGTTTCAGTCACATATTTACTTGAGTACATTACAACGCATCTCAATGTAGTGGATTTCCATGACATAGTATATCATACCACCATTTTATATCTCCTTGGTTCGACATTCTTTTCGAACCAACGGAGTATGATTAGATTGGGTTATCTAGCAACATTAGCCGATTTAGATCAGCTGCATATGATTGACTAGGGCACGGCTATTTTGGGTTATCTATATACCGCTCTTGACTCTTATGCTTTGGAGTAGTTCAACAGATGTTTGGATTTTAGTACACGTTACCGTGCTGGTACTACGAGTACACAACCAACATGCATCCACGTATGTTGCCCACCGCCAATCATACCGTCGAGTCCTTTTTCGCACGTATGCGTAGATGGGAGAGCAATCACCTAGTCCAGCGCGTTCCTGCTGGCGTGAGATACGATTTGATGGAGGCCCATACTCAGTTAGATTTAAAGGAGAGGGGCAACATATTACGAGCACCTTGGACTTCTTATTGGATGCTAATTTCAGCAGGCGGCCCGCTACCTAATGACCACCCACTCGTCATTACATGTTGTTTATCTCTTTGTCGTGTCCTCTTCCTCCTACCGACCCACCTTCCTATTTGGTACTTGGGCGATTGCTGTTATTATCAAGGCCCTGGCCAGATGCGCGTACCTGGGGATCCACCTCTTCCCGATGATATGTTCGGGCCTCGTCATTCTATAGGGACATAGTACATACAGGGTCTGAGACAGGGAGGATGGGTTGATACAACAGAGTTCTACATACCCGACGCAAATTTTGATTCTTATTGGGTTCGGGTAGTTCCCAAGTGGTACTTGTTGCCGGATTATATGTGCGGTGTGAAATTCGATCACATTGGTCCCCGATTGGTTACCAGTAGAGTTCATCCTCCACGGTTTACTTTCGACCCGACCCCTACACAGATCTCCGACCAACCTATGCATTTCGCTCTGGCCGATACATTTCAGACATTTGATCTCAGCGGTACACAGGTGTCCCTTCCTATTATCTACCACCTGCTCACATGGTAGTAGATATCCCTACTGCTGGATTATATCCGGCACATGAGGTATTCTTCTTACTTGTGAATTTATTACCTTGTACGTTCTAAGTTGTAGAAACTGATTTTACATGTTCTATATTTGCAGTATGCACCCTGGCTAGACCTGCATAGGATACATATTGCCGCTATTCAGGAGATGGCCCTGCTACATTCTCAGTCCTTATATCAGGAGCACCAGGCAATAGTTTAGGTTTTGCAGGAGCAGATCGACGACCTATGGGCCAGAATAGCGGCAGCAGGGGGTGGTGATACAGGAGCATCAGGTACGGTTGGAGGGTCATGTACTGGTGGAGGTTCAGGTGATGCTGGTGGAGGTGGTGATGGAGGATTATGTGGTGATGGCGGACTGGGAGGGGGTAGAGGATTAGGTGGTGACGAAGGATTAGGTGGGGGTGGAGGATTAGGTAGTGACAATTACGATTTTCCTTATTATGACGGTATTGTTAGCGAGGATGACATGGAGGAGGATGGTGAGGAGTCTGAGTACGATGATGACGATGATGCTGTGGATTTAGATTGACTTTCATGAGGATCTTGCTGGTGATATTTTGTTTTTTGTTATCATGATGTATATATGTGTATGGCATGATGTAGTGGATGTTTCGTTATTCTTTCTTGTTTGCTCGTTTTCATATGTCACGTTGATGCATGTTATACTGTATTATCTACATTTTATGTTTATTACTGTCGATAACTATATTTTATGATGTTTAGTGTACTAGAACCTTTATTATTTATATTTTATGATGCTCTGTGTAATGTTAAACGATGTTTGAAACGTTTAACTATAAAACGATATTTGAATCGTCTTATTTATAATTTAATTATAAAATGAATTGCAACGGCGCGGTAGTTCGTAATATAACGTTTTAAACTTTAATAGGTTATATAGGATACAATCTAAGTCGAATTTCTTTGAAACAAAAAACGTTCGAATCGAATTGATTATATTTTTCTAATGGAAGAGAAAATTAGAGTTTTCATGTTGTAGATTTTGTTTTATGTCCAAGTTAAAATTTCAAATAGTCACTATGGAATTCCTTTATAAATTATAATGTTTATTTAAATAAAATAAATGATTCTTATTTAAAGTAAAATCGTTTTTGATTGGAATTCATCCAACAAAGCGGCGCACGACACGATGCACACTCCATTGTCTGTATATAGGTGGGGACGACCCTGTCTTTCCCTTGTAATATCATTGTGGATGACCTTGTTTTTCGCTATATATAGCGGCTTCTTTGAAGCAGGCTAAACCCTGATTCGCAATTTCTTTTCTTCCAGCCGCCTACTCCTTCCTCTTTTCCCATTCCAGCCTTCTACTTGAAAAGAAAGTAGCATAGTAGCCTTACTGGTGTATGTAGAAACAGGGAGAAGAAAGTGTAGGCTCCACCATGGCCAACTTGGGAAATGACCATGAGGCGGTATCAAATCAACGACTTAGAAAAGAAAGGGTAGTTGAAGGGAGCATTGTCGAGCCACTAGGTCTAGGTGGATCCAACCCTTTATGTTGTTGTGGAGAAGAATCGGCGGTCGTTGTTTCGAAAACCGAAAAAAATGTTGGTCGTCGTTTTTTCGGTTGTGAAGCCTACGAGGACCACAAGGTTTTTCCTAATGAAATTGATTGTTGTAACTTTAAGCAGTGGATTGACCCTCCGATGTGCGAATGTGGAGTTCAATATGCACTGGAATCGCAAGTCGAAATAAGACGCTTGAACAATATTGTTGCTGAGCCAACTAGAGCTGGATTTTTCCCACGTCCGTGGTAGGTCTATGTGGAAGCTATCTTATCGTGTTTTATTGTACTTTGAATTTGATGTTTATGTGTTCAATTGTTGTGGTTCGTGCGATTGTAGTTTAGCATTTGTTGACGTTATAATATTGAAGTTCGTTTGTTTATGTGGAAACTACCTTATTTTTGTGTTCATTACCTAAACCTGGGATACATAAGGATATGCACTTTAATAATACAAATATTACGCATAGTCCAATGCTCAGAACGCCCGTGATAGAGAATCTTCACTATGCACTAGTCACTGTTCACTGTAGCCATAATAGAGAATCTACATTATACACTAGCACCAGACACTGTTAATGCCATGATAGAGAATCTACACTACTTTCTAATTGTAACAACCCGTATTTTGAATAACAAGTTATAACATAAATCAAGGCAGAATTAAATGACAAAATTTGAATCAAGGGAAACGGGCTGGGCCATTACGTTCGTCTCGGAAAAATACGCGACATAGAGTCCGAGTTTTCGAAAATCGGAGTCCGTATGACCAAGTTATGGCCCGTCAAAGTTTTCAGAAAATTTCAAGTTCAAATTTGAATTCAGAATTCAAATTCAGTTGAGCAGGATAGGCGGGAAAAGATCCCGCCACCCCCAAAGTCGACTGGGGAGTCGACTTGGGAGTCGACACACCCCAGGCTGTGTCGACTGCCCAGTCGACACCCCTATCGACTTGGGTAGTCGGCCAGTCTGGCATGGGTGCACCTGACTTGTTCCTCAAGACATGTTTGGAGACTAGTGATGTGAATTGATGGCCCATATCTGAATTAGGGTTAATCCTATGGCCTAAACTAACCTAATCCTCTATAAAAAGACCCTAATACCTAGCCTAAATCAACATAAATCATTCCTACAACTAAACTATGCCAAAATGTTTAATCATGGCCTCCACCCTCTTGTCATAGTCTCCATCTTCATTCATATGAGAGTTCCTAAGCTTATTTGAGAGTTTCAAAGCTTGATTCAAGGCCAAAGTTCAATCTTTCTTCATTAAAACGAGGATCTTTCTTCATACAAATCAAAGAAGCTTCTTGGAGCTTATATTCATTTGGGGTCTTTAGAGTTGCTAGTGGCTTCGTCTCAATCTTATTTTATTTTATAAGTCTTCATAGCATTGTAAGCCCTATTCTACTCTTAGATTCTAACTATGAAGTTAAATATGACATGTTGCAAGTTTGAGTTTGGGCCTAAGTATGATTTGTGCTTTGATGCTATCATGTTATGCATAGATTTATTCTATGCATGTTTGTAAAGCAATCACCTTGACTTTGTGCATAGAAAGCTATGAGCTTTGATTCTATCATGTTATGCATAGATTTATTCTATTCATGTTTGTAAAGCTATCACCTTGACTTTGTGCATGGAAAGCTATGAGCTTTGATTTGAAATTTTGCATGAAGCAACATAGAAACTCTCATAACCCTTATGTTATCTTGCATATGATGTTATATGCGAATCACTAGCTATCATCCTATGTCATTTATGGCCATGTTTCACCTATTTTGCTAAAGTTGATATCATGCATGTTTTGAGGCTTATAATGTAATATGCAAGTTTATGAACACATTTGCCTCATATGCCACCATGTTTAACTTGTGGCCAAACCTTATTAATTATGTCATGCTTCTAAAGTTCCCCTTTTGAGATCTATTTGCGTTTATGCGAACTTACATGCGATGGGGTTACGCTATGGGTAAACTAAAATGACATAAAATCATGACTTGAAAAATGACATGAAATATGACATGTGATTATGCTTGGAACATGAACATGAACTTGGACAAGAGTTCTAGAAAACATGGGAATGGCCAACTCGAGGTTGGGTTGAGTTTGTAGCATAAATCTACCCGGAACCGACCGGCTTAACTAGTGGCTACAAGCAATAGGACCCAATGTGAGTAGTTGGTCATGTCGCACTTGAAACCCGAGGTTAGACTAAGTTGTGGTGTAAAGCTACCCGGACCCGCCCGGCTTAACTAGTAACCACAACAAGGTCTAATGTGAGAGGTTGGGTGCATTAAATTAATTAATGCCACATGATAGGGTTAAGTCATGGACCACTTGAATACTTAACCAATTAAACACGATGGGTTGGTAGGGTTAAGTCATGGGCTACTTGGATACTTAACAAATTAAACACGATGTATTGATAGGGTTAAGTCATGAACTGCTTGGATACACTTAACCAACTCAATACATGGTTAGGATAGGGTTAACCACATTTAACCCTCTTGAAATCCTAGTCACGAGGTCCTTTTCAGCAGTAACCCACTTGGGAGTATCTGGATACCCTGGACTAGGCTAGGGTGGGGCACGATTACTGGACTGATTGTAAGAGACCAAAAGAGACGGCTGAATGGTGCACCGGTTGTTCAGGCGGACCATGGTCGTGCACATTAAGTCTGGAGTTGAACATGGGCACCAGTAGGTTTAGACTGTGCGTGCTTGAATTGTGTCTGTGGTTTACACCTTAGGGCTGGATACACCCTGGGGTGGACCTTGCACAGTTAACTACATTCCATGATTAAGCCGTATGACACCGATACACGACGAGTTAGGCTTATAGGGAGCCGATCGACTAGACCGAGTAGTTGGACCTTGATTTAGGTCACCTCATGATATTGGGCCAGCTTTGGGCCAAGAGATCATTTCTTGTTTATACTTGACATGGATTGGAATACTAGTACACACTTGGTGCAAATTAACCTTGTATACGCAATGCCACACTTGATCTATCTTGTTAACTTTTCACCATGCCAGTTATCACCCTATGTTTCATCTCTGCTTTACATGTCCAGTTAACTTTATTAGTTTTTATACTAATAGTAGGTAGGACTTACCAGTCTTTTTGGCTGACCCGTTTTCTTTCGCCTCTTTTCTTCCGTTCCCCCCCCCCCCCCCCAGGTTTACAGGGTGGGAACACTGGTACCTAGCTTGGATCTTTAGCTGCTTTTCTGGATAGCTCATGTACGGTTTGGACTTGAGCACGCTATGGCTTTATTCTACTTTGGGGATAGTTACTTTATGATTTTCTTTCAGTTTTCAGTTATGTTTCTAGACTTCGTTTTGTGGGAAAATAATGACCAAGTACTTTGATGTAACTTGGCTATGGTTTTGAAATGTTAGTTTTATCCGCTGCTTTATTTACTCTGTTTTACTTATATGTTCTGTCTTGTGATATCTGCATGCATGTTTACCTTGTTTAACGCCCCTCCAAAGCTAGTGTGCTTGCAAGAGTGGCATTAGCGGAGTGGGGTGTTACACTAATCACTGCCCACTCTAGCCGTGGTAGAGAATCTCCATTATGCACTAGTCATTGTCCATTGTAGCCATGATAAAGAATCTACATTATACACTGGCACTGGACACTGTTAATGCCATGATAGAGAATCCACATTATGCACTAATCACTGCCCACTGTTGAAATCTAATTTATTTCTCAAAACAATATAAAATAAAGGATTTTAATTTTATTTACTATCGTTTTGGGTTGGCATTCAACACGAACTACTACATTGACGACTCTACTTGTTAAATTTCATGGCTACATTACGTGGACGACCTGCACACATAAATTCCTAAGCAGCTATTAAGTGGATGGCCCTACATGTAACACCCTGAATTTGTACCGACACTAAAAGAGGATAAATTAAATAATAATTAATTTAATATTCGGAATTAGAAGAAACGAACTGCATCATTGCGCCCGTCTCGAAATTTTGGTCAAGATAGACATTTGATTTGCATAAAACGGACACCTATGAGGAAGTTATGAGGGTTTTAAGCTTGTATACGCATAGAAAAATTATATATATACGCATGAGTCAGAGATGAGTCGGAATTTTATCCAGAACGATTCAAATTCAAAAAATTCGTCAGAGCGGAAAAATCCCGCTCTAGGGGTCGACCCCCTTAAGGGGTCACTACAAGAAAATGCTAATTTAGCGTCAGATATTTAGAAGCGGAAATTTCCATCGCTAATTTTTGATGGATTTCAATGTGATTTGCAAGGGATTGTTTTTTGCTTTTTCAACTTTTTTTCTTTTGCTTATTACCGTCGTCTTCTGTCGTCCCTCACTAAACCGCTGCAAATTGCGTCAAATTACCGATGGAAAATTTCTACTGCTATTTTTCACTGCAAATCCAAGCAAATACCGACGAATATTTGTCGAAGCTATTTTGCAGTAGAATTCCAACAGATTTCCAAGAGATGTTTATATTATTTTCTAATGTATACTTTAGGGTTATTTTTTTAATAATTATTAACATGTTCAATAATTAATAATTAATTTATTCTAATTAATGATTTGTAAGTAATAATAAATAATAATTTACGTTCTATAATAAATAACTTATAATCATTACTTATTTAGAATTAGCAAAATAATCTTTTCTTGTAACCAATGTAATTACTAAATTCTTAATAATTAAGTCCTCTGCTTTCATCACAAATTTCATTCAGTATGCTAGTATATTTTACGCTAAATCCTAAAATTTTAAATTGTTGTTCTATTATTATTCCCTAAATAATGAAAATATCAGTTTATAATAATAACTATTTAATAATTAATAATAAAATTTGATACTTATGAAATGATATCTAGTATTCAATAATTATAGTTGATACTTATATTTTATAATTGTAGTTGATAACTATATTTTATATTTCGAAAAATTTAAAATTTTGAAATCATCTTGAATAAATTTTATGTATTAATTCAAAAAATTTAAATGTTCATATTTTCTATAATAAATATAAAGTTTAAATATAAACTTTTGAAGTTTTCGTAATTTACATTTATATTAATATAAATTATTATAAATTAATATTAAATTTTAAATTCAATACTTAATTTAATATTAAATGATAAATCAATAATGTAATTTTTTTATAAAAGTTAGAAAAAACACAATAAAAAATAGAGTTGTTCAAAAAATGATACATCTCTTTAAATTTAAACATTAGCAACTATAATTAATTAATAATTAATATTAAATATTTATTTGAGTTGTTATAAATCAAAACTAGTACTAAAAATACGACAAGTAAGAAAAATAATTTCAAGCATTAATCTTATACACAATTTTTTTACTTATATAAGACGGTTAACGACAACCATTTTTATATACTTAAATACATGAAAATTTTACTGATTTTTTTATACCTAGATAGATAATTATCAGTTTCGAATGTGACCATAACCTTATCTGAATTCGTTTTACAAATGTAGAAAATTTATTATATTTCCAGTACGAACACATGATGAATTCCAAAATTTTCGAATGCTTTATTATATAATGTGATATGGTTAGGCATATAATCCTTACTGTCCTTTATCTTCAAAACCAAATTTTGTTTTGGCTCCAAAACAATTTTTTTGGATCCAAATCCAAACTTTGCTTCACTCCAGAACAAAATTTTTGGGTTTCAAACACGTCCTCACGTATATTCATCGGTCCCTCTCTGTCTCCCTCTTCCCTGTAAACTTAATCTCAATTAATCTCTAAACGATCTTCCTTCAACCACAGATCCGCTAAAAATTAAACTCAAACCCTTGTTAAAATCGCAACGGCATCGTGAATCAGGAGGCGTGACGGCGAACACTTAGCGACGACAATGACGTCTCAGTTGTCAGTGGCGATTCCAATTCCGCGGTAAGGAATCAGATTCCACGAGGCAGCAACTCTAATTTGTAACTAATTCTCTAATTTTTCAAGGTAAGGACTTGATTAATAGCATCAGCATAAGCTTATCTTAAAAAGGACTGATTCCTGATAAGAATTCTAGGTAATTTTGATTTTTTAGTATTTTGCTATAAATTGTATTATACTCTTTGTAAGACTTAGCATTCAGATTAGTCATTTAGCCATGTTTGAGTATTTTGATTTTTAAGTATTTTGAAACAATTCCTGATTAGTCATTTATCCATGATTTTAGGATATTTTTGTAAGACTTAGCAATCAGATGTTGCCGAAACCTGTCATGTTGAGTTCATTTCGAAGCCCATGGTCCATGTCTTGTCGCGCTTCCCGCTGCCGATCATGTGTAAACAATAAATCCTAAAATTAATTTGATTTTCTCTACATTGTTTATACTTGAAGTGCCACTTGTTCTTTAAGTTTTCTACTTCCTATTTTGTGACCAAAGCAAAAATAAAGTTTGTTTATGGTTTCTTTTATTCTAAAAGATGCTAATAAAGTGAGAAATATAGGGTACTGGAAACGTAAATTTATTTAGAGAGACCGAAAGTTGTAATGGAGGAATAAGTAATACCATATTTTATCCTTATACCTCCAATGATGGAATCAAACCCCATGATTGTTTTCTAGTTTCAATAAAATGTCCATGACAATCATTGGCCACTAAGAAAACTATGTCTGCATTATCATCGATGTCACCATCAAGTTTGGATTATGATGTACGTTTATTCTGCATGAACAGACTATTATAAATTGATTCATGCATAAATGACTATTATGAAAATTCTTGATGATTTTCTAAAAGACTGTTAAACGCCTGATCATATAATTGTTGCCAAAACGATTGCCAAAACAGTTGCCTTTACAATTTAAAATTTTCTAAGTATGTCCGTCATCAAATATTTGTAGTATTTAAAACCGTACTACTTCATTTTCCTTTTTAACATCGCTGGCCTTATTCAGGTAACGGCGTTGGAAATGGATGACAGGATAGCTCAGTTGAAAGAAGGAGGTCAGGTACATTTATTCCATTTGCACGCTTAATGTTGAATAATTGGTTATTTACTTGATGCGGTTCGTTTGTAGGTCAGTATATTTGATGCCACAAATAGCACAAGAGAAAGAAGGATCATGCTAATGAAAATGGCTAAAGGAAATTGCAAGGTACCAAATAATATTTTTATCCATGAATTTGGTTGAAGTATGACGTATGATATTTCAACAATCCTTGCTAAAATTTGATATTATGATTTGAAAACGTGTTGTCCATCATGAAGAATATTATTCTTGAAACTATTTGTAACGATCAGGCCATAATTAAAAGGAAAATTGTCTAAAAATTCAACAGAGCCCAGACTATGCTGACCAGTGGGTTTTCTTATTCATACTTGATATCCTCTTTACTTTTTTAGATTATTAAGTCTAATTTTGCTAATGACACAACTTTTGGCATCGTTTTCAGACTAGATCTTGATGCAGGGCTACAAGACTTTAAGAATCACTTAGCTAATCATGAAAAGGTCAATCAAGAACATGGTTATTGTGTAAGTTTTCTTTTGTTTTACAGTTTATTCAAGAATTATGTGTTTATCCATAGGTCTATGAGCCTGTCAAGAAGGTTGGTATATTAAAATGATTGACATGGTCAGTGGGCATGGTGGGCAAATACAAGTAAGTATTTACTCGTCATATCTATTATGTAGTTGAAACCAAGTTTGAGGTTTAGGCCGAAGTGTCAAAATTCTTACTTCTTAGATTGGTTCCAGCGAGGACTGACCCACAACAACGTATGTTACAAGTATTTGTTACTTCTTGATGGAAAAAAGTAAGAGCTCGTGTTAGTGTTTGATTGAAGTACCAACATATATTTGTGGTTGAAAAAAGTACCAGCATCGTGGTTATTCACGAATACCTGTATCTATTTGTGATTGAAGTACCAACATTTATTTGGGGATCACTAACAAATTTTAAGAAAGTGCTGGCGGCAACAGGGCCTCTTTTTATATGCATTTTAATTTATATGGTTGACACAGCAAAATGATGATAAGCTCGGTTATTTTAGTTTATATTTTTGACACAGCAAGCTTGGTCATTTTAATTTATATGATTGAATTTGTGCCTCTTCTGCAGGGTCATTTTTTGAAAGCTTCAACCAATTCGTGGAGAAAAAGGATGTAGTACTTTAATTTGTATGTGTGCTATTAAGATAAACTATGGTATTTTCTACAATTTAAAACATGTATGATACTTTTGCTTTATGGTAATGTTTTTCTATGCTTGTGTGATTAATAAAGCGTATAGATTATATGATGAACTACTATTGTATGAATTTTGCGATCGGATTAACTATTGTTAATTTGATGTATTTTATGCATTATTACAAAATTTTCAACTATTGTTCAAAGTTAAATGAAATTTGCATAATTGCATTATACTGAATTAAGTTTCAGATATATTTTAAATTCGAATGCGGATATTTTCGGATATTCAAAAATATTCGTATTCGCTAAGCCAGATACAGATTTTTTCGGATATTCGAAATATTCACGGATACGAAAATGAATATTATTTAATAGGTATTCGCGGATATCGGATACGGATTCAGATATGGATATAGCACTATCCGTATCCGTTTGCATACGTTTATAGATTTAGTAACATTTACCGATGGAATAGAAAGGGAATATGAGTGGGTTTTGCATATCTACATGAGATTGCCGACGGAAATAAAAACAACTATCACTAATAATCTTGCTAAAATGTTAGCTTTTGCGATGAATTACCGACAAATATCTAAGGTGAAGCAAAAGTTGAAATTATCCGCTTCTAATCCCTTGCTGTTTAGCAAGGGATCTCCGACGGATTTTTTTAAAATATATATTAAAAAAAATCCATTGGAAAAATGTCGGTAATTTTTTTAAAAATTAAATTGAAATATATTGATAAATGACGGTAAAGTGTCGGAGAACTGACGTTAACTTCCATCGCAAAATGGTCACTAAAATACCGACGTGAAATTTAGCGACCAGTGCTATTCGTCACAAATCTGTCGCTAATACATGTTTAGCGACGGATTTGCGACGGGTTTCTCCGCTGCAAAATCGGTGTTTTCTTGTAGGGGGTGTCGACCTATGGGTCGACCCACCCACAGGGGTGTCGACCTATGGGTCGACCCACCCACAGGGGTGTCGACACCCCTAGGGCTGAGGTGGCAGTCGGTTTCAGAGGGTTCTGCAGCTAAAAATATGTGCTCAAATCTCTTATTTCTTCCTTGGAAATTATGGGAGCCGTATGCTGCTAGGATGTGAACTGGGACAAAACCGTTTTCTACAACTACATACTTTGCAAATCAAATTCAGAATTCAAGATCCATTCTATCTCATTTCTCTAAACCTAATGCTGTGAGTTTCTAGATTGATTTTAGGTTTAGATAAATAAAAGTAAATTGTGAAAGACTGTAAATTGGATATGTTTTAAAGTATGATTGTGCAAGTTTTATATCCTATACTATGTCATGATAGATCTGTTTCCCTATATCTAATACAATTGTGGTTATTCTATTATGTTGCCTATGGGGATCTTGACTTGTAACTATATTATGGTGGATGTACATCTATTAAAGTGGACAGTAAACATTGGCTAGATCTAGTTCTTTATGTAAATCCCCTTTTTCACCTGTCATATTGGGATCAATCTAGATATGTTGTAAACTTGACATGTGAAGTCATCTTTAGATCAAAACATGTTACTATGTCACCCTAATTACGCTAGATTTAAATAGTTGGACACCTAAAATGCTTAATTTAGATCTCATTATGCTTGCTTTGACATCGTAGTTGCCACAAGTTCATCGGTTTTATGTCCATCTTGTTATGATGTTAATTACATGTCCATTCACCTTGTTATCATGCTAGTTTATGCCAAGATATGTTGAAACTATCACCTTTGTCATATTCCCTTTTCATTGTTATAGCTAGGCTGCTTCATAGCCTAGATGCCACCAAAATACGTGTGAATATGTTAGTTAGGAAACAGGGAAAAGGGATTTATAATTGGCATAATTTATGTACTATTTATACAAATTAGACATTTAATTCAAATGGGGAAACATAGAAATAATCACCTATAATGACATAGGTAGATTTGGATAAAAATGGAATATTTTGTAATTACAATTAGATATTGTAATTGCACTTATGACATGAGGTTAGGTTGCATTAGTGGCAGAAGTCTGCCCGGACCCGACCGACATATCCAGTAGCCACTAATGCTGAACCTAATGTGAGAGGTCTAAGTGCGCAAATACAAATCGGGCTAAGTCACGAGGTTAGGCCCAACTGTGGAATAAGACTGCCCGGACCCAACCGGCATATCCAGCATCCACACGTTGTAGGCCTAATGTGGGAGGTTTAACCCATTATAACCATAATTGGACATGGTAAAGAATTGGACTACTTGACCTAATTTAATCCATAAGGACCGTACAATTATGAACTTAAGTTAGGGTTAAGTAAAATTGGATGGGTAGTGGGTAGGTTAAGTAAATTAGAGGAGGGTGGGTAATATTTACATATAGGCCCACGAACTTAACCCAATAAGGTTATGTAATTAAAGACACCTAGTGGTATACATAACCAGTGGAAAATATATTAAAGTTATGTAATTAAAGACACCCTTTAGGGTAATCATAACTGACATAGGACTATGTAATTAAAGACACCTAAGGGTATACGTAGTCAGTGTAAAACCTTGTGGGGATACAAGACAAAGGGGAGAGCTTGTATCATACTGTGTGGGACCCATTTAGTCAGTAACCCGGAGTTGGTATCAAATAAAGAACTCCGTACTGGGCGGAGAAGGGGCACGCTTATTGATTGATTATAAGAGATCCAAACGAGACTGACGGTGAGGGTGGCGCAAACCGACTAGGTCATGTACGTGCATGAGCTGGGAAAAAGGGGATAAGACGACCGTGACACTAGTAGATATGGTTGTGCACCCCTTAAGGGTTGCCACTTTAGGGATTGATACCTCCTACTGTAGGGCCAGCACATGATATCTACGGGGTAGGAAGCTGATCGATTAGGGTAGTGGTTAGGGTACACTCGGACGTATGCCCTAAGCCTACCAACTTATAGTAGAAGGGATCATCTCATTTTAGCTATATTAATAATAGTGCAGAGTAATCATTAGTGAGGCACATACACCTTATCTTGCTTACCTCGTCACACCTGCCATTTATGTAGTGGTCTCTCTCTCTTATCCACTTTATATGCCTATCATGTTACTTTTATTTATTTACTGGCTAAAAGTAACTAGACTCGGCAGACTTTATGTCCGACCCCTTTTTGTTTCTCCTTCTTTCTTCCGTTTCCCTCCCTCGGGTTCTCAAGGAAGAAACACTCAGGCTTAGTCAGGACTCAGATATCATCCTGCTAGGAGCTACTTCTGAAGAATGACTCAAGTTCTTGTCTCAACTATGGCTTAACTCTTTGAATTGGGGAAATTATGTTTTTCATATTTTTATGTACTCTGATGATGCAAGACAGAAGCTGTTTTATTGTAATGACTTTTGTGACTTATGGTATTATGGACCACGACATTGTGATTTATGTTTGAAATAAAAATTTAAAATTTTTCGTTGTTATCTTATTTATATTTGTCTTGTAATTATTCTGTGTCTGTTTACCTATAATGCTTCACGAAACTTAATGCATTCCCTTAGTGAGTGACATTAACAGACGTGGGGTGTTACACTTGGTATCAGAGCTGAAGGTTACCAGATTAGATAAAAGTTTTTGGAGATTATTTCAAAATGGTTTTAAAAGAAAGTATTTTCAAAAGAAAAGTCGGTTTTGAAAAATATTTCCCAAAAAGCCATATGTAGTATCCTTCGGTCCTTTATCTAAATTTCTTCCTTTTCCTTTTTTTCAGCATGTCTGGGGAACAAAATATCCCTAATATCCCAGAGGGCGTCACAATACCCGGATCGTTCCGTAGGTATTTGGAGGCAACGGTGCCGGCCGAAGGCCAAAGAGACCTTCCTCCCCCTGCTGCACCTGTCATTCCTCCTCCTCCTCCCCCTCCAAGAGCTGACAACTTTGCAAAGATCTGCAAAGACTTCCGGGCTATGGGAGGAAGGCCATTTCATGGGAATGAGACATTCGTAGAAGCTCGGAATTGGCTTAAGGAGACCGAAGAATTATTCGTAATCTTTGGAGTGGAGGACCAAAGAAAGATTCAGTTAGCTGCTTGATTGTTAAAGGACGAAGCCTCATTTTGGTGGGAAGTCACCCAAGCTGGACGTCCGGTGGAAACTTGGGAAGATTTTAGATAGAGTTTCGAAATGAAATTTCTTTCCCAAGATGAGAGAAGTATACAAATGGAGAGGTTCTTAGCACTCAAACAAAGAAATTTGACGGTGAAGGAGTATGTGAACAAGTTCAACCAGCTGGCAAGGTTCGGGTTAGAGTTGGTAGATACACCACACAAAAGGGATTTGCAGTTTGCTAAAGGGCTGAATGAGCCTCTACATGGGCTAGCCATGTCCCATATTCCAATGGGGGCCACTTTTGAAAAGCTTGTTGATATGGCCCTAATGCATGAGGAGGACAAGGGAGAAAAGAAGAAAACAAAAGCTGAGGGGACATCGCAGAATAAAAAGGTATGACCCAAGAAGGGGCAGCGACAACAGCAGCGACAACAAAAGAAAGGAGTGAAAGATGACAAAGGCAGGGATAAGAGAAAATGTCACAATTGTGGAAAGGAGGGTCACTTAATCAAAGATTGTAAGAGAAGGAAGGCCAATTGATTTAATTGCGGAGAGGTCAGATGCTTCTCTAAAGAGTGCCCGAAGAAATAGGGATCGCAGGGACAAGGTCAAAGAGCAGGAATTTCTAGAGGGAAGGTGCATTCTCTCGCAATCAGTGCTCCTGAAAGAGGTAGAAAAATTTCCATAGAAAGTTTAGTTTCTCTTTCAAACCATCCAGTTAGAACACTTTTTGTTGATTCTGGCGCTTCACACTCGTTTATATCTAGTTCTGTGGTTGAATCTCTACACTTAATTACTAGTATGGTAGTAGATCCCGTAGTTGTTTCAAACCCCATTGGTGGCTCGGCTCATTTATCGATGATTTGTCGAGGTTTGAAAATATCTATATTAGGCGTCGAGTTTGAATGCGACGCATATGTGTTCGGGTTTATGGGCTACCGGTTGATTCTAGGAATGGACTAGCTTGCCACATATGGTGCTATTCTGGGTTGTGAGAGCTTCAAACATGTCATGGGAGGACCCTCGAGATTTCTTGTGACCCACAAGGGCCAGTTATGCTTAGTTTCCTAGAGTCTCTTGATGCATATGTCAATGATCTGCAATCTTTTCCAGTAGTCCGAGATTATTCCAACGTTTTTGATGAGGTACGGGGCTTACCTCCGAGGCACGAGATCGATTTTCATATATATATCTGGTGGACAATGCAAAGCCAGTTGCATTGCCAGTGCGCCATATGGCTCCAAGGGAAAGGAGGGAGCTGAGTAAGCAAGTAGGGGAGCTACTTGAGAAAGGGTTTTCGTTGGGATGGGATGAAGAAAGATGTAGCAACATTGTTTCTCAATGTCTGATTTGCCAGCAAGTCAAAGCTGAGCGAAGGGAGCCCGGTGGTTTACTTCATCCTTTAGAGGTCCCGCAGTGGAAGTAGGAGAGCGTCTCCATGGATTTCATAGATGGTTTGCCTAGATCAACGAAGGGAAACACCAACATTTGGGTGGTAGTAGATAAACTTACTAATAGCACCCATTTTATTTCCAGTTAAGAGTAAGAGGGCGACACCATGGTTAGCAGCAATTTATGTCCGAGAGATATTTCGTCTTCGTGTAGTACCTTCCAGTATCGTAAGTTATTGAGATTCCATTTTCACCAATGAATTTTTGGTGGAGCTTGCAAGAAGCATTCGATACACAGTTGTGTTTGAGCACCGCTTGTCATCCTCAGACCGATGGGCAGGCGGAGAGGGTGAATAGAATTCTTGAAGATCTTTTGAGGCTGTGTATCCTAGACTTCGGAGGGACTTGGGAAGAGCATCTTCCTTTAGTAGAGTTTGCCTATAATAATAGTTATCAGGCTAGCATCGGCATGGCACCCTTCAAAGCATTGTACGGACGACCCTGTAGATCACCAACTTGTTGGTGGGAGTCTACAGAAAGATTATTACTTGGACCAGATATGGTTAGGGAAACGTCCGAAAAGATTGACCTTATTCGACAACGGATGAAGACAACTCAAGATAGGCAGAAATCTTATGCAGACAAGAGAAGGACTGACCTCGAATTTGAAGTAGGAGACTTGGTTTTTATCAAAGTGTCACCTCTGAGGAATGTGGTTCACTTCGGATCAGTAGGGAAGTTAGCACCTAGATTTGTGGGACCATTTCCCATAAATGAGAGGATTGGCCAAATGGCTTATAGAGTAAAACTCCCAGACAATCTATTCGGTGTTCATGACGTTTTCCACGTCTCTCACCTGCGGAAGTGCTTGCATAACACCATAGAAGTTGTTGAGCCGAGTATGTTGGAAGAAGTCTAAGTGGAGCGGGAGGCGACAGTCAGACGAGTCCCTACTCGTATTCTTGGATCAGAAGTTAAGAAGCTGCGCAATAAGGAGATCAAGTTGATAAAGGTTCAATGGGGAGATAACCCAGAAGATGCGACTTGGGAGACCGAAGACAAGATTCGTGCTTCATACCCTTTTTTTTCGAGGGTATGTTATTAACTCCTTTTCCTAAGTTTTATCAGTGCTTGTTTCTGTCAATGGAGTATATCTTATCCATGGTATTTTCGACCTTTAGATAGGAATCCTATGGATGTAAACATGTGTTTGAAACATGTTATGATTGATGGATGCAAGTGGATGCAAGTGGATGCAAGTGTTTTCTAGTGGTTGCTTGTGCATGCACACACACACACACACACACATTAGGCACTAAGATCGACTCAATCACTCTCATACTGCATATGGATGTGTGTGCAATTTCTTTTCTTTTATAGATGGAAACGGATGAGTTAGCATATGGATGTTGCATTTGGACGAATGAATGTGTACACATATGAAACTTATATGATATGACAGGTTCATTTGCATACATATTGGATTCATGGCACTAACATACATTAGATTAAGGAGGTCAAATGAATCAGTAGACCGCCTGATTTTCGCATTAGTGTTTGGACATATACACACACCTTCACATATATTCATATAAGCATTAGAAATCTTTAAGGATAATGGATGCCAGTGGTTGGTGGATCAGTAGATGGATGATGGATGGTATGATATGCATTCTTCTCAGCTTAGAGATTTCGGGACGAAATCCTTTGAGTAGGGGAGAATGTAACACCCCGAATTTGTACCGGCACTAAAAGAGGATAAATTAAATAATAATCAATTTAATATTTGGAATTAGAAGAAACGGGCTGAACCATTGCGTCCGTCTCGAAATTCTGGTCAAGATAGACATTTGATTTGCGTAAAACGGACACCATATAAGGAAGTTATGAGGGTTTTAAGTTTGTATACGTGTAGAAAAATTATATACATATGCATGAGTCAGAGATGATTCAGAATTTTATCCAAAACGATTCAAATTCGAAAAATTCGTCAGAACGGCAAAATTCCAGCTCTAGGGGGCCGATCCCCCTAGAGGGGTGTCGACCTAGGGGTCGACCCACCTTAAGGGGTGTCGATCTATGGGCCGACCCACCCAAAGGGGTGTCGCCACCCCTAGGGATTAAGTGGCAGTCGGTTTCAGAGGGTTTTATAGCTATAAATTTGTGCTCAAATCTCCTATTTCTTAATTGGAAATTATGGGAGCCATATGCTACCGGGATGCGAACTAAGACAGAACCGTTTTCTACAACTACATACTTTGCAAATCAAATTCAGAATTCAAGATCCTTTCTTTCTCAATTCTCTAAACATAACGTTGTGAGTTTCTAGATTGCTTTTAGGTTTAGATAAATAAAAGTAAATTATGAAAGACTGTAAATTGGATATGTTGTAAAGTATGATTGTGTGCAAGTGTTATATCCTATACTATGTCATGATAGATCTGTTTCCCTAGATCTAATACAATTGTGGTTCTTCTATTATGTTGCCTATGAGGATCTTGACTTGTAACTATATTGTGGTGGATGTACATCTATTAAAGTGGACAGTTGTAACATTGGCTATATCTAGTTCTTTATGTAAATCCCCATTTTCACCTGTCATATTGTAATCAATCTAGATATGTTGTAAACTTGACATGTGAAGTCATCTTTAGATCTAAACATGTTACTATGTCACCCTAATTATGCTAGATCTAAATAGTTGGACACCTAAAATGCTTAATTTAGATCTCATTATGCTTGCTTTAACATCGTAGTTGCCACAAGTTCATCAGTTTTATGTCCAACTTATTATGATGTTAATTACATGTCCATTCACCTTGTTATCATGCTAGTTTATGCCAAGATATGTTGAAACTATCACCTTTGTCATATTCCATTTTCATTGTTATGACTAGGCTGCATTATAGCCTAGATGCTGCCAAAATACGTGTGAATACGTTAGTTAGGAAACAGGGAAAAGGGATTTATAATTGGCATAATTTATGTAATATTTATACAAATTGGACATTTAATTCTAATGGGGAAACATAGAAATAATCACCTATAATGACATAGGTAGACTTGGATAAAAATGGAATATTTAGTAATTACAATTAGGAATTGTAATTGCACTTATGACACGAGTTCAGGTTGCATTAGTGTCGGAAGTCTGCCCGGACCCGACCGGCATATCCAGCAGCCACTAATACTGAACCTAATATGAGAGGTCTAAGTGCGCAAATGTGAATCGGGCTAAGACACGAGGTTAGGCCCAACTGTGGAATAAGACTGCTCGGACCCGACCAGCATATCCAGCATCCACACGTTGTAGGCCTAATGTGGGAGGTCTAGCCCATTATAACCATAATTGGACATGGTAAAGAATTGGACTACTTAACCTAATTTAATCTATAAAGTTCGTATGATTATGAACTTAAGTTAGGGTTAAATAAAATTGGATGGGTAGTGGGTGCATTAAGTAAATTAGGGGGGTGGGTAATATTTATATATAGGCCCACGAACTTAACCCAATAAGGTTATGTAATTAAAGACACCTAGTGGTATACATAACCAGTGGAAAATAAAGTTATGTAATTAAAGACACCCTTTAGGGTAAGCATAACTAACATAGGGCTATGTAATTAAAGACATCTAAGGATATACATAGTCAGTGAAAAACCTAGTGGGGATACAAGACAAAGGGGAGTGCTTGTATTATATTATGTGAGACCCATTTCAGTCAGTAACCCGAGTTGGTATCAAATAAAGAACTCTGTACTAGGCGGAAAAGGGGCACGCTCACTGATTGATTATAAGAGATCCAAACCAGACGGAAGGTGTAGGCGATGCAAACCGACGGGGCCATGGGCATGCATGAGCCGGGCAGAAGGGGATAAGACGACCGTGACACCAATAGATATGGTTGTGCACACCTTAAGGGTTGCCACTTTAGGGAGTGATACCTCCTACTGTGGGGCCAGCACAAGATATCTATGGCGTAGGGAGCCGATCGATTAAGGTAGTGGTTAGGGTACACTCGGATGTATGCCCTAAGCCTACCAACTTATAGTAGAAGGAATCATCTCATTTTAGTTATACTAGTAATAGTGCAGAGTAATCATTAGTGAGGCACATACACCTTATCTTGCTTACCTTGTCACACCCTCCATTTATGTAGTGATCTCTCTCTTATCCACTTTATATGCCTATCATGTTACTTTTATTTATTTACTGGCTAAAAGTAACTAGACTCGCCAGACTTTATGTCTGGCTCCTTTTTATTTCTCCTTCTTTCTTCCGTTTCCCTCCCTCAGGTTCTCAGGGAAGAAACACTCAGGCTTAGTCAGGATTCAGATATCATCTTGCTAAGAGCTACTTCTGAAGTATGGCTCAAGTTCTTGTCTCCAGTATGGCTTAACTCTTTGAATTGGGGAAATTATGTTTTTCATATTCTTATGTACTCTGATGATGCAAGACAAAAGTTGTTTTTTTGTAATGATTTTTGTGACTTATGGTATCATGGACCACGAAATTATGATTTCTGTTTGAAATTAAATTTTAAAAATTTCCGCTGCTATCTTATTTATATCCGTCTTGTAATTATTCTGTGTCTGTTTACCTATACGCTTCACGAAACTTAATGCATTCCCTTAGTGAGCGACATTAACGGACGTGGGGTGTCACACTGCATACTATGAACTAGATCAAGACATGTACCGATAAAGGAGCACTCTTACCAATAAGGTGCTATCCTGTCCAAAAAAGGAGCTCTCTATCCAACAAAGAAGCACTTTGTCCAATAAAGGAGCGCTCTGTCCGATAAAAGAGCACCATGTCCAGTAAAACAACACTCTGTCCAATAAAGGAGCACTATATTCAATAAAGGAGCACTTTGTCCAATAAATAAGCACACTCCACCCAATAAAGCTATCCATTGACCAAGTCCTCATACCTTATATACAACAACAATGTCGCAACCATGTCTCATATCCAAATCACAAACAAAAATGGATTCTTATTTTATGACATGTATCATGGCTTTTAATAGCGATTCGGAGGAAGAGTAAATCCTTCAAGAGGAAGCGGAAGAAATACAGGAAATACGAGACTTATACCATGAAGCCTACGGTTCATCATCCACAAGTCGAGGGGGATCGGTTCCTAGAAGGAGATTTATACACCGAAATCATGCTAAATACCATAAGTCTCTGATGCAAGATTACTTCAATGACAACTGCACTTACGGGCCTAATATGTTTCGTAGAAGGTTCAAGATGCGGAGAAATCTATTTCTTCGAATACTGGCGGGTATTCAAGGTAATAATGATTACTTTAAGTACAAACAAAATGCACCGAAGACGCAGGGGTTGTTCGGTTTTTAGAAAATGACGGTCGTTATGAGAATGTTAGCTTATGACACTTCTGCTGATGCTTTGGATGATGCATACCGAATAGCAGAGAGCACGACACTTGATACACTTGAAAAAATTCTGTCAAGCTGTGGTGGACGTCTACGGAGAAGAATACTTAAGGTCTCTGAACGAAGTAGATGTAGTGCAAACCAGAGAGATGCACGAAAGCAGGGGATGGCCGGGAATGTTAGGAAGTCTGGACTGTAAGCACTGAGAATGGAAGAACTACCCTAAGGGATTACAAGGTGTGTACAACGGGAAGGAAAGACGACCAACCATCATTTTAGAAGTTGTGGCATCGTACGATCTGTGGATATGACACGTTTTCTTCGGAATCCCCGGTTCGAATAATGACTTAAAAGTTATAGAAAGATCTCATCTGTTCAATGATCTTGCTCAAGGCCATGTACCTCCTTTAACATTTACCCTAGACCTAAATACTTACGACCATGGCTATTACCTAGGTGACGACATTTACTCAAAATGGAACACCATTGTTAAAACATGTTCAAATCCAATTGACTTCTAAACAAGTCAAATTCGCGATGCAGGAGGGACAAAAGAAAGATGTAGAAAGAGCTTTCGGTGTTTTACAATTTAGATTTGCAATGATAAGTAATTCATGTCGGCTGTGGTTTAAGAAAAAGATGTCTACAATCATGTTTGTCTGCATCGTTCTACACAACATGATTATAGAAGATGAAAGAGATATGGATGAAGGACAACGCCACTACGAATATGAAGGTGCTTCGCAACCACCCCAAGTATTTCGACAAAACACACCGCTAACAGAAGAGGACTTCAACATTCATTTGAACCGTCAAGTTATGTTTAGAGATGCACAACTCCATATCCGGCTGCAGAAAAATCTTATGGATCATTTATGTAACCAATTTGGCGATACCTAGTTACGAAGCTTCCTCGTCCAAACTCGTGTTTTATTTTATAATTGTTCTAACTTATCGATCTTTTATGTAGTAATGATGTTGTAGTTTTTTATTTTATCAATCGCGTTCTACTGTATATGTACAGGTTATTAACCAGCTATTATTATGTTCTGAAGCTAAATTAGTTTATTTCGGTCTTCCTAAACATAACTATTGTGTACGAAAATAATAACGATTTTATTTTGTCACATTAAAATATAAGCTAGGATAGGAAAACTAGTATTTAAAATCTAAATTTATGACGCGTCAACTTTTTCGTTTCATTACGTACGGAGTCGATTTTATCGGCGTACGTCGAAAAAAATCGGCTCGTTATGTGACGAGTCGAAAAAATCAGTACGCGAGACCAATTCAGAATCCTAAATTGGTCCCATAACATTTATCTGAATATTAACCAACATAAATATCTGTTATGAACCAAAATAGGCTCAAATTTAGCATTATGGGGATTGAATGCCTTGCCCTTCGAGATGCTCTAAACACTAATGAGTGCATTACGATCACGCGTCCTAATGTCACATGTGACGCATCTCTTGAAACTAGTTTTCGTATTCTGGGCGACCGCAAAGGCGTAATTTAGGCTATCTTATCTGAAATGAAATGCCCGAACTCCATTCAGCAATATCTCATCCAAAAACTGAAAAGCCCTCCCAAAAATGGCAGTGGCGCCATCTCTTTTTCACAATACCCTTGCCGTGGGCACGAGGTATCCTCTTCGAAACCCTGATAATCTCACTTCGATTCGCAGAGCAGTTCAGTCTTCTGCAGTTCAAATTACTACCTGTTCATCCTCCGTGAAAGAAGAGCGAAGAAAGGCTGTTGGACAAGATAAATGGAGAGCTGCGATCGATTTCAAGTGGATAAAAGAAAACAAGGATTTGATGGAAGTGAATATTAAAAACAGGAAATCAAATGCTAATTTGGAGCTGCTGATTGGAATTTATGATAGATTTCTTACTTTGCAGAGGGTGAGATCTTCTTTATGTCTGTTTTCTGTGCTTATGTGCGTGAAATACTTAGTGTTGGATGTCTCGTGTATATACAGTATGATTAATTAGAATTTTGAGTTTTGTAATGGAAATATATTTCATGGACACTAATTTTGTTAGATTAGAGATGTGTAGGTCTTATGTTCGAGTTATAATGCTAAGATCGTACGGAATTGTGTGATGCCCGTTGGCTATCGAAGAATAACAAATTATCACCAGGGAAGAATTATAGTAGCTGTGAGTTGCAATTGATAGAATTGTATAGGGTATGTCCCTGCATAAACTGATACATGTAGTTGTATTGAGCAACAATATGTTACCATTCATATATTGATAAGTCTGCCTCATCACTGAAAATTTTGCTGTTAAATTATTAGACATCAATTGATTTTTATTGATTTGTTTCACGTGACATTTAGCCATCTTGAAAGGATGAGATTGATGGACTTGATCCATCTTTAGCCCATTGTATAAACATTAAGACTTAGGAGTAGTTATCTCTGCCTGAAAAACGATCAGCCTTGACTTAGATACTTATATTTAATAAATTTTCCTAGGGAAAGTCCATCAGGACACAAAATATAGACACAGTGAATCTCCACCATTGGACTGCCCTGATTTCCTCCTCCATATAAAGACAGGAGATCCTGCAGTCTAGATCTCGTGTCATCAATTGTGTTTAAATTTGTGTCCAAATAGCCGTCCCTTTTCTTTTTGTAATGTAATTCATTATTTGCTCATTCATACTAGTTCCCTTGCTTGGGTTTGCTTGCTTCTTATGCAATCATGTTTCACTTTAGATAAATATAGACAAAGTGATTTTTTAGGTTGGTACACGGGATTATACAAAGGACGCAAGAATAAACTCCTGTTCCAATTTACAATTAGTACCTTTGCTTTACTCGATGATATTGCACCAAGAACTTTATGCTCATCTGCTTTGGAGAGAAAAAAAAAGAAGAAGAAGAAGAAAAAAAAAAAAAATCCCTCTTCGACCTTAGTAGTTGTCACTTGTCAAATTCATGAAGCATGTTGTAGTGAAATACAAATAATGAATTATGAACAACTTTATTTAAAATTGGAAAAAAAAAAAAGTCACTTGTCAGACCATCAGACATGAAGAAGAGATGCTTCTCCTTTGGAGGAGCAAAAACTTACATACATGACAGTATATATTTTGAAAGGTATACATTCTATTATCAAGAGACAAGAGGTATATCTTACTATTGCTCACAGATGTCAGGAGGTCGAACTTCTTCGGGGTGAGAGAAACGCAGTTGCCAATAAAATGAAAGGAAAATTAGAGTCATCTATACGTCAAATGCTTGTTGAAGAAGGTTGCAAACAGTGGTCATTATTGTCATCTTGTTACTATTTCTTTGCAGTCTTTAACAATAATTTGTTTCTTAGGTAAGAATTTGAAGGAACAACTTGCTGTTTTGGAAGAAAATCTTGTTCAACTCGCTGACTTGCTTCAGCTAGAAGGTCAATGCATACCTAATATTACACATCCTGATGTTCCTGTTGGAGGCGAAGACAGTTCTGAATTAAGAAATATGGTATATAGGTGTCTAAACTTCTATTTTCTCGACATATTTGAAAATTCAATTTTCTTTTTCTTTTTTTAATGTCTGCTAGCTTAATAAGAATTGACATAATTTGGCAGACATTTTAGAGAAAGACTGAGGTGTGTGCGCGTGTGTTTGTGCCTGTGAAGCTCTTAATTTTCTTCCCTATTTTGGGCAACTACTGTTATATAATAATAAAATAATTATTTCAGGTGGGCAGCAAAAGAAAGTTCAGTTTCCCTATCAAAGATCACCTTCAACTGGGGAAGGAACTTGATCTATTTGATTTTGATGCTGCTGCCGAGGTATTTATTTTATACAATCCTCATACAGGTGCATCTGTGTGTGATATTAGGATCACTTGTACTTGTGTATATTTGTGAGTTATATTTAACTCCTGTAGCTAAAAGTTTAAAAGGACAATTGTTTGTTTAACTCCTGCATTCACTTATGACGTATCATTATATCTATAATAAATTGTATAGTTCATCAGAACAGTTGGATTTGACCGTAGCTTAGTTAACATTTATGCAGAAGCCTGGCACCCGACAACTTAGACGATAAATTATTTTATCATGTCAAATTGGGATCAATTCAAAATAAAGATGCACATTGTTAAGAATCTCTAGCTCAAGTGGTTAGAGATGACGTTTTACACAAAAGGTCTAGAGATCATGAATTTGAACCCCTTGGACATCATAATTTGTGTTCTGCTTGAATAAGTATAGCTCTTGTTATAAGCAACAACAACAACAACAAAGCCATATATTCCAAACAAGTTGGGGTTGGCTAGATATGGAACCCAAAATTAAAATAAAATAAATAATAGTATAATATATATATATATATATGGATTTAAAATAGCCAAATAGATAAAACCGATGATGATAAAAGTTTTTTTAAAATAATAATAATAAAGTAAAAAAGGTTCAATAAAAGTGAAACAAAGTATAAAATAATAATAATAATAAGTAGAAAGGTTCAATAAAAGTGAAATAAAGTCTGAAATATTAATAAAAAAAACCTAAGGTTCTGGTACATGGATTGCCAACTTCCATCCACTACCAGCTCTTCAGATATACTTCAATTTCTTAAATCTCTCTTTATTATCTCCTTTCATGTCATTTTAGGTCAACCTCTACCTCTTTTTGGGCCTTCGGCACGGCCTATAATTCTAGCGTGCACAGGTGTATCGTACGGTCTACGTTGGATATGTCCAAACCATCTCAAGCGGTGTTGGACTACCTTCTCTTCAATAGGTGCAACTCCCAGTTTTTCCTGAATATCCTCATTTCTAATCCTATCTCGTTTGTATGCCCACAACTCCAGCGCAGCATCCACATCTCTACTACACTTATCTTCTGGACGTGTTGCCTGTTAGTAGGCCAACATTTTGCACCATATAACATTGCAGGCCTGATTGCTGTCCTATAGAGCTTTCCTTTAAGCTTCTGAGGAATCTTCTTATCGTAGAGAATGTCAGATGCTAGTCGCCATTTCAACCATCCTGCTTGTAACACCCCTAAGTCCCACATCGTGGAAGCATGTGTGAAGTGGGTACTTGTATAGTAGAGCCCACCTCTTACTAACGCCGAGGCCTTTTGAGGAACAAAACCTCACACTTATACGGTGGCTAAGTTGGGGACAATATCTTACGTGAACGGAGGTGCGGGTTATCACACTGCTTGAATTCTAAAACTAACATCCTTATCAATCTCCCCATCAAACTGCAACATAGATCCTAAGTATCGAAACGATTTCTTCTTGGGTACTACTCTATCGGCCGGGGTGACCTCTCCGTCATCTAACCTGACACTGCTAAACTCACACTTCATATACTTTGTCTTAGTTCTGCTAAGCCTGAAACCCTTTGATTCCAAGGTGTCCCTCCACAACTTCAGTTGTCTATTAACCCATATTCTACTTTCATCAATCAAGACAACATCAGCGGCAAAGAGCATACACCAAGGAATCTCCCTTTGTATATCTTTTGTGATTTCATCCATCACTATGCAAAAATATAGGGGCTCAAAGCCGAACCTTGATGTAATCCTATGTTAGTCGGAAAATCTCTGATCTCACCATCGCATGCCCTGACACTAGTCACAACCCCCTCGTATATATCCTTGATAAGAGTAATATACTTTGATGATACTCTCTTCCTTTCCAGTGCCCATCACATAACCCTGTTTGGCATAAGCTTTCTCCAAGTCAATAAAAACCATGTGGAGATCTTTCTCTTGCTCCTTGTATCTCTCCATAAGTTGTTTGACCAAGAAAATCGCTTCGATGGTTGACCTTTCAGGCATAAAACCAAACTGATTCCTAAAGACACATGTCAATCTCCTCAAACGCTGCTCGCAAACCCTCTCCCAAAGCTTCATTGTATGGCTCATAAGCTTAATTCCTCTATAATTTGTGCAACTTTGAATATCTTCTTTATTCTTGAAAATTGGAACTAAAATGCTTTTTCTCCACTCATCTGGCATTTTGTTTGATTTGAAAATATTATTAAACAACTTAGTTAGCCATGTTATCTCTGCATCTCCAAAACATCTTCACGCCTCAATAAGAATGTCATCAGGCCCTACCGATTTGCCAGATTTCATCCGTTTCAACGGCCCATTAACCTCAGCTTCTCGAAATCTCCGCACAAAATGTCTATTGGTGCTATCGGCAAAGTCTTCCAACTAGATCGAAGAGCCATCACTTTCTTCGTTGAAAAGCTTATCAAAGTATTCTCTCCACCTATTCTTTATTTCATCGTCCTTCACCAAAGTTCTCATTCTCGTCCTTAATGCATTTAACCTGTTTGAAGTCCATTGTCCTCCTCTCGCGTAGCCTAGCTATTCTGTAAACGTCTTTTTCACCCTCTTTTGTACTTAACCTTTGATACAAATCTTCGTACGCTCGTCCCCTTGCTTCACTCACTGCTCTCTTTGCAGTCTTCTTTGCCACTTTGTACCTTTGCATGTTCTCTTCGCTCCTATGATGGTGCATGCATTTGTAGCATTCCTTCTTCTCTTTGATAGCCTTTTGCACCTCGTCATTCCACTACCACGAATCATTGGGTTCTCGCTTGCTTCCTTTTGTTATCCTAAATACCTCGGTAGCGACTCTGCGAATGCAAGTTGTCATCGCATTCCACATGACATTTGCTTCTCCTTCTACATTCCAAGCCTCTTCTCCCATCACTCTATCTTTAAACACCCGTAAAGCATCTCCTTTGAGTTTCCACCATTTCGTCCTGCTAATCTTCACTCTCTTATCCTTCACCACCTAAAGATGAAACACGCATACCAAGAGCTGGTGTTGAGAGACGACACATTCTCCAGATATGACCTTGCAATCTACACAATCTCGTTTACTGTCTCTTTTAGTTAGGACAAAGTCAATCTGGCTAGTCTGTTGGCCACTACTGAAAGTGATCAGATGTGATTGCCTCTTTCTAAAGGTATTAGCAATCATGAGATCAAAAGAAAGAGCGAAATTCAAAATATCTTCACCCTCTTGGTTTCTACTACCAAATCCAATACCACCATGCACTCGCTCAAAACCCCCGCTAGATCAGCCAACATGACCATTGAAGTCTCCTCCTATAAAAAGTTTCTCGCTACTATGCACATTTCTAACCATGACATCCAAGTCTTCCCAAAATTTCCTCTTGGCTTCTTCACTTAGACCTACCTGTGGGGCATATGCACTAATGACATTTATAACCGTCTCACCAACTACTAGCTTAACTAGGATGATTCTATCCCCTCGTCTTCTGACGTCGACCACTTTGTTCTGAAGGTTCTTATCAATTAATATGTCTATCCCGTTCTTGTTACGTACTTATCCCGTGTACCACAATTTGAAGCCAGTGTTCTCCACCTCCTTTGCCTTTTGACCCACCCATTTAGTCTCTTGCACGCACAAGATGTTTACCCGTCTCTTAATCATAGTATCCACTATCTCTCTTAACTTTCCTGTTAAGAACCCTACATTCCAACTACCTAACCGAACCCTACTATCGTCGACTAGCTTCCTTACCCCTCGCATCCGCCGATAAAAATGCGAGGACCTTTGCTCACTTATCACTACACCGGGGCATCGGTATAGCGCGCCACTAAGAGAATGGCGGTCCAACCCTTGCGTATTTAACACCATATCCGAGTCTCGGTATAGCGCGTCGCTAAAAGGGTCACGCCACAACAAAATATCATAAGGTTCCATGTCCATAAGAGAGGCTAAGTTTTTACGTTGGCTCGCCAAGCCTATCACAACCATCCTTCTTTACCCTGACTTGAGACAGGCTGCATAGAAAACTACACAGATGGAGTTTCGCTCTTGTTATAAGAAAGAAAGAAAATAAAGATGCATTTTTTTTTGTGTTAAAATATTAAGAGAAAAGAAGGCAACTTTTAAGGCAGTTTTTTTTTTGTGGGTGCATAACTAACAGAAAAATAACAAGGTAATGTCAAACTTTGCATCCATGAAATGGAGGAAATTTGCTAGGGATCAACAGAGGCTTAACTTTTTGCAGGACGCAATTAGTGGGCGAGTGAATTCTTAACAACCATGTTTTAGGTGTCCACTCATCATTTCAACTTTAAATATTGAATATAATCTTGAATGGTATGACTTGAAAAAATGTCGAGTGGTAACATAAGGGTGTAGCCGATCTTTCTCCCTCCCTCTTTCTCTATATATATGTATGTACATAAATATAGGTGTGTGTATGAAGATGGTTCCATGTCACCCACATATGGGTAATGTATGTGTACATACACACAATATACATACATGTGTGTGTATAATAGTAGTTAAGGCGCACGGCTTGAGCCTTGGGCTTCTTTGCTAGAAAAAAACTGTACTACACAATGCTACAAAAAATGATAAATTTAATGATAAAAAAACATAGATTAATAGGTATAAAGTCACAAATGCAATTCTGGAACTAAAATGATCACAAATTCAAATTTCAACACCAAAACATAGAAGTTACAAGTCACAAACAAACAGCACATGCTGTAAAACATTTTTTTTAAAACCATGCTGCAAAACATTGATAAACACATGCTGCATAATCTTTACCCACTTGTTACTTAACTAAGTTAGATGCAAAACAGGTTTTTAAAAATGACATACTGCATATATATATATATTTGAAAAAACCTGCAGTAGATGAGAGGAGCGGCGGCGGATGTCATTGCGGTTTTTTTTTTTTTTTTTTTTTTTTTTTTAGCGTGAAGTCGAACTGTTGAAGTTTGAAAGCTGGAAACCCTAAAATCAAACAAAGCAGTTTGTTTTTTTTCAAACCGACATGGGCTGAGTCCAACTCCGTGCTAGGCCTGAGAGGCTTTCTCGATGCGTGCTTTTTAAGCCTTGGCGCCTTGAAGAAAAACGCACGAAGGCGCGTTTTACCTGCACCTCCATTAACGGAGGCGCCTTGGTCATCAGCAAGGCGCAGGCCTTGCGCGTGCGTCTTAGGCACGCCTAGGTGCACGCCTTAACTACCATGGTGTGTATATAATTATATACATACAGATACAAAATTATATAAAACACAAACATAAATGCTACTCGAGAATTATTATTTATTGTGATTAGAAGCTGTGAGCCTATTGTGATCTGTATATCTTGAAAAATGGACCATATTTTGTTCAAATCAAATCATATTGAGGGACGTTATGATCTTGCCAGAGATTGTGTCATTATTCCTTCACTTCATTTTTCCTTTAAACTTCTAAATCCTTGTAACTTAGATTTAGGGTAAACCAGTTGAAATACAGAGATATTCAACTAGTAAACTCATTATAATAAACGTTTGAACGGGATGTAGGCTGAAGTAAGTTGAACCACTAAAATTTCGTGCCTTCTTTACTATTTTCTGATTTTCTGTTTTTTTTTTTTTAAAAAAAAAAAAATCTAGGATTGGTTCTTTCGTATCTGTATTTATGTATTAGTCCAGTTTTCGGACTAACAAACTGTTTGATAAAAAACTACTCTAAAATAAACTTTTTAAGTACTATAGAGCTCTAATTGCAGGTAGTTAGGTATTTATAGGAGAACAAGACATGTAGTCAAGTATTTGTAGGAGAATTGAGCAGATATCAGGCCAGAAACCCAATAGCAGACGTGTCTAGAAGAAGAGTCGGGTCTTTACCGTGAAGTACAAGCCAACGTGAGATATAGGCATGACTTGATTCCGACTCATGCACTTAGATGCATTTTGCATGTTCTTTTTTTCGAGCTTCTTCTTGCTTCTAGTTAAGTTGTTTGATCTAATCTCCAGTCATTTCGAGTTGAATTGAGTATTTGTATCATTAACTCTTTTAGTTTAGCCAATCCATAGAATAAACTATTAAATCCTTATCCAATCTTTGCACCATCTCTTGAGTATGAAGTACTGATGTAGGGAGATCAGAATGTGAAGTCAGGGAGATGACTGGACTCGCCACTATGGGTCAGACCCGACCCATAGGAAGACTCGGACCCAGGTCTATTTGGCTAGGCCAAATGTTCTCAAGCTTTTCCAAGTCATTTCTCATGATCTCCTAAGTACTTATGTCAAGTTTCAAGTCTGTCTGATTCCATTCTGAATTTTCTAAGTCTACTTAAAGCAGTTCTGTTCAAAAACGTGTAACACAGTCTTACCTAGGGAGCATGTTTGGAATGATTAGAAAGGAAAAGCGTGTATCTAATATGCAATGAATGACCGTATTTAATGCTACTTTCTTATACACCTGCATTCCAACTATATGTTAATACCTTTTTATTTCTAATTTTTCTTTTATATACTAGTAACAAGTTAGGCATTGTTTACTCTATAATTTGCAGGTCAGTGGCTCAAAATTCTACTACTTAAAAAACGAAGCAGTGTTGCTAGAAATGGCCCTTGTCAATTGGGCGGTTTCAGAAGTTTCAAAAAAGGGTTTTACACCTGTAAGCCCTCCTGAGATTGTAAGATCAGCTGTTGTTGAGAAGTGTGGATTTCAGCCCCGTGGTCAGAATACTCAGGTTTGCATTTTATTATAGTGATTAATTTTCTACTCTGAAATTAACAGATGAGATTGCGTGGTATATGGTTTCCTTGGTCATGAGGAGTATGCCTTTTTGGAATTTTGTACTAAAATTTTAAATGTTTTGCCTACATCTATGATCAGAGCGAAGATTTATTTGTTGAAATTTATGCTCATGGTAGTTATAGGGTTTGTTTATTTAATGAAGGAAGAATTTTATTATGTGCTAGCAGTTTTTTTGGGCATTAAGGGTCTCCCAGAAATTGTGCAGAAATATGGTCTGACTAACCACAAAATTAGCAGTCACTAAAACAGTTTAGATATGAAGTATATAACTTTACCAATATTTTCTATGTATGTGTATTAGTGCTTACAAATAATTCATTATCAGAATTGCATATTTATAACGTGAGCAAGGAACAATATATGGTTTGTTAGAGTTTAATTTCATACCAAAAAAATTAAAACCATAGTTCAAGTTTTCAGCTGAATTCTGGAATTCTAATCGTACCAAATTCGTTGATTACGGGAACAAAATCTGATCCAAATTCCGTTCCAGTCTGAATTTAATTTGCCTAAATTTTTGCATTTGGTCTCCAAGCACTAATTTTTTTGGAGCAGAAAGTGTAAAAAAACTGCAGGAGATGGTTTAAAGAACAAAAAAGATAACAAATTTGACAATATATATTATATAACATAAAAAGAACTCACATATGAGCAGAATTTTGAGGAAAATATAAATCTTTAATCAGTTCCGTGCCAATTCAGCAGAAAAAAATGTGAAGAACAGTAGAAGTTATCAACTTTTTAGAGTACAATTCATGTTCTATTTTTATGCATACAAGAATTATGGTATTTCGCTATACATTATGGTGTTTCAATAGGAAAATAGTAATCCGAAACCCGAAATTGAGTTCATAACCGAAATTTCTGGATTTGATCAAATTTTCAAAAAATCTCAAACGAACAAAACGGGAAAACCACAATATCGAAGGGATAAAGCCAAACCAGAGGGCTTCTTGCCAGGGCCGGTCCTAGGATATTTGGTGCCTAAAGCCAATCAAAAAGCCAATGCCCTTTAAACTAACTAAAAATATATCATTAACTAAACAATGAACTTAATTTATGTTAACGAATAATGAGAAGAGGGGGAAAAAAGAAATAACTTTATTTACTCCATAGCTAGAAGTTCGCAAGGACCAATTTTGGTTTCTGTCAGCCAATCTCAATCTTTTTAACCAAAATTTTGAAACCAATAATTATTGCTCTATGATTTACTGATGCTTAAGCTAAAAAGGATCACGTACATAGACTATTCTTCAAGACAATTGTGTGAGTTCCCATTAACCTTTGTTGAAAATTACATATGAATACCAGAGTTTATACTGAAATTTTTATTCCAAACTTCTCAATCTCGGCTGCTCGTTACAACTACGTTTGGCAGTGAGACATGGATGATGAATATTATGGATTAATGTAACATACTGAGACCGCAAAAGCATTTTTAGCACAATTAGGAATAACTGAACTTGGGAATATACATACTTCGAGAATAAGGATTCAGTTGATAACAAGCTAGTATATACAGCTAAAATAATTCAGATTTACCTTTTTACGATTCATTTCTACCATAACCGCAAGTAAAAAAATTTGATTCAACCACAGCCACAATCCCAATTTTCAACAACAGCTGATGTCGAATTTCTGCTCTATCTCTGTATGCCCTAGATTAGAATCAGATTTGCCAATTGCAAAGTCCGGAGCCTTGAGTTTGCGACTGCCTGCCCTTGCCATCAGATGTCGATACCGAGCCTGTCGAGATGAATTCGTTGTTGCTATTGTCGATCATGTTTATCGTTTTGAGATTTTGGTGCGATTTTTTCCTGGAACGAGCGATTCTGTATTAGCGTGGTGCCCTGAATTTTATGCGGCCCTAAGTGACTGCTTCATTCGCTTTGGTATAGGGCCGGCTGTGCTTCTTGCGAACATTCGATAATCAATAACATAGATGGTAACTTTTCTTGCATATCATTTTGCTCAATCAGCATTCAATGCTAAGAAATGGTAAAATTAATGATTTATTCCTAGATTTTGATCGCTGATATGTTTACTCTACTTTGATTTGTTGTGGTTATTTACCCTTTTCTTGTCCAGATTTCCATTTTCTACCTATTACTTCATTGCTGTGCCCGCTGCTGATTGATAAGATTTTAGCAATTACATATTATTACAATTCTTGTGTATCCATTCTTTCTTTTATATAAGTAAGAAACACGGTGTGCGTCAAGGTTTTCTAAAAGGGATTCAAATCATAAACGTAAAATTTAGACTTTAAATTGAAATGAATGTAAATCGTAAATTGTTGATTCAAAAGATCCATATCGTAAGGTTTATACACAATCTGAAATTGATTTCGATGTTTATCTAAATTGAAAACTCAATATTCTTTCTTTTTCCAGTTAGTTTATATATTTTTTATTATGATTTTTAATTAAGAAAAAACGGAAAAGAAGATCCAAATAAGTATACTGAATATATCGATATGGTTTGAATGATTTTTTCAGTTGCGCTTCAACCAAATTTGAATCAGGATGTAATTGAATTGTAAAGGGGGAGATTTGATTTAAATGAAACTGTAAGATTTAATATTTTTTGACAACAATGGTGTACATCGAAAGATGGGATTAAATATGATTTTTTTAATATTATTACATATAATGTTCAATTCCACATCTTGAAGTTGGGGATAACTTCATGGACTCTGTATTTTATTTGCTGATTTTTTTTTTCCAATGAATTATGGTTAACATGATTATTATTTAAAATCTTAGGATATGTTAGATATAACATGTTTAATTCATCGAGCTAGATTGAAATTTAAGTATTGATAGTATAGTCTCTAAGTGTTTTTTAAAATTATGTTTTGATATTATAATCTCTAAACGTTTTTGGTTTACAAAATTGACACTGAAGTTAACTAAAATATTATGAGAAAATTGATGTATCAGTGTGAAAGTTTATAGAATTGTAGCTACTATGAAATAATTCTAGTCTATGAAATCTCTATTAGAATAATAAAAAGTGACAACGATACATCAATGTAACAAATATATATTTTATGATACAAATATTATCTGAATTTTTTTTCTTTAGTTCACGTCCCTTCTAGAATAACCTCTTGACTTTGCCCTATGGGTGAAGCCCATTCAAGCAAACAACCTGCATTGCAAAAGCCTGGGAGTGGTCACCCTGAGAACCAATCAACAGTTGAACTTCATATGTCATGTCCAACACTGGAATGTGCCATAAGTTGAGACATCAGTTTACCTTATCGTGGGACCAAGCCTGTCACTGGTTTTACTCCACATTATTCAAATTCTCACCCTATTTACCAAAAAAAAAAAAAAAAAAAGGCTGCATTTAGCCATGACATTAACCAAAGAAACAACAATGCATCATTTTCTTAATTTTACATGATTGCTCGTGGTCAAAAGAGGAAGTAAGGAAATTAATTAGCACAATGGGCTACCGACGTTTAGTTTCCCAATTGATAACTTCAATGTTGAGGCGACCTGTTAGGCTATTATTGCTATAGGCTTTGGAGTTTGGATAGGTGCAAGTATTTTTTGCTCAACGGATACTGTTATGCACTCAAATAATTCCATATGAAACTGTATTAAATGCTGGGCAAATCCACAGAAAAACATAACAAGCACTTGAATTAATAGAACTAAATGGACTCTATTCTAAAAATAGGACCAAGTTCTTCAAAAATACCTAGTTTACTTTATAAGTTGCAACCATATTCCAGAAGCTTACTGTAGGGATCTAATGTGCTAAACCACTTCTCCAAGCATAGCCTGTTCGCACCTAATTGTATCTGAATAATAAGTTGAATGTGTACTGTTATTTTCAGAGATGTTTGTTGACATATCGTGGTTGTGAGTATGGATTGTGGTTAAGTAATATACCTGACCTTTTTACTTCTTATACCTGATCATTTGTAACAAACAGGTTTATTCTATTGAAGGCACTGACCAGTGTCTAATTGGAACATCAGAGATCCCAATTGCAGGAATCCATATGGATTCTATTCTTCCAGATTCAGCACTGCCATTGAAATATGTAGCTTACTCTCACTGTTTTCGTACAGAAGCTGGTGCTGCTGGCACTGCCACAAAGTAAGCTTGCTTTGTTCTAAATTCTCTTGATGTTTGCTCTACCCTCTAGTTTCTTAATAAATTGACTGAAGTGAACAACTCTGTGGTTTTGAAGATTTCACTAGTTTCCTCTGAAGTGCTGCCATTTATTGGTTGGAGCCATGGTTTTGTGGGTCTCACATTAGAACTCAGGAGCAAAATAGGAGGGATGCATCTAATAGTAGACGTGAACATGTTTCTCTTGTGATTGAAGTACTTTCAACTCCATCGTCCCACTTTTAAAGGACAAACTTTTCTAGAAGAACTTGAAAATTTAAAATATTTTGTACTTCTTTGCCAAAATGGAAGTCTGAAGAGTCATCTTAAAGGAATCACATTTTTGATACTTTTTTTGTTTGTTAAATACAAGGATATCGTTATGATATGTTACTAGAATAACGTGTTTGATGTTTGAACTGAATATCAAATATTATTTAGTTTCAACATTTGAACAAACAGCTGCTAATCTAAGAATTTATTGAAACATAAATGAAACGTTATGATAATATTAATATATATTTTATTCACTATCCGTGCTTGTGTCTTTCCATAACCATTCCCACTTTAGGCTTCTTAGTGCCAAACCAGTCAATTTGCTGTTGAACATGCACAACATTAGTATATGAAGAGCAGCCATGATCATAATAATTTAATTTGCCAAATTCTTAGTTACCATTTATGGATTATTCCTCTCTGCCACTGAATTAATCTTGTAATATCTTAGTAGTTTAATACTGCAATTTTCAGTTGTTTGTTTTGTTCTGTGCATTTTTAGGGGCCTGTACCGGGTGCACCAATTTAGCAAGGTTGAGATGTTCATCTTTTGTTTACCTGAAGAAAGCGACTCATACCATGAAGAACTCATTAAAATTGAAGAAGACCTCTTTACATCCTTGGGTCTACATTTCAAGTAATTATATTATTATTTGTTTTCAGAGTTCCCAACTTCATTCGAACTACGGTATTCAAACCGTTAAAAAGCATACCATACAGTAGTTACTTTTCTTAAACACAATTTGTATTCCCTTGTGTATTGACATTTTCAATTTCTTAAACAGACGGCTGTAAAATTCTGTTAGTTTATTTTTTTTATCCATTTTCCTCGTTATCTTCCTGCAATGCAAGTTTACATTACTCAAATGAAATATAGAATGTACTATAGTTGAAATCGAACTGAAGTGGATGCTATTCTCTTCAACGTTATTTGATACCATTGTTCAATTTATCTTGATTGTGCTTTTACATAGTATGAATAAAATTTTGAAATCTGATTATTTTTATCATGTTACAGTCGCAATAAAAATCTTTTTACTATCACAGAAATTTAAGAAAATAAAAGAGAAATCCTCCCACAAATTTTAGCTGACATTAATGGTGAAATGACTAAATATGAATAATGGGTATTTTCTTTGTGTTTAAACTATACTATATTTGGATATAAATTTTATATTCACTAACTGAAGTTCATGCATTCTGTTTTTTAATTTACTTTACAGGACACTGGATATGGCGACAGGTGATTTGGGAGCACCAGCTTATCGCAAATTTGATGTTGAGGCATGGATGCCTGGTCTTGGGAGATATGGTGAGGTAAGTAATTACGTGAATACAATTTTTTTAGTTGAATGTTGAATGTTGCATGCTGCAGTATGCATATTTTGCATTGTTCTTTTGGATTTAAAAGAAGAAGAAGCTATTAGAATGTTATCTTCCATTGCGTATATTATTGGTAATTTGGAACATGAAGCCAACGGCTACCCTTTCTAATCGCTTTTCGATTGGATTGCGAAGCCAACTTTCATTCTTCTGTATGTTTGTTTGCAACAAGCGCTTTGTTTAATGCAGTAAGAAATAAAGTATTCCGAACCAAGATTTTCAAAGCAGGATTCGAATCGTAAATCATAAAGCTGAAATTTTAAATCAAACGTGATTTAAATCGTGGTTTTAAAAGATCATATTTTAAGGATTGTAAATATTTTGAAATTGATTTTGATGTTTGAAATTTGAACTTCCACATTTGAACCTAAAAGTCAATTTTCTCTCTTACTACGTTTGTACTTTATTTAAATAGCATTAGGATTGGAATAGTGAATCCAAACAAGCACATCAAATGCGTATATTGAATGATTGTTCGTAACTGCTGTTTTAACTAGGTTTGAATCGGAAAGTAAATCAAATCGTAAAGGGAGAGATTCGATTCAAAATGAGATTTAAATCATAGGATTTTAAGATTTTTGGCAACAATGTTCAGAACCATGGAAAAAGTAATCAGAAATTTTGGTTATAATAAATTAAATGATATGCTGGTGCTTATTACGGCTGAATGATAACAAATTCCAGATTCACACTAAACCATCAAGTTTAGGTTTTGTAGCTGGGAAAAAAAGAGTCTGCTAAACAGTTACTGTGTATTTCAAAGTTCCAGGGAACCAAACTTTATTTGTAACCTGTTAAAAAGTATGCATCATATTCATACCCGCAACCCATAACTTTGGTAAATCACATGATTTTATATGCTTTTCCACTTTATTGGGTTTGCACTCCTGATATATTGTCACTCAATACACCAATCGAGCAACTCTTGGTGTTTGCAGCTGGAGCCCAGAAGTATAGGAATTCACAGTTCTAACCCACTAGCATGCTGAATTTTAGTTAAACCTGATTAAACTAAAGGCATTTCCATCCAAAAAGCACCAAACACCGTAAATGGACTGAACTTACAGTGCAAACCCATATAGCTTTTTATGACTTTACTATTGTCTTTTTCTCGCCACATCTTTCAATTTTAGAACATTTAAAAATCCTAACAGACGTAACCATCGTTTCTTTTGTTCATTCATTATTTTTAAAAGAAAAATATCATAATTTTGTTTGCTAAAATAAATTAATCCTATTTAATATGATCGACTCTCATAATATTTGCTCTTACCTCTTGTTATAACGTGGTTTTTACCTTCGTGTCATGTGATTTTATATCAGATCGTGTATGGGGAAATTATAAAATTAATTAGTTACTGTATAAACATGGTGTGACAAGTGACAACAACGATCTAATTTACTAAAACAATGTTCGGTTAGAAAATATAAACAAGCAACTATTTCAGCATTTAACATTCAGCAAGCAATAAAAGTTGTAAACAAACACAACCTATGCTCCACGGTATCATACTTCAAAAAAATTGGTCCATTATTGCCCAAAATGATCCACTGCCACGTTTAGATGAGTGAATATAGGAAGAGTCAAAGGTTTGATTCCTGTTTGGTGAATATTTTCCAGTTATTACTTACAATTTTGATTCAACTTCTTAAACTTTTCAAAATGAATATTTAAAACAATATTATAGTCACAAAAATTAAGTATTAATGATTTACAACATCATCAGAGGGTTAAGATAGGTAAAACAGTACTATAGTTTGTGACTTGTACCTACTACATACGTGGTGTTTTTTAATTGATCACATATCACATTTTGAAGTATTGACGAACCAAACACTTACCAAAATGGCTATTTCTAGTAATGATCAAATAATGTGGACTATAAAATGATCAATATGTGATTTTCCTTGTAAATTAAATACAACAACAACCAGGCCATAAATCCCAAATAAGTTGGGGTTGGCTAGACATGAAACCCAAAAATAAAAATAAAAAGGAGTTAAAATATTCTGTAAAGGTAAAATAAAGGTTTGAAAAGACAAAAACGAAGATTAAAAAGTTTCGAAAAAAAAAAAAACTAAGGTTCTGGTACATGGATTGCTAACTTCCATGCACCCCTATCCGAAGCCAACTCTTCAGATATATTCCAATTCCTTAAGTTTCTTTTTACTATCTCTCCTCCCATGTCATTTTAGGTCGGCCCCTACCTCTCCTTGGGCCTTCAGCACGGCCTATAATTCCTTGTAAATTAAATATGAAACAATAAATTATTAACGTATACAAGTTGATGGACTACAAGTCGACTGACATATGAAGTGTTCAACATTTAGAAAAAGAAAATTTGCTTGACAAATTATGTACAAGTGGATCGACGAACTACACCCTACTTGTGCTAAATCGAATAAAAAACTACACATTTTTTTAAGTACGCAATCCAAAAGGAAATTAAAATTTCTGAACATGTTGTATCGATCAGGATAATCCTCATAAAATTTTGGTAGTTCGTGAGGTATTCAAAATAAAGCGGTGAATAGATGGGTTAGAAATTAATATTTCAACAGTTCATATTAACTTTACATTCCAAACATACTAAAGATTTCGAAAAGATCTCCATTTTTGTGTAGATGACATAATGTAAATCGACCATATATGTAAGGTTCGGTCTCTTTTCAAATTGCGCATCTCTAAGAAGTACTGATTCTGATTAAGATATAGTGTAAGAGGGATGAAGTTGAACCAATATCATACCGATCATTTGTATGATACTTTTTTTCTTCAAAAAATGCACATTAAATCATAATTACTGAGGTTAATTTTAGATGCATTATTGATTATTTCTCATTTGTAAAAAAAAAAAAAAGTAATTTGCAAATGTAGTTTACAAAGTAATTTCAAAATTGTAGCGCTTTAAATTAAATTTTAAAAATGAGATGCTAAAAAATATTTTTCATTATTTATTTCTATTTTATTTACTAAATATCAATTGTTGGTAACTTTTAACCGTAGGAATAGAAAGTCAATTGTAGAAAAGTTGACAAATGCGTGTACTCAATTTGTAGCATTATTAATGAATACGAACATTTCGTGCTTAAGTGCATGTTTGGCATTCGTTTTTATTGCCCTTTTTGTATATTTTATTTAGAGGATTTTCTTTTAAAGAACAAACTTTGCAAAAAATTGGTGAAAAGTATGTAAAGTTTCAAAATCAAGGAGAATGACACATTTACACTAAAAGTGGAATTCAGGGGGTCCACTGTCCTTTTTCCATTTACGCTACCATTTGTCCATCTCACTAAATTCTAAACTTTCCGTACTTCTCACCAATTTTTTTGTAAAGTTTGTCCTTCTCCCTATTTTTCACTTTTATATATATTTATTTATAACTCATCAAATTCTATTTATGCATCTTACATACTTTAGTAAATTATGATACAGAATTCCTTTAATCATACCAAAGAAAAATATTAAAATAATTCTTTATATAAAATATGTAGTTTAAATAATTTTAAAAATAAAATCTATAGAAATAAGTTAACACAAATTTCATTTCATTTGAAGTAACTTAAAAAACATAAAGAAAGCGGAAAAAATAGTAAAAATATCGAGATTTGTAGTCCTGCCAGCATTGTATTGATAAAAAATAGATTGGAGTATTTAAGCCAACTTGTTGGCTACAGCAAACATTCTAATCTGGAACAGAAAGCAGTCTATTTTTAATTATTAAAAAAAAAAAAAAAAAGACCAACAAGTTGACGGTACTGGAAGTATTATTAAAGAGAGCGTGAGGGGGTTTGTATTTGTGCATGTATGTATGTATATCTGGATGGATCCGGATCCAACCCGGCAGTACTCCAAATTTGTTGGGTCCAAACTACACCTTAAAATCTAGACCTGACCCGAGGGTTTGGATCCGGTTACAATTCACAAGTTTTTTGTTGATGAAGTTCTAATTTTGTGAAAATCTCCTTTTCAGAAGAAAATCATATTTATTCAAAAATAATTTTAATTTTTTGTTGTTTAAGTTTGAAATCTTATGAAGGAACTGAAAAGTATGGAAAACTGTTGAATAAAATTTGTATATTTTTGAGTAAACTCATCAAAGTTCATAAATATTTGTGGTACTTAAAAATGTTTAAGAAAAAAAAATCTATTTTATTTCAATGTTTTATGTAGAGTTGTTGGTAGTGCTCTTAACACATTTTTTATTTCAACATGGTAGATTTCTAGTGCATCAAACTGTACAGATTATCAAAGCAGAAGGCTAGGCATCCGATATCGCCCAACTCTTTCAAGCTCATCGGCAGAAACAAAATCCAAGAAAGATAAGGCAAAGAATTCTGCCACACGTTTCGTGCATACTCTGAATGCAACTGCATGTGCTGTTCCACGCATGATTGTGTGTTTGCTTGAAAACTTCCAGCAAGAAGATGGATCCGTCATCATTCCAGTGCCGTTAAGGCCTTTCATGGGAGGCCTTGATGTTTTGTCTTCTAAAGCTCACTAATATTTATATTTGATTTTTCTAAGTTATTTTGTTGGGAAACCATCATCAATGTTGCTTTCTGCTATATTTGAGTAATTTGTTAGCTGTATATCACGATACTTTTGTGGGAAGGAATTGGCACAACAATAGCTTTTTGGTATTATTGTTGTGCAAAATCCCTTCCCTATCTTGGTTCTTCACTGATTCTATCCCCACAGTGACTGCATTTAAATGAGACTTCATTTTATGTACCTGAGTGTCAAATGTGTTTTGGGTTGAGAGTACAAGTGTTTTGGGATGGTTAAAAATGGGTTGGTCTGAAGTTTTGTCTAATCCATCAAAAATAAAAATACACGTGACCCATTAAACTCACTTAATAAATAGGTAAATTCAATTCAATCCACAGAATAAACGGGTAACCCAACATTATCCCGTTTTACCAACTTAGACAAAATTGCATAAAATAGCTTTTAAACATCTTCAGATCAGCAGGTAACAGTTTGTCTAAATTCCAATTTGGTAGTCATTTAGCATTCCAAATCAGAGGAAAACGAGTACTTTGGTCGTTAAAGACTTAAATAAGTGTAGGAACTACAAAATCATTCAAGATTAGTTCAGTTTTCAAATACAAAAACATCATATAAAGCGACATTCCAGATACGCAGTGTATAATTCAAACATTATTACAACGTTGCTCAGTGTATAATTCAAACATTATTGTCATATAAGTGAATAAGATACGTAGTGTAGCGAAAACACTTTAATCCATTTAGTTTCCTTCCTATGCATCTATTGTTCATCCTTATCAATTTATACAGATTCGAAATGACATTTGTAACAATCCGGAAAATCGGAACCAATTTAAAAATTTTATTTTAGCAATTTTAATGAATTTTGAATATTTAAAATGATTTATTTTAAATAATAACGACTAGAAATTTATTTTGAATAGAATTAGAACGTATAAATTTATTTAAATCGAAGCTAGAATATAAATATTTATTTTAATTATAAAAGGAATTGGAAATGGCGCGCTAGTTCGAAAATTCGATTTCAAATTTCAATTGAATGTACATGATTCAAAATAAAATGGATTTCAGTAAAACCAAAAATATTCAAATCTGTTTGAAAATATCTTTCAAAGGAATGCGAAAAATGCAGATTTCATAACGGGAGTAAAAAGTTATGTCCAGTTGAACATTCAGAATAGTCGCTATGGAATTTTATATAATATATAGCTCTTAAAAATAGTGATTTTGCAAATGATCTTCTTTTCAACTAAACCACTTTTGTTGGATTCAGAATCTCAAATTATTGCTAGATTCCAATTTTCATAATTTTTAGATTTAATATGTGAGCGTGATGAATTTAAACGTGTTTTGTCAATTCAGTTTGAATTTAATCGACTGAAAAATGACCGTTCTTCAAACGGTCTTCAAATTCGATGAAAGTAGTTTTGTTAGGACCGTATCGTCTAAACATAGTTAGATTTATTTTTCTGAAATTTTTGGAGCCAGTATGTGGCCCCGGTAAATTAAAATGTGCATTGAAAATATAATGATGTATATTTTAAATTTAACGGAAACTAATCGTAACAGCCGAATTGAGTTAAAAACATATCCCATTGTGTTCGGAATGAGGGTATTTAGCTAGGGGCGACAGTCGTTGGGTTTGATTTGGGGTTCGAAAGAAAAAGTAACTTTTTGAAATTAAAAATAATTAAATTATATATGGTCAACTCTCCCTCACACACTCTCTCTCTCTCTATTCAGTTAAAGAAGAAAAAAAAAAAAAAACCCCGTCCTTTATCCCGTGCCCCAATCTCCCATCCGCCACCGCCGCTCGAGGCGCTACACCCCACCGCGCCGCCCCCTCCCCCCCTCTCTCACCTCCGCCACTCTTGTTGCCCCCCCCCCCCTCCCCCCCCGCCCCAACAAACACATAACGCCGCCCATCCCTCAATTCGAAACCCAAACCCCAGCACCACAAAAAACAACCGCTGTCAGCTCTTCAGGCCCCACCGCCGACGTCAGCAGTGCCTCCCCCCCCCCATGTCTCCGACGAACGACGCAATGAAGGTAATTAATTAATTTAATTACTTAGTTTATTAATTTATTTAGTGTAGTTAGTAATGTTGATTTTAGTTTCAATTTTATATATAAATAAGCATTGATTTAAATTCAGATTTTTATATATAATTTTTATTTAATAAAAATACGATTTTTATTTAACAAAAATATGATTTTTCGTTATTAAAAATGTGATTTTTAGCCAAAAAAAACATGGTTTTTAGCTATATAAAAAGATTTGATTTTTACATTTAAAAAAATTTGGTTTTTATATTTAAAAAGATTTGATTTTTATATTTAACAAGATTTGATTTTATATTTAAAAAGATTTGATTTTTAAAATAAGATTTTTAAAATAGAAAAGATAAGATTTTTAAAATAGAAAAGATTAGATTTTTATTATTTGAATAGCGATATAAAAATATACTTTTTATATATGAATTAACGGTTTAAAAATATGATTTTTATATAGGTAGTAAATTAAAAATATGAACTTTATATATATAGAAGCAATATAAAGATATAATTTTTAACAGTATCAAAATGTGATTTATAAAATATAAATATCGTCAATTAAAAATATGATTTTCAATGTATAAGCATCATATTAAAAAAAATGTGATTTTTACTATGAACAGCGAGGAAAAGCTTGCGTTGGAATTTCGGGCAAATCCAAACGGTTCAGAAGTTCAGAAATAGAATTGGAGGAGTGGATCCCAAAGGTGAGAACTTCTCACTCTAATTTATTTTCTAGTTAAATATATATACTAGGATGTAGACGATGCTTAGTAGCACCCGACACTTTTGTATGAAACCATGTTTGTTTGGTTGCTTAAATGATTGGTTTATTTGTTTGAATTTGGTTTGGGAAATGAATTGATTAGAATTGGTATGTACATGGCGCGAGCCATTATTAGCCGAGGGATATGGCTAGACCTTATTCCGGTTTCAGTATCGCTCCGTTATGCTGCCGAAATTTTCTAAAATGTTAGAACAATAAAAATATCAATTTTATTGTATAAATGAACTGTATAAAATATTCATGAGTTGAAATAAATATTTTATAGTTAAAAAATATAATTTTTAACGTGTATATGAATAAAATAAATATTCATTTAAAAACGGACGATTTGTTTATATACACACATTTGACTGATATTGATTGGGATGATATATTTTACACATCGTCCAACTGCACAAATAATAATCAGTTTTAGTTGTTTGAAAACCCACACGGGTATTGGGATGATATTGGACATACACTAATCCCAATATTTAGTTGTATGTTAATCGATCGGTTGATAGGTTGTTGTAAGCATTAATTATTCATATTTAACGCTTATGCAGTTGTGTAATGCATTTTGTATGATGGTTGACTGTGTTTGATTATCGTTGTGTACATGTGTGTATGAAATCCATATAAATAAAATTATATGGTAATTGACTGTGCCTGATTCCAATTCGGAAAGAACGAATATTTTAAATTAACTAATGTTTTAAAATGACGAATAATGAATATTTTAAAATAATATTCAGTAATGGATCAAAATATGATTTTGATGTCCGATTTGGGATGGACACGAAAATATTAAAATATATGAAGCCGTGTCGATTAGATTAACGCCATTTTGACGTGAGCAATATTTATATCGATTTTATTCATTTTTATAATGAATATCGAAAAGGATGTGATTTCAAAATCTAATGTTTTGAAAATATTATCATTTATATAATAATGAAATGTAATATTCAATTTTGATTTAAAATTGAACATGAAGTTGAAATCGTTTTTAAAACAAATTTAAAATGATTTATAAAATATGTTTCAAAATGGATATCGACGAAATATATATATTATATACATTTAATGGCCTGAATAGAACGCGGCTCGCAGTGGCCGTTCGCGAATTTCGATCATTGACTTCGAATTGACATTACGGGAGATTCGACCATCGGATTCTCCTAAAACTGGAACCGTTGGGTTCGTATCGAAAAGTGCTTTCCAACGAATATAAGAGATTTGAAATCTAACGGTTGGATTTGGAATTATGTCCAAATCAAATTTGGAAAAGGTCGGTGTAAGTGCAGTTCGATGACCATTTGTGGAAATCGACTGTACGGGCCTTGATAAAATTATTAAAAATATTAATAATTTGTGTAAAACCATAATAAATGATTTGGAAAGAATTAGGATGAAAAATTCCACATTTGTAAAGATAAAAATATATTTCTATCAAAATGAACTAGTTATGAACTAGAATTATAATCCAATATTTTTAAATAAATAAATTGGATTTGAAATGGTTTTAAAAATAACCAGAATTTCCAATATATGAATTGGAACGGATTTGAATCGAAATCATCTTCAGAATATTTCGATATTGGATTCCGTGATTATAGGAATATTGTGGAGGAATTTGGAAGATATATATATCATTATTCCCAATATGAAATTTGTTGATTTCAGAATTTGATATTGAATATAAGCCGATATAATTTCAATTCAGAGCCTTGTATTTAATATTGAATTGGATTTTGGGTTTGTCGTGAATGATGTCTTCATTAACAGTGTTCTTAAACCCAGTTGAGAAAAAAATAGATCTTTAATTAAGATTTAGTGAAGTTTTTTTCCAATTAATTAATATTTAATTGGAATTGAATAAAAGAATTGGATTTTGGGTTTGTTGTGAATGATGTCTTAAATAACACTGTTCTTAAAACCCGTGTGAAAAGGATAAATCTTTTAATTAAGATGATTAGAGTTTCCAGTTAATTAACATTTAATTGGAATAAAATGGAATGTGAATTGGGTTTACTGTGAATCGTGTTTTAACGACATTCATTCTTTATCCCGATTTACAGTGAAATGTGATTTGGAATTTATAAATCTTTTTATTAAGATTTAATGGAAATTTTCCAAAGTAAAGTTTTCCAATTTAATATATTAAATTGGAATTGAATGGAATTCGATTTGGTAATCATCAAAGTGAGCTTCTGTGGAGGAAGACTGTTAATATATATGGAATATGAAAGGCTTTGTCGTTATTCCATTTATATTATTAGTCGGACACGGAAATTGATATTGATTATATATTGATCTGTTTTTCCGTGAAGATTCCATATTAATGGAATGTGATTTGGTTTTATCGTGAACTGTGTTTTAAATGACATTAGTTCTTTAACTCAGTTAAAGACATGATTACATGCCTAACATTGTATTTCGAACTGTACGGTTGATCTCTTCTAAATATATATCTGTTTGGTGGCGAAGAATTTGTTCTCTTGCTTAACACCCTTCTATAAGACGTACGAGCTTAGAGGTTATATATCGGTAGAAATCAATAGTACGATGTAGATTGTCGATGCGGCATGTTTGATTTTCCAAAGTTAAATAATCATTAATATTGATTTTTAGAAAGATCAAAACCAAGTGGAGTTTTAGTGAACTTTAATTAGATTGAAAGGTGGATATGATAATTTAAATTATCAAATTTGGTAAATGATCGAGAGTGGAGTATCACCAGTTTTGCTCCAAGCGATAGTTAAATCTTTAACTAGATTTGAACGTGAAATGGTAATTAATTTTACAGATAACATTGTGGTGTTAGATATGGAGTATTACCAGTTTTGCTCCATGGGATGAATAGTTTGCAATTGGGAAATATAAGAAATGATTACTTCGGTAAGGTTCGCTAATACCCTGGTTTGGATAAACCTTAATTTGGTTTGAATTGATATCCAAAGGAAGATTAAAGAATAAATTTAGAGAATTTATCTTTGATAAAATTAATGGGAACTTTTCCCAAAGGATATAATATTTAAATAAAAGAAAATTCGGAATTGGAATGAGGCGTATGTTGTGTTTTTATAGCAATTATTTATTATACACGCGAGTTATTCGGAAAGGCCGGGTTTATACCCATTCTGAATAACCGATTCGACGATAAGTCGACAATGAAGACGGTGGTTGAAGACCGGAGGTCTTCACATCGTTTGGATGATTACTGATGTTTTGATTGGGTTATACACCAAAGACGAGGTAATAAGTGGTGATCGTCCAAACATACTTGGAGATCGACCGGATATGCGAGGACCTCTCTCATGTATTGGACATATAGGACGAGGAATAAGGTGCCTGCGGTTTCGTTCAGACCCAGAACGAACTTGTAAATGGATGTGTGTCTGACATTGAATTTCGTTCTGTGTTGATTGATCTCTATTAAATATATATCTGTTTGGTGGCGGAGAATTTATTCTCTTTCTTAACACTGTTCTTTGAGACGTACGAGCTCAGAGGTTATATATCGATAGACGTTAGTCGCATGGCGTGATTTGCTTGTGTGGCATTCTGAGATGCAAATGATCAAGGCTTCTATTGAAAAGTAGAGTCTTGTGGTTGATGATCAAAGCACGGCTTTAATATAGCATAGCTTTGTATATAGCGTTAATTCGCGAGCCTCACACCTTGGTGTGAACTAGAAACGGGAGAGGACTTCGGGGAGGATATGCATATCCTTCTAGATAGGAGTGGTGTCATGGTATGGAGCCCAGACCTTTTTACTTATGTGGATGATGGAAAGCGAGGCGCCTCGATTGTATCTATCACTACGGGATCGATGGATGGTTTGATCGATATACTGGCCAGTTTTACACCCCATAGGGCGGTAAAACGCATTGTTCAGGCATTATAATTTACTCTGTGTGGACCGACCTTGACGATCCAAGGCTTGCCTTCGCGCTTGCCTGAGACATGGACTAGATTGTCTCGAAGCGGTAAGGACGATCGCTTGCTGTGGTTTCATAGACGGAAATCCAACTTACAATACACGACATTTCGGTTTTGATTTTAGAGCCTAGTATTGGCGACATGATATATGACACCCATGCCGTTTATGATTGATACATTTATATTTGAAGTTGTTTTATACACTATGCCCTTAGTATCGAATGATTTGTTTTAAACGTACTTAGCATGTTTGACTATTATAATGGAAAACCCTATCCTCCTGCATGCGTTGCATTGTGTGATTGGACCTGGGTCTTATAATTGCTTCATTTTTTGAAAAGCATTGCATTGATTATAAACTGTTTTATACACTGGTATGCTTGGGAGGAAATCCGTTCCGTGTTATATGGCGTGGTCCCTTGATTTAGCTAACTTTAAAATCAAGCTAATAACTGTTTTAGTTCTCACACCAGTCACATGACTGACCTGGAGTTTATTGTTTTAACTTAAACTCTGGGTGCCCCTATCTTCCACACGGGCAGCTAGTAGTTTTGGTTTTGCAGATTTATTTATACAGGATCCTGGTTTACAGCTGGAGCTATATTCGGAACGCTCTGTATCCGTGTATTTCTTTCAATTGTGTTTTGTATTATTTTCCACTGCATTGTAATTTGTAAATCTCTGATATTTATCAAATGTATATTATTTGTTCATACTCTGTATATTCTTGTACTCTGATGTAAATTGTTGTAATAGCAATGAAATGTTCTACTGCTTGTGTTCTGTCTGCCGTGTTCTCAATTCAATCCGGGCTTTCCTTTACGGGGAAGTTTGGGTCGTCTCAGTAGGTATCAGAGCATTGGTTTACAGAGCTCGAGAACATGACACATTAGAACCAAACGAAAGAATTCATCATAGATTGGATTAGTAATATCCAATGAGAGTGACTCGTTAGAGATGGGGTCAGTAGTATCCTAGAAAGAGTTTCAAAGAGTGTTGTTTTGAAAATAAAAATGAAACCAAATTTTGTTTTGAAAATTTAAACTTTATGATTCGTATTTGAATATTTATTTTAAATTGATTTGGACTATCGGGTATCTAGAGATTTTAATATACGTCTGATCCACATGTATTGGAAGTCTCAACTATACTGGATGGATATAAAATCACACTCTAATCGCCCGAGGTTAATTCTGGTGATGCGGCCGCATCATCGGTATTTATGCTCGAGTCTCGAAAGTGGGATATCTATATGATTCCAATTGATTGGTGTGAGAAACAAAATTTAGATAGGGATATTGTTGTGATTTGGCATCAAAAATGATTTTTGAATATATATTAAAGTTATTCATTTGAAAAGCTAATTCACAAATTGATTGCTGGTTGAGTTGTTCGATTATTAGTTTAACTAATAAAGTTATTGAAACCCATATGTAAATGAATGGTGAATTTAGCCAAATTGAGTCAAATATTGAACTGAATTGAAAATTGTTTGAAATTGCATATATGTACATGTATATATGTTGAACAGGTCATAGCAAGGAAGCTAAGAAGAGGAATAAAATTGTATGCTAGACAAATAGGTACATGTTTACCATTTCCTTGGGTTTTGATGATTTTATGAGCCGACTGGTTAGCCGCTTGGCTTTTTCTTTTTCTCTGGATTGGTGAGGGGCCTGCGTGGCTAGTTGAGGTTTTAAATGTCTCCCCGTACAAAGGAGGTTATGGCGAAATTTTTCAAAAATTTAGGGTGTTAGCCAAATTTTTGAATAATTTGAAAATTCTTAGAAACTGAAAAGTTGAAGAATGAAAGCCAAAATGAAAGTTCAGTTGATTAGTAAAACAACTTTCAGCTCCGTTCCTTTTCGAGGACGAAAAGATTTTAAGTGAAGGAGATTGTAACAACCCGGAAAATTGGAACCAATATAAAAAAATTTATTTTAGCAATTTTAATGAATTTTGAATATTTAAAATGATTTATTTTAACTAATAATGACCAGAAATTTATTTTGAACTGAATTCGAACGTATAAATTTATTTAAATCGAAGTTAGAATATAAATATTTATTTTAATTATAAAAGGAATTGGAAATGGCGCGGTAGTTCGAAAATTCGATTTCAAAATTCAATTGAATGTACAGGATTCAAAATAAAACGGATTTTAGTAAAACCAGAAATATTTGAATCTGTTTGAAAATATCTTTCAAACGAATGTGAAAAATCCAGATTTCATAATGGGAATAAAAAGTTATGTACAGTTGAAAATCCAGAATAGTTGCTATGGAATTTTTCTGGAATATATAGTCCTTAAAAATAGTGATTTGTTAGGACCGTATCGTCTAACTATAGCCAAATTTATTTTCTGGAATTTTTGAAGTCAGTATGTGGCCCCGGTAAATTAAAATGTGCGTTTGAATTTAAAATATAATGTTTATATTTTAAATTTAATGAAAACTAATCGTAACAGCCGAACTGGGTTACGAAACATATCCCATTGTGTTCGGAATGGGGGTATTTAGCTAGGGGAGACAGCCGCTGGGTTCAATTTAGGGTTCAGACGAAAAAGTAACTTTTTGAAATTAAAAATAATTAAATTATATATGGTCAACTCTCCCTCACACACTCTCTCTCTATTCAGTGAAAGAAGAAAAATAAAAAAAATAGAAAACCCTGTCGTTTATCCCGTGCCCCAATCTCCCATCTGCCACCGTCGTTCAAGGCGTTGCACCCCACCACGCCGCTCTCTGATCAGTCACCGCTCCTCCCTCCCCCCCTCTCACCTCCGCTACTCCTACTGCCCCCCCCCCCCAAACTCCTAATGCCGCCCATCCCTCCTCAGTTCGAAACCCAAACCTTAGCACCACCAAAAACAACCGCCGCTAGCCCTTCCAGGCCCCACCGCCGACGCCAGCAGCGCCTCCCCCTGTCTCCGACGAACGACGCAATGAAGGTAATTAATTAATTTAATTACTTCATTTATTAATTTATTTAGTGTAGTTAATAATGTTTATTTTAGTTTCAGTTTTATATATAAATAAGCATTGATTTAAATTCAGAATTTTATATATGATTTTTATTTAATAAAAATACTATTTTTATTTAATAAAAATATGATATTTCATTATTAAAAATGTGATTTTTGGCTAACGAAAAACATGGGTTTTAGCTATATAAAAAGATTTGATTTTTATATTTAAAAAGATTTGATTTTTTTATATTTAAAAATATTATACTGCTATATTTAAAAAGATAAGATTTTCAAAATAGAAAAGATAAGATTTTTAAAATAAAAAAGATAAGATTTTTAAAATAAAAACGATAAGATTTTTAAAATAAAATAGATAAGATTTTTAAAATAGAAAAGATAAGATTTAAAAATAGAAAAGATTAGATTTTTATTATTTGAATAGAGATATAAAAATATACTTTTTATATATGAAGTAGCGGTTTAAAAATATGATTTTTATATAGGTAGTAAATTAGAAATATGATCTTTATATATATAGAAGCAATATAAAGATCTAATTTTTAATAGTATCAAAATGTGATTTTTAAAATATAAATACCGTCGACGATTTTTAATGTATAAACATCATATTAAAAATGTGATTTTTACTATGAACAGCGAGGAAAGGTTTGCGTTGGAATTTCGGGAAAATCCAAACAGTTCATAAGTTCAGAAATAGAACTGGAGGAGTGGATCCCAAAGGTGAGAACTTCTCACTCTAATTTATTTTCTAGTTAAATATATATATACTAGGATGTAGACGGAGCTTCGTAGCACCCGACACTTTTGTATGAAACCATGTTTGCTTGGTTGATTGGTTTATTTGTTTGAATTTGGTTTAGGAAATGAATTGAATTGATTAGATCTGGTATGTACATGGCGCGAGCCGTTATTAGGCGAGGGATAAGGCTAGACCTTATTCCGGTTCTAGTATCGCGCCGTTATGCTGCCGAAATTTTCTAATATGTTTGAACAATAAAAATATCATTTTTATTGTATAAATGAACTTTATAAAATATTCATGAGTTGAAATAAATATTTTATTGTTAAAAATATAATTTTTAACGTGTATATGAATAAAATAAATATTCATTTACAAATCGGACGATTTGTTTATGTACACTCATTTGACTGATATTGATTGGGACGATATATTTTACACATCGCCCAACTGCACAAATAATAATCAGTGTTTGTTGTTTGAAAACCTCACATGGGTATTGGGATGATATTGGACATACACTAATCCCAATATGTAGTTGTATGTCAATCGATTGGTTGATAGACTGTTGTAAGCGTTAATTACACATATTTAACGCTTATGCAGTTGTGTAATGCACTCTGGGTGATGGTTGACTGTGTTTGATTATCGTTGTGTACATGTGTGTATGAAATCCATATAAATAAAATTATATGGTAATTGACTGTGTCTGATTCCAATTCGGAAAGAACGAATATTTTCAATTTACGAATGTTTTAAAATGATGAATAATGAATATTTTAGAATAACTAATATTTTACAATAATATTCAGTAATGGATCAAAATATGATTTTGATGTCCGATTTGGGATGGACACGAAAATATTGAAATATATGAAGCCGTGTTGATTAGATTAACGTCTTTTTAACGTGAACGATATTTTTATCGATTTTATTCATTTTTATAATGAATATCGAAAAGGAAGTGATCTCAAAATCTATTATTTTAAAAATATTATCATTTATATGTTAATGAGATGGAATATGCAATTTTGATTTAAAATTGAATATGAAATTGAAATCATTTTTAAAACAAATTTAAAACGATTTATAAAATACGTTTTAAAATGGAAATCAACGAAATATATATAATATATATATATATATTATGTATATTTAATGGCCAGAATAAAACGCACCGCACAGCGACCATTCGCGAATTTCGACCATTGACTTCAAATTGACATTACGGGAGATCCGACCGTCGGATTCTCCTAAAACCAGAACGTTGGGTTCGTATCGAAAAGACATTCCAACGAATATAAGAGATTTGAAATCTAACGGTTGGATTTGGAATTATGTCCAAATCAAATTTGGAAAAGGTCGTTGTAAGTGCAGTTCGATGACCGTTCATGTAAATCGACTGTACGGGCCTTGATAAAATTATTAAAAATATTAATAATTTGTGTAAAACCATAGTAAATGATTTGGAAAGAATTGGGATGACAAATTCCACATTTGTAAAGATAAAAATATATTTTTATCAAAATGGACTAGTTATGAACTAGAATTATAATCCAATATTTTTAAATAAATATATTGGATCTGAAATGGTTTTAAAAATAACTAGAATTTCCAATATATGAATTGGAATGGATTTGAATCGAAATCATCTTTGGAATATTTCGATATTGGATTCCGTGATTATATGGATATTGTGGAGGAATTTGGAAGATATATATATTGTTATTCCCAATGCGATATTTGTTGATTTCAGAATTTGATATTGAATATAAGCCGGTATAATTTCTATTCAGAGCCTTGTATTTAATATTGAATTGGATTTTGGGTTTGTCGTGAATAGTGTCTTCATTAATACTGTTCTTAAACCCAGTTGAGAAAAGAATAAATCTTTAATTAAGATTTAGTGAAGTTTTTTTCCAATTAACCAATATTTATTGGAATTGAATGAAAGAATTGGATTTTGGGTTTGTTGTGAATGGTGTCTTAAATAACAACGTTCTTAAACCACATGTGAAAAGGATAAATCTTTTAATTAAGATGATTAGAGTTTCCAATTAATTAACATTTAATTGGAATAAAATGGAATGTGAATTGGATTTATCGTGAATTGTGTTTTAATGACATTCGTTCTTTAACCTGATTTACAGTGAAATGTGATTTGGAATTTATAAATCTTTTTATTAAGATTTAATGGAAAATTTCCAAAGTAAAGTTTTCCAATTTAATATATTAAATTGGAATTGAATGGAATTCGATTTGGTAATAATCGAAGTGAGCTTCTGTGGAGGAAGGCTGTTAATATATATGGAATTTGAAAGGCTTTGTCGTTATTCCATTTATATTATTAGTCGGACACGGAAATTGATATCAGTTATGTATTGATCTGTTTTTCCGTGAAGATTCCATAATTAATGGAATGTGATTTGGGTTTATCGTGAACTGTGTTTTAAATGACATTAGTTCTTTTACCCAGTTAAAGACAGGATTGCATGTCTAACATTGTATTTCGAACTGTACGGTTGATCTCTGCTAAATATATATCTGTTTGGTGGTGGAGAATTTGTTCTCTTGCTTAACACCCTTCTATAAGACGCAAGAGCTTAGAGGTTATATATCGGTAGAAATCAATAATACGGTGTAGATTGTCGATCCGGCATGTTTGATTTTCCAAAGTTAAATAATCATTAATATTGATTTTTGGGAAGATTAAAACCAAGTGGAGTTTTAGTGAACTTTAATTAGATTGAAAGATGAATATGATAATTTAAATTATCAAGTTTGGGAAATGATCGAGAGTGGAGTATCACCAGTTTTGCTCCAAGCGATAGTTAAAAATTTAACTAGATTTGAATGTGAAATGGAAATTAATTTTACAGATAACACTGTGGTGTTAGATATGGAGTATTACCAGTTTTTCTCCATGGGATGAATAGTTTGGGATTAGGAAATATAATAAATGGTTACTTCGGTAAGGTTCGCTAATACCGAGTAGTTTGGATAAACCTTAATTTGGTTTGAATTGATATCCAAAGGAAGATTAAAGAACAAATATAGAGAATTTATCTTTGATAAAATTAATGGGAACCTTTCCCAAAGGATATGAATATTTAAATAAAATAATAGGGTGCGTTTTTTAGAGGTCCCTATTAAGTTTCAAAATATAAAAAAAACCCGGTCATAAACTTATTGTAAATTAGGTCCCTATTTTCTGAAAAGTCATCAAAAAAATATTAAAAAAATATAAAAAAATCACGTAAATTCGTATTTAAATAAAACATGTGCTCGCCCAAAAATTCAGATCATAATAAAATCGAAACATGCATCAAAATCGAAAAAATACAGAAAACAACGAAAAATGCAGTAATCTGCATAAAATCATGCACATATTTGGAATACTTGCATTCATCTGTGCAAGTATTTCTCTGTTATATTTTTACATCTAATACTTGCATACATGTGTGCAAGTATTTAAAATAGTTGCATACATGTATGCAGGTTTCTGCACATATTTTATTTTCACATGTAAATACTTGCATACATGTGTGCAAGTATTTCAAATAGTTGCACACATGTATGCAGGTTTCTGCATGCATTTTCAACTAAAACAGCTTCAGAAATACTTGCATACATGTATGCAACTATTGGCAAAAGTTGCATACATGTATGCAACTATTTGAAAGTTTTTAAATTCACAATACATCCCTGTAATTAATGTTTTCTCTGTAAACCCGCCCCCTATTTTAGCTGCCGCCTGGAATCTTCCGCCTGCCACTTTCCATACCTCCGCCTCTTTCGTTTTCTGTCCAAATTTTCAGGCGCTATCACTTAAAAAAAAAAAAAAAAAAATTTCTAAAATCTGTAAACATTCCCGGAAGTCCACAGAAATTAAAAAAAAAAGTTGCATAAATGTATGCAACTTTTACGAATAGTTGCATACATTTATGCAACTATTCGAATACACATGCATATATTTATGCACGCCTGTTTGAAAAATTGCATACATGTATGCAGTTTTTCTATATAACTGCATACATGTGTGCATATATGTCAAAATACATGCAAACGTGAATAAGTTGCACGTAGGTATGCAGTTTTTAAACAAATGCATCAGCAGATGCATGTTTTAACAATATGTGCATACATGTATGCATTTATACTGCAGTTTTGACGCAGATTTGAAATAAATGCATACATGTATGCAACTAATCTATTTATATGCATGTTTTGATGCAATTTACTGCATTTCGTTGATTTTCTGTATTTCGTGATTTCGACGTTGTTTTTGATGTTTTTTTGGTCTGATTTTTTTCACGATTATTTGATTTAATTAATGACGAATTTACATGATTTTTTTATATTTTTTTTGTATGTTTTTATATGTTTTTGAAAATAGGGACTAAATTTACAATAAGTTTATGACCGGGGGTGAGCCTAATTAAGTTTCGTTTTAGGGACCTGTGCCTAATATTCACAAAATAATATTCGAAATTGGAATGAGGCGTATGTTGTGTTTTATAGCACTTGTTTATTATATAAGCGAGTTATTCGGAAAGGCCGGGTTTATACCCATTCTGAATAACTGATTCGACAATAAGTCGGTCTTCACGTCATTTGGATGAATACCGATGTCTTGATTGGGTTGTACACTCAAGACGAGGTAATAAGTGGTGATCGTCCAGACGTACTTGGAGATCGACCGGATATACGAGGACCTCTCTCCTGTATTGGACATATGGGACGAGGAATAAGGTGCCTCTGGTTTCGTTCAGACCAAGAACGAACTTGTAAATGGATGTGTGTCTAACATTGGATTTTGTTTTGTGTTGATTGATCTCTATTAAATATATATCTGTTTGGTGGCGGAGAATTTATCCGCTTGCTTAACACCCTTCTCTTAGACGTACGAGCTCAGAGGTTATATATCGATAGACATCAGTCGCATGACGTGAATTGCCTGTGTGGCATGCTAAGATGCAAATGATCAAGGCTTCTATTGAAAAGTAGAGTCTTGTGGTTGATGATCAAAGCACGGCTTTAATATAGCATAGCTTTGTGTATAGCATTAATTCACGAGCCTCACACCCCGGTGCGAACCAGAAACGGGAGAGAACTTCGGGGAGGATATGCGTTTCCTTCTAGCTAGGAGTGGTGTCATGGTATGGAGCCCAGAAAATTTTAGTTATGTGGATGATGGAAAGTGAGGCGCCTCGGTTATATCTGTCACTACGGGACTGATGGATGGTTTGGTCGATATACTGACCAGTTTTACCCCCCATGGAGCGGGGAAACGCATTGTTCAGGCATTTTAATCCACTCCGTGTGGACCGGTCCTGACAATCCATGGCTTGTGCGCGCTTGCCTAAGACATGGGCTAGATTGTCTAGAAGTAGTAAGAACGATCCCTTGCCTTGGTTTCACAGACGAAAATCCAACTTACAAATACGTGACATTTCGGTTTTGATTTTATAGCCTAGTATTGGCGACATGATATATGGTACCCATGTCGTTTATGATTGATACATTTATATTTGAAGTTGTTTTATACACTATGCACTTATAGGTAGCGTTTGATTTGTGAACTAGCCAGTTAAATTTCACGTCTGCGTCTGACGCGTCCGACGTGTCGTCCATGGTGGGACCGACACATTTGCCCCTTCGAGACGAACGGTTGAAAAGGTGGCTTTCGCGTCCGACGCATCGGACGCACGTCTGGCACGATGAATTTTCCAGAACAGCCGATCACTTCCCCTTTCATCTATATATTTGGCCATTTCTTTCCCCTTTCTTCACCAAAGCAGCCACAAACCCGAAAATATTTGCTCCAATCAGCGTCTACTCATCGATCGTATCAGGTTTTAGCTATTTTTTTTTTTAGTTTCTCAACTTCCATATACATTTTATTCATAATTTTCAGTTTTTTTTAACAAAATGGCAGCCAGTCAATCTTCATCTACCCGTTTCATTGCCGAATGGAACAACGACATGACTAACGCTTTCATCAATGTGTGTATGCAACATCTCAGTTCCCGTGCACACAATGTTGGAGGATGGTGTCAGCTAATCGCTATGGCGTTCAATGAATGGACCAGATTAGACTACAATGCCGGTCAGATGAAGAACAAATTCGATAACATAAAAATTGGGCTTCATGGAACAGACTGCTACAGTTTGGTGAAGGGGCGTGGGACGAGCAGCTGGATACCGTCTCAGGATCGGACGAGTGGTGGGCGACGGTGCCAATAGGGGGCGCAAGTACAAGAGTGGGTCCCCGGCGCGATTCAAGGAGTTGGACTCCATGTTTGCAGGTTGCATTCGTACTGACAGATGTCAGTACGTAATTCTGGATGCTTTACCAGTTCATTTGCAGGAGGCTCAGTTCTTTGACGATATCATTCGTGGCGATAATGCGAAGATCTTGAGTCATCCGACTCGTAGGCAGGTCAAGTCTGGTGCTGGCCCTTCTCGTTCAGCTCCTTCGCGCATCGACAGAGACGATCTTATAGATTTATTCATGTCTGTACGCCATGAGGATGATGACTATCAGAAGTGGGAGGTGGCGGTTATTCTGTTAGAGCAAGACAGATTGGGCCACAACCCTTTTATTCTCTGCTTGACAAGCCCGAACAACTTAAGGGTTGTGTTATTCATTTTGTTAGGAAGCCGAGGACTGGACATATGTGATGTTTTCTTTTATGTGGGTGTTGTAGTTGTGTTGTTTGGTTTTGTGATGTTTTATTTTGTAGTTGTGTTGTGGTTTGTGATTGTGTTGTGATGTTTTCTTTTATGGCAGTGTTGTAGTGATGTTTTTTTTTCTAAATGGTGTTGTAAGTTGTTGTTCTGGCTTTTGGATTCTGCAATTTAAATTCTGCAATTTCAATTTGGTAATTTTTATTCTGCAATTTGTATTTTGCATTCTATTATCCTGTACGATAATATACACACAAAAACACAAACATAAAAATAAAATAATATAAACAGAAACATTTAAAAATGATAAATTTTCCCCTTTCATAAAAAAGAACGCATTCCCTGTTCACAACAATTCCCCTTCAAGTACCCCTTCCAAATTCCCCTTCCAAAATAACCCTTCCCGTTCAAAATCAAACAGACCCATAATAGTATCAAATGATTTTTTTTTAAACGTACTAAGTATGTTTGGCTATTATAAGGGAAAACCCTATCCTCCGGCTTGCGTTGCATTGTGTGATGGGACCTGGGTCTTATAATAGCTTCATTTTTCGAAAAGCATTGCACTGATTATAAACTGATTTATGCACTGGTATGCTTGGGAGGAAATCCGTTCTATGTTATATGGCGTGGTACCTTGATTTACCTAATTTTAAAATCAAGCTAATAATTGTTTTAGTTCTCACACCAGTCACATGACTGACCTGGAGTTTATTATTTTAACCTAAACTCTGGGTGCCCCTATTTTCCACACGGGCAGCTAGTAGTTTTGGTTTTGCAGATTTATTTATACAGGATCCTGGTTTACAGCTGGAGCTATATTCAAAACGCTCTGTATCCGTGTATTTCTTTCAATTGTGTTTTGTATTATTTTCCGCTGCATTGTAATTTGTAAATCTTTGATATTTATCAAATGTATATTATTTGTTCATACTCTGTATATTCTTGTACTATGATGTAAATTGTTGTAATAGCAATGAAATGTTCTACTGTTTGTGTTTTGTTTTGTCGTGTTCTCAATTCAATCCAAGCTTTCCTTTACAGGTAAGTTTGGGTCATCTCAGTTGGTATCAGAGCATTGGTTTACAAAGATCGAGAACATGACACAATAGAACCAAACGAAAGAATTCATCAGAGATTGGATTAGCAATATCCAATGGGAATGACTCGTTTGAGATGGGATCAGTAGTATCCTAGAACGAGTTTCAAAGAGTGTTATTTTTAAAATAAAAATGAAACCAAGTTTTGTTTTGAAAATTTAAACTTTATGATTCATATTTGAATATTTATTTTAAATTGATTTGGACTATCGAGTATACAGAGATTTTAATATACATATGATCCACGTGTATTGGAAGTCTCAAATATACTGGATGGATATAAAATCACATTCTAGTCGCCAGGGGATAATTCTTTTGATGCGGCCGCATCATCAATATTTATGCTCGAGTCTCGAAAGTGGGATATCTATATGATTCCAATTGACTGGTGTGAGAACCAAAATTTAGATAGGGATATTGTTGTGATTTGGCATCAAAAATGATTTTTGAACATATATTAAAGTTATGCATTTGAAAAGCTAATTCACAAATTGATTGCTAGTTGAGTTGTTCGATTATTAGTTTAACTAATAAAGTTATTGAACCCATATGTAAATGAATGGTGAATTTAGCCAAATTGAGTCAAATATTGAACTGAATTGAAAATTGTTTGAAATTGCATATATGTACATGTATATATGTTGAGCAGGTCATAACAAGGAAGCTAAGCAGAGGAATAAAATTGTATGCCCGACAAATAGGTACATGTTTACCATTTTCTTGGGTTTTGATGATTTTATGAGCCGATTGGATTTTTCTTTTCCTTTTGGATTGGTGAGGGCCTTGCGTGGCTAGTAGGGGTTTTAAATGTCTCCCCGTACAAAGGAGGTTTTGGCAAAAAAATCGAAAATTTAGGGTGTTAGCCAAATTTTTGAAGAATTTGAAAATTCTTAGAAACTGAAAAGTTGAAGAATGAAAGTTCAGTTGATTAGTAAAACAACTTTCAGCTCCGTTCCTTTTCGAAAACGAAAAGATTTTAAGTGGAGGAGATTGTAACAACCCAGAAATCAGAACCAATTTAAAAATTTTATTTTAGCAATTTTAATGAATTTTGAATATATTAAATGATTTATTTTAAATAATAATGACCAGACATTTATTTTGAATAGAATTAGAACGTATAAATTTATTTAAACCGAAGTTAGAATATAAATATTTATTTTAATTATAAAAGGAATTGGAAATGGCGCGATAGTTCGAAAATTCGATTTCAAATTTCAATTGAATGTACACGATTCAAAATAAAACGAATTTCAGTTAAACCAAAAATATTCAAATCTGTTTGAAAATATCTTTCAAAGGAATGCGAAAAATACAGATTTCATAACGGGAATAAAAAGTTATGTCCAGTTGAAAATTCAAAATAGTCGCTATGGAATTTTATATAATATATAGCCCTTAAAAATAGTGATTTTGCAAACGAACTCCGTTTTCGACAAAACCACTTCTTTTGGATTCAGAATGTCAAATTATTGCTAGATTCCTATTTTCATAATTTTTGGAATTAATATGTGAGCGTGGTGAATTTAAACGTATTTGGTCAATTCAGATTGAATCTAATCGACTGGAAAATGACCGTTTTTCAAACAGTCTCCAAGTTCAACGAAATTAGTTTTGTTAGGACTGTACCGTTTAAATATAGCCAGATTTATTTTTCTAGAATTTTTTGAGTCAGTATGTGGCCCCGGTAAATTAAAATGTGCGTTTGAATTTAAAATATAATGATTTATATTTAAAATTTAACGGAAACTAATCGTAACAGCCGAATTGGATTACGAAACATATCCCATTGTGTTCGGAATGGGGGTATTTAGCTAGGGGCGACAGTCGTTGGGTTTGATTTGAGGTTCGAACGAAAAAGTAACTTTCTGAAATTAGAAAAAATTAAATTATATATGGTCAACTCTCCTCACACTCTCTCTATTCAGTCAAAGAAGAAAAATAAAAAGAATAGAAAACCCCGTCGTTTATCCTGTGCCCCAATCTCCCATCTGCCACCGCCGTTCGAGGCGCTGCACCCCAACGCGCTGCCCTCTGATCAGCCGCTGCTCCTCCCCCCCTCTCACCTCCGCTACTCCTGCTGCCCCCCCAAACTCCTTATGCCGCCCATCCCTCCTCAATTCGAAACCCAAACCCTAGCACCACCAAAAACAACCACCGCCAGCTCTTCCAGACCCCACCGCCGACGTCAGCAGCGCCTTCTCGTCTCCGACAAACGACGCAATGAAGGTAATTAATTAATTTAATTACTTCGTTTATTAATTTATTTAGTGTAGTTAATAATGTTGATTTTAGTTTCAGTTTTATATATAAATAAGCATTGATTTAAATTTAGATTTTTATATATGATTTTTATTTAATAAAAATACGATTTTTATTTAATAAAAATACGATTTTTATTTAATAAAAATATGATATTTGGTTATTAAAAATGTGATTTTTGGCCAACGAAAAACATGGTTTTTATCTATATAAAAAGATTTGATTTTTATATTTAAAAAGATTTGGTATTTTATATTTAAAAAGATTTGATTTTTATATTTAAAAAGATAAGATTTTTAAAATAGAAAAGATAAGATTTTCAAAATAGAAAAGATACGATTTTTAAAATAAAAAAGATAAGATTTTTAAAATAAAAATGACAAGATTTTTAAAATAGAATAGATAAGATCTTTAAAATAGAAAAGATAAGATTTTTAAAATAGAAAAGATTAGATTTTTATTATTTGAATAGCAATATAAAATTATACTTTTTATATATGAAGTAGCGGTTTAAAAATATGATTTTTATATAGGTAGTAAATTAAAAATATGATCTTTATATATATGGAAGCAATATGAAGATATAATTTTGAACAGTATCGAAATGTGACTTTTAAAATATAAATATCGTTGATTAAAAATATGATTTTTAATGTATAAACATCATAGTAAAAATTTGATTTTTACTATGAACAACGAGGAAAAGTTTGCGTTGGAATTTCGGGAAAATCCAAACAGTTCAGAAGTTTAGAAATAGAACTGGAGGAATGGATCCCAAAGGTGAGAACTTCTCCCTCTAATTTATTTTCTTGTTAAAAATATATACTAGGATGTAGACGGAGCTTCGTAGCACCCGACACTTTTGTATGAAACCATGTTTGCTTGGTTGATTGGTTTATTTGTTTGAATTTGGTTTGGGAAATGAATTGAATTGATTAGAATTGGTATGTACATGGCACGAGCCATTATTAGGCGAGGGATAAGGCTAGACCTTATTCCGGTTCTAGTATCGCGCCGTTATGCTGCCGAATTTTTTTGAAATGTTAGAACAATAAAATTATCATTTTTATTGTATATATGAACTGTATAAAATATTCATGAGTTGAAATAAATATTTTATAGTTAAAAAAATAATTTTTAACGTGTATATGAATAAAATAAATATTTATTTACAAATCGGACGATTTGTTTATGTTTACACATGTGACTGATATTGATTAGGACGATATATTTTACACATCGCCCAACTGCACAAATAATAATCAGTGTTTGTTGTTTGAAAAGCCCACACGGGTATTGGGGTGATATTGGACATACACTAATCCCAATATTTAGTTGTATGTCAATCGATTGGTTGACAGGCTGTTGTAAGCGTTAATTATTCATATTTAACGCTTATGCAGTGGTGTAATGCACTCTAGATGATGGTTGACTGTGTTTGATTATCGTTGTGTACATGTGTGTATGAAATCCATATAAATAAAATTATATGGTAATTGACTATGTCTGATTCCAATTCGAAAAGAACGAATATTTTAAATTAACGAATATTTTAAAATGACGAATAATGAATATTTTAAAATAACTAATATTTTAAAATAATATTCAGTAATGGATCAAAATATGATTTTAATGTCCGATTTGGATTGGACACGAAAATTTTGAAATATATGAAACCGTGTTGATTAGATTAACACCATTTTGACGTGAACGATATTTATATCGATTTTATTCGTTTTTATAATGAATATCGAAAAGGAAGTGAATTCAAAATCTAATGTTTTGAAAATATTATCATTTATATATTAATGAGATGGAATATTCAATTTTGATTTAAAATTGAATATGAAGTTGAAATCATTTTTAAAACAAATATAAAACGATTTATAAAATATGTTTTAAAATGGATATCAACAAAATATATATAATATATATATTATGTATACTTAATAGCCTGAATAGAGCGTGTCGCGCAGTGACCGTTCGCGAATTTCGACCATTGACTTCGAATTGACATTAAGGGAGATCCGACCGTCGGATTCTCCTAAATCCGGAACGTTCGGTTCGTATCGAAAAGAGCTTTCCAACGAATATAAGAGATTTGCAATCTAACGGTTGGATTTGGAATTATGTCCAAATCAAATTTGGAAATGGTCGTTGTAAGTGCAGTTCGTTGACCGTTTATGGAAATCGACTGTACAGGCCTTGATAAAATTATTAAAAATACTAATAATTTGTGTAAAACCATAATAAATGATTTGGAAAGAATTGGGATGACAAATTCCACGTTTGTAAAGATAAAAATATATTTTTATTAAAATGAACTGGTTACGAACTAGAATTATAATCCAATATTTTAAATAAATAAATTGGATTTGAAATGTTTTTAAAAATAACCAGAATTTCCAATATATGAATTGGAATGGATCTGAATCAAAATCATCTTTCAAATATTTCGATATTGGATTCCGTGATTATATGGATATTGCGGAGGAATTTGGAAGATATATATGTATCATTATTCCCAATATGATATTTGTTGATTTCAGAATTTGATATTGAATATAAGCCGATATAATTTCTATTTAGAGCCTTGTATTTAATATTGAATTGGATTTTGGGTTTTTCGTGAATAATGTCTACATTAACACTGTTCTTAAACCTAATTGAGAAAAGAATAAATCTTTAATTAAGATTTAGTGAAGTTTTTTTCCAATTAATCAATATTTGGAATTGAATAAAAGAATTGGATTTCGGGTTTGTTGTGAATGGTGTCATAAATAACACTGTTCTTAAACCCCGTGTGAAAAGGATAAATCTTTTAATTAAGATGATTAGAGTTTCCAGTTAATTAACATTTAATTGGAATAAAATGGAATGTGAATTGGGTTTATCGTGAACCATGTTTTAACGACATTCGTTCTTTAACCCGATTTACAATGAAATGTGATTTGGAATTTATAAATCTTTTTATTAAGATCTAATGGAAATTTTCCAAAGTAAAGTTTTCCAATTTAATATATTAAATTGGAATTGAATGGAATTCGATTTGGTAATAATCGAAGTGAGCTTCTGTGGAGGAAGACTGTTAGTATATATGGAATCTGAAAGACTTTGTCGTTATTCCATTTATATTATTAGTCGGATGCGGAAATTGATATCAATTATATATTGATCTGTTTTTCCGTGAAGATTCCATAATTAATGGAATGCGATTTGGGTTTATCTTGAACCGTGTTTTAAATGACATTAGTTCTTTAACCCAGTTAAAGACAGGATTACATGTCTAACATTGTATTTCAAACTGTATGGTTGATCTCTGCTAAATATATATCTGTTTGGTGGTGGAGAATTTGTTCTCTTGCTTAACACCCTTCTATAAGACGTACGAGCTTAAAGGTTATATATCGGTAGAAACCACTAGTATGGTGTAGATTGTCGATGCGGCATGTTTGATTTTCCAAAGTTAAATAATCATTAATATTGATTTTTGGGAAGATTAAAACCAAGTGGAGTTTTAGTGAACTTTAATTAGATTGAAAGATGAATATGATAATTTAAATTATCAAATTTGGGAAATGATCGAGAGTGGAGTATCACCAGTTTTGCTCCAAGCGATAGTTAAATCTTTAACTAGATTTGAACGTGAAATGGTAATTAATTTTACAGACAACACTATGGTGTTAGATATGGAGTATTACCAGTTTTACTCCATGGGATGAATAGTTTGGGATTAGGAAATATAATAAATGATTACTTCGGTAAGGTTCGCTAATCTCGACTAGTTTGGATAAACCTTAATTTGGTTTGAATTGATATCCAAAGGAAGATTAAAGAATAAATTTAGAGAATTTATCTTTGATAAAATTAATGGGAACTTTTCCCAAAGGATATGAATATTTAAATAAAAGAATATTCGGAATTGGAATGAGGCATATGTTGTGTTTTATAGCACTTGTTTATTATATACGCGAGTTATTCGGAAAAGCTGGGTTTATACCCATTCTGGATAATTGATTCGACGATAAGTCGATGATGAAGACGGTGGTTGAAGACCAAAGGTCTTCACATCATTTGGATGATTGCTGATATCTTGATTGGGCTGTACACCCAAGATGAGGTAATAAGTGGTGATCGTCCAGATGTACTTGGAGATCGACCGGATATGCGACGACCTCTCTCCTGTATTGGACATATGGCACGAGGAATAAGGTGCCTCCGGTTTCGTTTAGACCTAGAACGAACTTGTAAATGGATGTGTGTCTGACATTGGATTTCGTTCTGTGTTGATTGATCTCTATTAAATATATATCTGTTTGGTGGCGGAGAATTTATTCTCTTGCTTAACACCCTTCTCTGAGACGTACGAGCTCAGAAGTTATATATCGATAGACATCAGTCGCATGGCGTGAATTGCCTGTGTGGCATGCTGAGATGCAAATGATCAAGGCTTCTATTGAAAAGTAGATTCTTGTGGTTGATGATCAAAGCACGGCTTTCATATAGCATAGCTTTGTGTATAGCGTTAATTCGCGAGCCTCACACCCCGGTGTGAACCAGAAACGGGAGAGGACTTCGGGGAGGACATGCGTTTCCTTCTATCTAGGAGTGGTGTCATGGTATGGAGCCCAGACATTTTTACTTATGTGGATGATGGAAATCGAGGCGCCTCGCTTATATCGGTCACTACGGGACTGATGGATGGTTTTCCTAAGACATGGGCTAGATTGTCTCGAAGTGGTAAGAACGATCCCTTGCCTTGGTTTCGTAGACGGAAATCCAATTTCTAATACGTGACATTTCGGTTTTGATTTTAGAGCCTAGTATTGGCGACATGATATATGGTACCCATGTCGTCTATGATTGATACATTTATATTTGACATTGTTTTATACACTATGCACTTATAATAGTATCAAATGATTTGTTTTAAACGTATCAAGCATGTTTGGTTATTATATGGGAAAACCCTATCCTCCAGCTTGCATTGCATTGTGTGATGGGACATGGGTCTTATAATAGCTTCATTTTTCGAAAAGCAGTGCACTGATTATAAACTGTTTTATGCACTGGTATGCTTGGGAGGAAACCCGTTCCATGTTATACGGCGTGGTCCCATGATTTACCTAACTTTAAAATCAAGCTAATAACTGTTTTAGTTCTTACACCAGTCACATGACTGACCTGGAGTTTATTGATTTAACTTAAACTTTGGGTGCCCCTAATTTCCACATGGGCAGCTAGTAATTTTGGTTTTACAGATTTATTTATACAGGATCCTGGTTTATAGCTGGAGCTATATTCAGAACAATCTGTATCCGTGTATTTCTTTCAATTGTGTTTTGTATTATTTTCCGCTGCATTGTAATTTGTAAATCTCTGATATTTATCAAATGTATATTATTTGTTCATACTCTGTATATTCTTGTACTCTGATGTAAATTGTTGTAATAGCAATGAAATGTTCTACTATTTGTGTTCTATTTGTCGTGTTCTCAATTCAATCCGGGCTTTCCTTTATGGGGAAGTTTGGGTCGTCTCAAGGTTGAAGTACCCGAGCCAAGCAGTGACATGCATTTTATATAGATTAAACTGAAAGCGAGTCATAAAGTATGAACTGAGGTTATAATAACAATTATATATAGAAATACAAAACAGAAAATATAAATCAAAACCTATTGATAGCAGGATTGACAATTATATATAGAAATTGGTTTTGTTTCTTTTTTTTTCTAATAATCATTTCATCATATGTAGTAACTAATACTAGTGCTATTGGTGTATCTTTAGCTTAAGTTACAAGCACTTGACATCTTTTTGTGTCATCTGACCATTCGACGTATTCTAGTGTTTTACAAAATTAATCAATATCCTATGAAATACAAAATCAAAGCATTATGATAATAATATATACTTTGAATTGACACCCGGGCTATTGAGATAAAGATTTTTTTTTCGTTTTAGCCTTATTTTGAAAACTTACTACACAAAGGACGCTATTTAGAATGACGATTGTGTAACATTTTTTATTTCTCCATTTACGCTGACACCATTTGAAATGATGCATGTGTAAACGAGTTTTTCAATAAATCCTAGGATGACATTTGAAATGTTGTCCAAAAGTCTGAACTACTAAGCATCAATCGCTCTTCTATTTTTTCATTGTACACTTTCTTAACTTCTAACATAATAAACCTAAAAGCCTCCTCATTTTTTTTCTGTTGTTGTTTGCTTTGAGTTCAATGTAAATTAGTGTTGCAAGAGATCAACTTCAAGAAGAACATCTCCTTACTTTGGATCAATTAATGTAATAATTTTCTATCCTTAGTTTTTGGCAAAATTTGCAAATGAATATTTGATTAATGTCAAATTCATAATTATCATGGAATGACTTCTAATTTTATATCAGTTATATGCTACTATGATGGTGAATTGGGTCATTGGTGATAAATTTTATGAAAAATATGTTGATGGATCGTACAGACTAGCTAAAATTCGTAATGGATCAAACTTATAACAACTAAAAGAGTCAGATTTAAAAAATAACTAAGATATAATTGGATGACTTCGATATCGAATTAGTTTGTAATAAGCCTGGATCTAAAGCTATTAAAATTGTCGACGATGATAAACTAATGTTTTTTGCGTTATCTAAATCAATAGAATTGTTCGTCGAAAAATAAAACAGGTCAGTTGTAGAACAACCTGGAGTGACATTATTTGTGACACCTATAACTACACAGGCATTTCAGTCTCCTGGTTATTGTAATTTGCCTGCGAATGTAGCCTAGTACAGACAACAAATGTTCTTCGGTTATCCTACATTCATGATTTATTAACAAAATGTCCAGTTTAGCTATCCATATCCAATGCAGGATAGTTTTGTATGCATGAGTCAAAAGCAAGACTATTTGCTAAATTAATGAGAAAGAATACTGTTTATTGAGGTTGATATAATATCATATATTGGTCTTGTGCAGCTGTATTCCGTAGCAACGTCCGATGCAAAATAGCATTGGACCATCGAACATTCGTATGTATCATCCAATGCAGCCCACACCTTTTGAATTATAACACATAAGCTAAAAGATAGTTTCGTTTGGCAATGTTAATTAAATGTATTACAGTTTATAATTATGGTAAAGTGTGTATCGATATCATGTGCCGGAAAGCTACAAAAAATAGACGTCTTTCAGTATGGTCATGTTAGACAATTTATTAACATTGCCAAATGTAGCATACTTTTGAATCATTTGTTATAATTCAGATGGTGTGGGCTGCAGTGTATGAGATCTATGATTGCTACATGATTCAACACTAGCTTTGGATGTTGCTAGTGCACATGACAAACAAATGGTATTATATCGACCACAATAAACAATATTCTATTTCAGAAATTTAGAAAATATGTCTTATTATGGCTCATTGTACAAAACTATCATGTGCCAGATGTGGGTAGCTAGCTAGACTAGACTAGACATTCTATTGATAATCCATAAATGGAAGATAACCAAAGAACATTTGTTGTTGTCCGTACGTGACTATACTGACGGCATAGTATAATTAGGAAAGGGAAACACATGAGAAGATTGAAATATAGTAAGCTATAGGTGCTACTACCGGTGTTGCTGCAGGTGTTCTACGCCAACATTCCAAAATTGTTTTCCAACAAACAACTTCGTCGATTTATAGATTGTAGAAAACATTAGTTGAACAACGCCATCGTCGATAATTTTAATAACTTCATAACCATAATCGGCAAGTCAATTGCAAACTAAATAGATATCAAACTCATCCGATTTTCTTTTAGTTGCTTTGCAAACCGACTCTTTTAATTGTTATAAGTTTGATCTTTTACGAGCTTTGACCGATCTGTACGTACCATCATTATATTTTCAACACAACATCATCGATGACTAATTCACCATCTTAGTAGCATATAGTCGGTATAAAACTAAGAGTCGTTCTTTAATTTTAATAAATTCAGCATTAATCATTATTCATTTGCAAAGTTTACTGGAAATTAAGATTAGAAAATCCTTATGTTGATTGATCCAAAGCAGTGAGGTGTTATTCTTCTTGTAGTTTATCTCTTGCGGCATTAATTTATATTGAATTCAAAACAAACAACAAAACACTTTAGAAAAAGAAAACAAGGAGGGTTTTTTTTGGTATAAGTTGAAAAGTGCAGAATGAAAGAGGGAAAATGGACTGTTGTTTAGTAGTTTAGGATTTTGGATGACGTCTAAATTGTCATCCAATGATGACATTTCAGTTGTTGTCCTAAATTTTTATATAAAAAGCTCGATTACATGGCCATCATTTTGAATGATGCTAAGCGTAAACGAATAAATAAATAACAACAACCTTACACTTGCACCATTTCTAACGACATTAATGCATTTTGTCCAACTCATTGCATAGTTGATAAAATTAGGGCTATATTTGTAACTTGTTTTATAGTGGGCTATTTGCGTAATAAGTTTTCAAGACAAGGCTACGACTAAAAAATCATTGAGATAATTGAAACAAATTTCAACGACTGAAGGCTTACTTATTGAAGTACAACCATAGCGCAAGAAGAGTTAGTACATTTTCTATTCACATACGAACCACCGGATGATGCCATAATGCATGTGAGGTAAAAGAGAAGTTATACTTCAGAATTAAAGTAGGCAAAAAAAAAAAAAAAAAAATTGAGCAAGGTAGCTAATTTCAAATAACCTGCCTTATTTTCTTCATAAGCAGGGTAACTATGATACGCTTTATTTTCTTTATGCTCAAAATCTATTTAGACCAAGAACGAACCACTGTCAATAATATGTAAAGGAGAAAGAACAATTAAGGAACTTATTTTTGTCCTAGACAATGAATGAAAGATTTAAAGAAATATTCTTATAATTGTGTGGTATCCTTGATTATACAGTTTGTCTCAGGTCCCTGCTAAGTTTCGAAATTCACATCACATCCATGTCTTAAATTTTTATAAATAGGTCCCTATTTTTCGAAAAATCATAAAAAAAATCAGCAAAACAATAAAAAATCACGTAAATTCATAATTAAATACAACAATTATCAACAAATTCAAGCGTTAAAACTACCAAAAACCAAATTAACAAAAAAACAGCGAATCACCATTATTATGCATCAAATGATGCACTTATTTGTAATAGTTGCATATATTTCAGTTATGCATCAAACTGCAGTATAAATGCGGAAATGTATGCACTAATGCTACGATAAATGCATCGTTTGATGCATTAATTCAATCATGGCCTGTTTTTCAAGCATGCATAGTTTTTAAACATTGTTGCATACATTTCTGTATTTATAAGCAGTAAATGCATATATTTTTGCACATATTCGTAAGTCTTCATCTGTTTTAACTTTGTTGCATACATTTATGCACTTACACAAAATAAACGCATACATTTCTGCAATAATTCGTAGCCCACGCAGATAAATTCATCTTTATATCAATACATCTCTGTAACTGTTACCAATATATGCGTACACGTATGCATATATTAATCGAGATTTTCAATATAATCCATGGATGAATATATGCATACATGTATGCATGTATTGAGTATTAATGCAGAGATGTATGCAATTTTTTTAGGTTGCTTCTACGAATATTTCCGATTTTTTTAGTCATCATCGCATTTTTTTTGGAAAATACGTAAGTGTTGAAAATAGGGACCCGCTTTGCATTTGAAAGTTGAGGAGGATGTCGTTTACATTTCCAAACTTTTCAGAGATGTGTCCCTTTTCACTTTTTTTAACTATCTCTCATGTTAACGATATATTTCGTCATCATATGGAAGAAGTTATATAAACATGTATTTAGGAAATCTGATGTAACGATGATCCAGAGTTAATGAAAGACATTCAGGAATCAACGCTCCTTAATTAAATCCACCTTCTTTAGGTGTCAAAATCTCCATTCCGAAGATTGGTTATTCTTTCGTCAAGGGGTGAATATCACGTTTGTAGTACTACGGAGTTCTGAAGTACTCTGAAGAAGGTTTATTTAGTTTGGCACAACTGAGGCCTTACGTAATCAATTACTCTCTAGACCATGAATAAGAGGATATACGATAAGGAGAAAAACAGGCTAATGCTTCTCAATATTCGGAAGGTAAGGGTATTACAATGCTTATTAACTCAAATGATCCTTCCGCATCGAGCCAGTCCAAAGGGCTTTGGTTGCGTCAATGATCAAGCCATAAGCTTGCAGTCAACCTCTTTTTCGGGGAGTAGCATTAGGCTCATTATGAGAAGGTTGATCCACACTGCCATCCCTCGATGTAAAAAAAGGGGGAAGGCTTCGAGTTTCTGCGAAACCTCCTTTATGAAGGTGTCGTGAACAACTCTTTCATACAAAGGACTAGTATTAACTCCCTGTTTCATCATAATTCGCACAACATTATTATCAAAAACACTAATATTTAAGTCTTAGACTCTCCATTTATAAATCGTAGATATTTTACAAGGATTGAAGAAATCCCCAATTCAATTTGGAAAATAGGGTTTGCTTCTCGGAGAAGAAGAAATAAGATTGAGAAGTGAAGAATTTGTCCTTCAAAATGTGACCCCTGGGGTCACATTTATAGAGAAATTGGGGCCCCTTCTGCTGTTGGGCTATTGGGCCTGCAGATGCCTCTGTTGGTCGCTTTTCTACTTGGTCTTGCTTTCGGCTGCTTTTGCGGTGATGACTATAGCTTACAGAGTGAGGGTCCCGGTAGTGGCTCCCGGGCATAGATTCTCGGTCATAAGCTTCCGGATGTAGGCTTCCAGTTTCCTCATGAATGCTTAGAGGAGGTTGCCCTCAGGGTGTATGTAGATAGCTGTCGGTTCGGAACAACTTTCGGTGTTTGTACTAAGTATGGATATCATATATCCCTCCTAGGGTTCCGGTTTGTCTTCCGGTGGAGTCTTTGGGTATAGCCTAATCTTCCGGTGGATGACTCCGAATGATTTGTCTATTATCTATCAATGTGACCTTTCGGTATTTATGCGGTATATGTTTCGGAAGCTGATTCCGGATAATCTTTATGCACTTATGGCTTGATAATTTTTATGCTTTCGCCTTCTGATGTATCGATATTAAGCAAGTTAATGCCGACAACCTTTTGTATTTTTGGATTAGCTCTTGCTTCTCTTTTTCTTAGCTTCTGACTTAGATGACCTTTCACTATAGAATTTCCCAGCTGGGTTGACCCTGTAGGATGGACCCTGCCGGTATTCTGTTGCTTTTGAGTTTCTTTCTCCTAGGAAGGCGCAGGTTTATGCAGCTCTCGGATCATTCTTTCTTGCTTTTGGTTCTTTCTATTATTCGGCTTTTATCTTTCGGAGGATTCTTCTGTGCTTGTGTTCCTCCAATACTCTTTCACTATCATCCTGTTTTAGGAGTTAATTTTGGTGATAACATTTACCCCCCTCCCCCCTAATGCAAGGGTGTTTTCGACTTTCCAAGTCAAACTTTTCCTTTTGGATTCTTTTCCATTCATTTGTGAATTGTTTCTATCATGGGATTGTATAACGAAGCCTCCAAGGTACCCTTTTTGCGCTAGTCTTTACTCGACCACTTAAAGATTGGGAGCTGATAACCATTTTTTTTATAGTAGCTTTAAAGCAACCCTTATTTGGGTGATCTAAAGATTGAAAAGCAGAAATCCCCTTCCGGTATTAATAGAAGTCCTGAACCAACCCTTATCCCTATAATCAAAGATTGAAGACCGAAAATCCTCTTCTGGTTTTAATAGAAATCCAGAACCAACCCTTATTCGGGTAATTAAAGATTGAAGACCAGAAATCCTCTTCAGGTATTTATAGAGGTCCTAAACCAACCCTTATTCAGGTAATTAAAGATTGAAGACCGGAAATCCCTTCTGGTATTAATCGAAGTCCCGAACCACTTACTCAGGTAATTAAAGATTGAAGACCAGAAATTCCCTTAGATTTGATTTGTGAAGTAGAGATTGTATGTGCTTCTTGAGCCACTTTTTGGGCTTTCGATGTCAAAACAGAGGATGTACATGTTTTGTTGGTCATTCTTTGGGCCTGTACATTCGGTGCGCTTGGTTAGCTTATCCACAAGTAAGGCCCAAGAACTTACCCGACCTTCCTCTAGGAGGCGCCTTATCCTGACCATCGTAGGTGATGATAAGGTCTTAGAAAATTAAACCGGGTCATCATAGGCACAGAATTAAGGCTTACTCTTTTGATGCTCTATACTAACTGTCGTAGGTACTGATAGAGGCTTACACACCACCCTCCTCCGAGGGGTGCCCTACCATGACCATCGTAGGCGATGATAGGGGTTTGCTTTTCCTTCTGCAGGTAACACGGAACATAAGCAGAGATAAGACGTGCTTTTATATGAGCAGAGGTAGGACATGCTTAGTTCATAGCAAAGGCAGAGCGTACTCTTCTACGAGCAGAGGCAGGGTGTGCTAATTTTAGATGCATCGCCGCGACCATTTCTGGTGTAAAACGAAGGCTTAGGCTTTTGATTCTTTAACCTAGCCCCCTCTGATTTGGGCATGGAGAAAGACTAACACACCACCCCCCTCCAGGGGATGCCTTACCCTAACCAATTTTGGTGATGACAAGGGATTTGATCCTTTTATAGCTTGACCCCTTTTGGGTTTCTTCAAGCTTTCAAAGGGTTTCCATTCCCTTAGTTATGTGATCATCTTTTGGAGGAAAGCTTCTTTCTTCTTACTCTTTTATCGTTGAGAAGTATGGTCTTAAGTGTTCCGAGTTTCATGTTCTTGGAACAAGATCACCATTGGGTCTGCATAATCGATATGTTTCGGGCATAACTTCTTGATGGATGATCAAGGGTCCTTCCCAATTTGGATCAAGCGGACCATCCACTGGGTTCTTTGTGTTAGCCAATACTCTTCATAAAACTATTCTCCTTTTGCGAAGGTTCCAGTCTTGACCTTTGTGTTGTAGTATTTCATGATTCTCCTTTGATATTTAACTGTTCTGATTGCAACCTCATCTCTCAATCCCTGTATTAGGTCTATGAACTCCCTTCTTAACTCCTGATTGGGATTAAACGCATATGCTATCCTTCTATGCGATGGGCTTTCGACTTCAACCGGAAGCGTGGCTTCACATCCATATGTCAAGGAAAAAGGGGTGTGTCCCGTTGCTATTTTGGCAGAAGTTCTATATGCCCAAAGCGCCAAGGGTAACTCTTCGTCCCAATATCCTTTGGCTTGGTTTAGGCGCTTTTTAAGAATTGTCTTTATGGTTTTGTTGGTAGCTTCGACAGCTCCGTTAGCCTTTGGATGAGATACCAAGAAAATCTTTTGATGATTTCATTTTTCTCACAAAACCGAATGAATTCTTCGCTCTCGAATTGTGTTCCATTATCTGGAATGATCTTATTGGGGATTCTAAAGCGGGTAACAATGTTCTTTATTATGAATCTCAACACCTTTTTAAACGTGATTGTTAGAAGGGGTTCTACCTCCACCCATTTAGTGAAGTAGTCGATGGCTACAACGACATACTTAGCTCCACCTTTGGAGATTAGTAAGGGTCCGATTAGATCTATTCCCCATATTTCAAATGGCCAGGGGTTTGAGATAGTGGTTAGCTTGCTAGGGGGAAGCCGGGGCACCTTAGAGTAACTTTGACACCTCTAGCACTTTTTGACATATTCAATTGCTTGATTAACCATTTGTGGCCAATAACAGCCTTGTCGCATGACCCTTTTGGCTATCTTAATTCCGTTGGAATGGTCTCCACACAATCCTTCATGAGCCTTTCTAAACAAGTTAAACCCATCTTCGGAGCTTACACATCTTAAGTAAGGAAGTGAATGTCCCTTTTTATAGAGTATATTATCCATAATCACAAATGTAGGAGCTTGGTGTTTTATCCTTCTTGCATCTTGCTTATTAAGGGATAAAGCTCCGTTTAGGAGGTAATCTACCATGAGAGTCATCCAGGTATTTCTATGATGACAATTCGTTTCTGTTAAGGGAAATCCATATTGGAGTTTCCCTCTTTGTTCCCTTCGTGCCCCCTTCTCAAGGCTTGGGATCTAGTTAGGACTAATAATTCTTTCCTCGTTTCCGATTCTTCATGCTCAATACTAGGTCTTTCTTGATAATCCAACGGGAATTACTCAAGTTTCGCCCCCCCTGGGAACTGGCTTATTCGGCTAGTGAATCCGCTTGAGTATTCTCCCCATGGGGTATTTGATGAATTGAAAAATCCTCAAACCGAGAAAGCATCTTTAATATCCTCTTCATATATAGGGTTAGCCGTGCATCCTTGGTTTGATGGGTTTGCTTTATTTGGTTTACCATTAGTTGTGAATCACTAAAGATTTCTATTCGAGGTATCTTCAACTGTAGTGCCAAATTCAAACCGGTCATCATTGACTCATATTCGGCTACGTTGTTGGTTATTGGGCATCGTAACTTCATGGCATAGTTCAAGCGGTGTCCGTCAGGGGTAATTATAATGTAACTTGTCCCTGCTCCCTGTTCGTTTGAGGCTCCATCTACAAAAAGTTGCCATTTGGCTTTTAAGTCATTGTCTTTAACTGAATGTTCTGTAATGTAGCTTGTGCACTCGTTCATGAAGTCTGCGAGGGCTTGTCCTTTAATTGCCGCTCGAGGATGAAACTCAGTCTCGTACTGGCTAAGTTCAATTCCCCATTTGACTAACCTTCCCGAGGTTTCTGGCTTACTGAACACCTGTTTAAGTGGAAAGCTAAATAAAACCTTAATGGGGTGAGCTTGGAAGTACCCTATGAGTCTTCGTGCGGTAAGTACTAAGCAATATGCTAGTTTTTCCATTACCGGGTATCGGGTTTCTGCGTCCTTTGGCCTTCTATTAATGTAGTAAATTGGGTGCTAAGCTCCATTACTTTCTCTTATAAGGACTGAGCTTACCGCATATTCTGAGATGGCCATATATATGTATAGATCTTATCCTTTCTCGTGGCTGGATAGAATCGCAGGAGTTCCCATATAAACTTTCAATTCTTGAAAGGCCTTTCTACATTCTTCATTCCATTAGAAGTTCTTTTTTTATAACATCGAAGAAATGAACTCATTTGACAATAGCTTTGGAAATGAACCAACTGAGGGCTGCTACCTTTCCATTCAAGCTCATGACTTCTTTGCTTGTCCTAGGCTCTTCCATGTCTCTTATGGCCCAGATTTGGTCAGGGCTAGCTTTAATCCCTTGCTCACTTACCACATATCCTAGGAACTTTCCAGATTGAACTCCAAAAGAACACTTTTGTGGGTTTAACTTCATTTGGTAACTTCTTAGGACATCGAACATTCCTTCCAAGTCCCTCAAATGGTTTTCTATTTTGATGGATTTTACTAGCATATCATCCACATATACTTCCATGTTGCGCCCTATCTGTTCTTGAAACATTTTATTTACTAGCCTTTGGTATGTTGCTCCCGCATTTTTCAATCCAAAGGGCATTACTTTATAGCAAAATGTTCCCCAATCAGTGATAAAGCTTGTATGCTCCTCATCGGGGTTATGCATTGGAATTTGGTTATACCCCGAGTAAGCATCCATAAGGGATAATATCTTATGACCACTTGTTGCATCGACCAACTGGTCTATCCGTGGAAGGGAACAACAATCCTTTGGGCAAGCCTTGTTTAAATCCGTGTAGTCAACACATGTTCTCCACTTCCCATTGGACTTTTATACTAGCATAGGGTTGGCTAACATTTTGGGTAAAGAACTTCTCGGATAAGCCCGTTTGTCTCTAACCTTTTGAATTCCTCCTTTAAGGCCTCTGATCGGTCTATATTATATTTTCTCTTCTTTTGTCGAACCAGGATTACTGAAGGATCAATGTTTCAAGGCATGACTCATAATAGAAGGGTTGATCCCGACCATGTCTGAATTTAGGTCCAAGCGAAGACATCTTTGTTGAGTTGTAGGAACCGAATTAGGTCGCTTTTAAGGGGCTCTGTCAGCCTTTTCCTTATATTGACAAATTTTGCCTTATCCTTTGAATTAACATTTACTTCTTCCACGTCTTCTATTGGTTTCACTCTTTCAATATCCCCTCTAGAATCCAAATCCTTGACAATTTCTCCTTCTTCAGTGAAGTTTACATCATGGTTCTCTTCCTTTTTCTTTTCAAAGATGTGTACCTACCATTTGCACGCTTGTTAGCTTTATTAATTTTTACCTTAGCTTCAAACGTGGGATGCAAGAATCCCTTATCCGAAGGTATAAAAATAATAGAAGAATCAAGGTACGAAGAATACTCCCTTTTGTATTTGTCAATTGTTGCGAAATACAATTCATGAGAACTAAATTGTTCTCCTCTAAAGGTACCCCATCCCTGCTTGGTTAAGAACCTTAACATAAGGTACTTGGAAGAGATGAAAGCGTCCATCTCCTCCAAAGCTGGTCGTCCAAAGAAGGCATTGTAATAGGATGGTTGATCGATCACAACTAAGAGAGTTTCGAAGGCCCTACGGAGCGGAGATAGCCTAACTTGAACCAGAAGGTTGATCTGCCCCACCGGAGTTGATCCTTTGTTATTGAAGCCGAAGATCGGTTCGTTGCTTGGCTCCGGCTTCTTCTCCGAAATTCCCATTTGATCGAAAGCATGCTTGAAGATGACATTGACAGCACTCCCAGTGTCCACAAGGATCTTGGAAACGACAGAGAGTCTGATTTGCGCTGTTATCATAAGGGGATCATCATGTGGGTAGCTGACCCCTTTCTTCATCTCCTCTGGAGAGACCACCAGGTTGTGCATTTTGAGGGCATAACGTGCATTCTTCAATGATGGTTCTTCTCGAATGGAGAATAATCCCTCCATGGCCTCTTTCATGTATTGACTCCTGGCTCTCGGACAATTTCCAGTAGGGTGTGGCCCTCCATGGATCACATTGATTCGATTTATGCGTGGACCCAAGTCTAGGTTACCCTCTTCTATAGTAGCTTCTATTGCATTTGCTAAAATCTTTTGTTGTCCATTTGTATGTTAAGCAGATGTTGTTTTGTTTAAAACAAATTCTTTCAGATGTCCCTCTCGGATCAGCTCCTGAATAATCTTGTCCAATACCTTGCACTCACCAGTCTTATTCCCGTTGGTCTTGTGAAATTCGCAACACTTACCGCTGGAATAAGATTCATGGCAATTATTGGCCTTGAACGAGTTGAGGACGTCATTAACCCTTTCTTTCGCAATAGCATACACAAAGGATATGGGCTTGCTTAGAGCAACCGAGTTTGTATTAGAATCTTCCCATCTTGATCTCTTTTGATTTCCCTAAGGGGGTTTTCGTTCGATATTCGAACTTCCTCCTTCCCCTCGAGGTCCGAATTTCCTCTTTGTGAAGTATAATTCGTCCAAGAGAATAAACTAGTCAGCTTGGAAGTGAAAGTCATGTAAGTCTTTACAACCGTGAATGTATAACTCTTTCCAGAAGGGGGTATTTTCAATTAACCTTGAATTCACGGCTGTCGACTTGTCAAGGTCGTTCATACCCTTGACCTTAAATGCCTCGATGTTGAACCTTTTCAGGTAATCTCCTAGAGACTCCTCTTGCCTCTGTTTGATGTTAGCGATGACTGTGTAATCGATTGTCGGATCTTTGCAGATGCAGAACTACACGGAAAATTCGTAGGAGAACTGTTTCCACGAATAAATGGTGTTTTCTCTGTACTGACGATACCACTTTGCTGCTACTCCTCAAAGGGTCACTGGGAAAAGACGACATATGACGGCTCCTGAAGCATTGTATAGATCCATCTGGCTGTCGAAAGCCATTACATGATCATCACGGTCAGTTGTTCCAAGATATTTGATTGTTGGAACCTTCACCCTAGATGGTATTATGGTGTTCATAATTTCACCTATGAAAGGAGCAACTCTTTCGTTGTCATTAACCCTATCATCTTGGGTCCTCTTCCCCTTGCTTCCCAACAAGTCTTTGATGGTCTTCTGAGCAATCTCTTTGAGATAAGCTTCCGTGTTGTTGTAGTTTGTTCTTTTAGGATCGTAATCTTTGGAAGTGGAACTCCCGGATTGTTCAGTTCGCATTGACTTCCTTGATGGTCTATTCCTGTCAAATGGGACTTCTTCTTCTTCTTCTTAGACGAAGTCGCTTTGAGTTTCTCTTCTGCTTCGGAGTGTTGAATGGGAGCCTTTCTTTTTGGAGATGCATTCGTCTCTCTTTGACTAAATTTGGTGAGTCTTGAAGACTTCTGCATTTGAGCAGCATTCATTTGAGTTTACATCTCTTGGAGTTGCTTCTCCAAGGCCATAATTCTTGCAATATTATCTTCCATGGCGTTTGGTTTTAGTGGTTGTATTGGGCTGGATGTGGCTCCTCTTTCATTGTTGTTCAGATTAAGCGTTAGATTCATGTTTCCTTCAAGGATTGCATTAGGAACCGGTTCCTTATTTCGCTCTTCCAATCCTTTTGATTTCATCTTTCCTGTCACGGAGCAATAAGTTTACCAAATTAATTTTTAATAGATTGACCACAACGTCGGAGATTTATTCCCTTCTTCTAGCGCCAAAAATGTCAACGATATTTTCCATCAACATCCGGAAGAAGTTATATAGAGCATGTATTTAGGAAATTTGATGTAACCATGATCCAGAGTTAATGAAAGACATTCAGGAATCAACGCTCCTTAACGAAATCCACCTTTCTTTAGGTATCAAAATCTCCATTTCGATGATTAGTTATTCTTCCCTCAAGGTGTGAATATCACGCTTGCAGTACTATGGAGTTCTGAAGTACCCTAAAGAAGGTTTATTTAGTTTTGCACAACTGAGGCCTTACATAATCAATTACTTTCTAGACCATGAATAAGAGGATATACATTGATAAAAGGGTATTTTGGTCTATATTTTATAAATTGTCAAGGGGGCTATGTTAAATGATCCTCCCCTTAGTAAATTAAAAAAAAGCGATCTCCCTTAATCATTTTTGGAGTGGCATTAACAATACTCGTATGATATTGTTTGTGACTTTGTTTATATCCAGCGTCTTTTGTAACTTTGTAATCCTACGTGAAGTGAAGTGTTGATAGGATTGGTTCTCATTTTTGTTTTCCACATATATTTGTAGGCATCTTGCAGTTTTGATAAAACTTAGGCGACTTTAAGTTATGAGATCGGTTTTCTATGTTGTATGGTTGACTGGAGATATTTTAGTAAATTCTTATGATTATAAAAAGTCAACCTTTAGTTTTTTTTTTATTTGTTTTCTTTTATAAATTATATCCATCTTTCAAAAAAAAATACTAAATTTGTGGAGGGTATTTGGGTAATCTTATTAATTATAACATGTGTTTTTAAGGGTATATATTCATGACTCATAAATTTAAAGATAATTTATATATTAACAAGCGAATGAAATCGATACGAAAATAGGAAAGTTAAATTTAACATCAAGCATTGGTGATTTAGTGGTAGAATAATATCTTGTCTCACTACAGACTCGAGTTTGATTCTTGATTGGTGGTTTCCCCTTTTTTTTTGCACAAGTATCAGGCTAGATGTACATAACGATATTATATACAATGCTTAGTTTCACATTTTTAATCAACAAGGTAAAGTTACGATAAGCACCTATCTCAAACGTTAGATCTATTGTTATTGACTATATTGGCTAGTTGAAATCCAACAAATCTCTACTTAGATTTACCATGTTAATTATGGCTATATTTGTCATAATAGTCAATTTACACATGTGTACAAGCATGTACCAAGTTATACGTGGTGCAAGTCTTTAGACTCAGATTTTATTGTAATACCATCATATATTTACTACATTAAATAACTATTTTTTGGAGCTTTATACGGATTTTTTTTCATATACTTCTTCATCGCCGTATAATGCGGTTGAAATTCAGACTGCATCTGTCATGTACCTAACAACGTTACCAACATGTTATCAAATGAGGATGATTCATCATTTTGTGTTGTATATGCAATTTGACTATTTTGATCGCTTGATATATCAGTCTTGTATGTCTCGTTTGCTCCGTGATAGTAATAACCTCCAATGTAATCAGAAGTAGAATGTTTGTAGTTAGGTGGATCTTTTGGTGTATGAGTTACTAGAATAATCATAATTTTGTGCTTGTTCATACTGAAGATTCAAATTACTATCTCTTCTTTCATGATGACGCATTACACATCTCCTTATATATGGTATAGTTGGTCTAAGTGATGCTTTAGGGTCTAATAATCCATCTTCAAGGTACAACATAAGTTCTAACTTATCAGAACTAATAACTAAATCATCGTCATGATAACTACAAAAGCATTCCTACATATCTTAAACTGTTATAAATATGAACCAATTTCATATCTATGAATTTCATAATTTTCTAATCACTTGCTTAGTCAACCACTTTTTTCTCCATGTTGTTTGCATTCTTATTGTAAAGATCTTCTAATTTATTGTTTACCTCGTGCAACTCACAGCAGCTAGCTCCATAGACTTTCTCATAACAATATCTAACAAATGTAACTTTATGTAGAGGATCAAACATGCATGCAACAGAAAGTATTACGCTAAATTTTCTCTAATATTTGTCGAGTTTCTTATACATTTCATTTGTCATCGATGGCATAACTTATGTAGGTGATGTTACATGATGAGATGTAGTGTTCCCTATATTGATAGTTCCTTCCACTGATTTGTTAAGCTCAAATGCAATTCATAAGGTGCCAGTTGATCATCCCTTAGAATATGGTATAATATATGTGCAATTCGTATTTCAATGTAAAAGAATCTTTTACTTTGAAGGGACACAAATTCTTTCTTGTAGACATGATGTAACGAACTATCTTTCTTATCCCTAAAGGCGATACTTAATACATCCATGGTGTTCCTATGTCAATCATTTTGTTGCCCGTAAGATAGTTCATTTGGAGTGAGAGAGAGAGAGAGTAAACAAAATCTTACATCGCAATCGAAAATTTTATAATATAACATAAATCTTTACAAAAACAAAACCAAAGAACTTTAAGTTACATATCAAAGTACAACCGAACCTATGATAGCTCTAGATAGTTATAACAACTTGTTCTTATAAATACTGAAGACTAGACATAAAGCACGACGGAAGAAACAAAATTAAAATATGGAAGTATATCTTGGCCTCTAACATCTTTCCTAAGCTCCAAAAAAACTAAGCTAACCTAACAAAAATGCTCGATCTAACCTGAACATTATTGCAAAATAACAGATAGGTTAGTTTGGAATACTAGCATGAGAAAACTCAAATCATAGAGAACTTTATTTGTCATATCTTTGAAACCAACTGAAATCATAGGTATCTCGTAAGACCACACGGCACATAAACTCAGATAAATTTATAAACTTACGATAACTGAAATACTTTTATATTAAATATCCAGTGATATTAAAGTAACGGTTACAATTCACAAGAAAATATATTAAAATAGACGGAATGCTTGCATCTCACGTTCTAATATTATGGTATACAATCAAGACCGAAAGTTCATATTAGAGAATGAATTTCAACTATGAAAGGGTAACGGTCTACCTACCGAATCCATACATTTCTAGATAAAACGTACGGGATGCTGCATTAATTTGCACCTAGATAAATCAGGACCGACCTTAACCTTAAAATGGACAACACCAAATATGATCACCCTAGTTGAAAAACAACTATAATGGGTCCCGAAGCATATAAGGATATCGAATTTAGATATGGAATGATCGTATCCTAATGGGAGTGACACACTTAGCCCTGCGGTTTTTCCTTTATTCATTTATCGATTGATAAGGCTAAATGTTACATTTTACCTTATAAATAGCGGAATATTTTAAAATGATAACGTTGCCTTCCAAGGAGATACACAATGCTATCATCATCCATGTAGGTTCGTTTTGGTCCAAAATGAAACAAATAACTCCATCTTCAATCATCTTCAAAACATTCTAGTTCGAAATGCATCAGCTAGATCAAAGTCATTTTCAGACAACTAGTTTCAATCCTGGTCTAATCGAAAAGACAATCGATAATTTTTGGAAAATTCAACTCAAATTCTTTAGGAATAAACCAAAATACATTAGTGCTGAGTTCACCTCTGGACCTTTTACAAGAATGAGTTTCCTTATCATTTGTTGAATAAATTTCGAAAGTTAAAAAAATGACCAGATTATATGGAATAAACAGACAACTAATCAATAAAAAGATTTATTTACCCATGTTAATTATTAAATCTCATTTAAGTAAATCATTTGTTTACTGAATTCTTATTCAAGAATATCTATTAAAATATTCTTATATTAGGGGTTCGTTTATCTGATTGTTCACAAGACATTATATCTTGAATACTTAGAAAATAAATTCCTAACTTGTATTATTTGTCTAAGCATATTCAAAAGCATTTAGAAAAGCTTTCCTACTTCCAAATCTTATTTAAAGAATCAAACAAAGTTATTTAAAAAGAAGCAAATATAGGGGTAACTCCAGTCATGATTCCTCCAACGTTATGTGTGGAACAGATGTCCATACCAACATATTTAAGAAGATCAAATTTAAGAGAACCAAATCTCAGTTCCTTTTATAAATCTCTTTGATAGAACCTTTTACAATGTTTCTTCAAAACTCATTCATATTCTTCAATCCCTTTTTAAATAAATCCTTTATAAATCTCCAAATTTTAATCATTAACTCTCGAGCTTAAACCAATACCATCTAATTATATACAACTTTTAAATAAATCTTTTGTAAATCCTTTATAAAGAACATAATTCTTGAATGAGAAGAGAAACCCTAATTCTCTCCCTAAACCCCTTTATTTATAGATGCAGGTCATTAGCCTAATGAGCTTGCTAATCAGCCCATTAATAGTTAATTAATTTGTCTAACAGAAAATAAAACTTAAAATAGTGATTCCTCCCAAAATGCTAAGCCAAATCTTTAATGAGACCACTCTGTAGAATCGCCAACACCATTTCGATCCAATAAGACCAATTCCAGCACCTGTTTCGGCACCCATCAAAAGTAATAGCAAAAACAATGGACATGTCTCACACCCTTATGAATAACATACTAAAATATGGGAATGATAGACCATTAGGGAATTAGATATAAATATTTTATAATCTTCGATACATAAAATACAGGTCGTTACACATGGAAGGTAGAGTAGTTGCCTGCGCAAGTAGACAACTGAATGATAATGAGTAGAGATACCTTGTGCATGATTTGGAGCTAGCAGCCATAGTATTTATCTTAAGATGTGGAGACATTATCCCTTGAGGGATAAGTTCAAGCTTTTTATAGATCATAAATCTCTTAAGTATTTATTTTCTCAGCGACATTTGAATCTTAGACAGTAAAGGTGAATAAAGCATATAGATTTTTTTGATTTTGATATTCAATATACCCCAAGGAAGTGTAATAATATCGCCGATTCTTTGAGTAGGAGCCACACTACCCTTGATGTCATTACCTAATGGAGGCAGCGGGAATTTCATTCTGGTTTTAATCTTCTACCACCATTGATTTCTTACAGTATTGGAAGTGAGACCGACCTTAATGGATTGAATTAAATACGAGTAAGGCCTCGATGAAGGGTAAAGGGTACCGAAAGAAAAGTTTGCCAGAGGAGAGCAGTTTCCTCATTTCAATAGGTATTCAATTGATAGTGATGGAAGCTAAAGAAGGGATGTACGACTCTATATATCGAGGACTGATAGTTTAAGAGAAGAGGTCCTCAAGGAATGCCATTGTTTGAGGATGACCATACATCTCGGAGGGGAATGTTAGGACCTTAAGGATACTCATACACTAGGGATATAAACTATATATTTTCAAATTCAAAACAAAAGAAATGAGCAATAAAATAAAATGCAGTAAAGTAAATAACACCAGAATTTTTGTACTGGTTCGGATTAACTAATCCTACATCTAGTCCTACACTTCACCGTGCAGAATTTCACTATAATCGCTAGCTTTCCACGGGTGGCAAGAACACCTTTACAATCCTGATTTCACGGGCTACAAGATACACCTTCTCCTTATCAACAGCAACAATTAGTGGCAAGTAGACGTATCTTTTATACAGATTCTTGCAGATTTGATACAATGATCCTATAGACCTCCAATGGCAATATATATTTGAATTCCTTGAGGAAATAGGATTAAATCAAAGAGAGAATGATATAAATTCAAGTACAACTCTCTGATATTGTGTGGCTTGCAAATCAATGAAGAATAGGAGTGAAAGAGAATGAATTTGCAAGTGTAAAAGGATAGTTTTCAATGGAATTTTGTAGAGAATAAATGGAGAAGAAGGAGTAGAAGAAAATGTGAAATTAATGTGTTAAAATTCGTTAACAGAGGCCTTTAAATAGTGTATGGAAGGATATGTCTTTTGGTGAAAGGGTGGAGGGAAATAACTACTCAAATTGAATTTGAAAATCTGACCTAGCCATTATATGTCGACATACAGAAAAGGGTATGTCGACATACTTGTGTTGCAAAAAGCACAGCAACACTTATAAGTATCGCAAATTTTCTGCACTTCAAATTTCCTTATATTTGTGGATTTTGGTGATTCGATTGAGGTTAATAATTGATTATCTTCAAGTATAATTGCCATGGGATCTTTAACAAGATACTTTAAGGTTCAACCAATTCCTCATCACTTCAAACACCTTTATTCTTCAGCATTCTTCTCTAATAGCCTTTGGTCTTCTTTATTCTTCAATTATTCTGATTATCCTTCTTCTGTAATTCTTCTTTTATATTCATGTTTATCTTTATAAATATCTTCATAATATCTAATGTAACTGCACAACTCAAAGATATGTTAGTAGTAATGTTTATATGGTTGTTGTCATCAAAATCAATACCCAAGGTATTAACAGTCTCCAACTTTTTTATGATGACAACCATATAAATATTTAAGATATAAAATATAATACTTTTTATATTTGACTCCCCTAACCCTGTTGACTCCCCTAACTTTGTGCACTCCCCTTATCATTTTGTCTAGTATATTTATACCTTTTCTCCCCCTTTGTCATCAACAAAAAGGTAAAAAAAAAGAATTGTTTAATTAACTTCTAAACAATATGTAGAGTTTGCATACAAATAAAACACGTGGGGAAATCAAAACATGAAATAAATTAAATAATCAGAAGAGTTTTAGAGTTACCGACTTTGCTGATGCTAATAACAAATCCTTTTCATATTTATCCAATTTTCAGTAGATTTCTTGTCATATGCCTTGAATATCAACTATTTGGTACCTGAAAAATTATAAAATATGTACACTGGTACCCTTTTTATTTAGGGGTCCATAGGGTTAAGTTTTGGGATGCCAAACCCATGAAGAGTTTGAATGCCCTTTCAAAATATAATCATTAGATAAATGAACCTTATTAATAAAATTATCAATATATTGTTCTTTTACAGTATTATCTAACCATTTTGGAACCCATAAGTTAATGAACCTATTTGGAGGATTTAACTTTAATTTCCTAGGTTCTGGTTTGAACTTGGTGGCTTTAACAAACTTAATATATTGAGTACTATCTTTTTTGATTTAGCCTTAGGGTTATATCCAAGTCCATGCTTATTCCTATTGTGTTTAGATGCAAACAATAATTTCTCTAGATTATCCATTCCTTTGTTAAATTTATCAATATCAATTTTCATTTTATCAAAATCCTTATTCTGGTTCAGAATAACATTGTCTAGAGATGTTATTTTCTTATTCAGATCTGTGATCTGTGACTTCATTGAAAGATTTTCTTATTTTAAGGACTCATTTTCACTTTTCAGTTTTTCAAAACTTTCAAGTGTTAAATCCTTTCCATTTTTGTGACCATTATATCTTTTAATTTCATCTTCTAGGCATTGCTTTTCTTTACTCAACTTTTCATTAGATATTTTTAATCTATATACTTCTGCCAAACTATTATTGTACTCTTTCCTAAGTATTTCATAACTTTGATGCATATCATTTAAAACTTTAGTAATTTCTTTATCAAAATTCCATATTGGTCATCCATTGCCATGAAGCATACATTGGCATTTTATGTTTCTAAATCACTGTCGCTTGGTGGTGAATCATCCCATGTTGCATTGAATACCTGTTTCCTCTCTTTATCGAAAGTATTTGAAATGTGCTTTGGTTTTCTCAAGTCGGGACAATCTCTTTTCAAATGATCGGGTTTATCACAATTGAAACATCTAACAATATTCCCATTTCTATCATTATTATTGTTATTTTTTCGAAGTTTCTTCGTTATCCAGTACTTTAAGAATTTCTTGATCTTCTTGGTAATAAACTTTATATCATCATCAACAGTATCATCATCATCAATCAGTGCATTATATGCCAACAATTTCTTCTCATTTCCTCGATTCTCTTTTCTAACCTGCAACTTCACTTCATAGGACATTAGATTACCAATTAATTCTTCTACTAACATTGTACTAATATCATTGGCTTCTTCAACTTCCAGAGTCTTCTAATCCCATTCACTAGGAAGTGAATTTAAGATCTTTCCGACTTGGTCTTCTTCAGTAATTTTATTTCCTAGTGATATTAAGGTGTGTACAATATCTTGAAATCTAGAATACATATCATAAATAGATTCATTTGGTTTCATTTGAAAATGTTGAAACTGGAGAGTCAGCAGAGATATCTTTGTTTGTTTTACTTTATTTGTGCCTTCATGTGTGACTTTCAATATTCTCCAAATTTGATATGCAGAATTACAAATAGACACTCGATTAAATTCATTTCTATCTAAGGAGCAAAACAAAATGTTTATGGCCTTAGAATTATTAATTGCTCTGTATTTTGGTCTGTTGTCCATTTTGAATATTTAGTTTAAGGATCGATGTATTCTACATGGATAATATTCCAAATATCTAAACCATTAGACTGCAAATAAAATATCATCATACAGGCCCAATAAGTATAATTGCTGCCATCAAATAGAGGAGGTCTAGTGGTAGATTGCCCTTCTATAAAAGAACTAATAATGGTGTTACTAGTGTCTCTAGCCATTATAATTTTTCAAAAATCAGATTATGGACTTTTTGAAAGACCAGGCTCTGATACCAATTGTTAGGGCCTTAAGGCTACTTAGACACTAGGGATATAAGCTATATCTATTCAAATTCAAATCAAAAGAAATAAGCAATAAAATAAAACGCAGTAAAGTAAAAAACACTAGGATTTTTATACTGCTCAGATTAACCAATCCTACATCCAGTCCTACACTTCACCGTGCAGAATTTACTATAATCGCTTGCTTTCCGCGGGTGGCAAGAGCGCCTTTGCAATCTTGATTTCACGGGCTACAAGATACGTCTTCTCCTTATCAACAGCAACAAACAATGGCAAGTAGACGTATCTTCTATAGAGATTCTTGCAGATTTGATATAATGATCCTATAGACCTCCAATGGCAATACATATTTGAATTCCTTGAGGAAATAGGATTAAATCAGAGAGAGAATGATACGAATTCAAGTACAACTCTCTGATATTGTGTGGCTTGCAAATCAATGAAGAATAGGAGTGAAAGAGAATGAATTTGCAAGTGTAAAAGGATAGTTTTCAATGGAATTTTGTAGAGAATAAATGAAGAAGGGGTAGAAGAAAATGTGAAATTAATGTGTAAAAATTCATTACCAAAGGCCTTTAAATAGTGTATGAAAGGGTATGTCTTTTGGTGAAAGGGTGGAGGGAATTAACTACTCAAATTGAATTTGAAAATCTGGCCTAGCCGTTATATGTCGACATACAAAAAAGGGTATGTCGACGTACTTGTGTTGCAAATAGCACAGCAACACTCATAAGTGTTGCAAATTTTCTGCACTTCAAATTTCCTTATATTTGTGGATTTTGGTGATTCAGTTGAGGTCAATAATTGATTATCTTCAAGTATAATTACCATGTGATCTTTAATAAGATATTTTAAGGTTCAACCAACTCCTCATCACTTCAAACACCTCTATTCTTCAGCATTCTTCTCTAATAGCTTTTGGTCTTATTTAGTCTTCAATTATTTTGGTTATCCTTCTTTTGTAATTCTTCTTTTGTATTCATGTTTATCTTTATAAATATCTTCATAATATCTAATGTAACTGCACAACTCAAAGATGCGTTAGTAGTAATGTTTATATGGTTGTTGTCATCAAAATCAATACCTAAGGTATTAATAGGGATAAGATGTTTAAGGATACGAGGAGTACTTTCTATTGAGAAGGAATGAAGAAAGATGTTGTTGAGTCCTATGCGAGGTGTTTGACGTGTCAGAAAGTCAAATAAGAGCATGGTAGGCTCAGAGGGTTATTATTACCTTTAGATGTTCCCACTTGGAAACGGAAACATATTTCGATGGATTTCGTGGATGGGATACCATGGAGTCAGAAAGGTAATTAATCCATTTGGGTTATAATGGATCGGCTAACGAAGAGTGTCCACTTCATTCCAGTAAAAAAGTATAGGACCGTAGCTTCGTTGGTCCAGCTTTATGTCAACGAGATAGTGCGATTACATGGAATTCCTACAAGTATAGTGAGCGATAGAGGCCCTCTATTCATGAGTGACTTTTGAGAGAACCTACAAACAGCTTTAGGAACGATACTTAATTTGCAAATCGCAGACCGACGCACAAACTAAGAGAGCCAACCAAATCTTAAAGATCTATTTAAAGCTTGCATCATTGATTTCGGAGAAGCATGAGATCAACATTTGTCTTTATTGGATTTCTCATACAATAATAATTTCAGGCAACAATTGGTATGCCCCTTACGAGGGATTGTATCGGCGGCTATGCAAATCGCTAACTTATTGGTAATAAACTACTTACAAGATTCTACTTGGACACGACCTTATCCGCGATTCCACGTAGAATTTTCTTTTGATACAGCAGAGAATGAAGGTAACCCAAGACCGGTCAAAATCTTATGTTGATAGGAGGAGAGGATGGAACTTGAGTTTAGTATTGGTGATTTGGTTTCCGTAAAAGTTTCTCCTCTTAGGAAAGCCATTCGGTTTGGAAAGTCTGGGAAGTTAGCTCTCAGATTCATTGGACCATTCAAGATTGTTGATAAAATTGGGAAACTGGCTTGTCGTGTGGAACTTCACGAAAGATTATCGGGGGTCCATAGTATTTTCCACGTTTCTCACTTTAGAAAGTGCCTTCATGACTCTACCGTTATGTTAGGGACTGCGGAATGGATTGTTCAGGCAAAGCAAACACTAAAGGAGGGTGAATAGTGTTTGTAATAATTTAAACAAAACTAAAAACTAGAGAGAACTATGGGATGAATTAAACACCACAAACACAATCACAAACATAGATGCAAAAGAAACAGAAATAAAAGTGCAGAAAAGGAAAGAACACACCGGATTTTATACTGGTTCGGATCACTCCTACGTCCAGTCCCGCACAATGCTGGATTGTTGTAACACCCCACCCTCCATTAAGGTCACTCACAAGGGACTGCCTTAACTTTGGTGGAGGTTTGTAAGTAAAAGTCATAGATAAAACACAAGACAGATATAAACACATATATATAAGCAGCGGAAAACATCAGACTTTTATTTCATAAAATACTTGTTCATACAACACATTCCATAATTGTCTCATAACAACTTCCAAAACAGTACCACATCATTTCTGTCTTGGTTATTAAATAAAGAAGCATAAAACGTGATTAAAACTGCATAAATCCCCATGATTTTATCCAACTGCCATAGCCAAAGCAAGAGAGTCCAAACCGTACATCTGTTATCTCGAAGCTTGCAAAGAGTCTGACTAAGCTGGGTTGTTTCCTCCCTGTGGACCTTGGGGGGGGGGGGACGGAAGAAAAGAAGACGAAAGAAAATAGGGTCAGACATAAAGCCTTGTAAGTCTAGTGACTCTTCGGTATGAGAATAAGAATAAGGGCATGATAGGTATAAACTGGAAACAGGAAAGTATCGTAAACTAAGATAAAGTAGTTTTTAAACGAATATACTATCGCACCCCACACTATATCTCTGCACCTACATGCATTAGTTCTAAACTGGCACCCCATGCTGGGGGTGAGGTGATCCCCTTTTTCTAAAGATCGGCTCCTACTCGCATAATTACATGTGTCGTACGGCCCCCAAAGATTTTAGAAACCTATGCTGGTCCCCACCATGGGGTGTATCGAGTCCCATGGTGGCGGCTCGACACAATACTAGAATGCATAGGTTATACTACTGGTGCCCCCAGTGCCCTATTTGTCTGCTCCGAAGTGTGTGCACGCCCGCACTCCGTTAGAACCCACACTGTTGCACCCACCGCCGTTGCTTTGACCGCTTACAATCAGCCCAGTAATCGTGCCCCACCCTGCCTAGTTTCAGGGTACCATGATACCTAATTGGGTTACTGCTGAAATGGGTCCCCGTTACTAGAATTTTCAAGTAAAACATGTTAAGTGGTTAAGTGTCTGTATTTACCTAACCCCACCCATCAGTTTAATTAACATGTTGAATTGGTTAAGTGTTTTAGTTAACTTAACCCTACTATCCTGACTTGTCTGTCCTTAGCTTTTTAAAGCACCGACCACTCACATTAGACAGATATTGTTACGGTTACTGGACGTGCCAGTCGGTTCTGGGCAGATTTACACCGTAACTCAGTCTAACCTCGGGTCCTTATTGGGCTCAATGCTTAACCACCCACATTGGATAGGTATAGTTGTGACTACTGGACAGCCGGGCGGGTCCGGGCAGGTTTACATCACAACTCAATCCAACCTCGTGTTAAGCATATTCGTATTTTCTAAATTTACAAATTTGTCTTTATTACTGGTTATATGTAAATTAAATGTCATGGCCCACTTTTCCAAGTTTAACGTTTTTGATATAAGAAATTATACCATTCAAATGCCATTAATTTTGGCATGTGACAAACATGTCAATTTCATATATTTTTATGTCAAGTTTTACCAATATACCCAACGTTACCCCGTTTAAATATTAGGCTAACAACCTTAGCCTAATTTTCGTTCGCATGGTTTTTTTAACATATAATATTAGGCTAAAAACTTAGCCTAATTCAGTGCACACAAAATTGGTATAAGGGAATTCATAAACATAAACATGACATAGGTGTAAACTTGGCATTTTTGGCAAAGTCAATATGAACATCATAGGTGTGAACTTGCAAAATAGTCAACATGAATGTCATAGGGGTGAACTTGCAACTTATACTAAATCAACATACATGTGAATTTGCAACATAGCCTAATTCAACTTACATATATGTGAACTTGCATTGAAACAAGGATCTAACCAAATAGGTGTCACATAAATTAGAATATTATTTAGACAACATAAGTCTAAACATGTTTAGGATCTAGGCATAACATCGAACATCACTAGCATATGACAAGAATATGACATTTTCATAAGTATGTATAACTTTATGACAAGGGTGTGAACTAGATCCAATCATATATCTAATTACAACATGAAACATGTACTAAAGTGGATCTTGACATGGATCCAATTAGGAACTTGCAACTTTTGTATAAACATAGGAGCATGTACATGAACTTAACCATTTAGGCATAAAAGTTCTAGCATAAAGTATATACATGAGGTTCTAATCACAAACAACCTATATAATCACATAAACATGAACTATACAACTTGCTTGTGATGTTGTTGTCATTCTAAAAGTACAATAGGATCAACATCAATCTTAATTATACCACAAACATCCCAATTCCATTCACAACACAATCATTTCAATACATAGATATGAATTAACATCGTCGTTACATAATAGCACAATTCCACTTCCAATTTACATTGAATCAAGTCTTAGTTTTATTCTCATTGGAAAAATCACTATACTTACAACGAATGACGAACTTGAATTCGGGATTCTGAGTTCTGAATTTGATATGCTTTCCTTTGGGTAGACTAACGTTGTTTTGTTCGTGTTTTACTTTATTATTGGCTTGTCTCTAAGATTTCCAACTGACGGCCACTCCTAGTTTCTTTCCAGCAACATGGCGGCTCTAGTACTATATTATTTGTGTGAATTTAGGTTTAGACTTGAGTTGTATTTATAGAATTTTAAACTGATTAGAGCCGTCGATGGAGCTAGAGTGAATCCAGACCATCCATTTCAAGAGAGGCCAATCAGAAAGCGACATGTAAGCCCTAGTGACTCAGCCAAACCTCAGAAATCGACCAGAACCCGACCAGGCCAGCCAGGGCCTGACCAAGCAGGTTTTCTGGCCTGGGCGCACTTGGCAGGTGCGCCAGTGAAAATTTGTACTGGCGCACTTCCCAAGTGCGCCAGTGCAATTTTGTTCTGGCGCACTTCCCAAGTGCGCCAGTGCATTCTGACCCGTTTCTGGTTTTTCTACCCAACTTCGTTCGTCCATATTTTCTTCATACGGTATCCGTTTTACACAAACTCGGACTCTATCTCAAGCAGAATTCCGAGACGAACGCAATGGCATAACCCATTTCCCTTAATTCCATCATTTAGTATTAATTATACTTTAATTCGTTAAGTTACAGTTAACAGGAAATTCGGGGTGTTACATTCTCCCCTCCTTAAAAGATTTCGTCCCCGAAATCTTCAAGTCTAGGAGAATGTAAGTCCTAACATCCAATCGTCTATCTACTCAACCAACAAACACAGGCGTCCATTGTCCTTTAAAGACTTCTAATGATTTATGATTGTATGCACAGTGTGTGTATATGTCCTTAACTAATGCAAAATCAGGCGGTCTAATGATCCAGTTGACCTCCTTAATGCAAATCATGTAAGTGTCATAAATCCATTATGTATGCAAATTTGTCCTTACTCATAATTCTACATGAGTGCGCAACCATTTATACAAATGCAACATCCATATGACGACATATCAAGTTTTCCACCATATACAAATATGAATACATATATGCATATGCAGTATGAAGTGACTGAACCGATCTAAAACCTAGGTTGTGAGTGTATATGCATCCACGAGCAACCACTAGCAACCACTTGCAGCCATCAACCACAACATGTTTCAAATACATGTTTACATCCAAAGGGGTTTCTACCTAAGGATAAAGGATCATATCAAGGAGATATACTTAAGAAGATAGATACAAGCACAACTTAAGGAAAAAGAGAGGTCAAAGATGTACCCTCAAAAAGAAAAGGGTAGGTCGCGCGTATTCTGTCCTCAGTTTCCCAAGTTGCGTCTTCCTCGGCGTCGCTCCACTGAACCTTAACGAGCTTGACTTCGCGGTTGCGTAGCTTTTTCACTTTAGTTCCTACGATTTGAGTTGGAACTCTCCTCACAGTTGCTTCGCTTTCCACTTCGGCTTCTTCTAGAATGCTTGGCTCCACTACTTCCGTAGATTCATGTAGACATTTCCGGAGATGAGAAACGTGAAAGATGTTGTGAATTCCAGCTAATCTTTCAGGCAACTCTACTCTATAAGCTTGGTGATAGGGAACGGTCCTACAAATCTTGGTGCTAGCTTTCCTGCGGATCCAAAGCGAACGACGTTCCTTAAAGGGGATACCTTAAGTAAAACCCTGTCCCCAACCTCAAACTCAAGGTCGGTCCTTTTTTTTCGGCATTGGATTTCTGTCTGTCTTGGGCAGTCTTCATTCTTCTTCGTATCAAGTCCACTTTTTTTGAAGTCTCTATAATCATGTCTGGCCTAAGTATAATCTTGTCAGTGGACTCCCACCAACAAGTTGGTGATCGACACGGTCTTGCATACAAAGCTTTGAAGGGCGCCATACCGATGGTGGCTTGGTAACTGTTGTTATAGGCGAATTCCACTAAAGGAAGGTGATCCTCCCAAGTCCCTCCAAAGTCAAGAATGCACAGTCTTAGAAGAACTTCTAGTACTCTATTCACCCTTTCTGTCTGACCATCAGTTTGGGGGTGATAGGCCGTGCTCAAGCATAACTGTGTGCCGACATCTTCTTGTAAACTCCGCCAAAATTCGCTCCTGATGATGGGGTCTCTGTCACTCACTATCCTGGAGGGTATTCCATGGAGTCGAACTATTTCCTTGAGATAAAGAGAAGCTAGAGACGAGACAGTTCTTCTACTCTTGATAGGTATAAAGTGGGCGCTTTTAGTAAGCCTGTCTACTATCACCCAAATGTTAATATTGCCTCTTCTTGACCTAGGCAACCCATCAATGAAGTCCATAGAAATGCTACCCCACTTCCATTGCGGGATTTCTAGAGGATGAAGCAGTCCTCTAGGCTTCTTTTGTTCCGCCTTGACCTGTTGGCATGTCACGCACTTAGAAACGAAATCTGCCACGTCCTTCTTCATGCCGCTCCAATAGAAAACTCTCTTTACGTCCTTGTACATCTTATCTCCACCTGGGTGTATTGTCATATTGGAATGATGGGTCTCCTCGAGAACCTTCTTCACTAAATCCCTAGCTTGTGGGACGCATAGTCTTCCATCCCGTCTCAGCCAACCCTTATCATCGATGGAGTACCTATTGAGGTGACTGGAAGTTTCACCCCTAATTAGTTTATCAATCACATCCACAAGCTGCGGGTCTTCACGTTGTGCGGCCCCTATCGAGTCTAGAAGAGTGGGCCGTACTTCTAGGGATGCCAATAAACCAGGTATAAAATCTGAGGAGGGCCGAAAGTCAAAACTGGCTATATACTCCAAGCTTTGCCTTTCTAAAAAGGGAGGGCTTATGGTCAGCTTCTTTCTGCTCAACGCTCTGCTACTACGTTGCCTTTGCTAGGAGTATAGGGAATTTCAAAGTCATATAAGGTAAGGAACTCCATCCACCTTTGCTGCCTCAAGTTAAGATCTTTCTGCGAGAAAAGATACTTCAACGATTTATAGTCAGTATATAATTCGAACTTCTCACCTAGGAGATAATGGCGCCAAGACTTAAGCGCAAAGACGATGGCAGCCAACTCAAGATCGTGGGTTGGATAGTTCTTTTCATGCACTTTCAATTGTCTTCCACCATAAGCTACTACCCTCCCTTCTTGCATTAGAATGGCTCCTAGTCCCGTACCACAAGCATCCGTATATACTGTGAACATCTTGCTTCCATCCGACAAAGTCAGAACTGGGGCTATTGTGAGAGCCCTTTTTAATCGTCGGAAAGCAAACTCGCAATCCAAATCCCTAGCGAACGCCAGATTCTTCTTTGTTAGCCTTGTGAGTGGAGTTGAGATTTTCACGAAATCCCTAATGAACTTTCGGTAAAAACTGGCTAGCCCAAGAAAGCTTCGGACTTCGGTTGCATTTCTTGGTGTCTTCCAATCTTGCACTGCCACCACTTTCGCGGGGTCCACATCCAACCCCTCTTTGGACACTATATGCCCCAGAAATCTTACTTATTCTCTCCAAAAGTGGCACTTGGAGAATTTGGCTTTTAGCTGATGTGCACGGAAAGTATCCATGATCTCTTTCAGATGCTGAGCATGTTCTTCCTCATTCTTTGAGAAGATCAAAATATCGTCTAGGAAGACCACCATGAACTTATTGAGGAATTTTCTGAACACCCTGCTCATTAGGTCCACGAAATAAGCGGGTGCGTTTGTCAAACCGAAAGGCATGACAAACCACTCGAAGAAACCATCTGGGGTTCTAAACGCCGTTTTATCAATACTATCTTCAGCTACCCTTAGCTGATGGAACCCGGTAGTTAGATCAAGTTGGGAGAAGACCGACGCACCTACAAGCTGATCAAACAAATCGTCTATTCTGGGAAGCGGGTGTCTATTCTTTTTGGTCAGCTTGTTTAGCTCCCTATAGTCCACACAAAGACGTAGTGAACCATCTGCTTTGGTGGCGAACACTACTGGAGCACCCCATTCCGAAATACTTCTCCTTATAAACCCCTTCTCGAGAAGCTCCATAACTTGCTTACTGAGCTCCTTTCTCTCCTTTGGGGCCATGTGCCTAACAGGCAGAGCTTCGGGCTTTGCATTATCAACAAGATATATACGGAAGTCTATTTCCCGCTTCGGGGGTAAGCCTTTCACCTCTTCAGCGACATCCGGATATTCCCGGACTACTCTAACCGACTGAAAATTCTCAACAGAAGCATCAAGAGACTCTAGATAACTAAGCATAACAACATTCAAGGGATTACAAGATATTTATGGAGTGTTACCGAGCCGAGTCAAGAGCCTAACCACTCTCTTCTCACAATCAAGAATGGCACCGTTACTGGATAACCAGTCCATGCCTAAGATTAGTCCATATCCTAAGAAGCCCAAAACAAAGGCACTACATCTAAATTCAACACTTAGAATAGAGATTTTCAAATCCAAGCAAACCATCGACAAATAAGCCGAGCCCTCAATCGGATTTGAAACAACCAAGGGATCTTCTACCATACTAGTGTCTAGGTGCAGAGATTCTACTAAAGAAGATGAAATAAAGGAGTGTGATGCACCAGAATCAAAGAGAATGCAAACTGGATGATCATAAAGATAAACTAAGCTTTCTACATAAATATTTCTACCTCGTTCCTGTGGAGGTGCCACCAGCGCGTGAACTTGTCCGCCTGAGGTGGATCCAGTCCTTTGTCCCTGCCCCCGCTTCTTTGGGCAGTCCTTAGCCAAGTGTCCAGTCTCGCCACAACTGAAGCAACCACCATTCATCTTTGCCTTCTTCTTTCTGCAGTCTTTTGCTATATGTCCCACTATGCCACAAAAATTACACTTTCTCTTTTCACGGGATTTGTTGTTCTTCCCGCCTTTCTTGAAGTCTGTTTTCTTAGCCTGTAAACCCTCCTTCTTTTCTTGAGGCACTTCCGCATTTGCCTCTTTCTTGCCTTTATCTTCCTCGTGTAGCAGCGCCATGTCCACTAAGCTTTCTTAGGTCGCCCCCGTGGGTATATGGGTCATAGCAAGGCTGTGTAGAGGTTCATTCAGGCCTTTGACGAAGCGAAGGGCCTTCTTGTGTTGGGTGCTTACTAAATCCAGCCCAAAACTGGCCAGCTGATTAAACTGATTGACGTACTCCCTGATCGTCATACTCCCTTGCTTAAGAGTTAGGAACTTCTCCATCTGCAGGTTTCTTTCAGCTTGGGAGAGGAATTTCATCTCAAACCTCATCCTGAAATCTTCACATGTTTCTACTGGCCTCTCTGCATGCGTAACTTCCCACCAATAGGAAACTTCATCTTTGAGCAACCACACTCCTAGCTATATCTTTTGCATGTCATCAACTTCGATGATAACGAATAAATCTTCAGTCTCCTTCAGCCAGTTCCTTGCTACCACAAATGATTCAGTTCCATAAAAGTCCATTCCTCCCATAGCCTTGAAGTCTCTACACGTCTTAGCGAAAGTGTTCCCATGAGGAGGAGGAGGAGGGGGAGGAGGAACCGCTGCCACCGTAGGAGGAGGAATGTCTGCTGGGCCCGCACCATTGGCCCTAGCCTCTAGGTACCTTCGGAACCAGCCAGGGATCGGTACTCCTTCTGGAAGGTTAAGATCTCCAGACATGCTGGAACGAAAAGGAAAGTATTCAAGATAAAGGGATAGAGGGATAGTGCATATGGCTCTGGGGAATTATGCCTTTTAAAAACAACACTTTTTCTTGAAAAAGATGCTTCTTTAAACTTCTTTTTGAAAATAGTTTCAAAAACTTTTATTTAGTCTGGTAAATCTATGCTCTGATACCAAGTGAAACACCCCACCATCCATTAAGGTCACTCACAAGGGACTGCCTTAACTTTGGTGGAGGTTTGTAAGTAAAAGTCACAGATAAAATACAAGATAGATATAAACACATATATATAAGCAGCGGAAAACATCAGACTTTTATTTCATAAAATACTTGTTCATACAACACATTTCCATAATTATCTCATAACAACTTCCAAAACATTACAACATCATTTCATTCTTGGTTATTAAATAAAGAAGCATAAAACGTGATTAAAACTACATAAATCCCCATGATTTTGTCCAACTGCCATAGCCAAAGCAAGAGAGTCCAAACCGTACATCTGCGATCTGAAAGCTTGCAAAGAGTCTGACTAAGCTGGGTTGTTTCCTCCCTGTGGACTTGGGGGGAAACGGAAGAATAGAAGACGAAAGAAAATAGGGTCAGACATAAAGCCTGGTAAGTCTAGTGACTCTTCAGTATGAGAATAAGAATAAGGGTATGATAGGTATAAACTGGAAATAGGAAAGTATCATAAACTAGGATAAAGTAGTTTTGAAACGAATATACTATCGCACCCCACACTATATCTCTGCACCTACATGCATTAGTTCTAAACTGGCACCCCGTGCTGGGGGTGAGGTGATCCCCTTTTTCTAAAGATCGGCTCCTACTCGCATAATTACATGTGTCTTACGGCCCCCAAAGACTGTAGATACCTATGCTGGTCCCACCATGGGGTGTATCAAGTCCCACGGTGGCGGCCCGACACAATACTCGAATGCATAGGTTATACTACTGGTGCCCCCAGTGCCCTGTTTGTCTGCTCCGAAGTGTGTGCACGCCCGCACTCCGTTAGAACCCACACTGTTGCACCCACCACCGCTTACAATCAGCCCAGTAATCGTGCCCCACCCTGCCCAGTTTCAGGGTACCATGATACCTAATTGGGTTACTGCTGAAATGGATCCCCGTCACTAGGGTTTTCTAGTCAAACATGTTAAGTGGTTAAGTGTCTGTATTTACCTAACCTCACCCATCAGTTTAATTAACATGTTGAATTGGTTAAGTGTTTTAGTTAACTTAACCCTACCATCCTGACTTGTCTGTCCTTAGCTTTTTAAAGCACCGACCACTCACATTAGACAGATATTGCTACGGTTACTGGATGTGCCGGTCGGTTCCGGGCAGGTTTACACCGTAACTCAGTCTAACCTCGGGTCCTTATTGGGCTCAATGCTTAACCACCCACATTGGATAGGTATTGTTGTGACTACTGGATAGCCGGGCGGGTCCGTGCAGGTTTATATCACAACTCAATCCAACCTCGTATTAAGCATATTCGTATTTTCTAAATTTACATAATTGTCTTTATTACTGGTTAAATGTAAATTAAATGTCATGGCCCACTTTTCCAAGTTTAACGTTTTTGTTATAAGAAATTATACCATTCAAATGCCACTAATTTTGGCATGTGACAAACATGCCAATTTCATATATTTTTATGTCAAGTTTTACCAATATACCCAACGTTACCCCATTTAAATATTAGGCTAACAACCTTAGCCTAATTTTCGTTCGCATGGTTTTTTAACATATAATATTAGGCTAAAAACCTAGCCTAATTCAGCGCACACAAAATTGGTATAAGGGAATTCATACACACAAACATGACATAGGTGTAAACTTGGCATTTTTTGGCACAGTCAATATGAACATCATAGGTGTGAACTTGCAAAATAGTCAACATGAATGTCATAGGGGTGAACTTGCAACTTATACTAAATCAACATACATGTGAATTTGCAACATAGCCTAATTCAACTTACATATATGTGAACTTGCATCGAAACAGGGATCTAACCAAATAGGTGTCACATAAATTAGCATATGATTTAGACAACATAAGTCTAAACATGTTTAGGATCTAGGCATAACATCGAACATCACTAGCATATGACAAGAATATGACATTTTCATAAGTATGTATAACTTTATGACAAGGGTGTGAACTAGATCCAATCATATATCTAATTACCACATGAAACATGTACTAAAGTGGATCTTGACATGGATCCAATTAGGAACTTGCAACTTTTGTATAAACATAGGAGCATGTATATGAACTTAACCATTTAGGCATAAAAGTTCTAGCATAAAGTATATACATGAGGTTCTAATCACAAACAACCTATATAGTCACATAAACATGAACTATACAACTTGCTTGTGATGTTGTTGTCATTCTAAAAGTACAATAGGATCAACGCCAATCTTAATTATACCAAAAACATCCCAATTCCATTCACAACACAATCATTTCAATACATAGATATGAATTAACATCGTCGTTACATAATAGCACAATTCCACTTCCAATTTACATCGAATCAAGTCATAGTTTTATTCTCATCGGAAAAATCACTATACTTACAACGAACGACGAACTTGAATTCTGGATTCTGAGTTCTGAATTTTATATGCTTTCCTTTGGGTAGACTAATGTTGTTTTGATTCGTGTTTTACTTTATTATTGGCTTATCTCTAAGCTTTCTAACTGATGGCCACTCCTAGTTTCTTTCCAGCAGCATGGCAGCTCTAGTACTATATTATTTGTGTGAATTTAGGTTTAGACTTGAGTTGTATTTATAGAATTTTAAACTGATTAGAGCCGTCGATGAAGCTAGAGTGAATCCAGACCATCCATCTCAAGAGAAGCCAATTAGAAAGCGACATGTATGCCCTAGTGACTCAGCCAAGCCTCAGAAATCGACCAGAACCCGACCAGGCCAGCCAGGGCCTGACCAAGCAGGTTTTCTGGCCTGGGCGCACTTGGCAGGTGCGCCAGTGCAAATTTGTACTGGCGCACTTCCCAAGTGCGCCAGTGCAATTTTGTTCTGGCGCACTTCCCAAGTGCGCCAGTGCATTCTGACCCGTTTCTGGTTTTTCTGCCCAACTTCGTTCGTCCATATCTTCTTCATACGGTATCCGTTTTACGCAAACTCGGACTCTAACTCAAGCAGAATTCTGAGACGAGCGCAATGGCATAACTCATTTCCCTTAATTCCATTATTTAGAATTAATTATTCTTTAATTTGTTAAGTTACAGTTAACAGGAAATTCGGGGTGTTACAATTGTGTAGAGTTTTATTATTATTTTCAAATAGCCAAATACAACCTCCTTGATTTCACGACTCAACAAGGAGACACTGACTCTATCCCTTGATTTCACCGCTCAACAAGGGCGCACCGACTCCTATTCCTTGATTTCATGGCTACAAAGATAAACCGGTTACTCTTTGACTTAGAAGCAGGGTCTTTCAACCAAAGCAATTACAAAACAGACCTATAACTCTTCAATAGCACCTGATTCAGATAGTACAGAGTGTATAGAGAAGAAGTTTGATCAATTCAAAAGTGAATTCAGTAGAGTATAAGTGTAAAAACCATAAAAATGAAGAAGAATAATGATAGGATGAAGACGGAGAAGAAGAGATGTTAAAAATTCGGTTTTAACCTCTTTTTATTGAGTATGAAGGGTTACAACAGTTCTGAAGTGTTTCAAATAGTGAAAAGACACTTTCCTTCAAAATTAGAAAAATAGCTGTTATATGTCGACATACACATTTTGCTATGTCGACAAAGTCATGTGTAATTTTCATTTTCAAAGCATTTTTCAAGTATTTTGATATAAAATTAATTATAAAAATTCTTGATAAAATTCTAATGTTGTAAATCAATATTATATGATAGAAAAACATATGAAAACATATTTTTAAACTATATAAATATATTTATAAAACTGTAAGGTTTTAAACTATATAAAATATAAATAAAGTATATATAAAAACTTAAGTTTGAAAAACAAAGAAGAATAATAATAGAAACAAATATTAAAAAAATAGAGAGGATTGAGAATAAAACAGAAAAACAAAATAGAAAGGATTGAGAAAAGAATTGAAAAATCAAAATTTGAATTTGAATTTGAACCTGGAGTGCTATTTAGTGTCTTACAAAATCTAGACTCTATAATTATATTAATCTTGAACTCTTGAAATCTTGATTACTCATGAGTCTTGAATCTGAATTCTGAATCTCTAAAAGCTCTTAAACTGTACAGTCTTCAGTATTAATTCCTGTATACAAATCCTGCATATGTGTATATACATACATATATATATATATATATTCTAGATAAAGATGTTAGTATATATTTAATAATCAATGATAATTGAAATAAGGTTGTTGTCATCAAAACTCCATTCTCCAACAATCCCCCTCTTTTTGATGATGACAACCTTAGTTTATAAAATATCATACTGGTATACCTATTTGATGATGTTCCTTTTACACTCCCCTTGTCTATAAGTTTCCTATAAACTATTCCTATATTTTGTAATTTCTCCCCCTTTGGCATTATCAAAAAGAAATTCTAAACATACTCGCCCTAAATCTTATATCTATTTAAATAATTCCTATACTAAAGTAAAGTACTTCCCCTGAATCCTAAATCTATCTATACATTATAAAATACTCCCCCTAAATTTATGCCTATATAATATCTTAATTCTGTATATTACTTCCTCTAAATCTAAAACCCTCCCTTAATCTATAATTCTCTATAAATTTCTATAACTCCCCCTAAATCTATGACTACACTAGTCTAATAAATTAAACAGAAGGATAATAAACTAATCAAACCAGTTAATTCAAACAAGCAAATCAATCCAAACAAGCAATTCAAACAATCAACCAATTCAAACAAACAAGCAATTCAAGCAAGAAAGCAGTTCAAACAAGTAATCTTAAACAATTAAATCAACCAAAGCATTCTTGAACCTTCAACTAATCCTTAAAAGCTCTAAAACTCCCCTTAATTTAATATAAGATTAAACCTATATTAAACTCTAATTTCCTTAAAACTATAATAGGAATTTAATCTGACTTAGAATTCTGATAAGATATCCTTAAAATTATGATATAAGTAAAGCAATTCAATCCAATCAATCAATCTAAGTTTTGTTGTCACAAAACATTAATTCAAACATGAAACCAAACATTTCTTGTAACTTCTATTGATCCTAAAACTTATAAATCTCCTATCAACTACAAATACATAAGTATATTTCTAACAAACCTATTAACCACTACTGAAATTTAATCATGTCAAGTAAGTAAATCAAGTTATTCAAGTCAAACAAACCAAACAAGTCAACCAATTCAATCAAATTAATCAAGACAAAGTAAATATGTTATGTATTTAATTAATAATTCTATATTTATAATAAAAACTATTCATACTATATACTCGTTATCTATGGAGTTAAAGTTAACACGTAATGCAGTGTGTAAAGTATGTTGACTATAATGTAGTATGAAATGTATATCATATGCAAGACGTGTGAATAATCTTGATTTGAAATGCAATTGTAATTTATAATAATGATATGAAATAAGATGTATAATAATAGTATGTAGAATGATTTGGTGATAATATCTATTTAGGTTAAATATATTCAAAGTACTATCTAACTATTATAAATTATTTGAATCAAACAAAGATAATGTTAATTTCTAGACTTAGATTAATTATATTAATGAAATTGATTAAAAGAATAATAAACATAAGAGTATAATTAAAAAATATTCATGAAGTAGTAAAATATTCAGAACAATCATGAAGCTAAATAACAGGGTAAATATTGTAAAAATTGAAGATCTTTCTAAAGAGAATATAAAATTTGTATAATATAAAGTAAGCTATATAAACATATATTCATAAGTAAATATAAAACTAATTTTAAAAAAATTAAAATTTAATTTATAAGATATACATTAATATTTTGATACAAATCAATTTTAAATTTAAACTTTAGAAATCAAAACATATTTATTTGCTAAAAAACCATTTATATTTTAGAAGAAGTCTATAGTTATAAAAACATTATAAAGTAATCTATAAAACTTCTTATACTTTAACTACTTAAAAAATCAAGTGTGTGTATATATATATATATCTTTATATTAAGTGAAATATACAAGTTTTATAAATCTGAGTAGGAAGTCAAAGTAAGTATTAAGTTACAAATAGTATTTGTGATACTGTAACCAAAAATTGTTATGAAATCATAAGAATAATATATAAGTTAAACTACGCATGTTTAAACTATATAAAAGATGAATAAATTTATATTTTATAACAGTATCAAAAAATTATATTAACTCTGTTTATCATATTAACATGTTTATATAATTTTATTAAATTATATATTTTGAAATGAGATATTAGAAAATAAGTATACAGATAAATTTAATAACTAGAATTTTAATTGGCATTTTCTAATTGAAAAAGATGGAGGGAAGTTTGAAACTTTAAATCTTTGAAATCAAAAATTTGAATTTCATTCTATAGGCCGATATGTTAACATATAGATATATGTATGTTGACATATATGTATTATTTCAAAGTGAATATGGTTTTTTGACTTTGGTTTTAAAATATCGATTTATATTTCAGGTTTAACTATTTCCTGACATAATTCTAATCTTAACAAACATCCAAAATTTATTTTATTATTATATTAATTTTATTATGATTATTTTTTAGTTTCAAATTTGAATTTTAAATTTCAAAATTGAATTTTAAAGTTTAATTGTAACGACCTGGAAAATCTGAACCAATTTAAAAAATTTAAATTGGCTAAAATAATGAATTTTAAATATTTAAAATTGTAACGACTTTGTTCCTTTTCGGGGACGAAAAGTTTTAAGTGGGGGAGATTGTAACGACCCGGAAAATCCGAACCAATTTAAAATTTTTAAATTGGCTAAAATAATGGATTTTAAATATTTAAAATAAATATTTTAAATAATAACGATGAAAAGTAAATTTGAATCGACAATTGAAAAGAAATATAATTAATTCTAATTATAAACAAGGCCTGAAATGGCGCGGTAGTTTCAAAATTTGAATTCAAACTTCGACTGACTATACCGGGTGCAAAACAAAACGGATTTGAGTGAAACCAAAAATATTTAAATCTGTTAGTGAATACCTTTCTAATGAATCTAAAAAATCGAAGTTTCATAGCGGGATGCAAAAGTTATGGCCAAATGAATTTTCTGAAAGGTCGCTATGGAGTTTATATAGCCCGTGAAAACGGCCATTTTGCAAACGACCTCGGAATTCGACGAAATCACTTTTGTTGGATCCGGGATGTCAAATTATTGCTAGGTTTCAAATTTCATAATTTTTGAAGCAATTATGTGAGCGTGGCAAAGGAAAATGTGTTTGGTCGATTTCTATTAAATTGGATCGACCAGAAAAGGGCCATTTTTCAAACGGTCTCAGAATTCGACGAAACTAGTTTTGTTGGGACCGTATCGTCAAAACATAGCTATATTTATTTTTCTGGATTTTTTCGAATCAGTTTGTGGCCCTAGAAAATTGAAATGTACATTCAAATCTAATAATGAATGTCATATATTTTAAATTGAAGGAAAACTGACTGAAACGGTCGAATGGGCCTTCAAAACATATCCCATTGTGTTTGGAATGGGGGTAAAACGCTAGGGACGACAGTCGTTGGGTTTGGATTGGGGTTCGTGTGTGAAAGGGGGTATTTTCGAAATTTAAAAATATATAAATAAATGGAAAAATCTCATTGGCCCATACGATTTTCTCCCCCCCCCCCCCCCGACGCGAGCAGATCTGAAGGCGCAAACCCCTTCATCCTTTCCTCCCCCGATTCCTCCTCCTACAAACGAAATTACACCTTCCTCCTGTTGAGGATTTTGTAGCACTCTACGAGATCTCCAAATCCATACCAATTGCTGAATTTTTCATTGAGTGGATTGTTCGAATCAACCTCCTGAAGTTGCTCTGTTCGTGCCTCGATTCCGCCGCCCCTGCTGCGTCGACCTTCTCCCCCTTCCAGGCGCAGGCGCGCCTCTCCAGCCCCGATGCTGTGGCGCAGGCCGATTGGCCCCTAGTTGCGCGGATTTCGAGAAAGGTGAAAACCTAGTTTTGAACCATATTGAAAGGTATACGGCTTTGTTTATTTTCAACTGTTTTAACACCTTTAAACCGTTGCAAACTTTGAAAAATCATATCTTTTTCATGTGTTGATGAAATTCAGTGAAACAAGAGATAGTAGACTCGTGTGGACGTCTTCTACATTTTAGAAGAGACCGCATGTTTTTCTGAGCCTTCTGTTATTTTTGGTGGAGTGGAACCCAATGTGAGATTTCTAATTTATAAATGATATGGAAAACGACGATGTATAAATTATATAGTCGATGTATGAGTTATATAAGCGTTGTGCACCTCTTGTATAAGCGTTGTATAAGTTGTACGTTCGATGTATAAGTTATATATGCGTCGTAAAAATTATATATGTGTTGAAATAGAAGTGAAATGCTATATATATGTATATATATATATATATACGCCCCTCGTCCACAAACCATGGACGATATTTATTGGTTGTGATTGGTGTGAAAATTGGTTGATTATGAATGGTTGATTAGAATTGTTTGTGGTTGAAATTAATTGATTGTGGTTGAAAAATACCCATTTGTGGTTGAGAAATATTTGGTTGAAACCACATAGGATTAGTTTGTGGAAATAAAAAAAAATATACATGCCGCCTACGTGCGAACTAGATGCATGATTCCCCATTGTCAAAAGCTGCGAGGCTTTAAGGTAGAGCGAGGAGCCGTACTAGGGACGGTCCCGGTTTTAACTACCCTGCCGTTATGCTGCCGAAATTTCGAATAATATTCATGTGTTAGAATTATTTTCGTGTGTTGAAACTATATTCGTGTGTTGAATAGAAATTCATTTATTGAACGACATTCATGTTTTGAAATAAATTGTTTAAATATAAAAATCACGTTTTTATCTATATATAAACTATAGAAAACCTTCATGTGTTGAATCAAAATTCATTAGTTGAATAGAAATTCATGTGTTGAATGGTATTCGTGTTTTAAATATAAAAATCACCTTTTTATCTATATATATAAACTATAGAAAACCTTCATGTGTTGAATCGAAATTCATTCGTTGAATAGAAATTAATGTGTTGAATGGTATTCGTGTTTTAAATATAAAAATCACCTTTTTTCTATATATATATAAACTATAGAAATCCTTCATGTGTTGAATCGAAATTCATTCGTTGAATAGAAATTCATGTGTTGAATGGTATTCGTGTTTTAAATATAAAAATCACCTTTTTATCTATATATATAAACTATAGAAAACCTTCATGTGTTGAATCGAAATTCATTCGTTGAATAGAAATTCATGTGTTGAATGGTATTCGTGTTTTAAATATAAAAACCACCTTTTTATCTATATATATAAACTATAGAATACCTTCAAGTGTTGAATCGAAATTCATTCATTGAATTGAAATTCATGTGTTGAATGGTATTCATATTTTGAAAGAAATTGTTTTATAATAAAAATCCTATTTTTATCACCTATATTAACTATATAAAATAGTCGTGTTTTGAAATAAATCGTTTTACAATAAAAATCACATTTTTATTATATACATGAATTGTTAAAAATAGTGAAGTGTTGAAATAGAAGACAGTTAGATAAAAATATCATTTTTATCAAAAGTATAAAAATCATATAGTTTTGAAATCGAAGAATCGATATATATATATATATATATATATATAGAATTGAAATATATCGAATAACGAAGCAGGAGTTCGTATTTTGAAACCGTGATTTCAAACGATTAGTGCGGGAGATCCGACCATCGGATTTTCCCGAAACCGCAACCGTTGGGTTCGCTTTGGAAATATCTTTCCAACGGCACCAACTTTGTAAAAATCCAACGGTTGGATTGTCTGGAATGTTTAATTCAAATCTAAAGAAAAACAGCGCCAGTATCGATTATATATATATATATATATATATATATATATATTAAATCGAATAACGATGCTGCAGGTCGTATTTTGAAATCGAAACTTCAAACGATTATACCGGGAGATCCGACCGTCGGATTTTCCCGAAACTGGAACCGTTGGATTCGTTTTCAAAAGATCTTTCTAATGATGTAAATTTTGTAAAGATCCAACGGTTAGATTTTCAGATATGTGTAAATCAAATCTGAAGAAAAACAGCGCCACGGCCGCGTTATGGCCCGAAGCGTCGTTTTGAATAAATTGGCTATTTTAAAATAAATAAAAATAGCGATAAATCGTTATAAAATATTATAAATGATATGGATGTGAAATTTAGAAACTAACTGAAGGTTGGCTAAGTCGAATGGTTTCTTGGGTATTGATCTGATGTTGGTTTCGGCCTTCGGGGTTAATATTTGGGAAATCGTTCTCTTACTGATTGAAGGTTAGTGACTAATGAATTGAAATTATGCGTAGTAGTGTTTGTGTAGCACTTGTTTATTATATACGTGAGTTGCTCAGAAAGACCGGGTTTATCCCATTCTGAATAACTGAATCAACGATAAGAAATCGAAGATGAAGACGGTGGTCGAAGACTGGAGGTCTTCACCTCGTTTGGATGGTAACCGATGTCCTGATTGGGAGGCATCCCGAAATGTGGATAATGAGTGGTGATCGTCTAGACGTACATGGAGGTCGATGGGTTTGCGAGGTATATAGTGCCTCCGGTTTCGTTCAGACCCAGAACGGACTTGCAAATGGACAGTGTGTCTGACATTGGAATTTATTCTGTGTGATTGATAGCTATCAGTTGCACGGTGTGAGTTGCCTGTGTGGCATGCTAAGATGCAGTGATCAGGGCTTCTGTTGAAAAGCAAAGTCTTATGGTGATGATCAAAGCATCGCTTGTGTGGCGTAGCTTTGTGTACAACGTAAATTCGTGAGCCTCACACCTCGGTATGAACCAGAAACGGGAGAGGACCTCAGGGAGGACATGCGTTTCTTTCTAGCTAGAAGTGGCGTCAGTGGTTTTACACGCCCTGACGAGTTTGACTTATGTGGTTGTTACTGTTGCGAGGCGCCTCGGTTAGATCGGACGATCCAGGTCCGATGGAGTCATTCGTTGGCTCACTTACGCCCCATAGGGCGGGGAAACGCATTGTTCAGGAATTTTAATCCACATCGGTGGACCGGCCCTGACGATCCAAGGGCCCACCTGAGTCTGGGTCCTGAGGCTCGGGCTAGACAGTCTCGAAGTCGGTAAGGACTATCTTTTGCCTTGGTTCATGACGGAAATCCAATTTCCAAATACGTGACTGTGCGGTTTTGATTGTATACCTATATATGGCGACATAGTGGTATGGGGCATTAATGCCGTCTATGATTGATAGTTATGATTTGAAATTGTTTTTAAAACATATAAACACTAGCAATAATATCAATTGCTTTTGTTTTATTCGTATCAAGCATATTTTGGCCGTTATAAGGTAAAAACTCTATCCTCCGGTTTGCATTGCATTGTGTGATGGGAACTGAGTCTTATAATGGCTTCATTTTTATAAAAAGCATTGCGATGTTTAAAAGAATTGTTTGTTTTAAAGCACTGGCAATCCAATGGAGCAAACCCGTTCCACGAAAGTGGCGTGGTCCTGTGATTAGCCATATTTGAAATGTGTTAAGTAGATTTCTCATACCAGTCCCATGACTGACTCGTAGTTTGTTTTACTTGCAAACTCGGGTGCCCCTTTTTCTACACGGGCAGCCTTGTATTCAGGTTTTAGCTAGCTCTTTCTAGATAGCTGGAGCTGAAGATGGATTCTATTATTTATCTCTTTTTATGTTGTTCAGCTTCTATTGTACATATTATGTTTGTTTTCCGCTGTAGACATTTATGTATAACTGAACTGTATTTGTACTAAGTATGATCCTGTATACTGTGTAACTCTAATGATTACGTTTATCCAGTATATTCTATTGTGCATTATCTGGTGTATTTATTTAATTCTGTTATTCTATTATCTGTTTATGTGTTATATTCCAAAGATTACCCTTGCCACCGTCAGTACGGGGTTTGGGGTCGTCACATTAAATTTCAAATTTAAAACAATGCAAAGCAAGCAAAACATCCATTCAACCAAAAATTTAAAAATTAACTAAGGTGTACCCGGATTTTAGATCCATTTCTTCAATATTCTATGAATTCTGAATTGATCTTATGGAATTTGATGATGAGATCTACTCTATTGCAACGGGCTCGTTTTTCTGATCAGGATAGTGTATTCATTTGTTGAATTTGAACACCGTATGAGAAAGATATTGAAGATTTAGTAGTTTAACCAACTTGGCGCCAAAATTTGAATTTGAATTTTGAATGAATGGACACTTCTATCACTATATAAAGACCCAAAAGTCATGTCTCTTCATAACTACTCCTCCTCTTCTTCCTCTCGTTTTTCACTTTTAATCAATCTTTCAGGAGCTATAACTTCTTCGTTTCTTAACAGAATTGGACGAAATCAGCGGAAAATTGAAGAGGAATTCAAGGACTACTATCTATCTAGTAGCAATTTGGGGATGTATTTGATGGTATTCAGGTGCAGCAAGTCGAAATAGCAAGAGGTATGCATGACATCCCGTAACAGTTTTTCAGTTTTGAATCGCCAACTTCAAATTGCCATATCTTACTCAATTTTGATCGGAATTTGACGATCTACCCATCAAATCAACCGCAGGAATGAGAAATACAACATGGAAAAGGATTTGGTACAACATAGCCTAATCTGTGGATGCAATTTCAAGATCTTTGTCGACAGTTTTGGTTCCCTTCTCTCTTTATTCATCAAAACTTCATTCGATCATTACTTGATCAATTCTTGACGAAATCTCTTGAAACCAGCGACATTACGAAGAAAATGAAGAGAAGTATAGCATGAAGATATATTGTAGATGAAAATCCAAAGTTGAAAATTGATCTAGTACCCATTTCTTCACTGATTTACATTATATATATATATATATATATATATATTTTGAAATTGGGTAAATTTTATTTCAGCTTATAAAGCCAAGCCCGGCCCAAATGTTACAAAGTCCGATCCACTCAGGTACAAACATAATACAAACAACAGAGCACTTTTCGTTCATTCCTCATTCTCTGAAAAAGTATCAAAAAGCGACTCATTGTTCAAATTAGGGTTACGACGGAATCAAATAACCTTTGTGACCCTTCTCCTCTTTTTAATTTCTTTTCAGAATTTGAATTTTCGATAGCCACATTTTGGAATTTAAATTTCCAACAGCCACGTCAACCATCTTTTCAGCGTTTGAATATCCAGTAGCCATATAACCCATCTTTTCTTGTAAAATAACACAACTTTTCAAATAATCAAATAACTTTTCAAATAATTCAAATGTTTTTTCAAATATTCAAACAACTTTTCAAATAATCAAAGGACTATCCAAAATAACTAACTACGATTCTATCATGATAGTTTTGTAACACATCCATAGATCAAAAGTTTCAAAATTTTAAACATTTCAAAATTCAAAAATCAAAGCATAGTAACTTGTTTTTTCAATAAAACTGAATGCAGACTCATCTAATACTTGATGCAATACATGAATCAAAACTGGTGTTCAAAATTTGCCATTTTCCATTTTCAAAAATCAAATTATGAATTTTTTGAAAGACCTTACTCCGATACCAATTGTTAGGGGTCATCTCCATGACCAATGGCCTAGCCTGCCACCGTGGCTTATCAACGATGCCTCAGAACTAATTTCACGGTCAGCCTCGCGACTCAACCAACCCAATCTTCCCATTGGGACATGTAGGAGTAAGAGTCTCCTACCCGCCACCAAACAGCCGAGCGAGAACCCCCTATCATGTTCTCTAACTAGCTCAGATACCAATTGTTGGGGATTGCGGAATGGATCGTTCGGGCAAAGTAAACACTAAAGGGGGGTGAATAGTTTTTGTATTAATTTAAACAAAACTAAAAACCAGACAGAACTATGGGATGAGTCAAATACCTCAAACACAATCACAGACATTGATTCAAACACAGATGCAAAATAAACAGAAATAAAAGTGCAGAAAAAGAAAGAAAACACCGGATTTTATACTGGTTCAGATCATTCCTATGTCCAGTCTCGCACAACGCTAGATTGTGCAGAGTTTTATTACTATTTTCAAATAGCCAAATACAACCTCCTTGATTTCACGACTCAACAAGGAGACACCGACTCCTATCCCTTGATTTTGCGGCTCAACATGGGCATACCGACTCCTATTCCTTGATTTCATGACCACAAAGATAAACCGGTTACTCTTTGACTTACAAACAGGGTCTTTCAACCCAAGCAATTACAAAACAGCCCTATAACTCTTCAATTGTACTTGATTCAGAGAGTAGAGAGTGTAGAGAGAAGAAGTTTGATCAATTCAGAGGTGAATTCGGCAGAGTATAAGTGTAAAAACCATAAAAATGAAAAAATAATGATAGGATGAAAGAGGATGAAGATGGAGAAGAAGAGATGTTAAATTTTTTGGTTTTAACCTCTTTTTATAAAGTATGAAGTGTTGCAACGGTTCTGAAGCGTTTCAAATAATGAAAAGACGTATCCCTTCAAAATTAGAAGAACAGCTGTTATATGTCGACAGACATATTTTGCTATGTCGACATAGTCATGTGCAATTTTCATTTCAAAGCATTTTTCAAGTATTTTGATATAAAATTAACTTTAAAAATTCTTGAGTAAAATTCTAATGTTGTAAATCAATATGAAAACATATTTTTAAACTATGTAAATATGTTTATAAAATTATAAGGTTTTAAACTATATAAAATATAAATAAAGTATATATAAAAACTTAAGTATGAAAAACAAGGAAGTATAATAATATAAATAAATATAAAAACAAAATAGAGAGGATTGAGAATAAAATAGAAAAACAAAATAGAGAGGATTGAGAAAAGAATTGAAAAATCAGAATTTAAATTTGAATTTGGATTTGAACCTGGAGTGCTATTTAGAGTCTTACAAAATCTAGACTCTATAATTATATTAATCTTGAAATCTTGATTACTAATGAGTCTTGAATCTACTTTGAATTCTGAATCTCTTAAAGCTCTTAAACTGTATAGTCTTCAGTATTAATTCCTGTATACAAATCCTGCATATATATATTTTAGATAAAGATGTTAGTATATATTTTATAACCAACGATAATAGAAATAAGGTTGTTGTCATCAAAACTCCATTCTCCAACACGTTAGACTTGATCTACATCAAATTGGGGACTTAGGAAGCTTTGAATTGAAGCTTAGGATACCTGTGATACCGCAAGGATTGTGGAGCAGGGAATCAAAAGGCTTTGCAATAAATCCATCAACTTCGTCTAAGTATAATTGGGAGATAACCTCGCGGAAACAAATTCATCTAGAGGTTTTCATGGGTAATTATTTACTCTAAATTCCCTTTATGGTTGCATTGCGGTTGCTAGATTGGATGATAGAAACTTTTTGCAACACGAGTGCGCCAAGCACTCATATATATTATTTGCATAGTAAGGTGTTTTGCATACATACAGTATCACATATTACACTTTCACGCTAGGATTGGGCTCACTTTAGCAAGTCTACAATACATAATCACATTGAGTATGACTGTTTTATGGGTGTATAATAAATAACTTGATTGTATAATATGTTTGTTAAAACAAAAATGTTTTTGACCCTTCGGAAAGATTTCGGGATGAAATCTCTTTTAAGGGGGAAAAATGTAACAATCATAAAATATATCCTAAAGAGACATAGATAATTAAATAAAGAATAAATAATAAGAATTAATAAAGTATCAATGGGTTGAAAATACAAATATTTAATAATTGAGAATTAGGGCACAAAAATGTTACCATTGTATTCGTGGCGGGATTCTAGTGCGTTTTCGTATTTTATTTATCGAAAAGAGTGCGTATGAAAAGTTACTGATAAAACAAGTTGTACAAAAATAATGTACACACAACATTTGAAATTCAAATTGAAATGTAAAACGAGAATAAAAATAAATACATATGGCATAATAGAATGTTCCGTTTGGATTTCAAATTTGTGTATATATAAATATATAAAAAGGGACTAGAATCGTAAGAAAACAAAAAATAGTCAGTCAACCTTAATAACATATTAATATAAAATCAATCGACATGAGAAACAAATTCTCCACGCCCGATCCTTGAGGGGGTGGACCGCTTCCCCTTAAGGGGTCGACAGCCCTCCTAGGGAGGGTGTTGACCATTCTTAAGGCAAATGGGTGGATGGAGGCTGGTTTAGCTTTTCACATGCTCTTGTTGGAATGAACCGTTAAGATTTCATAAAACAAAACTGACGCTCCACAAACACTTCAACTAGTATAAATAAGGCCCTAGCCTCCTCTCCAAACCCTACATTTCGTCCCAAACTCCTCCTCCATTCTGTCTAAATTCCAGAATTAGGTCAGGCTAGTTTCTTCTTCTATCTAACTTATTTTCTACCTTTTACATTCTATATTAAAAATTCTTTTTAGAATTTGGAATTGGATATATATATATATATGTATATAAGATTGTACCCATATTTCTTAACAAGACCCATATGAGGATTTTGTTAAGAAATATGAAGAGTATAAGTATAAAGTAACATCACAAAGACTAAAATTCACAAGATCGCTATAAATAAACACAGCGGAACTTCAATTTTAACTTAAAACGGTATAAGTAGGTCACTACATCGTAAGTCATAAAAGGAAAACCATAGCATTCTCAAATATAACAACAAATCAGAGTAACAAAATAAAAGTATCCTCCTTATCATCAAGTACATAAAATAAATAAAATGTGAGAAAGTACATGTAAGCACAAAAGAAACAAGGCAGATGATAATCTCCAAAGGACTGAGCTGGGTCAAAGCTCTCACAAGACCGCTATAAATAAACACAGCGGAACTTCAGTTTTTCTTAAAACGGTATAAGTAGGTCACTACATCCTAAGTCATAAAAGGAAAACCATAGCATTGTCAAATATAACAACAAATCAGAGTAACAAAATAAAAGTATCCTCCTTATCATCAAGTACATAAAATAAATAAAATGTGAGAAAGTACATGTAAGCACAAAAGAAACAAGGCAGATGATAATCTCCAAAGGACTGAGTTGGGTCAAAGCTCTCTCTCAGGTGTTAGGTCCTTTACCCTGAGAACCTAAGGGGGAGGAAGAAGAGAACAAATCTAGTCATACATAAAGCCTAGTGAGTTCAGTAATTACTAACATGAGTGAAAAAGAGGAAAATATAGACAAGATAATAGAGAGAAGCTCAATATAGTAACTAAGAACAATAGTATATTTCTACAAGATAGTCGATTGTCAAATCATTCAATTTCTACACCAATTTTGTAACACCCCGTATTTTTAAATATATATTTAATTAGTTGTTGGAGGATATCGATATTTTATGGTTTCAGGATTTAGCCCGGGAATGTGTACGATTGTGTTTCTGGTAATTTTCCGATTCATTTTCATATATGACTTCCCCAAACGGAGCCCGTATGGGGAAGTTATTAACAAACAAAGATTTGAAAAGTTATACGCGTATATATGCGTATAAGGTTGAAATTTGAAATTGGATGTATGTTATAAACAGAAGAAAATAATTTACATAAGTAGTATTCAGAAAGAAAATGAACGTTAAAAGCCAATATTAAAAAAAAAGGTAAAAATAACGTTAATGGCATAGGACATGGGTTGACCCAGGTCATACATAGGTCGATCCAGGGGTCGACACACCTTAGAAGTGGGTCGACACATGGGTCGACCTACCAGGGTCCAGCTCCACCCATTTCTAGGGAAAATTGACGTGTTTTTCTCGATTTGTACAGTTCAGATTTTATTTCATTTAATCCGACAGACAAGAATCTCCTGTACACCTATAAATAAACTAGCATGGCCGAACCTCTAACTCATATTTTTTGGAACAACCCAGGGATCTGCCATTTTCTTTCTCCAAATCTTTCAGAAATAAGAATATTAGTTTTTAGGAATTATGATTCAAGGTTTGACAAAGAATATAGGTGTTCATATTTCTTGTCTACGTGAGATAAATTCCATGAATCTGAATTATTATAATTTCTTTGATTCTTTTAGTATCGGATTTGTAAACCCGTGGTTATCTTGATATTGGACCCAATTAGAAAGACCATGGAATAACAAATCTGAATCAGATTCAAGGATTGGAAAGCAGTCAAGTGAGTGGATTTAAATTATACCATTTTATAATGGTATATTTATCTTTACATTCCCCTTAGTTCTTAATGTGATAAATCATTGAAATTCATGATAATTGCAGTATAATCAATTCCCCGAGTACGTTAAGAACATTGCTATTGCACAAATCTGTTCTATTAATTTTCTGTTTGGGTTGAGAATTACTATAATACTAAAATTATGAATTTGACTTTAAATATATATATATATATTCTTAAGATTGATATTCAATAATAAATTGGATATGTTGTAAAAAAAAGTATTACAATGAATTATAGGAATAATGGTAAAAGAACGGATATGCCTAATGAAGTATGAAATTTATAGTAATTGGAAATGGTATATGAGAAACAAAAATTAACATCTAACTCCGAAAATGAAAAGGGGAAATTAGTAGTGGACTGAGTTAGTTGGGACTGGAAAAAATGGATACGTTTCCATGATGGCAAAATTATTAAGAACATATTTGCAAGAAAAAGAAGGAAAAATGGCAGGTTAGTGAGACGACCCGAACTTTCCCGTGAAGGAAAGCCCGGATTGAATTGAGAACACGACAAATTAGAATGCAAACAGAAGAACATTTCATTGCTTATTACAACAATTTCATCACAATACATGAATAATATACAGAAGAAAAATATCAGAGATTTACAAATTACAATGTAGCTGAAAATAATACAAAACACAACTGAAAGGAATATACAGATACAGAGCTTTCCAAATATCATTCCAGCTGTAAACCAAGATCCTGTGAATATAAATCTGCAAAACCAAAACTACTAGCTGCCCGTTTGGAAAATAGGGGCACCCAGAGTTTAGGTTAAAACAATAAACTCCAGGTCAGTCATGTGACTAGTGTGAGAACTAAAACAGTTATTAATCTTTATTTTAAAGTTAGGTAAATCAAGGGACCACGCCATTGAATATGGAACGGGTTTACCCCCAAGAATACCAGTGCATCAAACAAACAACGCAATGCTAAATAAAGAACAATGAAGCTATTATAAGACTCAGCTCCCATTACACGATGCAACGCAAGCCGGAGGATAGATATTTTACCTTATAATAGCCAAAAATGCTTGGTACGTGAAATTCCATATTTTATTATTACTATAAGTGTATAGTGTCAAAAACAACTTCAAATATAAATGTATCAATCATAGACGGCATGAGTGCCCCATACCACTATGTCGCCATACCAGGCTCTAAAATCAAAACCGCAAAATGTCGTATTGGATGTTGGATTTCCATCCGTGAACCAAGGCAAGGGATCGTCCTTACCGCTTCGAGACACTCTAGCCCACCCCTCAGGATTGGAGCTCGAGTGACCCTTGGATCGTCAGGGCCGATCCACTCGATGTGAATTAAAATGCCTGAACACTACGTTTCCCCGCCCTATGGGGCATCAATCTGGTCTGTATAAAGACCATCCACCGGCTCCGCAGAGACCGATATAACCAAGGCGCCTCGCTATCCATCATCCACATAAGTAAAACATCTGGGCATGCAAAACCCAGACACCACTCCTAGCTAGAAGGAAACGTATGCCCTCCCTAAAGTCCTCTCCCGTTTCTGGTTAACACCGGGGTGCGAGACTTGCGAACTAACGCTACACAAAGTTATGCTATATTAAAGCCCTGCATTGATCATCAACCACAAGAATCTGCTTTTCAACAGAAGCCTTGATCATTTGCATCTCAGCATGCCACACAGGCAATTCATGTTATGCAACCGATGTCTATCAATCACACGGAATGAAATCCAATGTCAGACACACATCCGTTTACAAGTTCGTTCTGGGACTAGACAAAACCGAAGACACCTTATTCCTCGTCCCGTATGTACAATACATGAGAGAGGTCCTCGCATATTCAGTCGATCTCCAAGTACGTCTGGATGATGACCACATATTACCTTGTCTTGGGTGTACAGCCCAATCAAGACATCAGTAATCATCCAAACGATGTGAAGACCTCTGGTCTTCGACCACCATCTTCATCCTCGACATATTGTCGAATCAGTTATTCAGAATGGGATAAACCCGGTCTTTCTAATAACTGGCGTATATAATAAACAAGTGCTATAAAAACACAACATACGCCTCATTCCAATCCAGAATATTCCTTTATTCAAATATTCTTATACTTTGGGAAAGGTTCCCATTAATTTTATCAAAGATAAATTCTTTAAATTTATTCTTTAATCTTCCTTCGGAAATCAAATCCATATCAAATTTTGGTTTATCCAAACTAGTTGGGATTAGAGAACCTTACGGAAGTAATCATTTGTTTTAATTTCCCAATCCCAACCTATTCATCCCATGAAGTAAAACTGGTAATACTTCATATCTAACACAACAGTGTCATCGGTAAAACTAATTACCATTTCACGTTCAAATCTAATTAAAGATTTAACTAACGCTTAGAGCAAAACTGGTGATACTCCATTATCAATCATTTCTTGGATTTGATCATTTTAGTTATCAAATTCACCTTTCAATCTATTTAAAGATTCATTAAAACTCTATTTCAGTTTTAATTTCCAAAAATCATTACTTAATGATTATTCAAAGTTAAGAAATAAATCTTATCTTTAACTGTGTTAAAGAACTAATGTTATTTAAAACATAGCTCACGACAAACCCAAAATCACATTCCATTAACAATGGAATGTTCATGGAAAATAAATCAATATATATAACCGATATGAACTTCCATATCCGACCGATACTATAAATGGAATAACGACAAAGCCTCTTAAATTCAATATATAGTATCAGTCTTCCTCCACAGAAGTCCACTTCGATTATTACCAAATCGAATTCCATTCCATTCCAATTTATATATTGGAAAACTTCACTTTGGAAAATTTCCTTTAAATCTTAACAAAAGATTTATAAATTCCAAATCACATTTCAATGTAAATCGGGTTAAAGAACGAATGTCGTTAAAAACACAGTTCACGATAAACCCAATTCACATTCCATTTTATTCCAATTATTACATATAATTGGAAACTCTAACAATCTTAATTAAAAGATTTATTCTCTTCACATGGGGTTTCAGAACAGTGTTACTGAAGACACCATTCACAACAAACCCAAAATCCCATTTGATATCAAATACAAGGCTCTGAATAGAAAATATATCGTCTTATATTCAATATCAAATTCTACAATCAACAAATATCGTATTGGAAATAATGATATTAATATATCTTTCAAATTTCCATAACAATATCTGCATAATCACGAAATCCAACATCGAAATATTCCGAAGACAATTTCGATTCAAATCCATTCCAATTTATATATTGGAAATTCTGGTTATTTGTAAAACCATTTCAAATTCAACTTATTTATTTAAAAATAATTGGATTATAATTCTAGTTCATACTAGTTCATTTCGATAAAAAAACTATTTTTATCTTTTCAAATATGGAAATTTTCATCCTAATTCTTCCAAATCATTTCTTATGATTTTACACCAATTATTGATATTTTTAATAATTTTACCAAGGCCCGTACAGTCGATTTCGATAAACGGCCATCGAACTGAACTTACAGCGATCTTTTCCAAATTTGATTTGGAAATAATTTCAAATCCAACCATTAGATTTAAAATCTCTAATATTCGTTAGAAAACTCTTTCGATACGAACCCAACGGTTCCGGTTTTAGGAGAATCCGACGGTCGAATCTCCCGTAATACCCATCCGAAGTCAATGGTCGAAATTCGCGAACTACAGCAACGCGGCGCGTTCTATTCAGGCCATTATATTATATATAATATATATTTCGTCGATTTCCATTTAAAACATATTTTATAAATCGTTTTAATACATTTTCAAAATGATTTCAACTTCATATTCGATTTCAAATCAAAATTGAATATTCCATCTCATTAATATATAAATGAATATTTTCAAAACATTAGATTTTTGAAATCAATTCCTTTTCAATATTTATTATAAAAATGAATAAAGTCGATATAAATATTGTTTGCGTCAAAATAGCGCATATCTAATCAACACTGCTATATATATTAAAATATATTTGTGTCCATGCCAAATCAGACATCAAAATCAAATTTTGATCTTTTACTGAATATTATTTTAAAAGTGTTCATTATTTTAAAATATTCATTCGTTTTGAAGTAGAATCAGACACAGTCGATTACCATATAATGTAATTTATATGGATTTCATACAATACATGTATACAACAACAATGATACTCAATCAACCATCATCCATAGTGCATTCTACACTGCATAAGCATTAAATATAAATATTTAACGCTTACAACAGCCTGTCAACCAATCGATCGACATACAACTAAACAATTGGGATTAGTGTACGTCAAATATCATCCCAACACCCGTGTGGGATTTCAATCAATCAAACACATATTTTATTTGTGCAGTTGGGCGACGTGTAAAATTTATCGTCCCAATCCATATCAGTCAAATGGTGTACATAAAGAAATCGTTTGATTTGTAATTGAATATTTATTTTATTCATATACACGTTAAAAATTATATTTTTAACGGTAAAATACTTATTCAGTTCATTTACACAATAAAAATGATATTTTTATTGTTCTAACATATTTTAGTAAATTTCGACGACATAACGACGCGATACTAGAACCGGGATAAGGTCTAGCCTTATCCCTTGCCCAATAATGGCTCGTGCCATGTACATACCAATTCAATCAAATCATTTCAATTCCCAAACTGAATTCAACCAAATAATCCAATCAATCAACCAAACAATCACACAAGTCATCCATGATTTGTGGCCGACGAGGAGCAGTTCATATAAGCAATTATAGAATAAATAACTGTATAAGAAAATATGGTGAGGAGTTCTCACCTTTGGGATCCACTCCGCAATTTTTATTTCTGAATTTCAGAACAGGCCTGATTTGCCTGAAATTCCAACACAATCTCCTTCACGCTGTTCATAGTAAAAATCACATTTTTATTTCAGTTCTAAAAATTATATTTTTTAGTTCGCTAAAAATTATATTTTTTAATACTCTACATATATAAAAATCATATTTTTAATGTCGCTACATGTACATAAAAATCATATTTTTATAACGCTACTACATAGGTAAAAATCATATTTAATCTAAAAATCATATTTTTATCTTTCTAAAAATATTTCCATGCCATACACTAGTTAAAAATCATATTTTTAATCTTACCAAAAATAATTCCTTTCTACGATAAAAATCCTATTTTTAACTAACCAAAAATGATTTTTTACATAACTAAAAATAATAACTTTATGTAATTAAAAATCGTAACTTTATATAAATAAAAATCATAACTTTATATAAATAAAAATCCTAACTTTACATACTTCATACATCAAAAACCATAGAAGCTTTAAAGCGGAGAAAACTCACATATTTTTTATCGCCCGGATTTTATGTTCTGGTTCCAGAATTTGCAAACAAGCTTCAATCTTCAAACCATCTCTTTTTCTAGCATAAACGCGCCATTCTGGATAATTTTTGCCTGGTCTTCCTTCCGAAATTGTGCCATTTCACTGGAAATCACGAAAAGACAGTATTTGGATAGTATTTAGACAACAGATTTTGGATGCGTTTTTCGGATAGCTCTGCAATCCAATATAGGACTTCCATATAGAAAATCGAAGAGAAAAACATACTTTTCGATTTTGGTGTTTTGCAGTTTTGGCCAGAAATTCACGGTTTGGGAGTTATTGGCGAAATAGTGACCGGGTGTTATTTGCAAAACGTGTTTTTTTGTTGAAAAGAGAGATTTTGTGATTTTGGGGCCCACGGCCAAGGGGAGGGTGACCAGCAGTGGTGCTGGGCCTGATGGAGCATGGGGAGGCTGCGGTAAGGTGGTGGCATGGTGGGGGTAGCCCACGGCAGCGGGGTTTGGTGATTTGGGGCTTAGGGTTTTCAATTTGAAGAGAGAAAGAGGAGGAGAGAGAGGAGAGGAGGAAGAGGAGGAAGAGGAGAAGGGGAGGAGGAGGAGGAAGAAGTGGTGGCAGAGCTGGCGCAAGGGGGGTGGCTCTGCAGCAATGGGTTTCCTCTTTTTTTCACGTTGGTTTGAGTTGTGAGGGGGAGAGAAGGTGAGGGTTGACTTTATATAATTGTTTAATTATTTAATTCCAAAAAGTTACTTTTTTATTCTGACTCTAAATCAAACCCAACTACTGACATCCCTAGCTAATTACCCCCATTTCGGACACAATGAGATATGTCCCGTAAGCCAGTTTGACTGTTTCCATCAGTTTTTCTCAAAATTAAAATATGAATCAATGTATCGAATTTTAACGTACATTTTAATTTACTGGGGCCACATACTGACTCCAAAAATTCCAAAAAAAAAATCTAGCTATGTTTTGACGATACGGTCCTAACAAATCCAATTTCATCGAATTTCAAGACCAATTAAAAAATGGTCATTTTCCGGTCGATCCAAATTGACTAAAACTGCTAAAACATGTTTTCTTATGCCACACTCACATATTGATTCCAACAATTATGAATTTTGGAACATAGCAATAACTTGTCATCCCGAATCCAATAAAAGCAGTGTCATCAAAAACGGAGGTCGTTTGCAAAATTTCCATTTTTAAGGGCTATATTTTCCATAGCAACTATTCTGAATTTTCAATTGGACATAACTTTTTATTCCTGCTATGAAATTTTGATTCTTCAGATTCGTTGGAAAGATATTTTCAAATAGATTCTAATATTTTTGGTTTTGCTAAAATCCAGTTTATTTTGAATCCTGTACATTCATTTAAAATTTGAAATCGAATTTTCAAACTACCGCGCCATTATCAATTCCTTTTATAATTAAAATAAATATTTATATTCTAACTTAGATTTAAATAAATATTATACGTTCTAATTCTAATCAAAATAAATTTCTAGTTGTAATTATTTAAAATAATTCATTTTAAATATTCAAAATTCATTAAAATTGCCAAAATAAAAATTTTAAATTGGTTCTAATTTTCCGGGTTGTTACAATCTCCTCCACTTAAAATCTTTTCGTCCTCGAAAAGGAATGGAGCTGAAAGTTGTTTTACAAACCAACTCAACTTTCATTCCGGCATTCATTCTTCAACTTTTGAATTTTCCAATTCTTCAAAAATTTGGCTAACACCCTAAATTTTTGAAAAATTTCGCCATAACCTCCTTTGTTCGGGGAGCACCGAGAAAAATCCCCAAACAGTCACACAGGCCCTCTCATCTCAAAAAGAAAAAGCTAAGCGGCTAGCCAATCGGCTCATAAAATCATCCAAACCCAATAAATTAGTAAACATGTACCTATTTGTCGGGCATACAATTTTATTCCTCTTCTCTAGCCTCCTTGCTATGACCTGTTCAATGTGTATACATGTATATGTATGCATTTTCAAGCAAATTCCAATTCAGTTCAATATCTGATAAAATTTGGTTATATGTATCGTTCTTTCACATAATGGTTTTATTAGATAACAAATAACCGTACAATACAACCATCAATCAATTAGTGAATTAATGTTTCAAATTCATAATTTTGACATATATACAAAAAATCGTGTTTTTGATGCCAATTTACAACAATAACTCTATCTAGTTTTGGTTCTCACACCAGTCAAATGTAAATATATAGATATCTCACTTTCGAAACTCGAACATAAATACTAATGATGTCATGACAATCATCAGTACCATCTCCGGCCGACTAGAGTGTGATTCTATTTCTATCCAGTATATTCGAGGCTTCAAATACACATGGATCAGATGTATATTAGAATCTCTATATACTTTGTTGTCCAAATCAATATAAAAATAATATTCAAATACGAATAATTGATTAAAATTTTCAAAACAAAAATTGTTTTCATCTTTATTTTAAAAAAACTCTCTTCCAACTCATTCAAGGATACTATTGATCCCATCTCTAATGAGTCATTCTCATTGGATATTACTAATTCAATCTCCTATGAATTCTTTCGTTTGGTTCTAACGTGTCTTGTTCTCCGAGCTCTGTAAACCAAAGCTCTGATACCAGATGAGACGCCCGAACTTCCCCGTGAAGGAAAGCCCGGATTGAGTTGAGAACACGACAAATCAGAATGCAAACAGAAGAACATTTCATTGCTTATTACAACAATTTCATCAGAATACAGGAATATTCCAGAGTATGCATGAATAATATAGAGAAGAAAAATATCAGAGATTTACAAATTACAATGCAGCGGAAAATAATACAAAACACAACTGAAAGGAATATACGGATACAGAGCTTTCCGAATATCATTCCAGCTGTAAACCAGGATCCTATGAATATAAATCTGCAAAACCAAAACTACTAGCTGCCCGTGTGCAAAATAAGGGCACCCAGAGTTTAGGTTAAAACAATAAACTCCAGGTCAGTCATGTGATTGGTGTGAGAACTAAAACAGTTATTAATCTTTATTTTAAAGTTAGGTGAATCCAGTGACCACGCCATAGAACACGGAACGGGTTCACCCCCAAGAATACCAGTGCATCAAACAAACAGCGCAATGCTAAATAAAGAACAATGAAGCTATTATAAGACTTAGGTCCCATCACACAATGCAACGCAAGCCGGAGGATAGAGTTTTTACCTTATAATAGCCAAAAATGCTTGGTACATGAAATTCCATATTTTATTATTACTATAAGTGTATAGTGTCAAAAATAACTTCGAATATAAATGTATCAATCATAGACGGCATGAGTCCCCCATTCCACTATGTCGCCATACTAGGCTCTACAATCAAAACCACAAAATGTCGTATTGGAAGTTGGATTTCCATTTGTGAACCAAGGCAAGGGATCGTCCTTACCACTTCGAGAAGCTATAGCCCGCCCCTCAGAATCATAGCTTGAGTGACCCTTGGATCGTCAGGGCCGGTCCACTGTCCACTCGATGTGGATTAAAATGCCTGAACACTACGTTTCCCCGCCCTATGGTGCGTCAATCTGGTCTGTATAAAGACCATCCATCGACTCCGCAGAGACGGATATAACCGAGGCGCCTCGTTATCCATCATCCGCATAAGTAAAACATATGGGCATGCAAAACCCAGGCACCACTCCTAGCTAGAAGGGGACGCATGCCCTCCTTGAAGTCCTCTCCCATTTCTGGTTCACACCAGGGTGTGAGGCTCGCGAATTAACGCTACGCAAAGCTATGTTATATTAAAGCCGTGCTTTAATCATCAACCACAAAACTCTGCTTTTCAACAGAAGCCTCTATCATTTGCATCTCAGCATGCCACACAGGCAATTCATGATATGCAAATGATGTCTATCAATCACACAGAATGAAATCTGATGTCAGACACACACATCCATTTACAAGTTAGTTCTGGGACTGAACGAAACCGGAGGCACCTTATTCCTCGTCCCGTATGTCCAATACAAGAGAGAGGTCCTTACATATCCAGTCGATCTCCAAGTACGTCTGGACGATGACCACTAATTACCTTGTCTTGGGTGTATAGCCCAATCAAGACATCAGTAATCATCCAAACGATTTGAAGACCTCTGGTCTTCGACCACCGTCTTCATCCTCTACATATCGTCGAATCAGTTATTCAGTATGGGTATACTCAGTCTTTCTGAATAACTCATGTATATAATAAACAAGTGCTATAAAAAACACAACATACGCCTAATTCCAATCCAGAATATTCCTTTGTTCAAATATTCTTATACTTTGGGAAAGGTTCCCATTAATTTTATCAAAGACAAATTCTTTAAAAAAATTCTTTAATCTTCCTTTGGAAATCAAATCCATACCAAATTATGGTTTATACAAACTAGTCGGGATTAGCGAACCTTACCGAAGTAATCATTTGTTTTAATTTCCCAATCCCAACCTATTCATCCCATGAAGTAAAAAATGATAATACATCATATCTAACACCACCGTGTTATTGGTAAAATAAATTACCATTTCACGTTCAAATCTAATTAAAGATTTAACTAACGCTTGGAGCAAAACTGGTGATACTCCATTCTCGATCATTTCTTGGATTTGATCATTTTAGTTATCAAATTCACCTTTCAATCTATTTAAAGATTCATTAAAACTCTACTTCAGTTCAAATTTCCAAAAATCATTACTTAATGATTATTCAAAGTTAAGAAATAAATCTTATCTTTAACTGGGTTAAAGAACTAATGTCATTTAAAACACAGCTTATGATAAACCCAAAATCACATTCCATTAACAATGGAATGTTCACGGAAAACAGATCGATATATATAACTGATATGAACTTCCATATCCAACCGATACTATAAATGGATAACGACAAATCCTCTTAAATTCCATATAAAGTAACAGTCTTCCTCCACAGAAGTCCACTTCAATTATTACCAAATCGAATTCCATTCCATTCCAATTTATATATTGGAAAACTTCACTTTGGAAATTTTCCTTTAAATCTTAACAAAAGAATTATAAACTCCAAATCACATTTCACTGTAAATCGGGTTAAAGAATGAATGTCGTTAAAAACACAGTTCACGATAAACCCAATTCACATTCCATTTTATTCCAATTATTACATATAATTGGAAACTTTAACAATCTTAATTAAAACATTTATTCTCTTCATATGGAGTTTCAGAACAGTGTTACTGAAGACACCGTTCATGACAAACCCAAAATCCCATTTGACATCAAATACAAGGCTCTGAATAGAAAATACATCGGCTTATGTTCAATATCAAATTCTACAATCAACAAATATCATATTGGAAAAAATGATATTAATATATCTTTCAAATTTCCATAACAATATCTATATAGTCACGAAATCCAACATCGAAATATTCCGAAGACAATTTCGATTCAAATCCATTCCAATTTATATATTGGAAATTTGGGTTATTTGTAAAACCATTTCAAATCCAATTTATTTATTTAGAAATAATTGGATTATAATTCTAGTTTATACTAGTTCTTTTCGATAAAAATCTATTTTTTATCTTTTCAAATATGGAATTTTTCATCCCAATTCTTTCCAAATCATTTCTTACGATTTTACACCAATTATTGATATTTTTAATAATTTTACCAAGGCCCGTATAGTCGATTTTCATAAACGGCCATCGAATTGCACTTACAGCGATCTTTTCCAAATTTGATTTGGAAATAATTCCAAATCAAACCGTTAGATTTCAAATATCTAATATTCGTTAGAAAGCTCTTTTCGATACGAACCCAAGGTTCAGGTTTTAGGAGAATCCGACGGTCGGATCTCCCGCAATATCCATCCGAAGTCAATGGTCGAAATTCACGAACTGCCGCAGTGTGGCGCGTTCTATTCAGGCCATTATATTATATATATAATATATATTTCGTCGATTTCCATTTAAAACGTATTTTATAAATTGTTTTAATTCATTTTCAAAACGATTTCAACTTCATATTCAATTTGAAATCAAAATTGAATATTCCATATCATTAATATATAAATGAATATTTTCAAAACATTAGATTTTTGAAATCAATTCCTTTTCAATATTCATTATAAAAATGAATAAAATCGATACAAATATTGTTCGCATCAAAATAGTGCATATCTAATCAACACGGCTATATATATTTAAATATATTTGTGTCCATACCAAATCGGACATTAAAATCAAATTTTGATCTTTTACTGAATATTATTTTAAAAGTATTCATTATTTGAGAATATTCGTTATTTTAAAATATTCATTCGTTTTGAAGTAGAATCAGACACAGTCAATTACCATATAATGTAATTTATATGGATTTCATACAATACATGTATATAACAATAATACTCAATCAACCATCATCCATAGTGCATTCTACACTGCATAAGAATTAAATATAAATATTTAACGCTTACAACAGCCTGTCAACCATTCGATCGACATACAACTAAACAATTGGGATTAGTGTACGTCGAATATCATCCCAACACCCGTATGAGGTTTCAATCAATCAAACACAGATTTTATTTGTGCAGTTGGGCGACATGTAAAATTTATCGTCCCAATCCATATCAGTCAAATGGGTGTACATAAACAAATCGTTCGATTTGTAAATGAATTATAGTTTTAACGATAAAATATTTATTTGGTTCATTTACACAATAAAAATGATATTTTTATTGTTCTAACATACTTTAGGAAATTTCGGCGGCATAACGAAGCGATACTAGAACAGGGATAAGGTCTAGCCTAATCCCTCGCCTAATAATGGCTCGTACCATGTACATACAATTCTAATCAAATCATTTTAATTCCCAAACCAAACAATCACACAAGTCGTCCATGGTTTGTAGACGACGGGGAGCAGTTCATATAGGCAGTTATATAATAAGTAACTGTATAAGAAAATATGGTGAGGAGTTCTCGCCTTTGGGATCCACTCCGCCATTTTTATTTCTGAATTTTAGAACAGTCCTGACTTGCCTGAAATTCCAACGCAATCTCCTTCCCGTTGTTCATAGTAAAAATCACATTTTTATTTCAGTTCTAAAAATTATATTTTTTTTTTACTTCGCCAAAAATTATATTTTTTAATACTCAACATATGTAAAAATCATATTTTTAATGTCGCTTCATGTACATAAAAATCATATTTTTATAACGCTACTACGTAGGTAAAAATCATATTTAATCTAAAAATCATACTTTTATCTTTCTAAAAACATTTCCATGCCATACACTAGTTAAAAATCATATTTTTAATCTTGCCAAAAATATTTCCTTTCTACAATAAAAATCATATTTTTAACTAACCAAAAATGATATTTTTACATAACTAAAAATCATAACTTTATGTAATTAAAAATCATAACTTTATATAATTAAAATCATAACTTTACATACTTTATACGTCAAAAACCATAGAAGCTTTAAAGCGGAGAAAACTCACATATCGCTCGGATTTGCTATTCTGGTTCCAGAATTTGCAAACGAGCTCCAATCTTCACACCATCTTTTTTTTTAGCTTAAACGCGCCATTCTAGACAACTTTCATCTAGTGGTCTTCCTTCCGAAAATGTGCCATTTCACTGGAAATCACGAAAAGACAGTATTTGGACAATAGATTTTGGAAGCGTTTTCCAGACAGCTCCGCAATCCAAAATAGGACTTCTATATACCAAATCGAAGAGAAAATCGTGCTCTTCGATTTTGATACTGTGCAGTTTTGGTCAGAAATGCACGGTTTGGGAGTTATTGGCGAAATAGTGACAGGGTGTTATTTGCAAAACGGGAATTTTTGTTGAAAAGAGAGATTTTGGGATTTTGGGGCCAATGGGAGGGAGGGCGGCCAGCAGCAGCGGCGGGCTTGATGGAGCATGGAGAGGCTGCAGCAAGGTGGTGGTGTGGTGGTGGTGGCCCACGGTAGTGGGGTTTGGTGATTTGGGGCCTAGGGTTTTCAATTTGAAGAGAGAAATAGGAGGAAGAGGAGGAAGAAGTGGTGGCGGCGCTGGCGCAAGGGGGTGGCGCTGCAGCGACGGGTTTCCCTCTTTTTTTCATGTTGGTTTGAGTTGTGAGGGAGAGAGAAGGTGAGGGTTGACTTTATATAATTATTTAATTCCAAAAAGTTACTTTTTCATTCTAACTCCAAATCGAACCCAACGACTGACATCTCTAGCTAATTACCCCCATTCCGGACACAATGAGATATGTCCCATAAGCCAGTTTGACTGTTTCCATCAGTTTTTCTCAAAATTAAAATATGAATCAATATATCGAATTTTAACGTACATTTTAATTTACTAGGGCCACATACTGACTCCAAAAATTCCGGAAAAATAAATCTAGCTATGTTTTGATGATATGGTCCTAACAAAACTAATTTCGTCGAATTTGAAGACCATTTGAAAAATGGTCATTTTCTGGTCGATCCAAATTGACTAAAACTGCCAAAACACGTTTTCTTGTGCCACGCTCACATATTGATTCCAACAATAAAGAATTTTGGAATATAGGAATAACTTGTCATCCTGGATCCAACAAAAGTGGTTTCGTCGAAAATGGAGGTCGTTTGCAAAATTTTCATTTTTAAGAGCTATATTTTCCATAGCGACTATTCTGAATTTTCAATTGGACATAACTTTTTATTCCCGCTATGAAATTTTGATTTTTCAGATTCGTTGGAAAGATATTTTCAAATAGATTCTAATGTTTTTGGTTTTGCTAAAATCTGGTTTATTTTGAATCCTGTACATTCATTTAAAATTTGAAATCGAATTTTCAAACTACCACGCCATTATCAATTCCTTTTATAATTAAAATAAATATTTATATTCTAACTTCGATTTAAATAAATATTATACGTTCTAATTCTAATCAAAATAAATTTCTAGTGGTAATAATTTAAAATAGTTCATTTTAAATTCTCAAAATTCATAAAAATTGCCAAAATAAAAATTTTGAATTGGTTCTGATTTTCCGGGTTGTTACAGTTAGTGTGAAATAAGAGTTCTTTCACTATACTGCACACTAATCAAACAAATACATATATGTCCACAATGAAAACAAAAGAAATAACTTGCACCTACAAACCCTAATTAATACACGTTATGGAAATGGATTTTGTACTAACCAATCCAACGAGGTGTATGAAATAATTTCCTAAAATAATAAGAATGTACAATACGATAAATAAAAGAAGGTTACAATAGTAAAAGTTTGGTTAATTTGAAGGGAACTAAGGAAAATGTGATGAACCGGGAATATAACTTGTTATAATTAATTATTTGAATGAGAATGAAATATAATAGGTAGGCTTATCCTGAGAACAAATGAAATTATAACGTATATTATTATTAATAACGAACAAGAGAACTTATTAATAAACCTTAGTTAAGGGAACTATGTTAATAAGCAAACCCACAACAACAATTGTGGTAACGGTGTAAGATACGAATATAATCAAATGAGAAACAATAAAGTAGGCTTATTATTAGTAGACTTCTAATTAGAAATATTAAGTCTAATAAAATAAATAGTAAGCAGAAGTCCGCTCAGTTGGCATATAGCTGATTGAAGAAAGTAAGCAGTTGATTGTGAGTTAATGAACCAAGTAACTTGAATAAGAAATAAATATGCAGATAATCAAGTCAATTAGCTACATGATGAGATAAAGCAAACACATGATTAAAAGATTAGATGTAGAATCTAACGACGCAATGGCATAATGCGTTGGAACCAGCCCATTGCGTATTGAGATGAAGAACCCAACGGGGTAAATCATCGTGATGTCTGGAGACACGAGAGGAGCACGTCCAACTAGTTATGCTACGGAACTGTAAGGAAGTACGAGACTTCTATGGGACAAGGGAGGGTACTCTAAGATGGCCCTCTTAGAAATTCGGATGAAGTTTTATGCCCAGAGGCAGGTCTATAGTTCTATCTAAGAGTATACCTTGGTTGCAATTATGATGTGGCAGCCAGAAGGCTGGGTGGATGACCTTAAGATGATCCGACGGTTTCCTTGCTCGGGGAGGAGGCTGGTCAGGACCAAATAAGGATAGTAATTGTCGAATATATGTCATCGACGGTCAGTGGGATGTTGAAAGAATAAGTGCTAAGTTAACAAGCAATGTTCTTTCACTATCCAGGAATCAGTGAGGGACACGCAAAATTGGATGCTAGATTGGTTATTAGGGGCACGTCATTAGTTGTTGATGTAGTCTTTCATTGTTGGAGAATGGAGTTTTGATGACAACAACCTTATTTTAATATTAATTTATTATAAAATATATACTAACACTTCTATCTAGAATATATATATAGGATTTATATACAGGAATTATTACTGAAGACTGTACAGTTTTAAGGATGTTAAGATTCAGAATTCAGAAATGTTTCAAAACTCATGAATATTCAAGATTTCAAGAGTTCAAGATAAATGTAGTTATAGAGTCTAGATTATGTAAGACTCTGAATAGCACTCCAGGTTCAAACTCAAATTTATTTCAAACTCTGATTTTCAAATTCTGTTTTCAAATTCTATCTTCAGTCTATTTCTTCTCTATTTTCTTTCTATTTTTTTATTTGATTTTAAACTTAAATTTTATAAGCTTTAAATATTTTATATACTTTATATTTATAGTTTTAAACTCTATAATTTTATAAATATATTTACATAGTTTATATTTATGTTTCTATATGATTTTCTACTTTACAATATTTATTTATAACACTATATTTTAATTCAATAATTTCCAGAATTATATATATCAAAACACTTGAAAAATGTTCAAATTTCAATTTTATACATATATTTTTCGACATGCATATATATATATACATATATGTATATATATGTATATATATATATACATGTCGACATATATCTGTCATTTTTTTCAAATTTGAAAGGAAGTGTCTTTTCACCATTTGTGATGGTTCTGAGACGTTGCCATCTTTCACACATTATAAAAAGGGTTGATTTCTAGTTTGTAATCACTTCTTCTTCTCCACTTTCACTCTCTTTCATTACACCATTATTTTTCATTATTTTTATGATTTCTACATCTATACCCTGTCGAATTCAATTCTGTTTTCACTAATCTTTTTCTCTTTACACTCTCTACTCATTACTATCTGAATCAAGTGCTATTGAAGAGTTATAGGGTTGTTTGTAATCGTTTGGGATGAGTAAAGGAATCGGTGGTATCCCTTATAGCTGTGAAATCAAGGACGAGTAATCGGTGGTATCCCTTGTAGTTGTGAAATCAAGGAAGGTATACTTGATCAAGTGTGTGTGTGGAATCGGAGGTATCCCTTGTCGCTGTGAAATCAAGGAGGGTTGTAATTGGATATTGATATAGTAATAAAAATATGTGTAATCTAGCGTTCCGTGGGACTGGATGTAGGAGCAATTCCGAAGCAGTATAAAATCTAGTGTGTTCTTTCCTTTTCTGCACTTTATTTTTGGTTATCATTGCATTTGTGTTTGATTATGTGTTTGTGATTGTTTCTATGGTTTTTGATTCATATAGTAGTTCATATAAGTTCAGATTTTGTTTAAATTCTCAAAAACACTATTCACCCCCTTCTAATGTTTGTTTTGCCTTAACGATCCATTCCGCAATCCATCAATTGGTATTAGAGCAAGGTTTTTCAGAAAGTTCGTAATCTAATTTTTTAATTAGCGATAATGGCAACCAACACTGGTAGTAATAATAGTTCTTTTGTAGAGGGTCGATCCACTGTCATACCACCACTGTTTAATGATAGTAATTATTCATATTGGGCGTGTAGAATGAAAATATATTTACAGTCGGCAGGATTAGACCCATGGAATAGTACACAAAGTGAATTTGTTGAACCCACAACTACTTTTGCACAATAGACAAATGAATAAAAGACTGCTGCACAAAGCAATTCTAAAGCTATGAATATGTTATTTTGTTCATTAGATAGGAATGAGTTTAATAAAGTGTTAATATGTAAAACTGGTTATGAAATTTGGAGAACTTTACTAGTTACTCATGAAGGAAATAGTAAAGTTAAACAAACTAAAATATCAATGTTAGTTAATCAGTTTGAATTATTCAAAATGAACGAGAATGAGTCTATTTCAGATATGTATTGCAGATTTTAAGAGATAGTGCATTCATTAACAGCACTTGGAAAAACTTATTCTGAAATAGACTAAGTCAGAAAAATATTAAGTTCATTGACTCCAGAATAGGATCAAAAAAATTTGGCAATTGAAGAAGCCAATAATGTCGATGAAATGAAGATTGAGGAGTTTATCAGAAATTTGACGTCATATGAAGTCCAATTACAGAAGATAAACGAAAACAGGCCAATTGAGAAGAAATCTATTGCATTAAAAGCAACAGCAAATGATTTTGACTCAAGTAGTGAAGATAATGAAGAGACGTCTCTTATGACAAATCGTTTTTGAAAATTTCTGGGATATAGAAAGAAAAATTATTACCAAGGAAGTTCAAGAAGCAACGATGGTCGATGTTATAACTACAACAAAGCAGGCCATATAAAGAAAATGTGTCCATATCCAGATAAATCGGCTCAACAAATAGACAACAGCAATTCATCAAGTAAGAGAAAGAAAGCATATGCAGCAACGTTAGATGATTCAGATTCATCATCAAGTGATGAAGAGCCAGAAACCGGAAATTCGAATATATGCTTTACTATAATTCAGAGTTCAGAAAATTTCAAAGAAAATGAACGAAAAACCGGGTACGCCTTAATTAATTTATAATTTTATTTGGTTGAGTGGTTGCTTTGTTTGTTTGCTTTGATTTGAATTCAAAAAATTTAAAATTTAAACTTGAAATTTGAAATTCAAATTTGAATTTTGAATTTTGAAATTCAAAATAATAATATAATAATAAATAACAAATAAAATAAATTGTTTGTGTGTCTGATAGGATTAGATTTATTTCAGGAAATGATAAACCTGAAATCTAAATCAATAATATAAGTCACATTTCACATAAATCAAATTTCCCTTGATAATGAGTACATTCGTCGACATACATATGTCCATATGTCGACATATATTGACCAGTAATTTGAAATTCAAATTTTAAATTTCAAAGGTTTAAACTTTCAAACTTACCTCCAACTTTTCACCAACTCTCAACACTACACCAAACAGGCTCGTTTGTAACACTTATTTCGCTGGTGATTGTCATGGTTATTATTGTTACAAAAGACTCACGGTTATAACTGTAATTTTAGCTACTCACGGTTAATTCCGTTACGTCACTCAATTACCCTGGGTAAAATAGTCAATTCCTATTATGGAGTTTATTACGCTTCCAAATTGAATGAAACAAATCACACAAACCCCTTTGCAGGGGCTCGAAGAAAAATATTAGGTTTTGGTTCTCCCAAAATCGGTTGTGGCTAAATATAACAATTAGGTTTTGGTTCTCCCAAAATCGTCTGTTGTTGGAATCGTGGTTCTACTGTGGTCAAGGTATGGTGTTGGAACGATTAGGTTTTCATTGTTTAAATATAACATTTTTTGGTTTCAATGTTGAATCTTGTGGTTTTCATTGTTGGAAACGATTAGGTTTTGATTGTTTAAATCTTAGGTTTAGATGTAGAATCTCGTGGGTCAAAATCAATTTTAAATATAACAATGATTTAATATTAAAACCAGTTTTAGATTTGCTTGATACACTTTCTTTCTCTAACTATGCAACTGTAGACAACAATGCATTTGGTAGGATTGGGTAGAATGATGTTGGAATGCTCCGTTATTTATAGGAAAACTCATATTATTTGTGATAGTTGAGTTCTATTTGAAAGATATATGTTATGAATGGTTTTAAAACTAGTTTAAAAGTGAATTTGTTGAATTTGAATTGCTTAGTGTTGACTGATCTCCGTTTCAACTCGGTTGCGGTTTTTTTCATTTATCGAGTTCAGTTGATAATAAAAGTGAAAATTAGGCACACATCCCTAAAAAAAACTTAATTAGGCTCACATCCGGGCATGAACTTATTATAAATTAGGTCCCTATTTTTTAAAAGTAGCCAAAAAATGAATAAACAAAATAAAAAATACGAAAATTATTATTTAACTAAATTATGCATTCCACAAAAAAATCGGTCAAAAAAATAAAAAAAAAAGTGAAAAATGCAGTTAAATGCATAGTGTTATGCAAGAATTCCAATTTCTTGCATATATATATGTGCAAGTATTTCCAGAGTTGCATTTGCGTTTGATTTTTTTTCATATTTATGTGCAAGTATTGCATAATTCTTGCATAAAGATATGCAATATTTCATAAAAGTGCAACTCAATTCATCTTTATTTGCATTCAAGTGTGCTAGTAAATCCGAAACATGCATACATGTGTGCAACATACCTGCAGGAAAACCGTTAGCATAATTCCATTTAAGCAATAATTGCATATATGTATGCAAGTATTGGCAATACTTGCATATATATATATATATATATATATATATATATATATATATATGTATATGTATGTATATATATATATATGTATGCAACTTTTTTTCCTTGGCGTGGACTTCTGCTATTATTTCCAGATTTTAAATTTCTTTTTTTTAATCACTGTCGCACTTTTTTTTGGAAGAGTATGCGGGAGGCATAACAAAATAAGTAGCAGGCGGAACCATGAAAGTAGGATGCGAATCCTACAAAAAAAGAGGTGGGAATTCAAAAATAGGGGGCAAATTTATATTATAAACTATGACCGGATGTGAGCCTAATTTTGAAACTTAACAGGGACCTGTAAAAAACGCAACCCATAATAAAATGTCATGAAATTTTTGCCCTTTTTTTATTTAAGTTGCTCAACTTTTCTTTACTAAATGTCTGTAATGATTTAGGGTTATTCAAAGGATTTTCATGTCCGTGTATATCTTTGGTTTTGTTGAATGGGTGAGTTGCATATATTTTAGCTTTCCCGGTTGAATAATTGGTTCGATTATACTTTGACTTGGCTTTGGTTTTAATTCAGTTGACTTGATAATGTTGACTTGTTCAACATTGATACTTGAATTCTAAATCTACTGATTTATTTTTTTCTTGTGTATTTAATTCATATTTCTTCTCAATTTTAACTTGTGAATGTAAAGAAGGGTGCGGTTTAATTGGATTATTATTATTTCCATTCAGCACCTTACAACTAGAGTGCCTGATCTTTATTTCTTTATAAAAACAAATTAGCATTTTATGTACATTTGTAGTGAGTACGTTGACAATCTTTTATTTGACCTATTCTCATAAAAGTTCTAGCTAGTTGATTACCTCTAAATATAGCTGCACTGAGGTCGCTAAGCATGAAATATGTCAGTTTAGTTTTAATAACATACGATATGTATAGCAAAAGCGAGCAGTAAAAAAGAAGGAAAGTTCACGCATTTCACTCATCGAAAAATGAGACTGATTCGTGAATCATTGCTATTCTACAAGCAATTTCAATCAAATCTGTTAGTTATACAAAATTAATATGACTAATCAATAACAAATTTCACAACTATAAGATCAAAAGATTGTTATAAAATACAAATAAAATTTTCAATTGGAACCTACAGGAATCAACTTCACCATTGCAGCAATAGGCATACCAAGAAACCCGATAAAAACACTAGCAAACCATTGCATTGAAGTCAATAGGGGTGGTGTTGGCGAATTCACCTAGGAGTTCGACTATTATAACTTGAAATAGCACAATGCAAGTTAGCACTGCTACAAACACGTACTTCTGGAATATTCCCTTGAACACGTTAATCTTCTCTATGTCACTTGAGCTTATTTCATTGAAAGCCTGCAAAAACATTTTTGAATGATAATTGAGCTAGATATCCTGTTTATATTTTGATTTTGCATAGTAATAAAATGACATGATAATACCTGGCAGAAGACAAATGAGTTGAAAAATGGCGGTGTTCAGGGTAAGATCATCGGTAAGACTGAAAAGAGTTTCCACCTTGAGTCTGCAAATATCATATGACAAGAAACTGATAAAACGACCGTCCCATTATATTTCTCCATATCACATTGCTAATGAAATTTCCTTTTCTACCGACTGGGGCACTTTTTATCAAGTCATTGTCAGGTGGTTCGGTCGCCAATGCAAGAGCACCCAATGTGTTCATTATCATATTGACCCAAAGCAATTGTACAGCAGTTAGTGGCGCACTTCCTACGGAAAAAATAAAATCTTTTAGAATTTAGATAAATGGTGTAAGTGGGAAAGTTAAAGATGGAATGGTGTAGAATTTACTTGTTAAGCAGGCTGAGGAGAAATTGACAATCAGAGCGACATTGACCGTAAGATGAAACTGTACAAACTTTTGAATGTTGACGTATACTGATCGACCCCATTTAGCTGCTGTTACGATTATAGAAAAATTATCATTGGGGATGATGACATCCGTACTTTCTTTAGCTACCTTTAGGAGAACATAGTCAAGGATACGTTGAATCCAGTGGTTGATGCAGGTTAATTAGAAACTCAAATTTATAAGCAATTTACTTGAAGGTTTGTTGTAAGTGTAATATATAAGAGCATCTATGATGCACAAGTACCATATTGTCTAGTGAATCTTATGTTAATTAATCATGAACTATTGTTTATTATATGGCCTCGTTACTTAACCATTATACTAATCAGATGGCACATCTTGCAGTTGTTGTGACGTGCAGCAACATTCTATTTGTTTTTTTGAAGAAAATGACGAAGATTAAAATGTTAAGTTATGGGAGGAAATGAGCTGTTACATTAAAAAAAATTACTATGCAAATTCATTACATACCCATTATATTGATTGATATTATGGTAGTCACATTTTCATTACTCGTTTATTTTATAGGCCCAGCATATTAGCTGCAGAATTGTTGTTCCAGGTGTATCACCCTACTAAAATATGATCCCTCGGGTTTAGTAGATAAGCTGCATGATAATCTTTGTCTTTTTCCTTATAGATTTGACATCCTCAATCATTTGATCGTTCCCTTATACCTGACCTAGTTGTGAGGTGCTGATCAAACACACTTTTTATTTTTCAGATTTAAGCTCAGCATTACTCTAGTCGATTTTTATATGTTGACTGCGACTGAGATAAACGATCTGATTCTGATCTCCTGTGGCATATGTGTCTGTTTTTAATGACAACTCCTATTTCTATTGCACATGTTTCTTATATTTATGTTGCTCAATTGTGTTTTTGGTTGTCTTAAATTTGGTGCACAAATACTGTCCTATAGAAATATAAGGGTACTCTTCTGCATGTACAAATATGCCTAGGTTTTAAGTCGATTTATATCGCATATAACATTGTAGTGCACTATTTTTGAAATATTAGTCTTGATTTTACAATTGTTGTCATATGGAAACTTGATATTGTAACACCCCGAATTTGTACTGACACTAAAAGAGGATAAATTAAATAATATTTAATTTAATATTTAGAATTAGAAGAAACGGACTGCACCATTGCGTCCATCTCGAAATTCTTTCAAGATAGACATTTGGTTTGCATAAAACAGACACCTTAAGAGGAAGTTATGAGGGTTTTAAGTTTGTATATGCGTAGAAAAATTATGTACATACGCATGAGTCAGAGATGAGTCGGAATTTTATCCAGAATAGTTCGAATTTGAAAAATTTGTCAGAGCGGCAAAATTCCCGCTCCAGGGGGTCAACCCCTCTAGAGGGGTGTCGACCTATGGGTCGATCCACCCACAGGGGTGTCGACAACCCTAGGGCTGACGTGGCACTCAGTTTCAGGGGGTCTGGAAGCTATATATAGGTGTCCTGTTCTCTTATTTTCTTCATTGGAAATCATGGAGGTCGTATGCTGCTGGAGTACGAACTGAACCGTTTTCTACAACTACATACTTTGCAAATCAAATTTAGAAATTCAAGAACCGTTCTTTCTCGTTTCTCTAAACCAAACACTGTGAGTTTCTAGATTACTTTTAGATTTAGATAAGTAAAAGTGAACTGTGAAAGACTGTGAATTGGATATGCTGTAAAGCATGATTCTGTGCTAGTATTAAATCCTATGCTATGTCATGATAGATCTATTTCCCTAGATCTAATATAATTGTGGTTATTCTATTATGTTGTTCATGTGGATCTTGACTTGTAACTATATTGTGGTGAATGTACATGTATTAAATTGGACAGTTGTAACATTAATTAGATCTAGTTCTTTATGTAAATCACCTTTCACCTGTCATATTATGATCAGTTTAGATATGTTGTAGACTTGACATGTGAATCCATCTGTAGGTCTAAACATGTTACTATGTCACCCTAATTATGCTAGATCTAAATAGTTGGACACCTAAAAGGTTAATTTAAATCTCATTATGCTTGCTTTGACATCGTAGTAATTTCCATAAGCTGTCAGTTTTATGTCCACCTTGTGATAATATCAATTACATGTCCATTCACCTTGTTATAATGCTAGTTTATGCCAAGATATGTTGAATCTATCGCCTTTGTCATATTCCCTTTTCATTGTTATGGCTAGGTTACTTTATAGCCTAGATGCTGCCAAAATACGTGTGAATACGTTAGTTAGGAAACGGGAAAAAGGGATTTATAATTGGCATAATTTATGTAATATTTATATAAACTGGACATTTAATTCAAATGGGAAAACATAGAAATAATCACCTATAATGACATAGGTAGATTTGGATAATAATGGAATATTTAGTAATTACAATTAGGAATTATAATTGCACTTATGACACGAGGCTAGGTTGCATTAGTGGTGGAAGTCTGCCCGGACCCGACTGGCATATCCAGCAGCCATTGGTGCTGAAGCTAATGTGAGAGGTCTAAGTGCGCAAATACGATCCGGCTAAGACATGAGGTTTGGCCCAACTGTGGAATAAGACTGCCCGAACCCGACTGCCATATCCAACATCCACACGTTGTAGGCCTAATGTGGGTGGTCTAGCCCATTATAACCGTAATAGGACATGGTATTGAATTGGACTACTTAACCTAATTTAATCCATGAGGATTGTATGATTATGAACTTAAGTTAGGGTTAAGTAAAATTGGATGGGTAGTGGGTGGGTTAAGTAAATTAAAGGGGATGGGTAACATTTACATATAGGCCCACGAACTTAACCCAATAATGTGATAACCCGAAAATCTGAGCCAATTTAAAAAATTTATTTTGGCAATTTTATTGAATTTTGAATATTTAAAATGATTTATTTTAAATAATAACGACGAGAAATTTATTTTGAATAGAATTAGAACGTATATGTTTATTTGAATCGTCGTTAGAATATAATTATTTATTTTTAATTATAAAAGGAATTGAAAATGGCGCGGTAGTTTGAAAATTCGATTTCAAAGTTCAAATGAATGTACAGGATTCAAAATAAAACGGATTTTAGTGAAACCAAAAATATTAGAATCTAATTGAGAATATATTTCCAACGAATTCGAAAAATTGAAATTTCATAGCAGGGATAAAAAGTTATGCCCAGTTGAAAATTTAGAATAATCGCTATGAAATTCTGGCCTTTAAAAATGGAAATTTTGCAAATGACCTTCGTTTTCGACGAAACCACTTTTGTTGGATCCGGAATGTCGAGTTATTGCTAGATTCCAAAATTCGTAATTTCCTGAATCAATATGTGAGCATGGCAAAGTTAAACGTGTTTTGACAGTTTTAGTCAATTTGGATCGACCAGAAAATGACCATTTTTTAGACGGTCTCAGAATTTGACAAAATTAGTTTTGTTAGGACCGTATCGTCAGTACGAAGCTAGAAATAATTTTTCGGGAATTTTTAGAGTCCGTATGTGACCCCAGTAAATTGAAATGTACATTTAAAATTGAATATATAAATTTAAACTTTAATTTAAACGGAAACTGGTCGAAACAGTCAAATCAGCTTGCGGGACATATCCCGTTGTGTTTGGAATGGGGGTATTTGGTAAGGGGCGACAGTCGTTGGGTCCGAATTGGGATTCGAAAGTAACAGTCAACATTTTTGAAAATAAAATAAAATAAATATAAAACTGGCCAATCATAAAAATCCATTCATTATTTCCTTTCTAAAAAAAACACCCTGACCTATTATCGAGTGGCGGCTGAAGCTGATTTCTTTCCCCCTCCATAACTCGTGATTTTCTCAACGAAATCAGATAAGGTTTAGAGAATTCCTCCACCTTCACATCCATACTGGTATCATCTTCTATCGAGGAGAATTCCTCTCGATTCGCGCCTTGAAAGCTCCGCCGCCTCGCCTCGATCTGAGCCACCACCGGAGCGTCGAACTGGATGTCGTGCACGCGGAAGGCGCACCTCTCGAGGCCCCTCAACGTGGTGCAGTCCAATCGTTGCCAAGCTACACGGATTCTATGAAAATTTCAAACCTAGTTCGGAAGGGATGGGTTCTTTTCTGTCTGAAGGTAACGAAGGAGGAAGCGTGAGATGGTTGAGTTGGAATGTCGAGCGAATCTGAACCGTTCAGAATTAAAGACTGGAGAAGTGGATCCCAAAGGTGAGAACTCCTCACTTTTAATTTATTTTCTAGTTGAAATATATACTAGGATACAGACGGTGCTTAGCAGCACCCGACACCTGTTGTCCACAGAGCATGGACGACTTGTGTGATTGTTTGTGTTGTGAAATTTGACTGTTGATTGTGATGTGAAAAATATATATTCATTTACAAATCAAAAGATTTGTTTATGTACACCGATTTGACTGATATTGATTGGGACGATAAATTTTACACATCGCCCAACTGCACAAATAAAAATCTATGTTCGTTGATTTGAAACCCCACACGGGTATTGGGATGATATTTGACGTACACTAATCCCGATTGTTTATTTGTATGTCAATCGATGGGTTGACAGACGGTGTGAGCGTTAATTATTTATATTTAATGCTTATGCAGTTGTGTGGTGCACTCTGGTTGACGGTTGATTATTTATCGTTGCTATAATATACATGTGTTGTATGGAATCCATATAATTAACATCATATGGTAATTGATTGGGCCTCATTCCAATTTGGAAAATAAGGAATATTATGAAAGAAAATTCATGTGCTGAATAGAAAGAAAATTCATGCGTTGAATAGAAAGAAAATTCATGTGTTGAATAGAATAAAAATTCATGTGTTGAATAGACTAAAAATTCATGTGTTGAATAAAATATATATTCATGTGTTGAATAAAAATATATATTCATGTGTTGAAGAAAATATTCATTTGTTGAATAGAATAATGAAGTTATTGAAATATATAAAGCCGTGTTGATTAGATTTACGCCATTTTTGACGTGAACGTTATTTATATCGATTTTATTCATTTTTATAATGAATATAGAAAAGGAAGTGATTTCAAAATATAACGTTTTGAAAATATTATCATTTATATATATATCTATGATATGGAATATTCAATTTTGATTAGAAATTGAATAGGAAGTTGAAATCGTTTTGAAAACGAATTTAAAATGATTTATAAAATACGTTTTAAAAGAAAATCGATGAAATATATATAATATATTTATATTATATATATAATGGCCTGAATAGGACGCGCCGCGGCAGTTCGCGAATTTCGACCATTGACTTCGAATGGACATTACGGGAGATCCGATCGTCAGATTCTCCTAAAACCGAAACCGTTGGGTTCGTATCGAAAAGAGCTTTCTAACGAATATTAGAGAATTGAAATCTAACGGTTGGATTTGGAATTATGTCTAAATAAATTTGGAAAAGGTCGCTGTAAGTGCAGTTCGATGGCCGTTGATGGAAATCGACTGTACGAGCCTTGATAAAATTATTAAAAATATTAATAATTTGTGTAAAATCATAATAAATGATTTAGAAAGAATTGGGATGAAAAACTCCATATTTGAAAAGATAAAAATAGATTTTTATCGAAATGAACTAGTTTTGTACTAGAATTATAATCCATTTATTTTTGAAATAAATAAATTGGATTTGAAAGGGTTTTAAAAGTAACCAGAATTTCCAATAATTGAATTGGAATGGATTTGAATCGAAATTGTCTTTGGAATATTTCGATGTTGGATTTCGTGATTATGCAGATATTGTTATGGAAATTTGAAAGATATTTATATCGTTATTTCCAATACGATATTTGTTAGTCGTAGACTTTGATATTGAATATAAGCCGATATATTTTCTATTCATAGCCTTGTATTTAATATCAAATGGGATTTGGGTTTGTCGTGAATGGTAACTTTAATAATACTTTTCTTAGACCCAATGGAGTTAAGAAAATCAGAAACTAACTGGAGATTAGTTAAGTTGAATGGTTTCCTGGGTATTGATCTGATGTTGGTTTCGGCCTTCGGGGTTATTACTTAGGGAATTGTTCACTTGCTAATTTACGGTTAATAGCTGACGGAAATGAAATGTGATTTTGGGTTTATCGTGAACCGTGTTTTAAATGACATTGGTTCTTTAACCTAGTTAAAGATAGGATTTATTTCCTGGATTTGAATAATCATTAAGTAATGATTTTTGGAAATCAAAACTGAATTAGAGTTTTATTGAATCTTTAATTAGATTAAAAAGTGAATTTGATAATTAAAATTATTAAATTCAAGAAATGATCGAGAATGGAGTACCACCAGTTTTACTCCAGACAATAGTTAAATCTTTAATTAGATTTGAAAGTGAAATGGTAATTGAATTTACCGGTAACACCGTGGTGTTAGATATGAAGTACTACCAGTTTTACTTCATGGGATGAATAGGTTGGGGTTGGGAAATTTAACAATTGATTACTTCGGTAAGGTTCGTTAATCCCGACTAGTTTGGATAAACCATAATTTGGTTTGAACTGATATTCAAAAGAAGATTAAAGAATAAACTTAAATAATTTATCTTTGATAAAATTAATGGGAACCTTTCCCTAAGAATGTGAAATTTAGCAACTAACTGAAGATTAGTTAAGAAGAATGGTTTCCTGGGTATTGATCTGATGTTGGTTTCGGCCTTCGAGGTTAATATTTGGGGAATTGTTCCCTTACTAATTTACGGTTAGTGACTGATGAATTGGAATGAGGCGTATGTTGTGTTTGTGTAACACTTGTTTATTATATACGCGAGTTATTCAGAAAGACCGGGTTTATCCCATTCTGAATAACTGATTCGACGTGGTGTCGAGGATGAAGACGGTGGTCGAAGGTCGGAGGTCTTCACGTCGTTTGGGTGATTACTGATGATCTTGATTGGGCCATACACCCAAGAGGAGGGAATCAGTTAGTGGTCGTCCAGACGTACTTGGAGATCGATGGATATGCGAGGTACAAGGTGCCTCCGGTTTCGTTCAGACCCAGAATGGACTTGTAAATGGACTGTGTGTCTGACATTGGATTTTATTCTATGTGATTGATTTCTATTAAATATATATCTCTTTGGCGGTGGAGAATTTATTCTCTTGCTTAACGCCCTTCTCTGAGACGTACGAGCTTAGAGGTTATATATTAGTGGATATCAATTGCATGGAGTGAATTGCCTGTGTGGCATGCCTAAGTGGCAAATGATCAAGGTTTTTGTTGAAAAGCAAAGTCTTGTGGTTGATGATCAAAGCACGGCCTGTGTAGCATAACTTTGTATAGCGTTGATTCGAGAGCCTTACACCCCGGTTGTGAACTAGAAACGGGAGAGGACCTCAGGGAGGGCATGCGTTTCCTTCTAGTTAGAAGTGGCGTCAGTGGTTTTACACGCCCTGACGAGTTTGACTTATGTGGTTGTTGCTGTTACGAGGCACCTCGGATATATCGGTGACTATGTGGAGCCGATGGAGTCATTCGTTGGCTCATTTACGCCCCAAAGGGCGGGGAAACGCAGTGTTTAGGCATTTTAATCCACATCGGTGGACCGGCCCTGACAATCCAAAGGCTTGACTGAGTACTTGTCTGAGGGGCGGACAAGAGGCTCTCGAATTCGGTGAGGACTATCTTTTGCCTCGGTTCACAAATGGAAATCCAACTTCCAATACGTGATATGTGCGGTTTTGATTGTAGAGCCTAGTATTGGCGACATGATATATGGTACCCATGTCATCTATGATTAATACTTGTGATTGATGACACTATGCACTTATAGTAATAATAAAAGATGAAATCTAGCGTATCAAGCATTCTTTGGCTATTATAAAGTAAAACCCTATTCTCCGGCTTGTGTTGCATTGTGTGATGGGACCTGGGTCTTATAATAGCTTCATTGTTCTTTATTTAGCATTGCGCTGTTGTTTTATGCACTGGTGTTCTTGGGAGGAAACCCGTTCCGTGTTATACGGCGTGGTCCCTTGATGTACCTAACTTTAAAATAAAGATAAATAACTGTTTTAGTTCTCACACCAGTCACATGACTGACCTGGAGTTTATTGTTTTAACCTAAACTCTGGGTGCCCCTATTTCCGCACGGGCAGCTAATAGTTTTGGTTTTGCAGATTTATTTTGATAGGAACCTGATTTACAGCTGGAACGATACTCGGAAAGCTCTGTATCCATGTATTACTTCTAGTTGTGTATTGTATTATTTTTCTGCGGCTATGTAATGTATTGTAATCTCTGATATTTTTTTGATGTATATTATTTGTTTATATTCTGTATATTCTTGTATTTTGATGAACTGTTGTAATTGACAATGAAATGTTCTTCTGTTTGTGTTCCGATGTGGCTTGTCCTCAATTCAATCTGTGATTTCCGGAAAGGGGGATTTCGGGTCGTAACAAATAAGGTTTAGTAATTAAAGGACATCTAGTGATATACATAACCGGTGGAAAAATATAATAAAGTTATGTAATTAAAGACACCCTTTTAGGATAAGCATAACTGACATAGAGCTATGTAATTAAAGACACCTAAGGGTATACATAGTCGGTGAAAAACCTAGTGGGGATACAAGACAAAGGGGAGAGCTTTGTCATATTGTATGGGACCCATTTCAGTCAGTAACCTGGAGTTGGTATCAAATAAAGAACTCTGTATTAGGCGGAGAAGGGGCACGCTTACTGATTGATTATAAGAGATCCAAACGAGACGGATGGTGTGGGCGGCGCAAACCGACCGGGCCATGTGCGTGCATGAGCCGAGCAGGAGGGGATAAGACGACCGTGACACTAATAGGTATGGTTGCGCACACCTTAGTGGTTGCCACTTTAGGAAGTGATACCTCATACTGTGGGGCCATCACATGATATCTACGGGGTAGGGAGTCGATCGATTAGGGTAGTGGTTAGGGTACACTCGGACGTATGCCCTAAGTCTACCAACTTATAGTGGAAAGGATCATCTCATGTTAGTTATACTAGTAATAGTGCATAGTAATCGTTAGTGAGGCACATACACCTTATCTTTCTTACATTGTCACACATGTCATTTATGTACTGATCTCTCTCTTATCCACTTTATATGCCTATCATGTTACTTTTATTTATTTAATGGATAAAAGTAACTAGACTCGCCAGACTTTATGTCTGACCCTTTTGTTTCTCCTTCTTTCTTCCGTCCCCCCTCCCCTCGGGTTCTCAGGGAGGAAACAATCAGGCTTAGTCAGGACTCAGATATCATCTTGCTAGGAGCTACTTCTGAAGTATGGCTCAAGTTCTTGTCTCTATTATGGCTTAACTCTTTTCATTGGGTAATTATGCTTTTTATTTACTTATGTACTCTGATGGTGCAAGGCAGAAGTTATTTTATTGTAATAGTTTTTGTGACTTATTGTATTATGGACCACGACATTATGATTTATGTTTGAAATAAAAATTTAACAATTTCCACTGCTATCTTATTTATATATGTCTTGTAATTATTCTGTGTCTGTTTACCTATAACGCTTCACGAAACTTAATGCATTCCCTTAGTGAGTGACATTAACGGACGTGGGGTGTCACACTTGGTATCAGAGCTGAAGGTTACCAGATTAGATAAAAAAATTTGGAAATAACTTTAAAAAAAGGTTTTAAAAGAAAGTATTTTCAAAAGAAAAGTCTGTTTTGAGAAACATTCCCTAAAAAGCCATATGTAGTATCCTTCGTACCTTTATCTAAATTTCTTCCTTTTCCCTTTTATAGCATGTCTGGGGAACAAAACATCCCTAATATCCCAGAGGGCGTCACAATACCCGGATGTTTCCGTTGGTATTTAGAGGCTATGGCACCGGCCGAAGGCCAAAGAGACGTTCCTCCCCCAGCTGCACCAGTCATTCCTCCTCCTTCCCTTCCAAGAGCTGACAACTTTGCCAAGATCTGTAAAGACTTCCAGGCTATGGGAGGAAGGCCATTCCCTGGGAACGAGACATTCGTAGAAGCTCGGAATTGGCTTAAGGAGACCAAGGACTTATTCGTAATCTTTGAAGTGGAGGACCGAAGAAAGATTCAGTTAGCTGCTTGGCTGTTAAAGGACGAAGCCTCATTTTGGTGGGAAATCATCGAAGCTAGACGTCCGATGGAAACTTAGGAAGATTTTAGACAGAGGTTCGAAATGAAATTTCTTTCCCAAGCTGAGAGAAGCATACAGATGGAGGGGTTCTAAGCACTTAAACAAGGAAATTTGACGGTGAAGGAATATGTGAACAAGTTCAACCAGCTGGCAAGGTTCGGCTTAGAGTTGCTGGATACACCGCACAAAAAGGCTTTGCGGTTTGCTAAAGGGCTGAATGAGCTTCTGCATGGTTTAATTATGTCCCATATTCCGATGGGGGCCACCTTTGAAAAGCTTGTTGATATGGCCCTAATGCATGAGGAGGACAAGGGAGAAAAGAAGGAAACAAAAGCTGAGGGGACATTGCAGAATAAGAAGGTGTGGCCCAAGAAGGGGTAGCAACAACAACAGAAGAAAGTAGGGAAAGATGATAAAGGCAAGGATAAGAGAAAATGTCACAATTGTGGAAAGGAGGGTCATTTGATCAAAGACTGTAAGAGAAGGAAGAGCAGTTGCTTCAATTGCGGAGAGGTCGGCCACTTCTCCAAAGAGGGCCCAAAGAAACAGGGATCGTAGGGACAAGGTCAAAGAGCAGGTACTTCTGGAGGGAAAGTGCATGCTCTCACGATCAATGCTCCTGAAAGAGGTAGAAAAATTTCTGTAGAAAGTTTAGTTTCTCTTTCAAACCATCCAGTTAGAAAACTTTTTGATTCTGGTGCTTCACACTCGTTTATATCTAGTTCTGTGGTTGAATCTCCGCGCTTAATTACTAATATAGTAGTAGATCCCATAGTTGTTTCAAACCCCATCGGTGGTTCGTCTCATTTATCGATGATTTGTTGTGGTTTGAAAATATCTGTGATAGGCGTCGAGTTTGAATGCGACGCGTATGTGCTTGGGTTTATGGGCTATGGGTTGATTCTAGGAATGGATTGGCTTACCACGTATGGGGCCATTCTGGATTGTGAGAGGAGGGTTGTTAGACTCCTGACTTGTCATGGGAAGAGCCTCGAAGTTTCTTGGAACCCCCAAGGGTTGGTTATGCTTAGCTTCCTAGAGTCTCTAGATGCATCCATAGACGATTTGCAATCTGTTCCAGTGGTTCGAGATTATTTTGATGTCTTTGATGAGGTACGGGGTTTACCTCCAAGGCGTGAGATTGACTTCCACATATGTTTGGTGGACAATGCAAAGCCAGTTGCATTACTAGTGCGCCACATGGCTCCAAGGGAAAGGAGGAAGCTGAGTAAACAAGTAGGGGAGCTACTTGAGAAAGGGTTTATCAGACGAAGCATATCTGAATAGGGTGCTCCAGTAGTATTCGCAACTAAAGCGGATGGTTCACTTCGTTTGTGTGTTGATTGTAGAGAATTGAATAAGCTCACCAAGAAGAATAGGCACCCACTTCCGAGGATTGATGATTTATTTGATCAGCTTGTTGGTGCCTCGGTATTTTCTCTGTTGGACTTGGCTACAGGGTTCCATCAGCTGAGGGTGGCTAAGGACAGCATAGATAAGACTACTTTCAGAACTCCGGACGGTTTCTTTGAATGGCTAGTTATGCCTTTTGGATTGACAAATGCACTCGCCTATTTTGTTGATTTGATGAGTAGGGTGTTTTGGGAGTTCCTAAACAAATTGTCGTAGTCTTTGTTGATGATATTTTGTTCTTCTCAAGTGTGAAGAAGAGCATGCCCAACATTTGAGAGAAGTTTTGAAAACTCTCCATGACTATTAGCTTAAGGCAAAGTTCTCCAAATGCCAGTTTTGGAGAAAAGAGGTGAGATTCTTACGGCATGTAGTCTCCAAAGAAGGGATAGCTGTAGATCCCGCTAAGGTGGTTGCAGTGCGAGATTGGGGGATTTCTAAAAATGCAACCGAGGTGAGAAGCTTTCTTGGGTTGGCAGGTTATTATAGGAAGCTCATTAACGACTTCACGAAGATATCAGCCCCTCTCACCAGGCTGACAAAGAAGAATTTGACATTTTGATGGGACATTTACTGTGATGTTGCTTTCTAACGACTGAAGAGGGTTCTGACAACAGCCCTGGTCTTGACCTTGCCTAATGGAAGTAAAGTATTTACTGTTTACACTGATGCATGCGGTACAGGGCTTGGTGCGGTTCTGGTGCAAGAAGGGAAAGTAATATGTTATGGGGGTAGACAGTTGAGAATTCATGAGAAGAACTACCTCACCATGATCTAGAGCTAGCTGCCATAGTATTCATGTTAAAGACGTGGCGTCATTATTTACTTGGAGAAAGGTTCAAGTTATACACCGATCATAAATCTCTAAAGTATCTATTCTCATAGAAAGGTCTCAACTTAAGGCAACAACGGTGGACGGAGTTCTTAGCTTCATATGATTTTGAGATTGCTTATACCCCTGGCAAGGGTAATGTGATGGCAGACAAACTAGGTAGGCAGAGGATGTGTAACGACCCGCATTCTACGCATCTTAGGATCGTAGAATATTTATTTCTTTCACATATGAAGTCGTATAGTCATGTAACTTTGGGAGACGACTATTGGGGTCATTTCCCATGTTCATGATTTTTCCCGATTTTTAAATGACTATTTTACCCCTAGTTGGCACTGTTTTGGCCATAACTTTTGACTGGAAAGGAATTTTGACCTAAAACCACTTCCATTGGCTCCGGATGATGGTTTACAATTCCGTAGAGTGGTCACATTAGCCAAACGGACTCACTGTTTGGGAGATATGGCTGAAACAAGTTTCAGATGGTGAAAAACAGCTTAATTGGGCTTAACCGGGTAATTAGAAGCTAGGCCCAAAGGGGATTTCGGGATTGAAGATATATAGTGGCTGATTAGGGTTAGAAAACATTTCTTTCAACCGCCACTTTCATTCTTGGAACCCTAGCAATGGCCTCCAACACCCAAATCACCTTCTAATCACTTTCTAATCAAGGATTAAGCCTAGCAACATCAAATCAAGGAAAAATAGCACCAAATCAGTATTAGAGCTGCTGTTAGACATCAGTATTCACCCAAATCAGCGAGATTTCAGTTCTGAAAATTTTATTTGTGGCCAAGGTGAGTGATTTGCATAGTTTTGCACTAACTACGGTTAATTAAGGGTAATTAGTGAAGATTAGCGAATTTATACACTAATAAATTCTGGAAAAATATTTATAAATTCGAAAATAATATTTTATGCCTCTGGTAAAAATTTGGTTAAGTTTTGTTAACCCTATGATTAGTTTTGCTTAAACATGCTTAAGGGAAATATGAGATTTTGGGTATGTTTGATCTATTTTACATGCTATAGTTATTGTTTTGATGTTTGTGGTTGATGTTACATGTTGCTATGACTGTATGACATGATTCGTGATTGTCTAGAAGTGTTAGATTGGTCGAAAACGCCGTCGAATGGCGTAAATAGTCGCTGGAATGAGTTGTAGGAATTTGGCTGATCCGGACCGGATCGGAGGGAGGAGCCCGAACCGAACCGACCAGGAGACCTTCCCACGGACCGATGTTCTGGAGTCATGTAGCCTCACGAGCTTAACGGAAGGAACATATCCGAACCGAACCGACCTGGTGCTATGGAGCTAGAATTCTGAGCCGAGCCGATGGAGGAGCTGGAGAGACCCGACCCGATTGCTTGGGGAGAAGGACCGAACCAGAGGAGTTTTCCATGAAGCCAGGAGGTGTGGACTTCGATCCGAACCGCTGGAGGAAGATCACCCCGATCCGACCCAAAGCAGAGAGGAAGGTTGAGCTGAAGATTCCGAACCGATCTGATTGCTTAGGGAGGAGTATTCCGATCCGAACCGAGGAGCTTATGACCACGACCTGAAGTAAAGTAAGGTGAAGAAATGAAGACCGGTCCGGAGAAGAAGGCGATGACCAGAACTCGAGATGCAAAGGAAGTCTAAATGAGGAGCTTTGACTCAGGATCCAGTTGGGAACCAATGAGTGAGCTTCATGATTGGGCTTTGCTGCGGGATGTGTGCAAAGGGGTTGTCGATGTCTGTAGCTTTGAATCACTATGTGTAGGGAGCACGTGAACGGATTCAGGGCCACCGTGGCCTCGGTACGACTAAAGGGGCTATAGACCAATGAAGTGGGGTCATTTGTAAAGATTTGGTCATGACTCCATGTGGTAAGCTTGGTAGTAGCAGTAGTTGTACAAGTCGAACTCCGTCACTACTTCGACGGGTCTAGTGATTGACAGTGGTGGACATCGTATGCTTTACGCACTGAGTGAGAGATGTGAAGATGGTTGCTATGGTTGATATGTTTTCCATCATTATGACATGCACACCCCCACCCTCGTACTCTTTACACCATCTGTTTAGTGGCACCTTAGAGTATTGTACGGTATGCAGTACTAACTCTTTGGTTGCAGGTCCAGGTTCAGGTATGGTTTAGTATACCTGTTATTGTTCTGTTTAGATGCTTATCGCTAATACCAGACTTTTTGTCTGACCCAGAGTTTTATGTCTCTTCTTATTACTCTGGGTGCTCACACGAGCAGACTAGAGACAGGTTAGCTGGTGATGCGCGAGTAGCTGATTCGGAGGCGAGCAGGAGGCTTCCACGTATGATACATATAGTATTCTCCATGTGTTGTTGAAGATCACTGCTTGGGCATTAGTAGTGCATCTTCTACTTTAGCTTTCTTTTGCTTTAGGGACAGTTTAAAGTTGTAATAATCATGTTGGATCATAAGCTGTATTTGGATTTCCGCTGCTCTGATGATGATGTTGATGTTGGTTTTAGTTATCAGCTTATGCACTGTCTCGCCTGTTTTATGTCAAGTATGTTATTATTATATTTTTTTCCATGCGCTTGAGACATTCTACAGGTTCCTTGTTAGTTAGTTCTCTTCTTTCCTTTCTTTGACGACCGTTCCGTGCTAGTCGGGTATGTGTACAGCGCACCTTCGGAGGAAATGCAGGCTAGTACGGGGCGGGCCGTCACTCTTGGTATCAGAGCTCTAGGTTGCGTAGTTAACCTAGGGAAGTTATCAGGGAGAGATAGTATACGTATATGAGAGCGCGTATTTGTGATTACTTTGGTTTTCAAAAGCTATATATATATATATATGTGTGTGTGTGTACTATTAGTAGTATAAGGATGAAGTCGCACTGCACTAGCACCACTATGGAGACGGTTAATCGTTTTCTCTGTGCAGATAAACCGATGAGCTGATACGCAAGGGGTACCGGTAGAGGGGCCAATAATGGGAATGCTGCTGACATGAGAACGATGTTTACTGACCTCATGAGAGAGATGCTTAGGGATGTGCAGAGGGCAGCTCCCAATGGTGGTAATGGTGGTGGTCCAATAGTGCAGGCGCCAAGGGCCGACTTCGCCAAACTGAATAAGGATTATACTAGTCTTGGTGGGAAGCCGTTCCACGGAACGGAGTCGGCTACGGATGTTCAGGATTGGTTGGATAGTTGCGAACGTATCTTCGAGGATTTGGGTATCGAGGATGCGATGAAGAGAAAGCTAGCGTCCCATCAGCTGCAAGGGCGGGCAATGAATTGGTGGAATGCTATAAAGGCAGCTACTCCCGAGGACAAGATTACTTGGGAGCAGTTTAAGGTTCGCTTTAGCGAGAAGTTTGTTCCAGCTGCCCAGAAGTCAGTATTGTTTAAGAGATTCTTGGAACTCAAACAGAATGGTAGGGCGGTCTCTAACTATATTGCTGAATTCGACACTTTGTCGAAGTATGGGTTATCTCTTATTGATACTGCCGAGAAGAAAAATAAGAAATTCATAACTGGTTTGGATCAGTACTTGGGGGAAAGGCTTATTAACCACATCGATGAGACGTTTGAATCGATTGTGGGGAAGGCATTGCGATCAGAAATTCTCTACCCTAAGCCGAAGACTGAGGTTGCATCTGTAGAGGAGCCAAAGCCACAAGCAAGTGGTGGAGGCAAGGGTGGTTCCCAGAATAAGAGAAAGCAGAATCAGACTAAGGATGGTCAGAAGAAAAAGAATAAGCAAGATGTTGAGTGCTTCAGCTGTGGTAAGAAGGGCCATTATGCTAGTAATTGTCGGGCCAAGCCAGCGGATAGGAAGTGCTTCAACTGTGGCCAAATGGGACATCACAAGGACAAGTGTCTGCAACCCCCTAAATAAAAGCAAATGGTGAAAGCATATGCCCTTAATGCTATTCCTTCTTCGTCGAATGCCCCAACCGCGGCGGAGAAGGGAAAGAATGCCGTCATTCAAGGTATGCGTTCTGTTTATGATGTTCCTGTTAGAGTTTTGTTTGATACCGGAGCTTCCAGTTCTTTCATATCTATTGACCTGGTAGATAGGTTAGGATTGGAGCCCGAGATTGTTGATAGACCTTTAGTAGTGACGAACCCAATTGGTGGTTCAACTAACCTTAACATGATTTGTCGTAATGTGGTCTTATCGAGTCATGGATGCATGTTTGTTTGTGATTGCTTTGTTTTGGGCTTTACTGGGTTTGGCATTATTTTGGGAGTAGATTGGCTCCAAAGATATGGGGTGGTGGTAGACTGTGAGGGCTTTTTAGTGACAGCTAGAGCGGACGATGGGCGGAGGGTAGTGTTTGGTGGTCTACCCAGTGAGGGGGTAATGGCTAGTTTTCTAAATTCCCTCGACATCCCGCATAGTGAGTTGTCAGGTTTGCCCGTGGTTAGCCAGTATCCGGATGTCTTCGAGGAAGTGACCGGGCTTCCACCACACCGAGAGATTGAGTTTCGTATTGATTTAGTGAAAGACGCCAGACCTATAGTGATGCCACTTTGTCATATGGCACCAAGGGAGCAGCGAGAGCTCGGGGTGCAAATCAGCGATCTTTTGAAGAAGGGATTTATCAGAAGGAGTGTTTCTGAATGGGGAGCACCAGTTGTGTTTGCTACCAGGGAAGATGGTTCCCTTCGTTTGTGTGTAGACTACCGTGAGTTGAATAAAGTGACGAGGAAGAAAAAGTATCCTCTACCGCGGATAGATGATTTGTTCGATCAGTTGAGTGGCGCGAGAGTATTTTCTCAGTTGGATCTCGCGACAGGTTTTCATCAGCTTAGAGTGGAGGCTGAGAGTATAGCTAAAACGGCATTTCGGACGCCGTCTGGATTTTATGAGTGGTTGGTCATGCCATTCGGGCTGACCAATGCCCCAGCATATTTTGTGGATCTTATGAATAGGGTATTCAGATATCAGTTAAATAAGTTTGTCCTTGTGTTCGTGGATGATATTTTGGTCTACTCGAGAACGGAGGAAGAACGCAAGGAACATTTAAGAATAGTGATGGAGGTGTTGAGAAAACACCAATTGAAAGCAAAGTTTTCTAAGTGTCACTTCTGGAGGAGGGAAGTGAGGTTCTTGGGCCATGTTGTTTCAGAGAATGGTATCGCCGTGGATCCTGCGAAGGTGGCTACGGTACAAGATTGGTCTACGCCCAAGAATGCAACAGACATAAGAAGTTTCTTGGGATTAGGTGGATATTATCGTAAGTTTATCCAAGACTTCTCCAAGATAGCAGCACCGTTGACCCGGTTGACCAAGAAGAATCAAGCTTTTGTCTGGGATGAAAGGTGCGAGAATGCATTTAAAAGTCTAAAAGAAAGGTTGACGCGTGCACGAGTGTTAGTCATTCCTAAAGAGAATGAAGAGATGACGGTATACACGGATGCTTGTGGTACCGGACTAGGTGCTGTATTGATGCAAGGAGGTAGGGTTGTAGCTTATGCTAGTCGGCAATTAAAGCCGCATGAGAAAAGGTACCCTACCCATGATTTGGAATTGGCAGCGATCGTGTTTGCGCTGAAGATGTGGAGACAGTATCTCTTGGGAGAAAGATTTGAGTTATTTACAGATCATAAGTCGTTGAAGTATCTTTTCTCTCAGAAGGATCTAAATCTCCGGCAGCAAAGGTGGTTAGAATTCTTAGCTTCCTATGACTTCGACATCACATATACACCAGGAAAGGGCAATGCGGTGGTTGATGCATTGGGTAGAAGACATGCCAGTTTAGGGGCTATGTTTCTAGAATGGAAGCAACTGGAGTACATCGCTGGGTATGATTTCAGACCAAAGTGCGAGTTGGATCCAGAAATGTTAGCAAGTTTGACGATCAGACCCACTTTGATTGAGCGGATTGGTTCCAGTCAGAGGAACGATCCTAACCTATTGGAAATCATCTCAAAGTTAGAGATGGGGATCGACGGAGAGATGAGCAACTATGGGCTTGATCGAGATGGATGGCTTCGAAAGAATGGAAAGCTAGTTGTACCCAGTGTCAATGGATTGAGAGATGAAGTGCTTAGAGAATGTCATCACTCAAAACTGACTATACATCCCGGTGGTAATAAGATGTATCGAGACATGAAGCGGACATACTACTGGGAAGGGATGAAAAGAGACGTGGGAAAGTTTATATCCAAATGCACGAACTGCCAGCTAGTTAAAGCTGAGAAAAAGAAGCTTAGTGGTTTGTTACAACCATTAGAAATTCCAGAATGCAAATGGGAACAAGTGTCAATGGACTTCATTGATGGGTTACCAAGGACTAGATCGGGTCATGATAGCATTTGGGTGATTGTGGACCGATTGACTAAGAGTGCGAGGTTTATACCCGTCAAGTCAAACAGGACGGCAGCTAAGTTAGCGGAACTGTATATAAAGTAGGTAGTTAGATTTCATGGAATACCCAAGGGCATTGTGAGTGACCGAGATCCGTTGTTCACTAGTGGATTTTGGAAGAGCTTACAAGAGGCGTTAGGATCAGAATTACATCTCAGTACCGTATACCATCCTCAGACTGACGGATAAACAGAGAGGGTGAATCGAGTATTAGAGGATCTCTTGAGAGCCTGTGTATTGGATTTTGATGGATCATGGGATGACCATTTGCATCTAGTAGAGTTTGCATATAATAATAGCTATCAGTCCAATATTGGTATGGCTCCGTTTGAAGCTTTGTATGGAAGACCGTGCAACTCACCGTCATGTTGGGTAGAAACTGGCGAGAAGTTTGTGCTTGGACCCGATGTGATAAGAGAAACTTCAGCTAAGCTTAATATTATCCAACAGCGAATGAAGGCTGCCCAAGATAGGCAGAAGAGTTATGCCGATAAGAGGAGAAGAGATTTAAAGTTCTCCATTGGCGACTTGGTGTTTGTCAAGATTTCTCCATTGAAGAGCGTGATACGATTTGGCAGGAGAGGCAAGTTAGCACCAAGGTTCGTTAGTCCATTCCCAGTTCTTGAGCAAATTGGGAATTTGGCATATAAAGTTGAATTACCAGAGAAGATGGCAGGAGTTCACAATGTATTTCATGTTTCCCAGTTAAGGAAATTCGTGCACGACCCAGATGTGACTATTTCACCTGATCAGTTGGATGATGTCGAAGTTGAACCCGAGGCGATTGGGAACCGCAAGCCTATGCGTATTGTTGGGAACGATACGAAGCAACTTCGAAGAAAAGCGGTGAATCTACTGAAAGTCCAGTGGGGCGAGGATGAGAATGACTGTACTTGGGAGACAGAGGAGAGCATTAGGAAGACGTATCCAGAACTCTTCGCCTGGTAAGATTTTAATTTCGATTTAGTTTTTCCGCATGCTAGGATAGGCTTGTTTGCTTGTTTTGCATGTTTGATTGTTGTATGTGGCTGTTAGGCATGCGGGATCCTTTGTATGTTTTGGGTTAAGGAATTTCGGGGACGAAATTTTTTAAGGGGGGGGGGGGGGTGGGGGGAGAGTGTAACGACCTGCATTCTACGCATCGTAGGATCGTAGAATATTTATTTCTTTCACATATGAAGTCGTATAGTCATGTAACTTTGGGAGACGACTATTGGGGTCATTTCCCATGTTCATGATTTTTCCCGATTTTTAAATGACCATTTTACCCCCAGTTGGCACTGTTTTGGCCATAACTTTTGACTGGAAAGGAATTTTGACCTAAAACCACTTCCATTGGCTCCGGATGATGGTTTACAATTCCATAGAGTGGTCACATTAGCCAAACGGACTCACCGTTTGGGAGATATGGCTGAAACAAGTTTCAGATGGTGAAAAACAGCTTAATTGGGCTTAACCGGGTAACAGCTAGGCCCAAAGGGGATTTCGGGATTGGAGATGTATAGGGGCTGATTAGGGTTAGAAAACATTTCTTTCAGCCGCCACTTTCATTCTTTGAACCCTAACAATGGCCTCCAACACCCAAATCACCTTCTAATCACTTTCTAATCAAGGATTAAGCCTTGCAACATCAAATCAAGGAGAAATAGCACCAAATTAGTATTAGAGCTGCTGTTAGACATCAGTATTCACCAAATCAGCGAGGTTTCAGTTCTGAAAATTTTATTTGTGGCCAAGGTGAGTGATTTGCATAGTTTTGCACTAATTACGGTTAATTAAGGGTAATTAGTGAAGATTAGCGAATTTATACACTAATAAATTCTGGAAAAATATCTATAAATTCGAAAATAATATTTTATGCCTCTGGTAGAAATTTGGTTTGATTTGGTTAAGTTTTGTTAACCCTATGATTAGTTTTGCTTAAACATGCTTAAGGGAAATATGGGATTTTGGGTATGTTTGATCTATTTTACATGCTATAGTTATTGTTTTGATGTTTGTGGTTGATGTTACATGTTGCTATGACTGTATGACATGATTCGTGATTGTCTAGAAGTGTTAGATTGGTCGAAAACGCCGTCGAATGGCGTAAACAGTCGCTGGAATGAGTTGTAGAAATTTGGCCGATCCGGACCGGATCGGAGGGAGGAGCCCGAACTGAACCGACCAGGAGACCTCCCCACGGACCGATGTTCTGGAGTCATGTAGCCTCACGAGCTGAACGGAAGGAGCATATCCGAACCGAACCGACCTGGTGCTATGGAGCTAGAATTCTGAGCCGACCCGATGGAGGAGCTTGAGAGACCCGACCCGATCCGATTGCTTGAGGAGAAGGACTGAACCAGATGAGTTTTCCATGAAGCCAGGAGGTGTGGACTCCGATCCAAACCGCTGGAGGAAGATCACCCCGATCCGACCTGAAGCAGAGAGGAAGGTTGAGCTGAAGATTCCGAACCGATCCGATTGCTTAGGGAGGAGTATTCCGATCCGAACCAAGGAGCTTATGACCACGACCTGAAGTAAAGTAAGGTGAAGAAATGAAGACTGGTCCGGAGAAGAAGGCGATGACCAGAACCCGAGATGCAAAGGAAGTCTAAATGAGGAGCTTTGACTCAGGATCCAGTTGGGAACCAATGAGTGAGCTTCATGATTGGGCTTTGCTGCGGGATGTGTGCAAAGGGGTTGTCGATGTTTGTAGCTTTGAATCACTATGTGTAGGGAGTACGTGAACGGATTCAGGGCCACAGTGGCCTAGGTACGACTAAAGGGGCTATAGACCAATGAAGTGGAGTCATTTGTAAAGATTTGGTCATGACTCCATGTGGTAAGCTTGGTAGTAGCAGTAGTTGTACAAGTCGAACTCCGTCACTACTTCGACGGGTCTAGTGATTGACAGTGGTGGACATCGTATGCTTTACGCACTGAGTGAGAGATGTGAAGATGGTTGCTATGGTTGATATGTTTTCCATCATTATGACATGCACACCCCTACCCTCGTACTCTTTACACCATCTGTTTAGTGGCACCTTAGAGTATTGTACGGTATGCAGTACTAACTCTTTGGTTGCAGGTCCAGGTTCAGGTATGGTTTAGTATACCTGTTATTGTTCTGTTTAGATGCTTATCGCTAATACCAGACTTTTTGTCTGACCCAGAGTTTTATGTCTCTTTTTATTACTCTGGGTGCTCACACGAGCAGACTAGAGACAGGTTAGCTGGTGATGCGCGAGTAGCTGATTCGGAGGCGAGCAGGAGGCTTCCACGTATGATACATATAGTATTCTCCATGTGTTGTTGAAGATCACTGCTTGGGCATTAGTAGTGCATCTTCTACTTTAGCTTTCTTTTGCTTTAGGGACAGTTTAAAGTTGTAATAATCATGTTGGATCATAAGCTGTATTTGGATTTCCGCTGCTCTGATGATGATGTTGATGTTGGTTTTAGTTATCAGCTTATGCACTGTCTCGCCTGTTTTATGTCAAGTATGTTATTATTATATTTTTTTCCATGCGCTTGAGACATTCTACAGGTTCCTTGTTAGTTAGTTCTCTTCTTTCCTTTCTTTGACGACCGTTCCGTGCTAGTCGGGTATGTGTACAGCGCACCTTCGGAGGAAATGCAGGCTAGTACGGGGCGGGCTATCACAAGATGGCCCTGAGCCCTTTGTTTGTGGAAAGAAAGAACTTGGAGTTCATATCAGCTTTTGATTTCAGACCCTCCATCGAGGTTCTTCCTTATTTGTTTGCATCCTTGGAGATACGACCAACTTTTATGGATCAGATAGGAGCTTCGCAACAAGGTAACCCACAGATTCTAGACATCATGGATAAACTTAGAAGATGGGGGACTTCTAGTTACCTCAGTAGATATGCCATAGATGAAGGGGGGTGGTTGTGAAGAGATGGAAGGCTTTGTGTTCCTCAAACTGGAAGCTTGATAAAGGCAGTCCTAAAAGAAGCCCACCATTCTAAGATGGCTGTTCATCCAGGTGGTGACAAGATATATAGAGACATGAAAAGGGCTTTCTTTTCGGGCTGGGATGAAGAAAGATGTGGCCGAATTTGTTTCTCAATGATTAGTTTGCCAGCAAGTCAAAGCTGAGCAAAAGAAGCCCGGTGGATTACTTCATCCGTTGGAGGTTCCGCAGTGAAAATGAGAGAGCGTCTCTATGGACTTCATAGATGGGTTGTCTAGATTGAAGAAAGGTAACACCAGTATTTGGGTGGTAGTTGTTAGACCCACTAAGAGCGCTCACTATATTCCGGTTAAGAGTAAGAGGACGACATCATGGTTGGCAGCAATTTATGTTCGTGAGATAGTTCGTCTTCATGGAGTACCTTCGAACATCATGAGAGATCGTGACCCCATCTTTACCAACGAATTTTGGAGGATCTTGCAAGAAGCATTAGGTACACAGTTGTGTTTGAGCACCGCTTATCATCCTCAGACCGATGGACAGACGTAGAGGGTGAACATAATTCTTGAAGATCTTATAAGTCTGTGTATCCTAGACTTCGGAGGGACTTGGGAAGAGCATCTTCCTTTAGTAGAGTTTTCTTATAATAACAGTTATCAAGCTAGCATCGGCATGGTACCCTTCGAAGCATTGTACGGACGACCCTGTAGATCGCCAACTTGTTGGTGGAATCTACAGAAAGATTATTACTCGGACTAGATATGGTTAGGGAAACGTCCAAAAAGATTGACCTTATTCGATGGAGGATGAAGACAACTCAAGATAGGCAGAAGTCCTATGCAGACAAGAGAAGGAATGACATCGAATTCGAAGTGGGAGACTTGGTATTTATCAAAGTATCGCCTTTAAGGAATGTGGTTCGCTTCGAATCAGTAGGGAAGTTGGCATCTAGGTTTATAGGACCATTTCCCATGACCGAGAGGATTGGCCAAATGGCCTACCGAGTAAAGCTCCTAGAAAATCTATTCGGTGTTCATGACGTTTTCCACGTCTCTCATCTGCAGAAGTGCCTGCATGACACCGCAGAAGTTGTTGAACCGAGTATGTTGGAAGAAGTCGAAATGGAACGGGAGGCGACAGTCCGACAAGTCCCTACCCGTATTCTTGGGTCAAAAGTTAAGAATATGAGCAATAAGGAGATCAAGTTGCTAAAGGTTCAATGGGGAGAAAACCCAGAAGATGTGACTTGGGAGACCAAAGACAAGATTCGTGCTTCGTACCCTTTTCTTTTCGAGGGTATATTCTTAACTCCTTTTCCTAAGTTTTATCAGTGCTTGTTTTTGTCAATAGAGTATATCTTATCCATAGTATTTTCGACCTTTAGATAGGAATCCTATGGATGTAAACATGTGTTTGAAACATGTTATGTTTGATGGATGCAAGTGGATGCAAGTGTTTGCTAGTGGTTGCCTGTGGACGGATACACACACACATTAGGCGCTAAGATCGACTTAATCACTCTCATACTGCATATGGATGTGTGTGCATTTTCTTTTCTTTTATGGATGGAAATGGACGAGTTAGCATATGGATGTTGCATTTGTACGAATGAATGTGCACACATATAGAACTCACATGATATAATAGGATTAATCATACATATTGGATTCATGGAACTAACATGCATTGCATTAAGGAGGTCAACTGAATCAGTAGACCGCCTGATCTTGCATTAGTGTTGGGACATATACACACACCTTCACATATATTGATATAAGCATTAGAAACCTTTAAGGACAACGGATTCCAGTGGTTGATGGATGGTAGGATATGCATTCTTCTCAACTTAGAGATTTCGGGATGAAATCCTTTGAGTAGGGGAGAATGTAACACCCTGAATTTGTACTAACACTAAAAGAGGATATATTAAATAATAATTAATTTAATATTCAGAATTAGAGGAAACAAACTGCACCATTGCGCCCGTCTCGAAATTCTGGTCAAGACAGACATTTGGTTTGTGTAAAACGGACACCATATGAGGAAGTTATGAGGGTTTTAAGCTTGTATACGCGCAGAAAAATTATATACATACGCATGAGTCAGAATTTAATCCAGAACAGTTCGAATTTGAAAAACACGTCAGAGCGGCAAAATTCCCGCTCTAGGGGTCGACCCCCAAAGGGGTGTCGACCTAGGGGTTGACCCCCAGGGGTGTCGACCTAGGGGTCGACCCACACACAGGGGTGTCAACACCCCTAGGGCTGACATGGCACTAGGTTTCAGGGGGTCTGGTAGCTATATATAGGTGTCATATTCTCTTATTTTCTTCATTGGAAATCATGGAGGACATATGCTGCTGGAGTGCAAACTGAACCATTTTCTACAACTACATACTTTGCAAATCAAATTCAGAAATTCAAGATCCATTCTTTCTCAATTCTCTAAACCTAACGTTGTGAGTTTCTAGATTACTTTTAGGTTTATATAAATAAAAGTGAATTGTGAAAGAGTGTGAATTGGATATGTTGTAAAGCATGATTCTGTGCTAGTATTAAATCCTATACTATGTCATGATAGATCTATTTCCCTAGATCTAATATAATTGTGGTTATCCTATTATGTTGTTTATGTGGATCTCGACTTGCAACTATATTATGGTGAATGTACATCTATTAAATTGGACAGTTGTAACATTGGTTAGATCTAGTTCTTTATGTAAATCACCCTTCACCTGTCATATTATGATCAGTTTAGATATGTTGTAGACTTGACATGTGAATCCATATGTAGATCTAAACATGTTACTATGTCACCCTAATTTTGCTAGATCTAAATAGTTGGACACCTAAAGGGTTAATTTAGATCTCATTATGCTTGCTTTAACATCGTAGTAATTGCCACAAATTATCAGTTTTATGTCCACCTTGTGATGATGTTAATTACATGTCCATTCACCTTGTTATCATGCTAGTTTATGCCAAGATATGTTGAAACTATCACCTTTGTCATATTCCCTTTTCATTGTTATGGCCAGGCAGCTTTATAGCCTAGATACCGCCAAAATACGTGTGAATACGTTAGTTAGGGAACGGGAAAAAGGGATTTATAATTGGCATAATTTATGTAATATTTATACAAATTGGACATTTAATTCAAATGGGGAAACATAGAAATAATCACCTATAATGACATAGGTAGATTTGGATAATAATGGAATATTTAGTAATTACAATTAGGAATTGTAATTGCACTTATGACACGAGGTTAGGTTGCATTAGTGGCGGAAGTTTGCCCTGACCCGACCAGCATATCCAGCAGCCACTAATGTTGAACTTAATGTGAAAGGTCTAAGTGCGTAAACACGAATCGGGCTAAGACATGAGGTTAAGCCCAACCGTGGAATAAGACTGCCCGGACCCGACCGACATATCCAAAATCCACATGTTGTAGGCCTAATGTGGGAGGTCTAGCCCATTATAACCATAATTGGACATGGTATTGAATTGGACTACTTTACCTAATTTAATCCATAAGGATTGTATGATTATGAACTTAAGTTAGGGCTAAGTAAAATTGAAGGGGTAGTGGGTGGGTTAAGTAAATTAGAGAGGGTAGGTAATATTTACATATAGGCCCACGAACTTAACCCAATAAAGTTATGTAATTAAAGACACCTAGTGGTATACAAAACTGATGGAAAAATATAATAAAGTTATGTAATTAAAGACACCCTTTTAGGGTAAGCATAACTGACACAGGGGTATGTAATTAAAGACACCTAAGGGTATACATAATTAGTGAAAAATCTAGTGGGGATACAAGACAAAAGGGAGAGCTTGTATCATATTGTGTGGGACCCATTTCAGTCAGTAACCCGGAGTTAGTATCAAATAAATAACTCTGTAATAGGCGGAGAAGGGGCACGCTTACTGATTGAATATAAGAGATCCAAACGAGACGGATGGTGTGGGCGGCGCAAACTGGCCGGGCCATGTGCGTGCATGAGCCGGACAGAAGGGGGTAAGACGACTGTGACACCAGTAGGTATGGTTGTTCACACCTTAATGGTTGCCACTTTAGGAAGTGATACCTTCTACTGTGGGGCCAGCATATGATATCTACGGGGTAGGGAGCTGATCGATTAGGGTAGTGGTTAGGGTACACTCGGACGTATGCCCTGAGTCTACCAACTTATAGTGGAAGGGATCATCTCATTTTAGTTATACTAGTAATAGTGCAGAGTAATCATCAGTGAGGCACATACACCTTATCTTGCTTACCTTGTCACACCTGCCATTTATGTAGTGATCTCTCTCTTATCTACTTTATATTCCTATCATGTTACTCTTATTTATTTACTGGCTAAAAGTAACTAGACTCGCCAGACTTTATGTCTAATCCTTTTGTTTCTCCTGCTTTCATTCGGTTACCCTCCCCCAAGATTCTCAGGGAGGAAACACTCAGGCTTAGTCAGGACTCGGATATCATCTTGCTAGGAGCTACTTCTGAAGTATGGCTCAAGTTCTTGTCTCTACTACGGCTTAACTCTTTTAATTGAGGAATTATGCTTTTTATTTACTTATATACTCTGATGGTGCATGTTGTGATTTGTTACATAAAATCACATATGTTGATAGAGACGAGGCGTGGATGTTCTTGGCGGTAGAGGAGATGGCGCAGCAACAGAAAGAAGGTTAGAAGGAGCAGTTTGGCGTTTGAGCGGATTTATTGCTGGATTTTGACCCGGTCTTTCTGTGACTTATCTGCAAGTATTGAGGGGATATATTCCTAATATATCTCTAATAGGAAAATTGGATATTTTTCCTATGCCTTCTATTCTCCTATAAATGCAGCACATTGGGTTGGATTAATGTATGACCGAATAGAGTGGCGGCTGCGTGCCTCTAGGGTTTGGTGCCCTAGAGATGATTGGTGCCTCCAGTTAATCCAAGGTTTAGCCGTCGTTCTTCATTGTTCTCCTTCTCCAACAAATAGTGTTAATCATCTAGATTTTCTTTCCCTTTCTCAATAAGGTTATTGATTCTTGTAATTTTGTTTATTGTTGAACCAGTGAGTGTAATCAAAATTTGTTTTTGTGAATCAATAAAGAGGGTGGTTGGGTGGAATATCTTGTATTTGTGCGTGTGATTTCATATCTGTGTTAGTTTCCATAGAAATCATCTTTAAGTAATTAGGTGAATAAGATCCTGGTCGCTTCCGCAAAGGCGCAGTTTTCATAATAGTTGGTATCAGAGCTAGATCACCGCAAAGCTTAGAGTGATTTTAGATTGGAAAAAATTGATTTTTGTTCGGAAAAAATTTGATTTTTTGATGAAAAAATTGATTTTTTTTATGTCGGATATGATGGCGCTGTTGGTGATGACTAGTTTTGATTGGGGATTTGAAGGCCTCAATGGTGTGGTTGATGGAGATGAAGAGAAGCCCTCTGATATAGATGAGGGAAGATGGAAGAAGACGAAGATGTTGGCAATTGGTTTGATTTGCCTATACCTTGGTGATTCGGTTCATGTTTTCGACAGGGGTCTTCACGTTGATGATGCTCGAGGGATCCGGAGTGATCGAGGAAGGAGCTCAGATCAAGTGGTAGACGGGTACCGTTGTGGACTTACAAGCACTTTTAGACCGTTGGTTGATGCACGGTGCAGCTCAGGTGGTAGATGCATCTTTTGCAAGCGGTGAGTTGTGTTTGTAATTGAGGTGTGGTCGTAGTCCTTTCAAATCGACTGGGCGTATCTCGTTGCCCTGAAATCGAGGTTGTGGGGTGTATCTCGTTGCCCGGAAATCGAGGTTGGTTTAATTGAGAGAAGGTGTCGTTGAAAGAGCTAGATGACTTGTTTGGTGATTGTTGGAGTGTTGATATGATTTCAGATTAAGGTGGAGCATTGTGATGGTGATTTCACATGTCCATGGAAGTCGGTTGACTTGTTGTTGATGTGATTTCATATCAAGGTGGAGTGTTGTGATTTGTGACATAAAATCACATATGTTGATAGAGACGAGGCGTGGATGTTCTTGGCGGTAGAGGAGATGGTGCAGCAACAGAAAGAAGGTTAGAAGGAGCAGTTTGGCGTTTGAGCGGATTTATTGCTGGATTTTGACCCGGTCTTTCTGTGACTTATCTGCAAGTATTGAGGGGATATATTCCTAATATATCTCTAAGAGGAAAATTGGATATTTTTCCTATGCCTTCTATTCTCCTATAAAAGCAGCACATTGGGTTGGATTAATGTATGACCGAATAGAGTGGCGGCTGCGTGCCTCTAGGGCTTGGTGCCCTAGAGATGATTGGTGCCTCCAGTTAATCCAAGGTTTAGCCGTCGTTCTTCATTGTTCTCCTTCTCCAACAAAGAGTGTTAATCATCTAGATATTCTTTCCCTTTCTCAATAAGGTTATTGATTCTTGTAATTTTGTTTATTGTTGGTTGTTGAACCAGTGAGTGTAAACAAATTTTTTTTTTGTGAATCAATAAAGAGGGTGGTTGGGTGGAATATCTTTTATTTGTGCGTGTGATTTCATATCTGTGTTTGTTTCCATAGAAATCATCTTTAAGTAATTGGGTGAATAAGATCTTGGTCGCTTCCGCAAAGACGCAGTTTTCATAACAGTGCAAGACATAAGTTATTTTATTGTAATAGTTTTTGTGACTTATGGTATTATGGACCACGATATTATGATTTATGTTTGAAATAAAAATTTAAAAATTTCCACTACTATCTTATTTATATCCATCTTGTAATTATTTTGTGTCTGTATACCTATAATACTTCATGAAACTTAATGCATTCCCTTAGTGAGTGACATTAACGGACGTGGGGTGTCATAGATATTTTCTTATGAATGCACATTGCTCTTTGCACAGTTGCTTTCTACGTTTTGTTCGATAATGTTAGAGGAAGAATTTGTTAATATGGCTATATTGTCAGTGGTAAAAATGTCTATCATGTATTCCTCTTAGTAATTTTAAAAAATAAAAGAAAAAAATGTTTGTTGTCGAGGCTAAAATATGTGCACATCAGAACTGCATTGTATAGTTTTGATCTGAATTTGACGTCGAGGCTAAAACATGCTTCTTTGTATTATACCTGCACCCTGTTTTGAACTTGCCTATGTTTGTATTTGATCTAAAATTTATATTACACCATTATGTTGGTTTGATTTCCAGTTTGAATGTGAACTTGTGTGCTTGTGTTTGTGCACATTCATGCTTGAGCAGTTGCTGCACTTGTTCCTGCCTCTTGTCTTGTGCAGTTGTATGCTTGATCACCCTGTTTCGAACACTTCTTCTATTATGGTTTTGCTGTTGTATTTTTTGAATTGATTAATGTCGAGGATATTTTATGCTTCTCCTGTGCAACGGGAGTTGTGTAGTAATCTAATAGATAAAATGATGAGATGGAAACAAGAGAAAAATACATGGATGCTATGCAGCAAACTCTACAACTAATAATATGGGTTGTGATTGATAATGGAAAGGAAATCATGCTGTATTTTTGTTAGGAGAATCATATCATGTTGTTCTATTAATACCTATAATTCTTGATCACTAACGTTTGTTGAAAGAAAAAGAAGTCTATTAGACTACTGCTTTTTTCTTTTCTTTTTACTTAATTTATTGGTTGTTCAAATTTGAACAGTTATGACTGACATTTAAACACTTATGTCCCTTCATATAAGAATGCTTTCAAATGCTACATATACATAGTAAAACTTGTTTTTGAGGTTTTGTTAATGACAATTAATTGGTACTCCATATAAGGTAAGAGATATTTTTAAAATATATACTATGTTAAGTTTTTGCATATGCGAGGCAACAAGAAATTCTTTGTATTTAAGAAATCTGAAAAAAGGGAAGCAACCAAAGATCTTCTGTGAAACTTTCAAGAAACAAAGAATGAACTACATGTTCCAAGAAAGCATTGCTGTAAAGATTTCTTGAGGCAAGTAATAGAAAATATATTCTCAAATATGTTTATTTTTCTCTTAATTTTTAAGTCAACCGCATATGAAGTCTTGAAAATTCCTAACTACAATATCGTGACAATGTCAAGCATATACAGTGGTAATAATCTTTTCACCACGACAAAAATTAGCAGGACACTTTAATATACAATGGTAAAAATCTTCATTGTTTTTTTTAGGTTTCTTTTCTATGGGTTAAAATAAGTTCATTTTTTATTCCACTTCTTAAAAGCTAGTACTAATTTATTTTACTTTTTTTTAAATCAGCTGTAGTTAGTATAACACTGAATGATGAGATAAAAAAGAATGAGACGGTTTCCACGTTAATGTAGTAGTCTGTAAATGTTATATGTGGTAACTCCGGATAAACTCTGAATATAAACTTGGAATAAGTGATTCCTTTTTTTCTTGGAGACAATCTGAAAACTAGCAAAAGGTAATTCAAGAGTGCAATTTGTTCAGGATTGAACTCATATTAACCATTATTCATTGTTCACAATCAACTGTAATAGTTGAGACTGAAGGAAGCTGCTTCATATCACCTTTTGGATAAGGATTATTATTATAATTAGATAATAATTATTACTATAATAATTTTAAAAAACATTGCAGTCCTGTATAACTTGAACTACATTTATGAAGGTCTTAGATTCAAATTTACTAAGATGTGTGCTTATATAATAAGTTACTAGTATATGTAGAATCTTATTTTTATTTCTTGTTCTTTTTATATGTTTATAAAATATATGCTTATAAAACATGATTACATAATTTATATGCTTATAAAATATGTAGGCATTGATAGAAGCAGCTGAAGAAAGACAAAAGTCAGAATCTAGAGTTAATGGAGGTGATGGTATAAGAAGCTTGGAATATTTTGAAAGAGATCCCATCGCTGAAGTTTTTGGAAATGATGGTCGGAGATTTTATCGTCTACGTTATCAGTAAAATTCTGTAAGTTCATTTTAATATTTTGTTGCTATTTTCAACAGGTCAAATCTCAGAGCCCTTTTATAAACCCAGACTCGTGATAGGCTTTAGGGGATTATTTTTTCTTAATTCTCATGATTAAAAATGCGTATATGCTAATTTCATATAATTTGTTTACCGTGAAAATCAAAAAATAGAAGTTGCAGTGTATGTATTTCATACTTTTATTGACAGATAATGAATTTTAACTTTTATATAACTTTTTATGTTTTAATAAAACAGATTCGATTGAATTATCTGGAAAAATGGAAATTGGACTTGATCTGAATGATTTTCTTAGTAAGTGTCTCTATTAATCCCCTTATATTATTTTTTTGTTTCTTTGGTTTTTTTTTTGTAGACAATATACAATCTATTCTACCTAAATGAACTAGCATTTTGCATCATTGGTCCCTACATTTGTTTTTTTAACAGGAGTTGTTAGCAGGAAACTAAAGGAATATAGAACATTTCATGCATATTAGGTAATTTTTTGTTCTTGTTTTTTTAAGTTCAATACAGTACATCTGAAACTATGATTCATTGTTTAGTTTATAGGCATTATGATGTGTTTTGCATAAAATTAGATCCACTTAATAAACTATGAACTACTATTTAGTTTATAGATATTTAGTTGAAAATAGTAAAGCCCAATTACACTTGTAATAAAGTTGTATTGCCTTGCAATAAAGCAGATGTAGAAAACATTAAACTTGTATTGGTATGCATGATAAGGAAAGTAATAGCATGAGCATTAATTGGTTTATTTATTTTTCTAGCATTAGCTCTCATGCGATGATGCAACGTAAGCAACCTATCTTACTATAACTAACTCGATACATAGAATTGTAAACAGATTAGGAAAAACAACACAAAGTCTATAAATGGATGGTACACATCCTTAATATTTTTATGAGAGCAAATATTGTCAAAATATACAATTGGACTGGTATAAGATAATTAACAGATTTATAGTTTAATAAGAACTTCGGTTATTGTTTAAATCAATATAGGTATTAAATCAAAAATTAAGTCAGACTGTAAATATTTCTATGTAGTCATGAACGCAGGCTGAATGCACTTCTTACCTTTTTAAAATTTCAAGTTGAGCTAGCAAAAAATAATTAACCAATTTGTAGATGAATTAGTGCTTTGATCACTGTTTAAATCAATGTAGGATTAAACCAAAGTTTAAAAGAATTTACACATTTCCTGTTAGCTATGAATATAGGATAAACGCTCTTTTTACTCCAGTTGCAAGCATTTAAGGTAAAGTGAGCATAGTGGTAAATCATCAACATGAAGCCGCAAAAGACTTTTTTATAAAGTATGAAAAATGGTGTTTAATGTCGTCATTTGTGCTTGGTGCAAATAATCCAACAAATATGCATGTTGAAATCTAAAAAATCTTTAATGATGAATTATTTTTATACAATAGATTTATGCATGTTAAAATGATGAATTATTTCTGAATTTCTATAACTAGGAATTTGATCTGGCTGGTGTTGATGCAAAAATGAGATACAATTCTCTGTATTTTTAATTATACAAAAGCATTTGCAAATAATCTGACATTTGGCTGCCTTATCAACGGTTCGACCTGCTTTGGTATTTCCGTTTGTACTTGGTCCAGTTTGATATTCGAGAATGTGGAAAGGGTATGGTTGAGTATGTACCCAAACTGTTAGACAAAATATAAAACGTCTTTTTCCCTGTGGCCGAACATAATCTCCAGTTATTACTTTCAATAATATCAGCATAATCAAACTTGACAACACATAAGAATTCGGTGCATTTTCATTTAATTAGTTTTCAATGCTTAAGATTGATAGAGAGAGCATGGGAAGAGGTGAACCAAATTGAATTTCCTACCCGCGTGCTACGGATAGTAATTCATGAATTAAGATCCGACGTTTGTTTAAAGTAAATAATATATCCATGGCGCATGCCAATAAGTTCAGCAAAAGCAAACACTAATGTCGAGATACTTATGTTGCGTTTGTTTGAGCGGAGAAGCGCTGAATACAACATTGAATGAAAATATTCAGCATTAAGAAACTGGAACATCGTTTGGAAGGAAGACTGATTAAGCGATTTACAAAGTCTAGTGAGTAAAACGAATTAGCAACGAAATATCATTTTTGTAGGGGCATTTGTCTGAATCTGTAACACCCCGCCTCCGCTAGGGACACTCGCAAAGGAATGCACTAGCTTTAGAGGGGCATTATTGGTAAACATGCACAGAAATATCACAAGACAGAACATATGAAGTAGCGGAAGTAAAATCAAACTTTCATAAATTCAATAATTAAGGTCTAAAGCCTTTTTACATCAGAGTACATCAAAACCTGTCTTGCAATAGTAAAGAAGCATAAAGACTTTTTAATAAATTATTCCCCAAGTAAAACAGTAAAGTAGCCATAGCCAAGAGAAATCCAAGCCATCCATGATGACCTTCAAGCAGAAGAAGTCCGAACTAAACAGCATTGTTTCCTCCCTGTAACCTGGGGGGGAAACGGAAGAAAAGAGGCGGAACAAAACGGGTCAGTCAAAAAGACTGAGTAAGTCCTATCTACTTCCAGTATAAAAACAGGTAAAGGTAACATGACATGCATAAACTGAAAGTAAACATAAGGATAACTACAAGATAGATAAACAAAACCAGGGTAGCCGGTTGAACTACTGTGGCAAGGTAAACCAAGGTATCATGATAAACCACAGTGTTATGATAAGTCAAGGTATCACATCGTCAGATTTCTATCGAGTACATTATCCCAAGGTATTTGCCCCGTCTAACATCCCACGGTATCTATTATGTATATACTTCCTAGTTCTAACATGTATATTTGCTCTGCACCCTCCGTACTAGTATCCCAGCCTTGTTATGTGTTAACCATGAATGTCCCTTACTCAAAGTCGTGTAATGGTCCATGTCAACCTAATATATCGCATATATAGGTTACTCGAATCATATGTCTCTTTCCATGTATATAAGTCCAGTCCTTTGCCGTACCTCGTACGGGCTTCCTCATGTCGTATTATCCTTGAAATCGTTTGGACTGTCACCCTTGTTCTAGCTAGGCTCTTCCATATGAATCATCGTTTGAACTACTAGGACTTACGCCACCTAGCCCCACTAGGGATTACGCTTACCTATTGCACGCTTTCGTATTTCGGTTTGGGTTAAACCACCTAGGCCACTAGGGATTACGCTAACCCTCAACCGCGCCCTTTTTCCCACGCATTCATCGTGAATCGTTTTTCTATAACTGCATGCACATGTATCACATCGTGCCATCCGAGTCCTGTCACAGGGCAAAACAAGAAATACAGGACTCGGTCGGGAGCTTTAGATTTATCTGCCGCTGCAGATACTAAGGTCTGCTTTTCTACACGTGGCTATGGTCCCACGAGACCCCTCCCTCAACTAGTGAAAGGCAACACAAGAGAAAATCTTGCATGAGAACTACACTCCGGCCAGCCCACATCCTACGGCCTACCTCACCCATAATTAGATAGCAATTATGGTCTGTTGGGTGTTCCCTGCCTTTCCGCACGTACACGCTTGACTCAAGATGGTAGATGATCGACGAACTTGCTATCTCGGGCACCTTGGGTATTCGTCGACTCACTGCTATCCACCCCAGTCTTTAGGTCGCTCGCATAGCAACCAAGGCATATTCTTGGTTCTTCTACCGCAGACCTCAACCTCTCGTGAGCCTAGTATAATGACCTGTCAGCTCACAGAGGGATCCCAAGAATATCCTCACGTTCCCCGAAGCCGCTGCTTCGTTACCCCGTTCGTTGGAGCCTTTATCTAAATCAGATAGCCTGCTCCTACACGCATACTTAAACGTTGACCTAACGTATCGGGTTACTAATCCATCTAAGAAATGGTCCAAATTTCCTTGACTAAGAATTATTACTTAGTTTCCCTTAACTAAGGTTTACCACTTAGCCTTATTTCCATAATCCTTGTTAACTATGGTTATTTACCTAATCCTCCGAATTAGGGTTTATCTAATGGGTTAAGTGTCACTTAAGTTCACAACTTAACCCGTCTACAAAACATGTCGAAACTGGCTAAGTATCCAAGTCCAAGACTTAACCCTACAGACCATGTGTCGAGTTGGTTAAGTATATCAAGCAATCCATGACTTAACCTCGTCTAATTATCATTTTAGATTGGTTAAGTATATATATTAATTTGACCCTATCAAATTACCGAGTCAAATCGGTCAAGCGTATTCGAAACGATTCGTGACTTAGCCTTATCATGTTTTTACGTTAGATTGGTTAAGTATAGGTTAACTTAACCTCATCAAATTAACGAGTTAGATTGGTTAAGTATAGGTCACTTAACCTCATCAAATCATCGTGTTAAATTAGTTAAGTGTTTAACTTAACCCCATCCGATTACCATGTTTAGATTAGTTAAGTCTAATCTTAACCTCATCCATTAACTGTATTATACGGTTAAGTGTCATTAAGAAAATTTACTTAACCTTATCAAGTTATCGTGTTGGATTGATTAAGTGTTGGTTAACTTAATCCTGTCCCCTCGTCGTATAAAAATGGTCAAGTGTCGTCAGGCAAATCAAGTTACTTAACCTACCCAACCCTGTCATGTTTTGTTAAGTATCATTAGCCTAATCAAATTACTTAACCCATTTGTCCATGTCATATTTGGTTAAGCCTCATTAATCAAATTAACTTAACCCTATTATGTGGCATTAATTATTTAATGCACCCCAACCTCTCACATTAGACTTTGTTGTGGTTACTAGTTAAGCCGGGCGGGTCCGGGTAGATTTACACCACAACTTGGTCTAACCTCGGGTTCAAGCACAACATGACCAACTTCTCACATTGAGTCCTATTGTTTGCAACAACTAGTTAGGCCGGTCGGTTCCGGGTAGTTTTACGTTGCAAACTCAACCCAACCTCGAGTTGGCCACTTTCATGTTTAGCCTAGTGTCATATCCATAGTCAAGTTTCCAAGCAATTGGGTAGACCTAACTTAATAGGTAAATTCCCAATGGGTAGACCTAACTTAATAGGTAAATTCCCAAGCTTATGTTTTTATGCATATTTACATGTTAACTTACATGCTATATTCAATGTTGCATGTTGTCATGTTATACCCATTTAACTCAAATCATGTTTCACATCATATTTCATGGAACCTCAAGTTAAGTTTCTCATGTATATTCACGCTCGTCTAATCTAACCCCAAAACGTGTTTCCAACGTAAGTATAGACGAGTCAACATAGTAGGAATACTATGACTACAAATTGGCCTCGAACATGCATAGTGTCATAAAAAGGGTTTTGGCCACAAACACACAAAATGTCACAAGGGAATTTGGCCACAAACATGCATATTATCAAAAAGGGTTTGGCCATAAACATGCACAACTTTAAAGAGGGGATTGGCCACAAGCATGCATAATCTCATAAAGGATTTGGCCACAAACTTGCATGATAGCATAAGGGGTTTGGGTTCATAAACATGCATAAGCCCCAAAATCTTGCCTTAGCCAATGTTTCACAAGTAAAATGGTTCCTAAAGGTTCATGCTAGCATTTCATGCATAAAGATCCAAACTTGCAAGTTAAACTAGGTTATGCATAGCATGAGAGGCATGATTAAGTCACTCACATGGCCTAAAATCATAAACATGAACACAAGAGGCATGGTAAGGTTCATATAGGTTCGCATAATCATGTTTAGCCTCATTTTATCCCATGTCATTATCAAAACTACCGTTTCCATCTAAAAGTAGCTAGAACTTACATAGTTAGGCCTAGGGAAAGAAGCATGAATCATCTTGGCTAAGAAAGGTGCCTCTTTTGTTGAAGAATCGTCATGAAACTCGCATAGCAATGTTGATTTGGCCTCTATTTGGTGTAGCAAGCTTGCATCTTTTGATTTGAACCCGATTTGAATGCATAGGCTCTAGGGATTTGAGATGGAGGCCATGATCACTTTGCATTTGGGCAGCACTTCGTGGAGAGGGTGAGTTATGAGGGTTTAGGGGGGGCTTAGGGGTGTTTTTATAGAGATTAGGATAGTTTTAGGCCCTTAGATTAACCCTAGGATAGATTAGGACCATCAGATCTCGGAAGCTTCCAGAACCAGCCCAAGAACAAGACCAGGTGAGACAAGCAGGTGCACCAGGCAGCTTGCCCCGGCCACCCCCTGTCGACAGGCAAGTCGACAGGGCTGTCGACTTGGTCTGGGCCCAAGTCGACAGGCCTGTCGACAGCCCTGTCGACATGGCCTAGGCGGGGAAACTTCCCGCCTAGCCCCAGATCTGATTTCCAAAACTGTTTCCGAAATTCAAATTTCCAGAAATCTTCTTTGGGCCATAACCGGGTCATACGGACTCCGATTTACAAAATTTCGGACTCTATTTCGCGTATTTTTCCGAGAAGAACGCAATGGCATAGCCCGTTTTACTTGATTCAGAATTTAAAATTAAATGCTGCCTTGATTCTTGATTTAACGTGTTGTAAAAATTCGGGTTGTTACAGAATCTGTGTTTTTTTAGGGAAGAAGATGCATTGATATTTTCTCCAAGAAGGCAAGAACCGATGGATCTTGATGGTGACGGTTGTTTTAAACCATCTTTAAAAAGCTATCGATGGTTTTTAAAGATCTATAAACCAGTTTAACATGTAAAAAAGATATTAGCATCTCTAAACAGTTTTGAAATTGACGTTTAAGGAAAGCCTGAAATAAAATGAAGGATTCCTTTATATTGTTGTCTGCTCCTACAAATAAATGTGGATGATGGTTTTGATGCTTTTATGTGGTGCATATGGAAGTGAGGATGGTCTGAGTGTTAAAGTGAATGTTGTGAGGAGAGAGTTATTGCTGGAAGGAAAGAAATGAAGTGCTGCAATGGTAGAAGGATGGAAAAGGGATGGTTTGTTAGCAGAGGTTTGAAAAAATAGGAATGTAAAAAAAAACGTAGAGAAATAGAATGTATACATGTGAAATATATGAAGTTTGAATGTGTAATGTTTGAACCGTTTAAAGTGAAATATATATACAATGAGGTGCACACAACAAATGTACTATATGATTTTTTTTAGTCTACCTCATTCTTGCTAAGTTGGATTGAGAACCCCAAACTTGTTGCAATATTCTAGTTGCTTCATATATGTGTGTGCCGGTGCTAACACAATTGCCTAATAAAGCTCTTTTAGTCTAGTTTTCTTCCTTGTTTTCCTATGAAATCAGTGATACGAGGTTTTGTATTAACCATAATTGGGTGCTTTGATAATTTTTTAGTTTCCTTCCTTCTTTGCGTGTTTATCCATGAGACATGGCTGTGTATTTTGTGATTAGTAGTGTTTGTGTTAGTTTAAAATGCTGGTGATTAACATAAGTTCCTTTAACCATGTGTATTTTGCTACTCACATGATGCTTTGTCGTGGTTTTCTACAAGTACAATTAAAGCTGTGCGGCTAGTGGTAGGATTGAAGTTATTTTGCTACTCACATGATTAGTAGTGTATGTGTTAAGACTGAATTTAGGAGAAATATGTTGAATATTGTTTTAAAACTTATTATGTGTGTTAACGACGGTGTATAACTGTTAGTACTATAAATTTGTTATGTATGCTATTTTAAACTTGGTATGTTCTACGTGTTGTTTGCTGTTTTAATGTTGTTACTGTGTATGTAGCAAACACTCATACTGAATACTTATTTGTGTATATTTGGTATGAAGTATAGGTCCTTTTTGTAGTAACCATACTATGTGTAGTTTCTAACAGTTATAACCACTATAATTTTGGCACCTGCCACATTTAAAACCGTTAGAAATCAAAATAACGTAACGGTTATAATCGTTAGTAAACAAACAAATATCACATTTATTATTTTTATTAAATAAAAAAATATAACATTTATTATCGTGATAAAACAAAATATTATAACGCATATATCCATTAGTAAACTTAATAATACCATGTTTATAACCGTGACTACATCCGTGAGTATTTATCATGATTATAACCGTGATAATATGTGTGATAAAAATCACCAATGCATGTTGGGAAAACGGTAACCGTGACTATTTTGATTGCTCACGGTTATAAGCGTGACAAATGGACTTTTTGGTGTTGTGCAAGGTCCGAAAAGGTATCATTTAAGTCTGAAAAGTTGTGCCTATTCAATTCATATCCATTCAATTTCTATATATACACCTATTCTTTCTACCTTCCATTCACAATTCAAATAAATATTCTTCATATCTATTCTCTTCAAAATTTTCAATTCATTGGCTTCCTCAAGTTCATCTCAAAACTGAAAATAACCAAAACCATCAAAGGTTATCTTCATAATGGCAAAGAGGCTATCAAAACCTACGCTAACTATTTAGCAAATGCTAAAATTAACGCAGGTGCTTTTGCCGTCTTTGGAGATTTTCCCTTATAAGAACTTACTTCTCTCTTCGAACACAACGAAGTCCTAAGTTTAATTGATTCTCGTGATAACAACGAAGTATGTTATCCTAAACTCGTCAAGATGTTATATGCAAATCTCAACCGTGGATTTTACAAAGGCAATGAAGATCAAATTTGGAGTAGCGTCAAAGGCAAGCAAATTGTCCTCGATGTCGAACTCTTAGGCACTATTCTAAATTGTAGAAGCATGGGCTCGGATTTTTCGGATTACAAAATCGATGAAACCGTTTTAGAAATCTATCATGACATATTTGAAGACGATGCTGCAATGGAGTTCAAAAATCGCTTCTTTCGTCCAAAAACAAGAATCGTAAACCCTCTCCTCCAACACACCATCACTCCCTATTTCAGAAATTTCGACAATCCAACTCTCAAAGTCCAAAAGGCTCTCTTTGCTATTATGGGTGGTTATATTATCAATTGGGCCGACATGATTTTAAATGAAATTAAGCCCATAGAATTGTCCTCAAGAGAAAACACTCTTTACTTTGGTGTTTATCTCACTCGTATTTTCAAGTAGAGTCGATCTTCATGGAGAAGAGTTTGTGCCTAGAAAAGTGTTTGACTCATCAAACATACATCTCATGAAAATTCTTCTCACTTTCAAGCCATATGAAACATTCGAAGCCAAACAAGCTCGAATGCAACAAGAACAAGCGCCAATGGAAGTCGAAGAAGAAGAAGAAACTTCTTTAGAAAGTGTTGAGTGTCCAACCAACACTAGACACATTTCCAAAGAGACGATTGTTCAAAATCAAGTCAAAATTGTCAACAACCAAAAAAGCTTAAGAAGAAATTCTCTAAAATGACCAAGTTCATGGTCAAGATGAGAAGAAAGCTTGGAACCTCTCCCCCCTCTAGTGTTTATTTGGCCTTAACGATCCATTACGCAATCCTAACAATTGGTATCATAGCCTATTTAAGTCCGTTCGAAATCCAACGAATTCTAGACCCTATTTAAGTCTATTTCTTCAAGAAAATTTCATTATTCTATTTCTCTTTCTTCCTTATTGATTTCTTATCAAATCCATGCCAAATCCTATCCATAATCTTAGTGAAAGTCTCTAAGAAACCTTGAATTCTTTTAAGAATATCCTCTCTATAATTTTACGAAACCAGCGTCATCTCGAATTGAGCCAAATAAAGATGTCTGAGCAGCAAGATAAACATTTTGATGCAATTCAATGGCTTATCTCCTCTCTTTTCAGAAATGAAGATAATAATCTCGCAAAGGCTCCACCAATCAAAGAAGATGAGGATTGGGAAGTCATCAAGAAGGATCCAATCTTTAGAGAAGATGGTTGGGTTAAAGTCTCAAGAAACGCTTAATTGATTGGTATGGTTGATTTGTTTAAATTTTAATTTGATTATATAACTTAAAACTTGTATATATTAAGGCATAAGGTGTGGTGTGCTTTGATTTGGTTTATATAATTGATATCAAACATATGTAATTATAATAAATGGATTGGTTTGTATTTGATCATCATAATGTTAGGAATTACTATTATAGGTTTATATAGATTAAGGGGGAGTATTCTACAGTTCTACTTTGAATTAGTAGTTAATTAGTTTCTTATAGATTATTTTTAAATAGTTATACAATTTTGGGGGAGTAGTTTTAGAATTTATTTTTGATAATGCCAAAGGGGGAGAAATTATAAAATATAAACATAGTTTATAAAATTCATATAGACGGGGGGTATTTGAAGGATCATTATCAATAGGTATATACAAGTATGATATTTTATATACTAAGGTTGTCATCATTAAAAAGGGGGAGATTGTTGGGGAATGGAGTTATGATGACAACAACCTTATTTCAATGTTAATTTATTATAAAATATATACTAACACTTCTATCTAGAATATATACATGCACACATACACACACACATGTATGATTTATATATAGGAATTACAGTTTTAAAGATGTTAGAGATTCAGAATTCAAAGATGTTTCAAGACTCATGAGTATTCAAGATTTCAATAGTTCAAGATAAATAAGTTATAGAGTCTAGATTATGTAAGACTCTGAATAACACTCTAGTTCAAATTCAAATTTATTTCAAATTCTGATTTTTGAATTATGTTTTCAAATTTTATCTTTAGTCTCTTTCTTCTTTATTTTACTTTCTATTTTTTATTTGGTTTTAAACTTAAATTTTATAAGTTTTAAATATTTATATTTTATATACTTTATATTTATAGTTTTAAACTGTATAATTTTATAAATATATTTATATAGTTTATATTTATGTTTCTATATGATTCTCTACTTTATAATATTTATTTATAACACTGTATTTTAATTCAAGAATTTTCAGAATTATATATATATATATATATCAAAACACTTGAAAATGTTCAAATTTCAATTTTATACATATATATATGTCGACATGCATATATATACATGTCGACGTATAACTGTCATTTTTTCAGATTTGAAAAGAAGTGTCTTTTCACTATTTGTGACGGTTCTAAGATGTTGCAATCTTTCACACATTATAAAAAGGAGCTGATTTCCAATTTGTACTCACTTCTTCTTCTCCACTTTCACTCTCTTTCATTACACCATTATTTTTCATTATTTTTATGATTTCTACACTTACACTTTGCCAAATTCAATTCTTTTTTCACCAGTTTTTCTCTCTCTACACTCTCTACTCATTACTCTCTGAATCAAGTGATATTGAAGAGTTATAGGACTATTTTTAATTGTTTGGGTTGAGTAAAGGAATCGATGGTATCTCTTATAGCCGTGAAATCAAGAATGCGTAATCGGTGGTATCCTTGTAGCCGTGAAATCAAGGAAGGTATACCTGATCAAGTGTGTATGTGAAACCGGTGGTATCCCTTGTAGCCATGAAATCAAGGAGGGTTGTAATTGGATATTGACATAGTAATAAAACTCTGCGCAATTCAGCATTGCGTGGGACTGGACGTATGAGCAATTCCGAACCAGTATAAAATCCGGTGTGTTCTTTCCATTTCTGCACTTTATTTTTGGTTATCATTGCATTTGTGTTTAATTCTGTGTTTTTGATTGTTTCTGTGGTGTTTAATTCATATAGTAGTTCATATAAGTTTAGATTTTGTTTAGATTCTCAAAAACACTATTCACCCCCTCTAGTATTTGTTTTGCCTTAATGATCCATTCTGCAATCCCTAACATTCATTAGTTGAGGGAGAGGCCACAGTGGGACCATAGCTACCGTGAAAAGTGACTAATCGTATGTGAATATCTGTATTGTAGGCCTAATAAAACTGTTCTTTACAGATATTGAAAGCTCCCGACCAAGTTCCGTGCATTTGATGCAGCCCTATTATGGGACTTGGGTTATAGTAGGCAGTATGTTCGTGTGAGGGTCTAAATAAGCGCACTGAGTGGTGTATTGTAGACATTAAGGCATTACTTTGTGTTGAGACGTGACTCGACCATGGAGTTCGGATACGAGGATCCGTACGCTTATGTGACATAACGATATAGATTTCAGTACGTGATTTGGCGTAGAATGGAAGTCGTGCATACTTCCGTGTTGTGACGACGGAGACCGTGCGAGGAGGGTACTATGGGAGTACCTTAAGATGTTGGGCATAGTTACACACACACACACACACACACACACACACACACTCTATATTAGGTTTAATCTACTGGGGAGTAGATGGGTACGACGTGAGTGCAGAGCTTTGAGTGCTATTAACTCGAATAACCTGATAACTAAGCTAATGTAACTGAATTATATATGTAAGGTTATTTCAGAATGTATAATTTGTCCCCTCGCTAGAACTTTTTGTTTTGACGCCCTCCTCATAACATGCTCGCAAGTTAGGAATTTTCAACTTGAGCTTAGCTAGTGTTTGCAGTAATCTTTTACTGCGTTCTCGTGCATGACGTGTCTAACGCATAACGAGCGGGAATGAAGCAACTGGTCCACTCAGATGAATGAATATTTTTGCTCTGTTTGTGATTAATTAGGGTATTGATTATTGAATTTATTTGTATTTAAATTTCTAGAATTAATAACTTTTGCGAATCAGGTCCGTTTGAGACTTTTTTTGCTTTGCGATCGTATTAATGCGCTTCATGTTATGTAGTCAGTTTGAACCGAATCTAAAAGAAATTAGTAAAACTTTAATTTATTTATTTTTGTAATTATTACCACATAATATTTATTAAAAAAACAAACAATTAATTAACAAAGTATAAATCAATTAAATTAAAAATCACAGTTTAATTACTTGCTCATATACCCCGTTTGTAATGCCAAATGCTTCCCTTATCCACTCAGCTTCTCCCGCTTTAGATCAGCACCACCGTCCTAGTGGTTAATAGCTTCGACTTTGATGTGATACCACGAATTCGAAACTTGCGTAGCATAATTCAAAAGTTTATTAACGTGCATTTTCAACTAAGACCTGTAGTATTGGCACATATTACTATTTAAGTACCTAATTTTGACAAATAAATTTCTCGGTTTTAATGCTCCATTTCGTTTTATTGGAAATCTTTCCGGCTCTTTGCTTATAACATCTTCAATCCCTACTAGCGGTATTAATGAAACATCCACGAGATAAAGATAGTTAGACAACGTTAAGTTAATGCAATTACACGTCACATTAAATAGTTTTATTTTACCCACTACAAACTTTTTTATTTATTTATAGTATGGTGCTAAGTGAACCACGATTTACTCTTCCTATTACTGTTACTAAAAAATACCACAAGAATTATCATTACACTCTTCTTAATACCTTACGTAAAAAATAGAGGCTATCACACCACCTTTACCTTAATTTCCTCTCGTCCCTTATTCGTTCCTCTTTCATTTCATTCTGAAACCCTAATTCTGCAATCGATCGATCAACGATAAATAGTTTGACGCCGCAGCAATGCCGAGAAAAAACAATGCTGTAGATACATCGTTATCTCAACTCTAGTTAAGTCAAACAAGTAAGTTTAGCGCTCCAAACAGTAAATATTTGAATTTTCTCGCCGCAAAGATGAAAGACATCGACTGTTGTTGATTAGGGTTTCAGATTAGGGTTGACTACGTAATTAGTCCGACAAATAGTGATTAGAAGATTAGAATGGAAAGATAACATGATACTAGAAAGCATATAAAATTTAATAAGTTTTATTTTTTTAATTGCGGTATTAGGAGAAGGATATTCATGTGTCCTTAGCACCTCACTATTTATATTAAAATTACATTTGCTTGAAGATGCATAAAATGGGTTTGTGGAGCCCTACTCACCGTATGTTCTACCAAAAATATCTTTTTGCCGCTTAAATGTCTGCCCCAATTTTTTTCGCGGGATCCTAAATCACCCCAAAAACCCTTCCACTTCCCAACTGTGCAAACAAAGAAAGAGGACAGAGCGTATGGTAAAGAAAAATTGGAGGGAGTCTTATCAAATTCTGAAAGATACAATGCTAGAATTGACAGACTAAGTAAAAGTCATGATTCCTGTGCCCTCAAATCAATCTAGGTCGGATAGAGCGAGCGAGGAGAGCGCAATTCGATGGAGTGAACAAAGAAATTAGGGCTGTTGCTGTACTAGAAATAAGAGGGGAATTAGAGAGAGATTTCATTGTTGGGAAGAGAAATAATGAGTAGCTGCATCTAGAATGAGGGGGAGTGGATATTTTCGAACTTCAGATCAGTGTAAATGCACGAGGAAAAGATCTGTTTAATTTACACAAGGTATGACTTATGAGATCGTTTGTGTTATTTGGGTTTTATCGTGTTTACTGTCTAGCACGTTTTCTTTTTATTAACTCCTTCTCAAACTGAAATTGAACTAGTACTAAACTTATTGACACAAGTTTTAAAATCAAAATTTACATATGCTGTTTGGCAGCACCTCATTTTACAAATTCCGAAGATTATGAGTAATAAAAAAGTAGAGTGTGTGGACATGCAAGCAGTATTTTTAGTAGTGATTCTTTTCCCAGTAATTTGATACTTTTAAGTCAAAATTTTAAGTTGTCAAACAGTTTAAATTGCTACAGTAAAATATAAGATGTTTTTTTTTTGGTACTTATTAAACATTGACCAAAAATCTTCTTTAACTATTTGCTAAACAATAAACAATGTTTCTTTAGTACTGTTACTATATATAGTTGAAAAATAAATATCTGCAATGCGAACAGGAGCTACAGCTTCTTCATCTGTTGTTAATAACCTGTTTCCTCAAATAACAGAAAGAGGCTGTGATTTTGGAAATAATGGAGCATATATCTATAATTTGTGCAAATTAACAGTTGTTTCTGCAGAGTGCTAAGTTCATTATATGACTAACCGCAAGTCTGCAATATATCTAACAAAAGTAAGAAATATCTTAAGTTGTCATGGTTTTCTCACTTGCTCTTACCCTACGCTTTTCTGTAGGGAACTGAGACATCTGATCCAGAAAACAATAACCAGTTTCCATACTTCAATGACATGTACACAATTTTCAAAGAACAAGCATGTTTAATGCAACGGCTTCTTGAATCTGAAACAAGTACTCGCACCAGGAAACAAAAAAAATGTATTCTCTGACGAAGTTTCTGTAGATCTTAAAGAAATAACTTATAATCTTGCTAAGAAAAAAGAGTTAAAAGCTGATACGATAGCATGGAAGAACTACTTAAACAGCTCTTCAAAATGCAGCAAGAGATTGATTCCGGCCGGGTGGGTTGATGAGAAAAGCGATCATGAGTGAAAAATGTTTGACAATGAGTGGAAGCAATCCATGAAAGAATTGAAAGTGAAAGACGGATGATAGAGAAAGCATGGCATGAGAGAGAGAGGGAGATGAATTTTAGGGAAGGGAGTCATGCTTTGAAGAAGGGTGTTCTTTTGAATTTCTTTAAGCGTTCTTTGGAATTTCTTTATCAATAATCTCTTGCATGACAACATATGATGAAGAAGGTCGAAACTTTAATGGTATGTTAACCTTTTTTATAAGCAGTAATCATCTTTTGAATATTATGATTTTATGTGAGTTCGGCTATTATATGTTGTCTAAAGATATCAAATCCAATATTTTCGGATCTGATAAGATATCTTTATTATTAGTTGACTTTAAAGTACAAACTTTTGGTACAACCGTGAAGTACAAAAAATGCATTAACACATCTTTATCTTTATATATCACATAAAAATATGATTTAACAAGTAAACGTTTTTACAAATGCAAACAATACTTCTACAAATATTATATTAGTTAATCATAATATCACTTAAAAGTAGGATCTAACAAATAAACTGTGTACAACATGTTCTTTATTAATTAACCACACAAATAAAAATTAAAACTAATAATAAAATTTAGATATTGCAATTTAAAAATAAAATTCAAACTAAATACACATTATCTCAACATAAAAATGTAACCAAATATTCATACAACACATGTTCTCTTGAATATGAAACATTTACAGTTTCTAAAAATATAATTCATGCGCAGAACATGTGTCTTGACTCTTGAGCATGCACAAAGTGTGTGCCGTATTGTTTTGAATACATATACCAAGTAAAATAATTGTAGCTAAAAATTATCATATGTCATAGAACATTAAATGCATATCATTGTAAATTGATTCCAAAACAATTGACCATGGCTGCAAAGGAGAGCCATGTGAACTGCTTAATAAATACTTTCCTCAGTAGAGAACATGTGTATAGACAACCCCCCCCCCCTCTCCCCTCCAAAATAAAATAAAATCCTATATTTAATAAAATCGAACTATTCCCGAGTCCCGACAAACCCAATTTAACTTTATTTATCTACTGTTGCACTAACCCAATAACATTCATTTTTCAGAATAAACGTGCAATTTATTGAAATTAATATGCTTATTTCTTTAGGTTTCAATTAAGCTTCTCCATTGCAATTTTCTCCTGCATTCTGGTTGGGCTTTGAATTATTGATTTCCTTTTGACTTTCTTCCCTAATGCAGATCTCATGTAGGGTAGTTCTTCTTGCATGTGTGAATTTTGTAGTTTTTTTAGCCATTTTACTCCGTTTATCACTGTATATACGTAAGGCCATTTGGATGCATGTTAGGTAGGTGTAATGTTGATGCCTCTTAGACTAGTTTTGAGCATTTTTTTTTTCAGTTTTGAATCTTTAAGTTTTTTCGAATTTACTCTTTAAATTTTCCATACATAGAAGAAGCAATTAACCACTCAATTATAGCAGAGTTCTAAAAAACTTGCTATTTAGTTACACAACTTGTTTGTCTTTTCAGCTCTTTAAACAACTTTTAATGCATGCTTCTTCGTTTAGTCTACCATTTAGTTTTTCAAGTTGACGTATAAGTTTCTTGCTACGCACGCACGATGCACGCACGCACACACCTTTGTTTTGCTGCATCCTAAAAACACATCAATATAAACCACTAGTCTCTTTTTAAGTAATGTTTTAAGTGGAAGAGAAAATGAGTGAGTGGAGAGAGAAACATAACTTGTGGCTCTAATTGCTCTCTGATTTCCACAATTCATTCTCTTATGTCTCTCCTTCCACTAACTCTTTGTCACTCCATCCACATTCATATTTATATTAAATATATTTGTGGCTCTAATTGAGGGATTGAGATGGGTGGGGTGCTTGTTAGGCACAGCAGAGCAATATGTGGAGAGATAGATAAAAGATTTAAATTAATTTTTTTTCTTGATGCTTGATTGATTACATGAGATACAACTTGTCTTTTATAATATAATGAAATACATTCTCTAGAGTATTCCTGACAATACCTTATCTAGAATACTCTAATATGTCATATATAGAAATTATTTATTCTTAAATTATTCCTTACATTAATAGCAAGGTAAATTTGTAAATGCAATTAATTATTGCCTAATAACAAAATTACAAATTAACTTTTAACACTCCTCCTTAATTTGTAATTTTTAATTGTTGCTTGAACTTCTCACACTTCTAGTCAATTCCGGGCTGTTGCGAATATCCCTTTACAACCAGCCGTGCTTTGTGCCTTGTTATAGAACCATCTTCGCCATATTTTGTCTTGTATCTTCAAATAACTGCGGTTCACAAGAAAAAAGAACAACATTGCTTGAGTCATAAATATCTTGTAAAGAACGCACCTTTCGAATAGGAGAGTCCAAGTCTTCATATTCATTTTCATCATTTGAGCCGTAACAAGGAGCATTATCTACATGGATACTTTGCTGAGAACCGTCAGGTTGTGAGCTATTATTTTGAGATTTTTTAGGCCCCATAGAATTTGATTTTTGGTAGCCATCATGATCCCACTGCCATGCTGCCATTTCATCAAAGACAACATCTCTTGAGACAATGAGTTGATCATTTTTGGGGTTTAATAGCCGATATCCCTTCGACTCTTCGCTGTAACCAACAAAGACACATTTCTCTCCTTTCTTCTCAAATTTATCTTTGTTTGGGCTCTGGTTTAATGCATACGCTACACTTCCAAATACTTTCATGTGATCTACTTTGGGCTTTCTTTTATGCCAGGCTTCAAACGGTGTCATCTTTCTAACAGCTTTAGTTGGCGAACGATTCAATATATAGACAGCCGTGTTGACAGCTTCAGCCTATAACTTCTTTGGCATGGATTTTCCTTTCAGCATACTCCGAGTCATTTCAACAATTGTTCGATTTTTCCTTTCTGCGACGCCGTTTTGCTGCGATGTATATCGCACAGTAAGCTGCCTTGCAATCCCTTCTTTCTTGCAATGATTCATGAACTCGTTGTAAATAAACTCTCCTCCACGATCAGTTCGAAGAGTTTTTATTAAGTGTCCACTTTGACGTTCTACAAGAGCTTTAAACCGTATGAAACTTGAGAAAGCTTCTGATTTTTCACTTTAAAAATAAATCCACATCATACGAGTGTAATCATCAACAAAAAGAATGAAATATCTCTTGTTATTTAGTGAAAGAGTCCTTGTAGGACCAAAAATATCAGCTTGTATCAACTCCAAAGGAGCTTTTGCTCGCCATGAAGTTTTCGGAAAAGGAAATCTATGCATTTTGCCAAAAATACAACCTTCACACACTTTATTTTCTTTCATGATGATAGGAAGACCAATGACCATATTCTTTGATTTCAGCAAATGCAACCCCTTGTTGCTTAAATGGCCATATCTCAAATGCCATAAATGAGACACATTAGAATTTTCAGATTTGAATGCACAATTCTCATTCAAAGACAAAAGTAGACGGAAAATTTTATTTGGAGTCCTGTCAATATTTGCCACTGTTAAATTACTTTTCTTATCAATGATCTTGCAAGAATTATTATCAAAATTCACCGCATAACCTTTTTGAACAAGTTGTCCAACACTTAAGAGATTTTGAGCTAAATTTGGCACGTAAAGCACATCATGAATAAATTTCTTACCTTTTTTAGTGTGGACTGCAATGGTCCCCTTTCCTTCAACTTTTTGCGCCTTTCCATCTCCAAGCTTTATCTCTGATGAAAAACTTGCATCAAGTTCCATAAAAATGTCTTTATTGCCGGTCATGTGGTTGCTGCAACCACTGTCAATATACCAAGCATCTTGTGATTCATTTTCAGCAGATAAACAGGAGTAGAAAACCTGCTCTTCATTTTCTTCACTTGTAAAATTTGCTTTGTCCTTCTCTTTTTTATTTTGATACCAACAATCTCTTTGGGAATGATTAAGAATTCAACATCTCATACATTTGAAATGGCAGTCTTTAGAGTTATGATTTGATTTATTGCAAATAATGCAATAAGTGGCAGAATTACCTTGAATTTTCTGTTGTTCTCGTCGTTGTTTTCCTTTGCCTTGATAATTTCTTTCGTTGCCTTTTCTTTGATTTTGATTTTGCTTTTGAAATGAGTCCTTCTTTGAGTTGTAATAACTTTGTTTCTTTTCTGAAAAACTGAGGGTGGATTGGAATGCTTGCTCCAATGAATTTGCTGATGTTCTATTAATTCTTTGTTCATGAGCTTGAAGTGAACTCATTAGCTCATGTGTTGACATCTTGCCAAGTTCCTTTGATTCCTCTATTGCAGCGACGCAATGATCGAACTTCGGAGGAAGGCATCTCAATATCTTCTCTACCACCTTCTTTTCTTGAATGCTATCTCCAAGGCATTGAATTTGATTTACAATTTCAGAGACTCTGGAGAAGAAATCTCTGATATTTTCAGATTCCTTCATTTGCAGGTTGTCATTGCCTCGGATTTTTTTTTGCAAAACTTCCCATGCATCCTTTGCTTTTCTTTTATTGAAAATTCTTGGATAGATAGATTTACTCACTCCTTGTTTGATATACCAAAATGCAATGGCATCTTTCTTTTGATTTTCTTTGTACAGCTTCTCTTGTGCAGCCGTCCATCTTGTGGAATCTCCATCTTCAGGTGGCTCTGGGTAATCTTTTTCGATGACATCCCATAAATCATGAGAGATGAAGAAGTCCATCATCTCACTGCTCCAATAGTCATAATGCTCGCCTTCGAATATTGGCACTTCACTTGGAGAGTACTTGAACATTGTAGGGACTGCTGCCATTGTTTTTGAGTGACTGATTAATGAAGTTGACAATGCTCTGATACCAAATTTGTTAGGCACAGCAGAGCAATATGTGGAGAGATAGATAAAAGATTTAATTAATTTTTTTTCTTGATGCTTGATTGATTACATGAGATACAACTTGTCTTTTATAATATAATGAAATACATTCTCTAGAGTATTCCTGACAATACCTTATCTAGAATACTCTAATATGTCATATATAGGAATTATTTATTCTTAAATTATTCCTTACATTAATAACAAGGTAAATTTGTAAATGCAATTAATTATTGCCTAATAACAAAATTACAAATTAACCTTTAACAATGCTGCATGTTGGGGTGTTGTAAAGCATTCACGTATGCACACACACACATATATATACATATACACACATATCATAGTGAAATTTTCCTGTTCTTACAGCACAGTTGTGGTAGTTCATCTTTCCCTAGCATACAAGATGTAGCATGGTGAAGTGTTCGGTTGAAATATTGAAGATATAATGAAGTGGACATGATTTATTTTGTCAACTTAGTTATTACCATATAGATAGAAATATACACTTTATTATGTATTTTTGATATGACATGGCTTTTATTTTCATTCTCTATGTTCTCGTACTGCCTAAATTTGTGAAATAGCGAAATGTTAATAGGGAATTTTAGAATTTATCATGGAACTGAATAAAAATGTTGGAATTGTGATTATTCAATTGTATTGAATATTTGCTATATAATTGTTACTACTAACATCGTGGTAATATATATAAAAATAAACTAACATCAAGATTAGTATTGTGCAGGCTGTGAACCCCATTATTCATGAATCAAAATCAATATTTGTAGTTATACATATTACCTACAGTTAAAGCTGGCTCCAGGGGTAGTCGGAGCAGATTGCCGCCTGGAGCAACCCCCTTCGCGGTGGCAACAGGTGATGGGTGGTGGTGCAGTAAATTAAAAATATATAATTATGTTTTCACGATGTATGCATCTTATTAAAGGAATTTGTGGTCGAGTTGGTTGTGTTGGTGTGTACTCATGGAGTTGGTGGTCGGGATTTTGATTCCTCTAAGCTGCAGAAGGGGCGAATTTTTTGCTCAGGCTTTCTAGCTTTTGCTTCAGAAAATTTTTCCCTTTCTGCCTGGGGCAACCCCCATTTTTCTACTTTCTGGAGCCGGCTCTGCCTACAGTTTGGGGCAAAGGACGTGTTACAAAAACTAGTGTGTGTATACTCACACACACACACACACACACAAAAAAAAAAAAAAAAAAAACACGTGTGTGTGAATGCATGCATAGGAAAGTTGGATGGAGGGAGTTGGGGACATGATGCAATATAAGCTCAACACAATATATCCCCACGGTTGATCTCACTGTATTTGGAACATGTGGAGGTCCGAGGTTTGTTTTGTTATCCGTCGTATTTTTATTTGTGTTTTAATGAGCGTTGCATGTATGCATGCATGGTGTGTATTTAGTTATGGGTATGGATATGTTGATATGAAATTTATTCTTAAACGCAAACACCTAAAATTTAATTGGTTGAATATAAGGACTAAGAATAAATCAAATGGTAAATAATAGTTCAAATATAATATCTTGTGTAAATTTTGTGTCACAAGACCCTCTTCAAACGTAACTAGAAGTCATTGTATCATCAATTACTGAGTCTGAGCGACCTAGTGATAGGGTACTTAACAGCTTTAATACAATTTTTTGCTTCGTGTACTATTACAAAGATCAACTACGGTTGTTCGATTAGCTGCTCAACTGTTCATATTGTCGTCAACTACTACTGTAACAATAACACTTAAAGATTTTGAGCAGAATGGTATGTAAACCATTCAGCTGTACATGGTTTTTAATACACTATTTCACCCCCAAAAAAAGGCAAGTGCTAGTGACGTAGGCTTGAAAAATAATGCACCACACGTGTTATAATATGTGCATCCATGATTTGTTTATAAGCGAACAAATTAATTTGTGAAAAAAAATTTTTTACGATAAAAATCAGTTACCAATAATGATGTATATAATTGATAAAATACACATAAAAGATTTAAAGCTTAAAAATATGATGATTAACCATCATAAATAGTTACAATAAGGGTTAATGGTTTTATTAACAGTCAACAGAAAATATGAATGCGGTTATAGCTGATGGTTATAACGCCGATAACCACCATCATGACACTCTTATTTTTACATCCTGCTACTTTTTTAAAAACTTTACCCTGTTACTTCAGTTTTTGACAGATTTTGTATTGATTATTATATATCTAGGCAAACGGCATCAAGGTCATGAGGTAATTTAGAGTGCTGAGGTCAAGTAAAGCACAACTGCTACGAAAATATGATGTTGGCAAATAAAGCTCGATGCGATCAACTTAATTATGACTAATGGTTATTAGCGTTGTGTACTTGTTTTTAGAAATCAACCCTTATCTCGATAAGATAATCATTTATTTAAAAGTTGTTTTTTTTAAATGAAGTTCAAAATGGTACTGAATATTAAGTGATTAGTACATATGTATGCCATTGTGAAATCAAACTACAAATGTTTATCCAAATTAAAAAGGCAAATTACAGACCTTGAGGTTTTTTTTTTTTTAATTGATAAGCATAAATTAGCAAGTGATTGAAATCGATACAAAAAGAGCAAAAATGAATTTAGCATCTGGCACCAGTGGTCTAGTGGTAGAATAGTACCCTGCCACGGTACAGACCCGGGTTCGATTCCCGGCTGGTGCACCTTTTTTGCACCAAGTACCGGGCTAGATGTCCAGATTTCTAAATTTTTGTTTTTTTGCACCAAGTACCGGGGCTAGATGTCCAGATTTCTAAATTTTTGTTAATTTGGCCTATTTGATACATTATTGAAACCATCATAAATTTTGATCCTTATGCTTGGTCTAAAAGCACACTTATAAAGCCGTTGTACATAAGATTTGAAAGTAGATTCAATGATTACAAGAGCATAAATGTAACATCTTAGTATAAAATTTGATTCTTCCGGTCCATCTTTTTCAATCATGTATAAATAAAAATGCAACTAAAAATTTAACATAAATTCTGTAATCGAGTTACCTGGGGATTGAAAATATCATCACTCTAACACAGGCTCTGCTTAATTCACTTATACATCACTTCAAACTCCACTACTTTAGTTATTTTTTGGGACAACTTTTGTATTTTCCTGTTTTATATTTTAGCAAATGACATCAGCACTGTGAGAAAATTTTAAGTGACTGTAATTTACAGTGTTAAGATGAAGTAAGGCATAACAACAGCAAAAAAGCATAAAACTGTTGCAAAACAAACCGGTGCTCCAACGTTAAAATATACGAAGCTATGTCGAATTTATAATACGGTAACTTGTTAATTTGGCCTTTTTTTTCACCATAGTTTTAAAAGGTAGTCCTGGATCAATTTTGTTAGTGCGAATGCAATCTATTGGAGAAATTAAATTCTCGAGCTTTATTGTTTTTTTGAGGTGAACTTGCTATAACTCAGACCGTCCACTTGTTTAATTAAACGATGGTGATTGAAGTTACCATCTTAAAAAAGTGTTGTAATCAACCCCTTTAGTAACAAACTCCACTATAAACATCTTTGCATCAACCATTGTTTCATCGTGCTACAGAAACCATTATACAACATGGAATGAGTACTAATTCGCTCCTCTGCAATTGAAGACTACTGCTGCAGCAATGTCATAACTCGTATTAATGAGAAATAAATTCATTTGATTGATAGGAAAACAAAATAAAAGGATTTTCAAACATATGCCATGGGCCGATGTTCATGAAATCATTTACAACGGAAGTGGTACCGGGGACTGGATTTATGCACATGCATGGTCCGCGATGATGAATTCTTGTTTGCCTAGTTCTGTCAACTTTTTCAGTTTTTAGCACGATGGCGGCAACACTGACATTGGTTTATGGAATTCGTTTGGGGTGTAATTTTACAAAAAGAAGCATACGTTAGTGAGATAGTGTAAATGGTAGGCCAAAAAACAAAAAACAAAAACAAAACGTGTTTGCAGTAAGCACTGGGGGTCACGCTGCTTCTAGTGGTGCATGGAAGTTTATTATGGGAAATGATACACCATGAGAGGCAAGACATGGAAGAAAAACTGAAGGAAAAAAAAAAAAAAAAAAAATCAAAAAACAAAGAAGGGAATAAAATCATACTGGAAAATTGTTGTCAGAAAAATAAAAAATTTGTGAAAAACGGAGGACGGTGTGCAAGCTTATAAAATTTTCACATATGAATGTCAGCATATGCATGGGAATAAATAATGGGATTTACTTGATAATAAGGAGTGGTGCTAGTGGCTTTTCTTAATTTTGCCCAAATTTAAGAGAATGATGAAAAATCTTCGTACCTCATATTACTGAAATCAATCACCAAAGCATTATCGATTAGAAACATACAACTAATCAATAGTAGATTAGAGTTTTGAATCTCTTTGTCCCCCCGAGATATAGTCAAGAGGCCGTTTTCACACTTGGACAAAATGTTTCAATTTATAACATGTATTTTCTACAAATCTTTTAATTATATTTTATCATATCCAATTTTTAGCATGTCGCACGGATTTTTTGTTTGTGCATTGGCATGGTTTGTGGTAATCTTTTACTATATTTTCATTCTGACGCGTCTAACGCATCACAAACGGGAATGGAGCAACTGGCCTGCTCATATGAATGAATCTTTCCCGTCTGTTTGTGACCAATAAGGGTATTAACTACTAAATTTATATTTCTATTAATTTCTAAAATTAATAGTTTTGCGAATGAGATCCGTTTGAGATCCTTTTTTTGCTTTGCGATCGTATCAAAGCGCTTCGTATTATGGAATTGGTTTGAACTGAATTCGAGCTATTTATAATTCTTTAATTTATTTATTTTTGCATATTATTACCAAATATTATTTATTAAAAAACAAACAACTAATTAATTAACAAACTATAAACCAATTAAATTAAAAAGAACAATTTAAATACTCGCTCAAATGCTTCGTTTGTAACACCAAACCCATCCCTTGTCCACTCAACTTCCTCCGCTCTAGATTTGGTTTGAGATGTCATGAATTCAAAACTTGGGTAGGGTAATTCAAACGTATATTAACATACAATTTTAACTAAGACCTGTAGTACTAGCACATATTAATAATTAAGTACGTAATTTCAAAAAAATAAACTTCTTGGTTTAAATTCCCCCATTTCATTTTGCTGAAAATCTTCCCTACTCTCTTTGTAGGACATATTCAGTCCTTAATTGCGTTATTTAATGAAACATCTATGTGACAAAGATAGTTAAACAATGTTAAATCGCACATCACATTAAATAATTTTATTTTATCTAATGCATTTTTTTTAAAATATATATCCATGCGTATGTGTTAACTTATATTAAAATTCCATTTGGCTTGGAGATGCGAAGGAGCCAACATAACCTTTTGCCGCTCAATCATCTGCCCAATTTTCTTCGCAGGATACTAAATCACCCCCAAAAACCCTTCCACTTCCCAACTGTGCAAACAAAGAAAGAGGATAGAGCGTAAAGGAAAAAATGGAGGGAGTCTTATCAAATTCTAAAAGATACAGTGCTAGAATGAATTAACAGCTAATTAAAAGTCATAATTCCTATGCCCTCAAATGAACCTAGGTCGGATAGATCGAACGAGGAGTGCAAAATTCGATGGAGTGAACGAGAAAATAGGTCTGTAGCTGTAATATAAATAGAAAGGAATAAGAGAAGGATTTCATTGTTAGGAAGAGAAATAAGGCGCTTTAGTGAGTAGCTGCATCTAGAATCATGGGGAGAGGATATTTTCCAAGTGCAAATCAGTGTAAACGCATGAGGAAAAATCTGTTTAATTTATACAAGGTATGATTTATGAGTTCATTTGTGTTATTTGGGTTTTGTCATGTTTACTGTCTACCATGACTCAAACTGAAATTTAACTATTACTAAATTTATAGACACAAGTTTTAAAATCAAAATTTACATATGTGGTTTGGCAATACCTCATTTTACAAATTCCGAAAACTATGTGTAGTTTTGAGTTATAATTTTGAACTAGTTTTATATAATTAATTAAAAAGTAGAGTGTGTGGATATGCAAGCTGTATTTTTAATAATGATTCTTTTTTGAATAATTTGCTACTTTCAAGTCTAAATTTTAACTTGTCAAACAGTTTAAATTGTTGAGAATGAGTCTCTTCCTATGTGGAAAAACTCATATTTAATTAATTGGAGCAATAAGTGTTGCTACGGTATTTCGTGCTTTTATTTGAATATGTGACTATTTGGCATTTTGGTGTGCCTTGGTATTTGCATCTTTATGGGAATTGTCATCTTATTAAATATGGTGGTTGAATGGAGACTTCAAGACGCCTCTTTGGTGGCTATATATACATCCATTCTTGGGTAGCAAACACGCACACAAGATACAAGTCTACAACATCAAAACTTTGTCAGTTTCTCCAAGACTTTGTGGGCTGTTTCTACTACTTTGAGATTGCCCTTTGCTGGAGTGTTTGTGCGAGAACTCTCAGCTTTTCTAAACTCTGTTTCTCGGTGATATTTTTCACTTTTTTCGCTTTTGTTTTGATGTTGTTATTGCTAGCTATTGTTGGATAATTTGTGTATCCACTTTCATAGTAACAGAAGTTTGGGAGGACCCCGTCACTGGTCCCGTGGTTTTTACTCTTCACATTGAAGAGGTTTTCCACGTTAAAAATTCGTGTGTTTTTACTTTATTATTATCTTTTGTTCTGTTGATTATTTGCATTAATCATTGGTGATTGTGGTGCATTTGGCTGGGTTTGTCTGTGTCATTCATAACATAAATTGCTGTGGTAAAATATAAGATGTTTTATTTTTTGTACTTATTAAACAGTGACCGAAAATCTTCTTTTAACTATTTGCTAAACAATGTTTCTTTAGTACTGTTACTGTACAGTTAAAGAATAAATATCTGCATTCTGCAATGCGAACACGAGCTACTTCATCTGTTGTTAATAACCTGTTTGTTCGAACAACGGAAAGAGGCTGTGATTTTGTAATTAATGGAGCATATATCTGTAATTTGTACAAATTAACAGTCTTTTCTGCAGAGAGCTAAGTTCATTATATGATTAACTGCAATATATCTAACAAAAGTAAGAAATATCTTACATTGTCATAGTTTTTTCACTTCCTCTTACCCTACACTATTCTACAGGGAACTGAGACATCTGATCCAGAAAACAACAATCAGTTTCCATGCTTCAATGACATGTACACAATTATCAAAGAACAGGCATGTTTAATGCAATGGCTTCTTGAATCTGAAACAAGCACTCCCACTAGGAAACAAAAATGACTCTATGGAAATGTATTATGTGACGAAGTTTCTGAAGATCTTAAAGAAATAACTTATAATCTTGCTAAGAGAAAAAAAAGTTAAAAGCTGATACAATAGCATTGAAGGACTACTTAAACAGATCTTCCAAAAGCAGCAAGGGATTGATTCCCGGTGGGTTGATGAGAAAAGAGATCAAGAGTGAAGAATGTTTGACAATGAGTGGAAGCAATCCATGAAAGAATTGAAATTGAAAGACGGATGATGGAGAAAATTTGGCATGAGAGAGAGAGAGAGAGAAATTTAAGGGAAGGGAGCCGTGCTTCGAAGAAGGATGTTATTTTGAATTTCTTTATCAATAGACTCTTTACATGACAACGTATGATGAAGAAGTTCAAAACTTCAATGGTATGTTAACCTGTTTTATAAGTAGTAATTGTCTTTTGAACATTATGATTTTGTGTGCGTTCGGCTATTATATGTTGTCTAAAGATATCAAATTCGTTATTTTCGGATCTGCTAAGATATCTTTATTAATAGCTGACTTTAAAGTACAAATTTTTGATACAACCGTGAAGTTTCAAAAATACACTAATATATCTTTATCTTTAAAAATTTGATTTAACAATTAAACATTTTTACAAATGCAAACGATATTTCTATAAATATTACTAAATCTTAATATCACTTAAAAGTAGGATCTAACAAATAAACCATGTACAATATCATTCTTTATTAATTAACAACAGAAATAAAAGTTAAAGTTAATAAAAAAGAAATATATATTACAATTTAAAATTAAAAATTCAAACTCATTACACATTATGTCAACATAAAAATATAACTAAATTTCATACAATTCATTTCTTTTGAATGTGATAAACATATACAGTTTCTAAAAATATAATTCATGCGCATAACACAACACGTGCCTTGAACATGCGCAAAGTGCATGCCGTAATTTTTTGAATACAAATACCAAGTAAAATAATTATTCCCCCTCCCTCCTCCTTAATTTTTTTTTATATTTAAGAAATTTGAATCATTTCCGACAAACACAATTTAACTTTATTTATTTATTATTGCAGTAACCCAATTTAACGCATTTGATTTTGCAATTTATTGAGATTAGTATGCTTATTTCTTTAGGTTTCAGTTCAAGCTTCTCCATTGCAATTTTCTCCTGCATTCCGCTTGGGCTTTGTATTATTGATTTCCTTCTGACTTTCTTCCCTAATCCAGATCCCATGTAGGGTAGTTCTTCTATGCGTGTGTGTGTGTGTGTGTATTTTTTTTTTTTTTTTGGCCATTTTGCTCAGTTTATCAATATATATACGTAAGGCTATTTGGATGCATGTTAGGTAATTGATGCATCTTAGACTATTTTTGAGTGTTTTTTTTTTTCAATTTTGAATCTTTATTTTTTTTTCTTTTAAATTTACTTTTTATTTTTTCCATACGACGTAGAAGAAGCATTAACCACTAAAATATAGCAGAGTTCCGGAAAACTTGCTATTTAGTTAGACAACTTGTTTCTCTTTAGCTCTTTAAACAACTTTTAATACATGCTTCTTCGTTTAGTCTACCATTTAGTTTTTTAAGTTGATGTATAAGCTTCTTGCTATATATTCCCTCCTCTCCCCCCCTCTCTCTCTCTCTCTATATATATATATATATATATATATATATATATATATATATATATATATATATATATATATATATATATATATATATATATATATAGAGAGAGAGAGAGAGGAGGGTTCCGCTACACCTCTTATATTGCACATGAACTCTCCCCCTTAATCTCCACCACCCATTTCCCCACTCATTTTCTTTCTTTCCATTTCAAGAATGAGTGGGGAAATGGGTGGTGAAGATTAAGGGGGAGAGTTCACGTGCAATATAAAAGGTGTAGCGGAACGCTGCCATATATATATATATATATATATATATATATGGCAGCGTTCCGCTACACCTTTTGTATTGCACGTGAACTCCCCCCCTGGATCTCATCTACTCATTCTCTCTCTTACCACTAAAAGAGGGAGAATGAGTGGGAAGATTGAACGGATGAGATTCAGGGGGAGAGTTCACGTGCAATATAAGAGGTGTAGCGGAACTCTCCCCATATATATATACACACACACACACACACACCCCATCTCTGTTTTGTGGCATCCTCAAAACACATCAATATAAGCCACAAGTTTGATCGGGAGAGAAACATAACTTGTGACTCTAGCTGCTCTTTGATTTCCACAATTCATTAACTTTTTTCTCCTTTTACCAATTCTCTCTTTCTATCCATCCACGTTATTATTTAAATATAAATTTGTGGCTCTAATTGAGGGGTTGAGATGGGTGTTGCACGTTGGGGTGTTGTATAGTGCTCATGTATGTGTATACCCCCCCCCCAAACATACACACACACACATCATAGTGAAATTTTCGTGTTCTTACCAGACAGTTGTGGTATTTCATCATTCCTTATAGTGAAATTTCCATGTTCTTACTAGACAGTTGTGGTATTTCATCATTCCTTAGTTGTTACCATATATATAGATAGAAATATACACTTTTAGTATGTATTTTTGATATAGCATCGATTTTATTTTCATTCTCTATGTTCTCGTACTGCCTAAATTTGTCAACTTATTTGTTACCATATAGATAGATATATACACTTTTAGTATGTATTTTTTATATTGCGTCGATTTTATTTTCATTCTCTGTATTCTCGTACTGCCTAAATTTGTGAAATAGTGAAATGTTAATAGAAAATTTTAGATTTTATTATAGAACTGAATAAAAATGTTGGAATTGTGATTTCTCAATTATATTAAAATTTGCTAAATAATTGTTACTGCTGCTAATATATATATAAAAATAAACCGACTAATATTAAGATTAGCATAGTGCATGCTGCAAACCCATTATAAATGTATCAAAATAAATATTTGTAGTTATATGTATTATCCGCAGTGCCGGCCCTGGGCAAATTTTTTTTCCAGACACAAAGCTTACAAAGAAAACTGCAACATGAGGCCCTAGCTAAATTTAGCAGGCACGGAATGGACTACACTGGATTTGAACTGTGGTTGGAGGCCAGAAAAGAACAAGTTCTACCACTAAGCCACTGTAATTTCACATTTGAACAAGGAAATACATGGTATCACTATCCTTTCAATCAAAGCTTTGAGGTCCCCTCCTCCCCTTCCCGGACCTGAGGCCCTAGGTGGTCGCCTAGTTTGCCTGACCCCAGGGTCGGGCCTGCACAATCGTATGCAAAACGTGTTCAAAAAACTAGTGTGTGTATATTTGTAGTTAAAAAAAACACAATATTTGTAGTTATACGTATTATCCACAATCGTATGCAAAATGTGTTAAAAAGACTAGTGTGTGTATATTTGTAGTTAAAAAAACACGTGTACACACAAATATATATATGCAGAGCCGGTCCTGAGACTTATTACGCCCAGTGCGATATACTAAATAATGCCTCATGGTAAAAAAAAAAAAAATTGACAATGATACTAAATGATATTCATATTGTAAGGAATTAATATTATAAAATTCAATACTGCAATTGCGAGTTGATAATGCATGCATTATAAATAAAAAAAACGTGGTTATAATGCAAAAAATCATAAATAATAAGTATAAATATGAAGAAATTTTACATACAAGACTTGAACTATTTCAATTACCAGAAATATACATTTATTCTTTTGTACAACTAGAAAGCTAGCACTGCATATATCTATTATATCATTAATTCCTTCATTCACCGCAGTCTCATTTTCTACTATTTCGCCGGAATTCCATGTTCAAAATCACAAGACTGGTCTGTATTATCAATCAAATCTGTCGTTTTGATAAATACTTGTTAAGCGACCCTCCTATTTCAAACCAAAGAAAACAGTAAATAAAATATTGAAATGCTTACATCTAACTAATATACCACCAAAGAAAACAGTAAATAATTTACTACACATGTAATGCTTCCATCTAACTATTCAGTACAAGAGACATTATTCATTTAAATTAAGTGTTATACCTATTTTGTCGAGCTTGTGATAAAGTAACTTCAACTTGACGTTCCAGCAAAAATAATTCTTTAACATACTGGATTCACAAACTTCACGGAGAGCAAATTCCTTTGAGAACATCGTTGGGATTCAAGCTTGGTGCAAGTTGTGTTTCATCATCCAGTTTACCCTTTTTTTCCTAACAAACAAACAACAAAGCATACATCAACTGTACAAATAAAAATTAGTGCAACTGAAAACAAACACGTATGAACGATTATATACATTAAAAAAAACTTCTAGATCGACAGTAATAATCACCCATATCATGAGAGCCTCACTAAATCTCAATTCCTACCCAAATAATCTCTAGTTTGAACAAAAAATTAAACTAAATAGGATAATTTAAAAATTAGGGAAATCTATTTCAAACATCAGATCTGAGATGTCAAATTGCTTCCCGCGTGTCCTATTGCCTCTTGCGTTTTTCTCGCTCACGTTGGTTTCTGCGCTTCCTTCTCCCACGTGCGCGCTGTTGAGTTTCGCGTTTCGGCAGCCTTCACTCTTTTTTTTACGATGTCCGCTTTTTTGTGGAATTTTTATGCCCTAGGGTGGATGCTGCCCTGTGCCCAAGCCCCGTTTGCACTGGGCCAGGGCCGGCTGTGTATGTATGTATTATATGCTCTATGACACCGTATTTCCGGGCATTCCAGTTGCCTCTCAAATTTGAGATACTAATTTATATTTAAATAATTTAGTGAAAAGAAAGAACGTACGGTGAAAAGAAAGTGGATATATGGGTGTTGCTTTGTTTGAAGTGTTATTCATCCTACACATCGGGGGGTGTGTGTGAATGCGTGCACAAGGAAGTTGGGTGGTGGGAGTTGGGGACATGATTCAATATAAGAACAACACAATATATTGGAACCTGTGGAGTAGGGCTGTCAACGGATGCCTTCGGGTACGGATAGTGCCATATCTGTATCCGAAATTATTTTCGGATATCGGATATCCGTATCCGTTTAATTTTCGAATATCGGATATCCGTATCCGCTTAATTTTCGGATACGGACGGATATCGGATATTTATCCGCTCCGCCTGTAATTAATAAATTTAGGAGTATAAATAAAAAAGTTTGGATCAACATAAACTTATTTTTGTATTAATGATTATAAAAAACAAGGAAATAAAGAAGTATAATGAGGAAACATTGTTTTAGTGTGATGCTAAGGGCACCCCAATATGTTCTTCCTAATACCGCGACTAAAAAATACCACAAGAATTAGTATTATACTCTTCTTAATACCACACTTAAAAAATATGGGCTACCACACTATTTTACCATATTTCTATTTCGCTCGATATTCGTTCTGGTTTTTAAAACCAATCAACGAGCTAAATCCTAAATCTAAAACCGATCAACGAATTCGACGCCACAATGCCGAGAAATATACAATAGTCGTGAATAAGGTTTGAATTAAGCAAACTAAAAGAGAAAGTGAGAGATTAGGGTTTTCAGATCACCAAACAATTGAGAGATTACCATACGAATTTGAATTTTCGTGCGAGGGATGCGAAGAAGGCAACGATTACGAGAGATTATGGTTTTTAGATTAGCTTGGTACATGATTATTTCGGCAAATAATGATTGAGCGAGAGGTAAGAATGGAAATGTAAGGTGGTATTAGGAAGCATACCAAATTTAATTAGTTTTATTTTTTTAATTGTGGTATTAGGAAGAACATATTGGAGTGCCCTTAGCACCACACTTGTTTTATACTAATATCCATAAGCATATCAAGAAATATTCCAAAATTAAACACTAAAACTATTATATTTCACTAAAAATGGACAAAGAATTATATCATAGTAACATTCAACAGTTACAAAATAATTATAAACTCTATTTTTCTGTTTTGAGTTATATATATTACATAGATCAGTCGGACGGATATTTTTCGGATACGGATATCACTATAACCATATCCGTATCCGAAAAGTTTTTCGGATATCGGATATTTCTGACAACGATTACAAGAGCTTAAATATAACATTTTAGTATAAAATTTGATTCTTTCAATCCATCTTCTTTGCCTATTTCTGACAACTTTTTTCAGTATTTAGCACGAAGACGGCGACACTGACATTGGTTTATGGAATTCGTTGGGGTGCAATTTTACAAAAAGAAGCATATGTAAGTGAGATTGTGCAAATGCTAGGCAAAAAAGATTATGTTTGCAGTAAGCACTGGGGGTCATGGGGTTCTAGTGACGCATGGAAGCTTATTATAGGAAATGATACACCAGTTGGTGCACATGAGGGGGACAAGACATGGACGAGCGTGTTGTAGATGAGCTGCATCACCTCAGCAGCAGTTGAAACATGCAATTAAACCCACTAATCTACTTAGATTTACCATGTAAATTATGCCTATATTTGTCGTTATAATTAGGGCTGTCAATGGATCAAATCTGGTTCGAGTTGATTTATAAACGGGTCAGGTCCACCCGTTTATTAAACGAGTCATTTTCCCCGAACCCTAACTCGACCCTTTTATAAACGGGTTGACCCGACCCATGTAACATGTTTAACTAAACGAGTCATGCCGGGTCGTGCTGGGTCGGGTTTACCCGTTCGACCCATTGGAAAATATTGTCCACTAATATAAACAACAAAAGCACCAAATCACTAACAAACAACACTATTATATAATCATTAACATGCAGCAAGTTACAAAATCACCAACATGCAACAAGTTACGAAATCACCAACAGGCAACACATATATAAAGCATGAAATAACCATATCCAAAAATCATTCTCCATGCATAAGAACCCATGAGCATACTGCATACATAAAAGACTAATAATATGGAAGAGATACAGTTGTCATAAGTAAAATATAACTAACAACGTACAAGAAAAAATTAGTAAAATATAACAGCTTACACAAGAATATATGAGCATACTGATTACTTCATACATAAAAGACTAACACTAACAGCATATAAATGACTAACAGTATGAAAGAGATACAACATATAATCAGGTTTGGCGGGTCAAAATCGGGTTAGCGGGTCAACCCTAAACCCACTTGTTTATAAACGGGTCAAATTCGGGTTGACCCAAAAATGACTCGCCAACTAAACGGGTCGGGTTAACCTGCTAATTTCCGTGTGGGTTTCGGATCGTGTAGGAAATTAACAGCCCTTCATAATAGTCAATTTACACGTGTGTGTGCAAGTATGTACCTAGTTATAGGCGGTGCAACTCTTTAGATTCAGATTTTATGGTAATCAAAAGTAGATTCGTCGATAAATAAGAGTTTAAATATAACTAATTAGTATAAAATTTGATTTTATAGTTCCGTCCTCGTTACGCATGTATAAACCTAGATTTGAGAACTCGGTCTTAGTTTCAATCATTTGAAAATTTGTTAGTTTCGGCTGGTTTCGTAAATTTCGGTAGTTTCGGTTCAGATTTCAGTATTTTGGTAATGGACTTATTGACGGTAAATAAAATGAAAATATATAATATAGAGAAATAAAATACACCATAGATCATCATAAATTTACTACATCCAATAACTATTTCTTGGAGCTTTATATGGACTGTTTTCATACACTTCTTCATCTATTTGTGTCGTATGATGCGGTGGAAATTCATATTGCATCTTTCTTGTACCTAAAAACGTTGCCAACATGTTATTCATCATTCCGTGTTGTATATGCAGTTTGACTATATTGATCGCTTGATATATCACTGTTGTAGTATGTCTCGTTTGCTCCGTGATAATAATAACCTCCAATGTAATCAAAAGTAGAATGTCTGTAGTTGGGTAGATCTTTTTATGCATGATTTACTAGCATAATCTTAATTTTGTGGTTGTTAATATTGAACATTCAAATTACCATCTCTTCTTTTATGATGACGCATCACACATCTCCTCATATATGGTATAGTTAGCTATGTGAAGCATCACCATCACTAGATCTAACACCATAATTATCTATTAAATTGATATTTGACCACCGGCATCATCGCCTGAGGAGCCACTACTATTTCTAATGCTTTGGCTTGTTGTTCGTGCATATATATCATCCGCTATCGCATGATCGTCGTCAAGCAATCGTGGTTCAACTTTAGTAGTCCACTTTACTAATGGATCCTCCTCGTGAATATATAGCTTAGATCAGTTAATTGATATTTTATAACAGTATCAAATGTTCAAAAATTTTAGTTATTTCAAGCATATTAGCATATATATATATATATAATTTTATTGATTTATATGCTTTTAATATTTATATATTTTTTAAACAAAATATGTGAAAGAAAAGTAGATGAACAAAAATTTTTAACTAGAGTTTGAATTGACATTTTCATATCAAAAAATGTCCTTTCAATTTTCCAAAATCAAAACAAAGAGTAGTGAAATTTAAATTTAAAATAAGAAAAGATTTTAATAAGATCGGTATAGTGATATGTGTATTATAGTGTATCGACATATGAACCATAATATCTAAAATTATAAAAGAGATAAATTTCTATACCTAACTACGTGCACAGATGTATATTCCTAAATTTAATGATAATTATGAAATAATTGTAAATAACCACTTTTTGCAATCCTTCTTTTGTTGTTCTTTCATTATCATGAACCACACATTCACATCTTCCAAAATTTGACGATGAGATCTGCCCTATTACGAAGGGCTCGTTTTTCAGTGACCGTTTTGGTTTCTTTTTCTCCTTGTGCACCAAAACTTCTTTTGACTGCAACTTGGTCATTTCTTGACGGATTCACCCAAAACTAGTGGCATTGCGAAGCGGATGAAGAGAAGAATAACATTGAATCAAATTGTAGAGAAAAATAAAAAAATTGAATTGATTAGATACTCATTTCGTTGTAGATTGTCAATTACATATCCATTTTTTTCTTGATTGGTGAACGATTATCTTGGTGTTTTGGCCAGTAGTCATTAGACATATCTCTTTTCCTGCAAAACAACACATCTTTTCAAATAACCAAGTGACTTTTCAAAATAACTAATTGTAATTTTAAAAAATAACATCATGATAATTCTATGACATATCCATATGAAAATTAGTGTTTAAAATTGCCATTTAAACTTTTCAAAAAAAAATAGATTATGATAACTTTGAAAACCAAGCTCTAATACCAATTGTTAGGGATGAGGATCAAGGATCTTAAGGCAAAACTAACACTAGAGGGGGGTGAATATTGTTTTAAAGAACTTATAGAAATCTTAACTAATTATCAGTTTCATAAACAACTATATAAATCACAGAATGAATATCACAATAGAAACAATCACAGATGCAGGTATAAACAAAAATAAAATGTAGAAAAGGAAAAAACACACCGGATTTTATACTAGTTCGGATTATTCCTACGTCCAGACCCACACAACGCTGGATTGTGCAGAGTTTAATTAATATCAACATCCAATTACAACACCATTGATTTCACGACTACAAGGTTAACACTGATTCAACACCCTTGATTTCATGGCTACAAGGTTAACACCGATCCAACACCCTTGATTTCACAGTTACAAGGTTAGCACCGCTCCTTTTCCTTGATTTACAGGCTACAAGGAACACACACTTCCTATCTTCGATTACAATTACCCTAGAACTCTTGAGTAGCACTTCCAAACAGAGAGTATTTGATAGAGATTGAAAATAGAAGAAGAATGATATAATTTGTATTGAAATCAGCAGAGTATAAGTGTAGAATCTTAGAAAATTAAGAAGAAATAGTGGTATGTAAAGTAGGGAAGAAGGAGATGATAAATTATGAAAAAGTTCGAAAATGAGGCCATTATGTAGTGTTCCAAGAGACACAACCATTTCTGAAACGTTTTAAAATGAAAAGACACAACTTTTAAATTCAAATAAAATATGACGGTTATATGTCGACATGTAACAATGTGTATGTCAACATACGTATTATTAATTTGAATTTTAAATCATTTTTAAATTATTTAAACTAGTATATATTCTGGGAACTCATGAAACAAAACTAGTTGTTATGATATAAATTTTCAAGTATAAAATCATAGTGAAATATAATTTAAACATATATATATATATATGTTATAAAACTATATAATATAATTATAAATACACATATATATAGGAATATATAAATAAATATTTATAAATTATGTAAACATAAAAGGTTTTATGAAAACTTAGAGTTAAATAAGAATATTTGAAATTATAATCAAATATAAACCGAGTATACAAAATATTTATATAAATGTTTTAATGTATAAAACTATAGAAATAAGAAACTTATAAATTAGGAAATATTTATTAGAAATCATAAGTGTAAAATCCTTGGATGATAAAAAGTTATTTGAGAGAAGTTTGAAATCAATTTGAAAATAGTTTTTAAAAACAATTTGAAAAGAGTTGAAGTGCTATTTTGGGTTTTACATACCATGTAACAGCCAGCCTTTTTACATATCAGAGGATCGTAAAAAAATTTATTTATTTTTCTGAGGGTTGGATCATTTTCATATTTTGATATGTTGGTTATGGGGATGTGAGACATATCCAAAATTTTTACCAATTTTATTTGTGACCATTTTGCCTTTGTCAATTTTGTATAGGGCATAATTTTTGACTGGGATCGAATCGGTGTTGAGATCGATTTCATTGGAAAGAAAATGGTGTTGCCAATTCCGTAGAGTGGTCGCATTAAAGATTTGGTTCAACGGTTTGGGAGGAATCACTATTTTAGTGTTTCACAATTTTTGATCAGTTTTTATAAGCCATTGATGGGCCGATTCGGTGTGGCCCATTAGTGGGATGGTGGGTGGCTATAAATAGGGGGTTAGAGGCATGGAGAGAGGGTTAATTTTTTTCATTCTCTCATTTGGTTGAGCTTGTGATCCTCCTTGATCAAACAAATACTTCTTTCTAGCATTAAAATTCTAGATCTGCGTAAGGGAATTGAAGATTTACGTCAATCGAAGCTAGATCTACATCAAGTAAAGAGAGATCGCATCAAATCGAGAGGTTTGAAGTTCATTCTTCACTATCCGGATTAGTAATTTCGTGATTTCGAGTTAATTCGAAGAATTGGTGAGTGATAATCATCTCTTACACAGATTCAATCAAGCATATGAGTTGTTTGATCTTATTTTCAACATTTTAAGTTGTTTTCACTAAAATCGATATCATGGAAAGTATATTTTCATTTGAATCACCCTAGGATCTAATCTTGCAACTTAAATCGGTAATTCTTATGTTAATTCTTATGTTTATGCAAGTTTAGATCCATTGTTTTCATTTATTCATTGATTTATCATGGTTTGGTGAATTCGATATGATCATTGACGAATAATTGTCATTTTGATATTGTTGATGATTTCATAAAGTGTTGATGGTTGAATTGGATGAGTTTTTTGAATCAATGTTGTCATTTGGTGATGATTTGGTCAAGATTGGAGCTATTTTGGTCAGATCTGGAGTCAGGACTTTTTTCTTAGGTCATTGATGATGTGGCAAGGAGGTCAGGTCGTGTGTCTTGTTCTCCATGAAATGGACTTGGGTCGTTCAGGTTGAAGCTTGGGTCGTGGCATTCAGGTCGTTCAGATCAATTGGATTCTAGAAGCACTTGGATTGCTGGCTAGTTGAAAGCGGGTCACCTAAGCTTGGGTCGTGACATGTTAGGTCGTAAGTGGATGGGTCGGTTCGAATTCGTAACTTCGGGTCGGTTAGTATGGATGGCTTCAGGTCCTTGAGCTTCAGAGGGAAGTGGGTCGTCCAACGTGGAGTAGGTCAGGTCGCTGGTTGAGTTAGGTCGTTAGGGGCGATATAATGTGCTAGGTCGTTGGAGCGGCGACATAAGGATGCTAAGTCATTAAATAAATAAAGACCGACTATTTTTTCAAAACAAAGGGTGCTTTTATTCCCTGAGGGTTGCGAAGTAATATATTCTAATGGATAAATGCATTAGGAGAAATTCTATTTGGTAGATTAAAAGTTAATTTGCTTGAAAGGAATTAATTTTTGGTAGCTGCTTGTTTTGAGTACAGTTTGTTCACTATGCTGGTTAATTAACCAAATACTTGATGTTGTCATGAATTAGAAATGGCACTTACCTGAAAGAGTTAAGAAAAGGAAATCATAGGGCCAATTGTATTTTAGCGACTTAGACTAGTGCTACAGTACCTGAATATTGATTAGAAAACTATTTAATTCAATGGTTTCTACTTACATAAAGCATCTAGTGAAGATTCAAACTTTGCTTGTTGAACCAAGCTCGATCTCTTACTCAGTTTTGGATTTAAGATGTCAGATAATTTGGATGGATTTCGGCTATGTGAGGCTGTGAACGAATAGGATTAAAATTATATGTTATCGCTACGTAATGCCAGATGGTTCTATTTTCCTTCCTAATTCATATAACTCAATATTTTAGTTTGTACGTTCAAATTAACCCAAGTTCACTAACGACCATGACTTGCATATTTTCATCCTAATCTAGATGATGTGTCCATGTCTTAGGTTCCTTATATTTCACAGTATGCAGCTCGTGTCGATGGCACAGGTTCGTATTTTGCTTGACATAATTACCTACAATATAATGTGGTGGAAATGTACAGTTTGATCAATGTTAATTTTTTTCACAACATGATGAATGAGAATTTTTGTAATGTTAAAATGCATATAACATTCACCTAAGATTTTTTTTTTTCATATTTATACAACATGAGCGCAAGTAGAGTATATCAATAGAATGGATTCACTCATTTCGAAATAATAAAATAAAAATGGAACGACAATAAAATTTTAACGCCACAAAATTATCTTTTCTTGTACAATGGTAGTATTAAGTAACAATTAAGAGAAAAACACAAACAGTTGTGTTATTACAATAATGGAAATGTAGACTTGTATTTAATTAGAGTGAATATAGTGATGGCTATGTCCACATCAAGAAAAACATTTGTTCAACATTTCGGCTAGTATCTGATATCATTATATGAGTATAATCTATGTTTATAAAAATATGCCCATGTATTCTACTTTTAGTGCATATAGGTACTGCTTCCTTATGCCTCGCATGAACATGTTATTATGAACCAAATATTAGACCACCGTTTAAGTGTTTTTTTTAATTAAGGTTTATAATTTAACTTTATTTGTTTCACTATTCATATTTGAAAGCCGTTTAGTTTTTTTATTGTTTTTTCGTTACTGTAACGGGAGAATAACACATGAATATCTATGAGGAAGAGTTATGTTTTTAAATAACTATTAGTGTTATGCTGGTAAGTGCTAAGGAGAGGGGAGACACTAATATGCCATAGGCCTAGTAACCTTTAACTTCACAACTGCTAACTTATTTACCCGCAAACCCACTTTTCAATTATATATTTTGTACGCTTATCCATCCAAGTTTAAAAAAAAACTTTAGCTTACTTCCAATTGGATGTTAACTATTCATATCTAGCTTATTCATGTATATAATATCACTCATGTATGTAATATCAACAATGTTATTAATACAAACATCTTGACATCTAAACAAAGTTAAACGTTTCTTGGCGGGTAAGAAGAGGAGAGATGATTACCTCGTATGACTTGTAAGTTCATGTCGAATGATCTTCACCTTTTTCTTAGTTATATTTAACTAATCCAGCTCTGTTATATTTAAGTAATTAGAACCCTTATTTCATACCTTCAACTTTATATAATTTTATAATTGATCTTCACCTTTTTCTTAGTTAAAATTATCCCATTTAATTATACACTCTTATTTGTTGCTTGGTATGCTTTTGTTGTATTTCATCTTTGTGTCAAGCAAGCATTTAGGGGATATTTTTTAAATATCCGTTGTTTTCCAGTTTTTTCAACTAAGTGAGAATTTTCATCAGTAAATTAGTGTTCTAGGTCTACAAGATATGTTTGCTCATCTGAATTTGATTCAATATTTAGGACCAAAGCGGAGCTTTCTTCTTAGCCATACCGCACAATCACGTGCACCTGTTTCATGGTATATGCAATTTAGATGAAGTTGTCCTTCAAACATTACTTAATTTGCATATGGTAGTAGCTTGCTTAGTTATATGATTTTCTTTGAGCACATAAGTTCATTTATTTATTAAGTGGTGTTTTAGGAGTGAACTACCATTGTTATGTTTATTTTAACTTGGATTAGAGGATGGAGGTCAAGGCATGTTGTATTTTGTTCATTTACAAATCATCTACTCTTTCATCAGCGTTTTCTTGTACCAAATCATTTTTATACTCTGCATTGCATCGCTTAAACCATGTTTTTTTGAATCTACTTGCTTTGTTATTAACAATGTCATCATAACTTCTATTTTTTTTTTTTTTTTTTTACTTTGATGGCTTGATTTTGTCTATCTTATGTATGTAACTGACTTCGGTCATCTTCACTTAAAATTTCATTGCATAATAGTGTATTACACTCATTGTTGCAGTTTACTTCTGTATTGGGCATGTTATGCTTTTCGCTTGAGTTTCCTTTCGGCGTAGGTTTACTGAGTCGTTCGGCGTAGGTTTACTGAGCCGTTCGGCGCAGTTTTACTGAGTCGTTCGGCGCAGTATAACTGAGTCACTTAGTGCTTACAATTTAATATTTTTTTTTATGCGTGATGCATACTCATGTTTTTCTGTTTTTAACAAGGAACTGAAATTTTCAATTTAATGTGATATTCATGAATGCAGGCATTTCTAGAGGCAGTGGAAGAAAAGAAAAAATTGGATGGTAGTTCTAATGGTGCAGTAGACGATCTTGAAAACGATCCAATTGCAGAAGTTTTTGGTTCTGACACGAAGAAAATTGGATGGTATTGAATTTGACAACTTAATTCTGTATTGTACTTGTTTGTTGTTAATTGATATTCTATGTTACATGATTATGAATGTTGTATATTGGTATGCATTGAGTTTGTATTGAGAATAATATTAGTTTTTTGATTCATATTAAATATCGACTACATTATCATCTTGTTGGTTATTAAATGACCACTAATGTTAGAATATGCGAGTTATTAATACATATTACTATTACTATTAAAATTTATATTTGTTGTGCATTAAAATTTTGTAACATGTATAAGCATTGAAAACAAAAATATTGCAACATATATAAGCGTTGCAATCAAAAATCTTCCAACGCTTGTAAGCGTTGGCAAAGAAAATCTGCCAACGCTTATAAACGTTGCGAAAGAAAATCTGTCGACGCTTATAAATTTACCAACGCTTATATGCGTTGGAAATAAATTACCACACCCTCATAACAACACTAGTAAGCGTTGCTGAAATTGTTTGCGACGGTTATACTCATTGGGAATCACCTGTTTTGGTGTAGTGTCAGGAATTCTATCAAAATTTTCATGGCATTTGGTCCAAGAGGAAAATTGTATAAAAGCTACTATGGGTCAGTTGATAGAATTCTTCCTTCATCTACTATTTCATCCATCCCAGTCCAATCCAACAAATTACATCTGACATTCGGTTGGTCATACTTACTCTATAATTAGTCAAAATAATTTGTACTATATATTAAATCAAAAGAAATCAGATTGTTATGGCAACAATATAAATCATTTGTACCACTTAAGATGGACTCTCATCTCTGCTGCTTCCTTTAACCTGATAAACAATCATGCAAGTAATTATTAATTGGTGGTGATCGTGAAGCAATTATGTAAACAATTATGCAAATAAAGGGGACGTTAAAAATACTTAAAAAAGCAGACGTCTGAATTAATAAAGGAGAAGTCTGAAAATTGACAGGGTTACCAAACGTTTGAAAATATACACGGGTTTAAAAATAATCCGAAACAGATGTCTGAAACTATGCCCAGATATCTGAAATCTTCCTCGGGTTGATTCTTACACTAAATCCGACGTCTCTTTTTAAAACCAGAGGTCTGATTTACAAAACATCGGTATTTTTTATATAAAGATAACCGCAACCTTCTATTTCCCACTCTTCCATTTCAGCGATCAAATCGAAAATTCTATAACTCTAAATCCCAAATCCGGTCCAAATCATGGCTCCTAAAAAAAATCTTCATCAAAACGAAATAGGGAAGATGAAGAATCATCAAATCCTCCACAAACTACTGAAGAAACACCCCGACCAGTTTCAGAATCATGAATCGACAGGTGGATGAACAAAGCACCCTTGGCAATAGAAAGATATGGATTGATCCAAAAAAATCCTATATATTGGTCCATTCTACAATCTCATTGATTTTACGATGTATGAATTACATAGCTTATGCCAGGAAGCTGGTCTTGTATCACTGGTCTCATTCTCTTCTGAGACGACCCCAAACCCCGATACTGACGGCGGCAAGGGTAATCCTTGGAATATAACACATAAACAGATAATAGCAGAACAGAAATAAATAAATACAGCAGATAATGAACAAATAATACACTGGATAAACGTAATCATCAGAGTTAAACAGTATACAGGATCATACTTAGTACAGATACAGTTCAGCTATATATAAATGTCTATAGCGGAAAACAAACATAATATGTACAATAGGAGCTGAACAACATAAAAAGAGATAAATGATAGAATCCATCTTCAGCTCCAGCTATCAAGAAAGAGCCTGCTAAAAACCTGAATACAAGGCTGCCCGTGTAGAAAAAGGGGCACCCGAGTTTGCAAGTGAAACAAACTACGAGTCAGTCATGGGACTGGTATGAGAAATCTACTTAACACAATCTATAATATGGCTAATCACAGGACCACGCCACTTTCGCGGAACGGGTTTACTCCATTGGATTGCCAGTGCTTTAAAACAAATCATTCTTTTAAACCTCGCAACGCTTTTTATAAAAATGAAGCCATTATAAGACTCAGTTCCCATCACACAATGCAACGCAAAACGGAGGATAGAGTTTTTACCTTATAACGGCCAAAATATGCTTTATACGAATAAAAAAAGCATTTGATATTATTACTAGTGTTTATATGTTTCAAAAACAATTTCAAATCATAAGTATCAATCATAGACGGCATTAATGCCCCATACCACTTTGTCGCCATATGTAACAACCCGTAAAATGCGAGCCAGTTTGAAAATTTTATTTTGGCAATTTTAGCGAATTTTGATTATTTAAAATGAATTATTTTAAATAATATCGACGAGAAATTTATTTTGAATTGAATTCGACGTATATATTTATATACGTCGTCGTTAGAATATAAATATTTATATATAATTATAAATAGAATTGAAAATGGCGCGGTAGTTCGATAATTCGATTTCAAACTTCAATTGAATGTACCGGGTGCAAAACAATCCGGATTTTAGTGAAACCAAAAATAATGGAATCTAATAGTGAATATCTTTCCAACGAATCCGAAAAATCAAGATTTCATATCGGGAATCAAAAGATATGTCCAGTTGAAAATTCTGAATAGTCGCTATGGAATTCAGGCCTTTAAAAATGGACATTTTGCAAACGACCTCGGATTTCGACGAAACCACTTTTGTTGGGTCCGTGATGTAAAGTTATTGCTAGGTTTCAAATTTCATAATTTTTCGAATCAGTATGTGAGCGTGGCGAAAGAAAACGCGTTTGACCAGTTTCAGTTGATTTTAATCGACTGGAAATTGGCCATTTTTCAAACGGTCTCGGAATTCGACGAAATTAGTTTTGTTAGGACCGTATCGTCAATACGAAGCTAGAAAATATTTTTCAGGAATTTTTCTAGTTAGTATGTGACCCCGGTAATTTGAAATGTACGTTTAAAATTCAATATAGTGATTTAAATGTAAATGTAACGGAAACTGATTGTAACAGCCGAATCAGCTTGCGTGACATATCCCATTGTGTTCGGAATGGGGGTAATTAGCTAGGGACGATAGTCGGTGGGTTCAATTTCGAGTTGAAATTAAAAAGTTACTTTATGGGGATTTAAAATAAAAATTAAATAAACTAAATATATATATAAACCTTCTCCTTTCTCTCTCCTTACCTTTCAGATCTGAAATTAAAAAAAAAAAAAAAAAAGGGAGACGCAGACGATCGAGACCGCGACGCGCTCCCCCTCCTCCGCCTGCGCGCCGTCGCGGGTCCCTTCCCTCCACAGGCGATCGCCGTTCGCCAGCATTCACAGCCTCCGCCCCCTCTCCGATCAGTCGGTTTTGCCCTCGACCGCGAACCCTAGCCCTTGAAAGCCATAACCTGTCGCCCCCACCCTTTACTAGCTGCCTCCGCCATCATCGAAGTCCCCTGCCGCCGAGCCAAATCGCCCTCCGCCAGCTCCGACGAGCCGTCTACCGCCTCCAACGCACAGAAGCCCCCTCCTCCTATTACGGTAAGAAAACTGTTTTTTTTATTTTTGTTAAAACTGTTTTTTTTATTTTTGTTAAAACTGTTTTTTTATTTTTGTTAAAACTGTTTTTTTTTATTTTGTTAAAACTGTTTTTTTTATTTTGTTAAAACTGTTTTTTTTATTATGTTAAAACTGATTTTTATAGACATTAAATAAAAATTGAATTTTTGAAAAGAATATAAAAATTGAATTTTTGAAAAGAATATAAAAATTGAATTTTTGAAAAGAATATAAAAAATTGAATTTTTGAAAAGAAAGTAAAAACTAATTTTATTTTAAGGTTTAAAAAGGGTTTAAACTTTGAAATAGAAAAGGTTTAATCTTTTAAAAGAAAAAGATTAGACTTTTAAATAAGGAAAGTTAAGATCTTAAATTGTATAACGTTGGGTTTTTTTATATGATAAAAGTTGTGACTTTTAAACTAGAAAAGATTCGTTTTTCGAAATAAAAATATGATTTTTATATATTGAACTTCATAGGAAAAATATGATTTTTATATATTGAACTTCATAGGAAAAATATGATTTTTATATATTGAACTTCATAGGAAAAATATGATTTTTATATATTGAACTTCATAGGAAAAATATGATTTTTATATATTGAACTTCATAGGAAAAATATGATTTTTATATATTGAACTTCCTAGGAAAAATTCGATTTTTATATATTGAACTTTGAAATAAAAATTCGATTTTTATATATTGAATAGCGAAGTAAAAATGTGATTTTTACGTATGTAGTGAAAGCAGCAACGAAGGTGACAAAAAGGCGAAACGACGAAGACTTCTGCAAATGAAGAGCCGTGGAGCTAGGATAGCTATATGTGAGAATTTCTCACTCTTCAATTTATTTTCTAGTTATATATATATATACGAGGATGCAGACGGTGCTTAGTAGCACCCGACACCCGTCCACAGACCATGGACTTGTTTGTTTGGCTGTTTGGTTATTGATTGTGATATTGGTTTGAATGTGGTTTGTGGTGTGGAAAAACGAATCGATAAATTGGTTAGGATTAGACGTGCGCCGTTATAAGGCGAAGGAGTAAGGCTAGGTTAGACACTTACTCCAAATTTTGTGGTTTGCATAATAAAATTGATATGATTGATGTGTGAATGGCGTGGGCCTTCACTAGTCCGGGGATAAGGCTAGGCCTTGTCCCGTTTCTAGTATCGTGCCGTTATGCCGCCGAAATTTTCTAAAATATATTAGAAAAATAAAAATATCATTTTTATTGAATAAATGAATTGAATAGAAATTCATATGTTGGAATAAAATGTTTTATCGTTAAAAATATATTTTTTAACGTGAATGTGAATAAATAAATATTCATTTACAAACCAGATGGTTTGTTTATGTACACCTATTTGAATGACATTGATTGGGACGATAAATTTTACACATCGCCCAACTGCACAAATAAAACCTTTGTTTGATTGTTTGAAAACCCCACACGGGTGTTGGGATGAAATTTGGAGTTCACTCATCCTGATTGATTAAATATGTCGATCGATTGATTGACAGGCTGTTATAAGCGTTGAATATCTATATTTGATGCTTATACAGTGTAGTGCACTTTGGTTGATGGTTGATTATTTTCAATGTCATTATATACATGTGTTGTATGAAAATCCATATAATTAACTTTATATGGTAATTGATTGGGCCTCATTCCAATTTGAAAAATAAAGAATATTATAAAATAAAAGTTCATGTGTTGACAGTACTCATTCATTGAGATTGGTCATGTGTTGAACGCAATATTTTGATAATAACAACTATTTTGAAAAAGAAATATTTGAAATAGAATATTTGAAAATAGAAATTTATGAAGCCGTGTTGATTAGATTGACGCCATTTTGACGTGAGCGATATTTATAAATGAATTGAAAACGATTTCGAATAGAAATGAATTGAAAACGATTTCGAATAGAAATGAATTGAAAACGATTTCGAATAGAAATGAATTGAAAACGATTTCGAATAGAAATGAATTGAAAACGATTTCGAATAGAAATGAATTGAAAATGATTTCGAATAGAAATGAATTGAAAACGATTTCGAATAGAAATGAATTGAAAACGATTTCGAATAGAAATGAATTGAAAACGATTTCGAATAGAAATGAATTGAAAACGATTTCGAATAGAAATGAATTGAAAACGATTTCGAATAGAAATGAATTGAAAACGATTTCGAATAGAAATGAATTGAAAACGATTTCGAATAGAAATGAATTGGATTGAAAACGAATTCAAAATGAATTGAAAACGATTTCGAAATGAATTGAATTGAAAACGAATTCAAAATGAATTGAAAACGATTTCGAATAGAATTGAATTGAAAACGAATTCAAAATGAATTGAAAACGATTTCGAAATGAATTGGATTGAAAACGAATTCAAAATGAATTGAAAACGATTTCGAAATGAATTGAATTGAAAACGATTTCGAAATGAATTGAATTGAAAACGATTTCGAAATGAATTGAATTGAAAACGAATTCAAATGGAATTGAAAGCGAATTGAAATGAATTCAAATTGAATTGAAATTCGAATTGAATAGAAATGAATTTTAAAACGAATTTATAAAGAAGAATTCAATTTTGGCTTTGAATTGAAATAGAAGTTGAAATAGAATTTGAAACGAATTTAAAACTATTTATATAATTCGTTTTAAATAGAAATCGACGAAAAATATATTATATATATTATATATATAATATAATGGCCTGAATAGAACGCGCCGCGCCGCGGCAGTTCGTGAATTTCGACCATTTATTTCAAACGGACATTACGGGAGATCCGACCGTCGGATTCTCCTAAAACCGGAACCGTTGGGTTCGTATCGAAAAGAGCTTTCTAACGAATATTAGAAATTAGAAATCTAACGGTTGGATTTGGAATTATGTCCAAATCAAATTCGAAAAAGGTCGCTGTAAGTGCAGTTCGATGGCCATTGATGGAAATCGACTGTACGGGCCTTGATAAAATTATTAAAAATAGTAATAATTTGTGTAAAATCATAAGAAATGATTTAGAAAGAATTGGGATGAAAAACTCCCTATTTGAAAAGATAAAAATAGATTTTTATCGAAATGAACTAGTTTTGAACTAGAATTATAATTCTATTTATTTTTAAATAAATAAATTGAATTTGAAAAGGGTTTTGAAAATAACCAAAATTTCCAATGATTGCATTGGAGTGGATTTGAATCGAAATTGTCTTCGGAATATTTCGATGTTGGAATTTGTGATTATACGGATGCTGTTACGGAAATTTGAAAGATATATATTATATCGTTATTTCCAATACGACATTTGTTAATCGTAGAATTTGATATTGAATATAAGCCGATATATTTTCTATTCAGAGCCTTATATTGAATATCAAATGTGATCTGGGTTTGTCGTGAATGGTGTCTTCACTAACACTGTTCTTGAACCCAGTTGAGAAAAGATTAAATCTTTTTATTTAGATTTAATGAAGTGTACCAATTAAATAATATTTAATTGGAATTGAATGGATATTGATTTTTGGGTTTATCGTGAACAGTGTTTTAAACAACACTCGTTCTTTAACCCGATAATTAATGGAATGTGATTTTGGGTTTATCGTGAACCGTGTTTTTAATTGACACTGATTCTTTAACCCAGATAATGATTAAAACTAAGTGGAGTTTTAATGAATCTTTAATTAGATTTGAATGTGAAATTTAGAAACTAACTGGCGGTTAGCCAAGCAGAATGGTTTTCTGGATATTGATCTGATGTTGGTTTCGGCCTTCGGGGTTAATATTTGGGGAATTATTCTCTTGATTAATTTACGGTTAGTGACTAATGAATTGGAATGAGGCGTATGTTGTGTTTGTGTAACACTTATTTAAAATATACGCGAGTTATTCGGAAAGACCGGGTTCATCCCATTCTGAATAACTGATACGACGATAAGTCGAAGATGAAGACGATGGTCGAAGACCGGAGGTCTTCACGTCGTTTGGGTAATTACTGATGATCTTGATTGGGCTGTACACCCAAGAAGATGGAAACAGTTAGTGATCGTCCAGACGTACTTGGAGATCGATGGATATGCGGGGTACTAGGTGCCTCCGGTTTCGTTCAGACCCAGAACGGACTTGTAAATGGACTGTGTGTCTGACATCGGATTTCATTCTGTGTGACTGATATCGGTTGCATAGGATGGTTTGCCTGTGTGGCATGCTAAGATGCAAATGATCAAGGCTTCTGTTGAAAAGCAAAGTCTTGTGGTGATGATCAAAGCACGGCCTTTGTGGCGTAGCTTTGTGTAACGTTTACCTCGCGTGTTTCACACCCGGTATGAACCAAAAACGGGAGACGGACCTCAGGGAGGACTTGCGTTTCTTTCTAGCTAGAAGTGGCGTCAGTGGTTTTACACGCCCTGACGAGTTTGACTTATGTGGTTGTTGCGGTTGCGAGGCGCCTCGGTTATATCGGTTTCGGCCGAATGCATTCTGGTCGGCTGACGGACCAGACTTACACCCCATAGGGTGGGGAGACGTATTGTTCAGGCATAATAATCCACTCCGTGTGGACCGGCCCTGACGATCCAAGGCTTGCCTGCGCGCTTGCCTGAGACATGGGCTAGATTGTCTCGAATCGGTTGAGGACTATCTTTTGCCTCGGTTCATAGATGGAAACCCAATTTCCAAATACGCGACATTTGCGGTTTTATTTGTAAACCTATATATGGCGACATGATATATGGTACCCATGCCGCCTATGATTGATACTTATGATTTGAAGTTGTTCTATACACTATGCACTTACTATAGTATCAAATGATTTGATTTAAAACGTATCAAGCATTCTTTGGCTGTTATAAGGGAAAACCCTATCCCCCGGCTTGCGTTGCATTGTGTGATAGGACCTGGGTCTTATAACAGCTTCATCTTTCTTTATTTAGCATTGCGCTGTTTGTTTTATGCACTGGTATTCTTGGGAGGAAACCCGTTCCGTGTTATACGGCGTGGTCCTTTGATTTACCTAGCTTTAAAATAAAGAATTAATAACTGTTTTAGTTCTCACACCAGTCACATGACTGACCTGGAGTTTATTGTTTTAACCTAAACTCTGGGTGCCCTTATTTTGACACGGGCAGCTAGTAGTTTTGGTTTTGCAGATTTATATTCACAGGATCCTGGTTTACAGCTGGAACGATATCCGGAAAGCTTTGTATCCGTATATCTACTTCTAGTTGTCTATTGTATTATTTTCCGCTGCTATGTATTTAAATGTAATTTAAATCTCTGATATTTCTGTGTAATATTTATTCATACTCTGTATATTCTTGTAATCTGATGCATTGTTGTAATATACAATGAAATGTTCTTCTGTATGCGTTCTGTTGTGGCTTGTTCTCGAACTATCCGTCGCTTTCCTTTACGGGGAAGTTGCGGGTCTTTACAGTTGGTATCAGAGCTTTGGTTTACAAAGCCAGAGAACAAGACACATTAGAAACATATGAAAGAATTCATCAGATATTGGATTAGTAATATCCAATTAGAATGACTCGTTAGAGATAGGATCAGTAGTATCCTAGAACGAGTGTGAAGAGTATATTTTTAAAAATGAAAACAATTTTTGTTTTGAAAATTTAAATCAATTATTCGTATCTGATTATCTATTTATATTGAGTTGGACAGTCCAGTATATAAAGATTTTGCGTATACGTCTGATCCGCGTGTATTCGAAGTTTTAATATATTGGATAGATATAGAATCATACTCTAGTGGCCCGAAGATGATTCTGATGGTTGAGTACTCATCGTCAGAATTTATATTCGTGTGACGAAGGTGTGATATCTATATATTTCCATTAGACTGGTGTGAGAACCAAAAATTAGATAGGGCCTATTGTTGTGAATTGGCATCAAAAACAAGATTTTTGTATATGTATCAAAATTATGAATTTGAAACGTTAAATTCACTAATTGATTGATGTTTGTGTTGTTTGTTCATTTGTTTGCTAATTTTAAACCATTATGCCTAACTGAATCAAATATTGACTTGTATTGAAATTTGGTCGCATTTGCTTGCATATGCATATATATCTTTGAACAGGTCATAGCAAGGAGGCTAGAGCAGAGAATAAAATTTGTTTGCCCGACAAATAGGTACATGTTTACTACATAATTTCCTGTTTTGTTTGGGTGATGATGATTTTGTGAGCCTATTGGCTAGCCGCTTGGCTAGCCGCTTGGCTTTTTCTTTTTCTTTTTGAGATCTGAAGGACCGGGGAAGCTATTTGAAATTCCCCGATGCTCCCGGTGCAGGGGAGGTTATGGCGAAATTTTTCAAAAATTTAGGGTGTTAGCCAAATTTTTGAGATTTTGGAAATTCTCAGAAACTAAAGAGTTGGAGAATGGAAGCCAGATCGAGCGTAGAGTTAATTAATCAAACCACTTTCGACTTTGTTCCTTTTCGGGGACGAAAAGTTTTAAGTGGGGGAGATTGTAACAACCCGTAAAATGCGAGCCAGTTTGAAAATTTTATTTTGGCAATTTTAGCGAATTTTGATTATTTAAAATGAATTATTTTAAATAATATCGACGAGAAATTTATTTTGAATTGAATTCGACGTATATATTTATATACGTCGTCGTTAGAATATAAATATTTATATATAATTATAAATAGAATTGAAAATGGCGCGGTAGTTCGATAATTCGATTTCAAACTTCAATTGAATGTACCGGGTGCAAAACAATCCGGATTTTAGTGAAACCAAAAATAATGGAATCTAATAGTGAATATCTTTCCAACGAATCCGAAAAATCAAGATTTCATATCGGGAATCAAAAGATATGTCCAGTTGAAAATTCTGAATAGTCGCTATGGAATTCAGGCCTTTAAAAATGGACATTTTGCAAACGACCTCGGATTTCGACGAAACCACTTTTGTTGGGTCCGTGATGTAAAGTTATTGCTAGGTTTCAAATTTCATAATTTTTCGAATCAGTATGTGAGCGTGGCGAAAGAAAACGCGTTTGACCAGTTTCAGTTGATTTTAATCGACTGGAAATTGGCCATTTTTCAAACGGTCTCGGAATTCGACGAAATTAGTTTTGTTAGGACCGTATCGTCAATACGAAGCTAGAAAATATTTTTCAGGAATTTTTCTAGTTAGTATGTGACCCCGGTAATTTGAAATGTACGTTTAAAATTCAATATAGTGATTTAAATGTAAATGTAACGGAAACTGATTGTAACAGCCGAATCAGCTTGCGTGACATATCCCATTGTGTTCGGAATGGGGGTAATTAGCTAGGGACGATAGTCGGTGGGTTCAATTTCGAGTTGAAATTAAAAAGTTACTTTATGGGGATTTAAAATAAAAATTAAATAAACTAAATATATATATAAACCTTCTCCTTTCTCTCTCCTTACCTTTCAGATCTGAAATTAAAAAAAAAAAAAAAAAAAGGGAGACGCAGACGATCGAGACCGCGACGCGCTCCCCCTCCTCCGCCTGCGCGCCGTCGCGGGTCCCTTCCCTCCACAGGCGATCGCCGTTCGCCAGCATTCACAGCCTCCGCCCCCTCTCCGATCAGTCGGTTTTGCCCTCGACCGCGAACCCTAGCCCTTGAAAGCCATAACCTGTCGCCCCCACCCTTTACTAGCTGCCTCCGCCATCATCGAAGTCCCCTGCCGCCGAGCCAAATCGCCCTCCGCCAGCTCCGACGAGCCGTCTACCGCCTCCAACGCACAGAAGCCCCCTCCTCCTATTACGGTAAGAAAACTGTTTTTTTTATTTTTGTTAAAACTGTTTTTTTTATTTTTGTTAAAACTGTTTTTTTATTTTTGTTAAAACTGTTTTTTTTATTTTGTTAAAACTGTTTTTTTTTATTTTGTTAAAACTGTTTTTTTTATTATGTTAAAACTGATTTTTATAGACATTAAATAAAAATTGAATTTTTGAAAAGAATATAAAAATTGAATTTTTGAAAAGAATATAAAAATTGAATTTTTGAAAAGAATATAAAAAATTGAATTTTTGAAAAGAAAGTAAAAACTAATTTTATTTTAAGGTTTAAAAAGGGTTTAAACTTTGAAATAGAAAAGGTTTAATCTTTTAAAAGAAAAAGATTAGACTTTTAAATAAGGAAAGTTAAGATCTTAAATTGTATAACGTTGGGTTTTTTTATATGATAAAAGTTGTGACTTTTAAACTAGAAAAGATTCGTTTTTCGAAATAAAAATATGATTTTTATATATTGAACTTCATAGGAAAAATATGATTTTTATATATTGAACTTCATAGGAAAAATATGATTTTTATATATTGAACTTCATAGGAAAAATATGATTTTTATATATTGAACTTCATAGGAAAAATATGATTTTTATATATTGAACTTCCTAGGAAAAATTCGATTTTTATATATTGAACTTTGAAATAAAAATTCGATTTTTATATATTGAATAGCGAAGTAAAAATGTGATTTTTACGTATGTAGTGAAAGCAGCAACGAAGGTGACAAAAAGGCGAAACGACGAAGACTTCTGCAAATGAAGAGCCGTGGAGCTAGGATAGCTATATGTGAGAATTTCTCACTCTTCAATTTATTTTCTAGTTATATATATATATATACTAGGATGCAGACGGTGCTTAGTAGCACCCGACACCCGTCCACAGACCATGGACTTGTTTGTTTGGCTGTTTGGTTATTGATTGTGATATTGGTTTGAATGTGGTTTGTGGTGTGGAAAAACGAATCGATAAATTGGTTAGGATTAGACGTGCGCCGTTATAAGGCGAAGGAGTAAGGCTAGGTTAGACACTTACTCCAAATTTCGTGGTTTGCATAATAAAATTGATATGATTGATGTGTGAATGGCGTGGGCCTTCACTAGTCCGGGGATAAGGCTAGGCCTTGTCCCGTTTCTAGTATCGTGCCGTTATGCCGCCGAAATTTTCTAAAATATATTAGAAAAATAAAAATATCATTTTTATTGAATAAATGAATTGAATAGAAATTCATATGTTGGAATAAAATGTTTTATCGTTAAAAATATAATTTTTAACGTGAATGTGAATAAATAAATATTCATTTACAAACCAGATGGTTTGTTTATGTACACCTATTTGAATGACATTGATTGGGACGATAAATTTTACACATCGCCCAACTGCACAAATAAAACCTTTGTTTGATTGTTTGAAAACCCCACACGGGTGTTGGGATGAAATTTGGAGTTCACTCATCCTGATTGATTAAATATGTCGATCGATTGATTGACAGGCTGTTATAAGCGTTGAATATCTATATTTGATGCTTATACAGTGTAGTGCACTTTGGTTGATGGTTGATTATTTTCAATGTCATTATATACATGTGTTGTATGAAAATCCATATAATTAACTTTATATGGTAATTGATTGGGCCTCATTCCAATTTGAAAAATAAAGAATATTATAAAATAAAAGTTCATGTGTTGACAGTACTCATTCATTGAGATTGGTCATGTGTTGAACGCAATATTTTGATAATAACAACTATTTTGAAAAAGAAATATTTGAAATAGAATATTTGAAAATAGAAATTTATGAAGCCGTGTTGATTAGATTGACGCCATTTTGACGTGAGCGATATTTATAAATGAATTGAAAACGATTTCGAATAGAAATGAATTGAAAACGATTTCGAATAGAAATGAATTGAAAACGATTTCGAATAGAAATGAATTGAAAACGATTTCGAATAGAAATGAATTGAAAACGATTTCGAATAGAAATGAATTGAAAACGATTTCGAATAGAAATGAATTGAAAACGATTTCGAATAGAAATGAATTGAAAACGATTTCGAATAGAAATGAATTGAAAACGATTTCGAATAGAAATGAATTGAAAACGATTTCGAATAGAAATGAATTGAAAACGATTTCGAATAGAAATGAATTGAAAACGATTTCGAATAGAAATGAATTGGATTGAAAACGAATTCAAAATGAATTGAAAACGATTTCGAAATGAATTGAATTGAAAACGAATTCAAAATGAATTGAAAACGATTTCGAATAGAATTGAATTGAAAACGAATTCAAAATGAATTGAAAACGATTTCGAAATGAATTGGATTGAAAACGAATTCAAAATGAATTGAAAACGATTTCGAAATGAATTGAATTGAAAACGATTTCGAAATGAATTGAATTGAAAACGATTTCGAAATGAATTGAATTGAAAACGAATTCAAATGGAATTGAAAGCGAATTGAAATGAATTCAAATTGAATTGAAATTCGAATTGAATAGAAATGAATTTTAAAACGAATTTATAAAGAAGAATTCAATTTTGGCTTTGAATTGAAATAGAAGTTGAAATAGAATTTGAAACGAATTTAAAACTATTTATATAATTCGTTTTAAATAGAAATCGACGAAAAATATATTATATATATTATATATATAATATAATGGCCTGAATAGAACGCGCCGCGCCGCGGCAGTTCGTGAATTTCGACCATTTATTTCAAACGGACATTACGGGAGATCCGACCGTCGGATTCTCCTAAAACCGGAACCGTTGGGTTCGTATCGAAAAGAGCTTTCTAACGAATATTAGAAATTAGAAATCTAACGGTTGGATTTGGAATTATGTCCAAATCAAATTCGAAAAAGGTCGCTGTAAGTGCAGTTCGATGGCCATTGATGGAAATCGACTGTACGGGCCTTGATAAAATTATTAAAAATAGTAATAATTTGTGTAAAATCATAAGAAATGATTTAGAAAGAATTGGGATGAAAAACTCCCTATTTGAAAAGATAAAAATAGATTTTTATCGAAATGAACTAGTTTTGAACTAGAATTATAATTCTATTTATTTTTAAATAAATAAATTGAATTTGAAAAGGGTTTTGAAAATAACCAAAATTTCCAATGATTGCATTGGAGTGGATTTGAATCGAAATTGTCTTCGGAATATTTCGATGTTGGAATTTGTGATTATACGGATGCTGTTACGGAAATTTGAAAGATATATATTATATCGTTATTTCCAATACGACATTTGTTAATCGTAGAATTTGATATTGAATATAAGCCGATATATTTTCTATTCAGAGCCTTATATTGAATATCAAATGTGATCTGGGTTTGTCGTGAATGGTGTCTTCACTAACACTGTTCTTGAACCCAGTTGAGAAAAGATTAAATCTTTTTATTTAGATTTAATGAAGTGTACCAATTAAATAATATTTAATTGGAATTGAATGGATATTGATTTTTGGGTTTATCGTGAACAGTGTTTTAAACAACACTCGTTCTTTAACCCGATAATTAATGGAATGTGATTTTGGGTTTATCGTGAACCGTGTTTTTAATTGACACTGATTCTTTAACCCAGATAATGATTAAAACTAAGTGGAGTTTTAATGAATCTTTAATTAGATTTGAATGTGAAATTTAGAAACTAACTGGCGGTTAGCCAAGCAGAATGGTTTTCTGGATATTGATCTGATGTTGGTTTCGGCCTTCGGGGTTAATATTTGGGGAATTATTCTCTTGATTAATTTACGGTTAGTGACTAATGAATTGGAATGAGGCGTATGTTGTGTTTGTGTAACACTTATTTAAAATATACGCGAGTTATTCGGAAAGACCGGGTTCATCCCATTCTGAATAACTGATACGACGATAAGTCGAAGATGAAGACGATGGTCGAAGACCGGAGGTCTTCACGTCGTTTGGGTAATTACTGATGATCTTGATTGGGCTGTACACCCAAGAAGATGGAAACAGTTAGTGATCGTCCAGACGTACTTGGAGATCGATGGATATGCGGGGTACTAGGTGCCTCCGGTTTCGTTCAGACCCAGAACGGACTTGTAAATGGACTGTGTGTCTGACATCGGATTTCATTCTGTGTGACTGATATCGGTTGCATAGGATGGTTTGCCTGTGTGGCATGCTAAGATGCAAATGATCAAGGCTTCTGTTGAAAAGCAAAGTCTTGTGGTGATGATCAAAGCACGGCCTTTGTGGCGTAGCTTTGTGTAACGTTTACCTCGCGTGTTTCACACCCGGTATGAACCAAAAACGGGAGACGGACCTCAGGGAGGACTTGCGTTTCTTTCTAGCTAGAAGTGGCGTCAGTGGTTTTACACGCCCTGACGAGTTTGACTTATGTGGTTGTTGCGGTTGCGAGGCGCCTCGGTTATATCGGTTTCGGCCGAATGCATTCTGGTCGGCTGACGGACCAGACTTACACCCCATAGGGTGGGGAGACGTATTGTTCAGGCATAATAATCCACTCCGTGTAGACCGGCCCTGACGATCCAAGGCTTGCCTGCGCGCTTGCCTGAGACATGGGCTAGATTGTCTCGAATCGGTTGAGGACTATCTTTTGCCTCGGTTCATAGATGGAAACCCAATTTCCAAATACGCGACATTTGCGGTTTTATTTGTAAACCTATATATGGCGACATGATATATGGTACCCATGCCGCCTATGATTGATACTTATGATTTGAAGTTGTTCTATACACTATGCACTTACTATAGTATCAAATGATTTGATTTAAAACGTATCAAGCATTCTTTGGCTGTTATAAGGGAAAACCCTATCCCCCGGCTTGCGTTGCATTGTGTGATAGGACCTGGGTCTTATAACAGCTTCATCTTTCTTTATTTAGCATTGCGCTGTTTGTTTTATGCACTGGTATTCTTGGGAGGAAACCCGTTCCGTGTTATACGGCGTGGTCCTTTGATTTACCTAGCTTTAAAATAAAGAATTAATAACTGTTTTAGTTCTCACACCAGTCACATGACTGACCTGGAGTTTATTGTTTTAACCTAAACTCTGGGTGCCCTTATTTTGACACGGGCAGCTAGTAGTTTTGGTTTTGCAGATTTATATTCACAGGATCCTGGTTTACAGCTGGAACGATATCCGGAAAGCTTTGTATCCGTATATCTACTTCTAGTTGTCTATTGTATTATTTTCCGCTGCTATGTATTTAAATGTAATTTAAATCTCTGATATTTCTGTGTAATATTTATTCATACTCTGTATATTCTTGTAATCTGATGCATTGTTGTAATATACAATGAAATGTTCTTCTGTATGCGTTCTGTTGTGGCTTGTTCTCGAACTATCCGTCGCTTTCCTTTACGGGGAAGTTGCGGGTCTTTACACCATATATAGGTATACAATCAAAACCGCACAGTCACGTATTTGGAAATTGGATTTCCGTCATGAACCAAGGCAAAAGATAGCCCTTACCGACTTCGAGACAATCTAGCTCATGTCTCTGGAACAGCCGCAACTGCCCCTTGGATCGTCAGGACCGGTCCACACGGAGTGGATTATAGTGCTTGAACAATACGTTTCACCGCCCTTTGGGGCGTAAATGAGCCAACGAATGACTCCATCGGTCCCGGATCGACCGATATAACCGAGGCGCCTCGCAACAGCAACAACCACATAAGTCAAACTCGTCAGGGCGTGTAAAACCACTGACACCACTTCTAACTAGAAGGAAACACATGCCCTTCCTGATGTCCTCTCCCGTTTCTGGTTCATACCGGGGTGTGAGGTTCGCGAATTCACGTTATACACAAAGCTACGCCACACAGACGGTGCTTTGATCATCAACCACAAAACTTTGCTTTTCAACAGAAGCCCTGATCACAACATCTTAGCATGCCACACAGGAAATTCACACCGTGCAACTGATGGCTATCAATCACACAGAATGAATTCCAATGTCAGGCACACATTCCATTTACAAGTCCGTTCTGGGTCTGAACAAAACCGGAGGCACTATATACCTCGCAAACCCATCGATCTCCACGTACGTCTGGACGGTCACCACTTATTATCCATATTTCGAGATGCATCCTAATCAGGACATCAGTTACCATCCAAATGAGGTGAAGATCTCCGGTCTTCGACCACCGTCTTCATCTTCGACTTCTTATCGTCGATTCAGTTATTCAGAATGGGATAAACCCGGTCTTTCTGAGAAACTCGCGTATATAATAAACAAGTGCTACACAAACACTACTACGCATCATTTCAATTCATTAGTCACTAACCGTCAATCAGTAAGAGAACGATTTCCTAAATATTAACCCCGAAGGCCGAAACCAACATCAGATCAATACCCAAGAAACCATTCGACTTAGCCAACCTTCAGTTAGTTCCTAAATTTCACATCCATATCGTTTATAATATTTTATAATGATTTATCGTTATTTTTATTTATTTTAAAATAGCCAATTTATTCAAAACGACGCTTCGGGCCATAACGCGGCCGTGGCGCTGTTTTTCTTCAGATTTGATTTACACATATCTGAAAATCTAACCGTTGGATCTTCACAAAATTTACATCATTAGAAAGATCTTTTCAAAACGAATCCAACGGTTCCAGTTTCGGGAAAATCCGACGGTCGGATCTCCCGGTATAATCGTTTGAAGTTTCGATTTTAAAATACGAACTGCAACGTCGTTATTCGATTTAATATAATTATATATATATATATATATATATAATCGATTCTTCAATTTCAAAACCATTTCCTTTTCATACATTTGATAAAAATGATATTTTTATCCAACTGACTTCTATTTCAACACTTCACTATTTTTAACTATTCATGTATATGTTAGAAAGGTGATTTTTATTGTAAAACAATTCATTTCAAAACGCGATTATTTTATATAGTTCATATAGGTAATAAAAATATGATTTTTATTATAAAATAATTTATTTCAAAACAAGTGTATTTTATATAGTTCATATTGATGATAAAAATAGGATTTTTATTATAAAACAATTTCTTTCAAAATATGAATACCATTCAACACATGAATTCTATTCAACGAATGAATTTCAATTCAACACATGAAGGTTTTCTATAGTTTATATATATAGATAAAAAGGTGATTTTTATATTTAAAACACGAATACCGTTCAACACATGAATTCTATTCAACGAATGAATTTCAATTCAACACATAAAGGTTTTCTATAATTTATATATATAGACAAAAAGGTGATTTTTATATTTAAAACACGAATACCATTCAACACATGAATTCTATTCAACAAATGAATTTCAATTCAACACATGAAGGTTTTCTATAGTTTATATATATAAAGTAAAAATGTGATTTTTATTGCAAAACAATTTATTTCAAAACATGAATGTCGTTCAATAGATGAATTTCTATTCAACACACGAATATAGTTTCAACACATGAAAATAATTCTAACACATGAATATTACTCAAAATTTCGGCAGCATAACGGCAGGGTAGTTAAAACCGGGGTCGTCCCTAGTACGGCTCCTCGCTCTACCTTAAAGCCTCACAGCTTTTGACAATGGGGAATCATGCATCTAGTTCGCACGCATGCGGCATGTGTATATTTTTCATTTCCACCAACTAATCCTATGTGGTTTCAACCAAATATTTCAACCACAAACGGGTATTTTTCAACCACAATCAATCAATTTCAACCACAAACAATTATAATCAACTATTCGCTATCAACCAATTTTCACACCAATCACAATAAATATCGTCCATGGTTTGTGGACGAGGGGCGTATATATATATATATAAGCATTTCACTTCTATTTCAACACACATATAATTTTTACAACGCATATATAACTTATACATCGAACGTACGACCTATACAATGCTTATACATGAGGTGTACAACGCTTATACAAGTCATACATCGACCATATAATTTATAAATCATCATTTTCCATATCGTTTATAAATTAGAAATCTCACATTGGGTTCCACTCCACCAAAAATAGCAGAAGGCTCAGAAAAATATGCGGTCTCTTTTAGAATATAGAGGACATCCACACGGTCACGATGTTTCCTGTTTCATCGAATTTCGTCGAAAAACGAAAAAGATATGATTTTTACAGTGAAAACAAAAACGGTAGCGCTTTAAACTGCTATTAAATAGTTAAAAATAAAAACAGTCGTACCTTCACAGTTTCGTTCAAAACTAGGTTAGGGATTATCACCAAATCCGAGCAACTAGGGGATAATCGGCCGATGCCACGACGTAGGGCTTCGAACGGCGCACCAGGGGGTGGGGACCGCGTCAGGCGCAATGGGGGTGCTGGTCGTGGAGGCGCTCCAAAGGTGACGCCTTCTCGAAGGTGATTCTGCCTCCCTGCTCAACGATAATCAGCAAATCTTACATGGATGTGAAGCTTGAGGGGTGCTTTGCAAAATCCCTAACTGGAGCACTTGATTTTACTGAGTGTGGAAGGAGAAATCGAGGAGAGAAGGAAGAAAGGGGAGGCGCCGTTAGATTTAGGGATTGTCGGGGAGAGAGAGAGAGAGAGTGGAGTGACCAATGAGATACTTTTATTTATTTATATATTTTTAAATTTCGAAAATACCCTCTTTCACTCAAGAACCCCAATCCAGACCCAACGACTGTCGTCCCTAGCGTTTTACCCCCATTTCGAACACAATGAGATATGTTTCGTAGGCCCATTCGACTGTTTCAGTCAGTTTTCATTCAAATTAAAATATAAAACATTCAATATTCGATTTGAACGTACATTTCAATTTGCCGGAGCCACATATTGATTCTAAAAATTCCCGAAAAATAAATCTAGCTATGTTTTGATGATACGGTCCCAACAAAACTAGTTTCGTCGAATTCTGAGACCGTTTGAAAAATGGCCCTTTTCTGGTCGATCCAATTTAACAGAAATCGACCAAACATATTTTCCTTTGCCACGCTCACATACTAGCTTCAAAAATTATGAAATTTGAAACCTAGCAATAATGTGACATCCCGGATCCAACAAAAGTGGTTTCGTCGAATTCCGAGGTCGTATGCAAAATGGCCATTTTCACGGGCTATATAATTTCCATAGCGACATTTCTGAAAATTCATTTGGCCATAACTTTTGCTTTCCGCTATGAAACTTCGATTTTTCAGATTCTTTAGAAAGGTATTCACTAATAGTTTTAAATATTTTTGGTTTCACTCAAATCCATTTTGTTTCGCACCCGGTACAGTCAATCAAAGTTTGAATTCAAAATTTTAAACTACCGCGCCTTTACAGGCCTTGTTTATAATTCAAAGTAATTATATTTATTTTCAAACGTTGATTCAAACTTACTTTTCGTCGTTATTATTTAAAATATTTATTTAAATATTTAAAATCCACTAAAATAGCCAATTTAAAATTTTAAATTGGTTCAGATTTTCCGAGTCGTTACATCTTCTAATCAATTTCACTTTGATCAACTATCCATATTTCTATTCTATGCGAACTTAGATAGTACAGGTTTTTGGAATCCTCAAGTAGAAAAAGATTGGCTTTGGTCAAGTGTTTGCAGGATTACAGTTAGATTCACAGCTAAGGACATAGGAGATATATTACAATGTTCTAACGCCAGAAAAAATATCAATGATATTCCCGATATGCGTTTTAAGCCATGGGATAACATTACACATCAAATTTGGGAAGATATATGTCTCAATTTTCTACTAAATACTTAAGACTAAGAGCGATATTTCTTTCCCGAGTTCATATAAATACAGTGTTTCCTTGGCTTGAAAGTCATGAAAAAATACTTGATCTAAAGCATAGAGCCTTATATGTTATATTTGGTGGTATTCAAGTTAATTGGGCTCAATTTATCTTTGATAAACTAAAAGAATTTTGGAGTAGCTCTCGACAATCAATGATCTATGCTCCTTTTATTATGAGATTATTAAAGGTAAAAAAATTCTGACTTATTTATCAACGTTAGAGGAAATTTCGGTTGAGGAAGCAGTCAACAAATTCTTCTCCTCGATGCATCTCCCGCAAGAACCACCAGCCTTTTGCACTCTCAACGAATGGAGAGATAAACATCAAGGTAAACAAGTTCCGCCGAAAGAGCATCATCAAGAGCATATTCAGGATATGCCGGAATCTTCCTCCCAACAAGTTTTTCAATATCAAAGAGTTGAAGGTATGACTTCTCCCAAGGCACAAATTCCTCCTAATGAATCATTTTGTCAAGTCGTCATTCATAATCAACAAATATTGTATCAAAATCAAGTTTCCTTAGGGAATCATATTACGAATATGGAACTTACACTAGCGTTTCGTCTCGCAACAGTTAAGAAAATAATGAATGCAACAGCACGGTCTCGCACTGAAATTTTACGACGTACTTGACCATGGACTCCGCCACCTCCACTATCTCCAACTTTTTCAGTAGAAAATTCTAAAGAAAAAGAAGCTTCAAATAAATATGGTAAAAGGAGGAGAAAGTGGAAGAAAAAGAGGGGATAGCAACCCCAAAAAAGCAAGAATTGAATCTAAAGAAAAAGAAGATCCAAAGAAATCCGATGACAAGGAGGAGATAAAGGAAGTAAAAGAGGGGAAATGCAACCCAAAAGAAGCGAGAATCGAACCTAAGGAAAAAGAAGGCTCAAAGAAATCTGATGACAAAGTGGACATAGTGGTAGATACAGAGGGGATAACGACTCAATAGAAGAGAGAATCGAACCTAAAGATGCCCACGCTTACAAATTATGAAAAATTTATTATGTATTAAACTCTATTTTTTGACATGCTTGTGTTTTGATTATGACTTTGATGCGTGATATGCTTGTGATAACTTGTTGATGTCGTTTTGTTGTGTATTGTGGATATGATACTCTAATTCTATATGGCTCTAATTCATCACTATTGCATCTCCCTTAAGACATACTCGGTTATTTTGTGAGTAATGATGTATACATGTTATCTAAAGCAAAATATTCTATATTTACTCAACATGAAGCATTAAACATAGCTCGACAACAAGGAAGACATGCACAACTGATTTGGATGTGTCAGACGTATGGATATATTGTCAGACGTCTGATATCAGAAACAGAAAACCATCTGAATAATGATCAGACATCTGATATTTTTATCTAGATGTCTGGATTTTTTTTCTCGGCTTAAAAAATATGCCTGGAGAAGTTTTCAGGCGTCTGGATATTTTATCTAGACATCTAGAATTTCTCTCGGCCTAAAAAATTATATCAGAAGCAGCATTCAGACGTTTGAATTTTTTATCCATACGTCTGGGTTCTTTCTCGGCCTAAAACATATGCCTGAAGAAGCATTCAGACATTTGGATATTTTATCCAGAAGTCCACATTTTTTCTTGGCCTAAATAAATGTCTATAGAAGCAGTCAATATCATAACTAACAATATATTGGATAAATTGATATACATGTAGAACACAACGATATATTGGTAGGGGTGACAATTAGACCCGACCCAATGGACACGGACCCAACCCGGCAGGTCTCAGTTCTAGGCGGGTCGGGTATTGTTGGGTCTAAACTATACATTTCAAAAATATGGACCCGACCCGAGCTTCGATTCGGGTCGGAACGGGTTGAATCTCGGGTCGGGTCAGGTCAGCTCGGGTCCGTTTGAATAATAACACTAAAAATACATATATTTCAATGTTTTCTGGTCAGGTCTATGCAGGTCGGATTTGATCGGGTCTTGATGGTATTTTTCATCACCTAGACCCGACCCGAGACTAAGGGTGTAAATCGGTCGGACCGGACCGGACGGAGGTGTTCAGTTTCTGTCCTAAAAAAAATCGGACCGAACACGGACCGGACCAAAAATTTTCTCAGACAAATTTTGTTGTCCTAATTCGTGTCCTAAATAAAATCGGCCGGACACGGACACGGGCGGACTAGGTCGGACTCGGTTGAACATGACTATTTATATTATATTTTGTACATTTTACTAGTTTTTTTCTCAACTATACGCCGAATTTCAAGTAATTCGGACGAATTCGGACGAGCTCGGACCGAACATAATTTTTTCTCGTACAAATCTTGTTGTCCTACGTGTCCTAAAGGAAAATCGGACGGACTCGGACGGACGTATTTTGGTCACGGACACGAACGGACGTCGGGCATTCGGACAAAATTTACAGCCCTACCCGAGACCCATCGGGTTCGGTTCGGGTCAGGTCGGTTCGGTTCGGATTTTTGGTTCTCGGTTCTAATTGCCAGCCCTATATATTGGACAAATTGATTTACATGTAGAACACACCGATATATTGGACAAATTGATATACATTTAGAATATAGTGATATATTGGACAACTAGACCAATATCAAAACAAATAATATATTGGACACGGCGATACATGATAGCAGTGTAGCCTCTTAATATGTTAAGTAGTGTTGCCACAAAGTTTATTTTCAGAATCATGTAGATGAAGTATTCAGTATCTTTAAGATGCTAAATACCCGTCCACATGGATCTGAAATAACCTCATGATAGCACTGACGTTAACTAAGGCAACATGGCTTCAACTAACCAAGGCGGCATGGCTTGCTCCCAATAGATGCGAGCATGGCATCATTGCTTCATGACTGACATGGTAATATGGCTTGGGTAAGAGGGAAGAAGTAACTTAAAGACAGTAGGACTGTGTCTTTACTATGAGTGTGGTCTATCATAATATTTTAAAATATGGTGAAGACAAGCACATGAAGGTATATATATATATGTATGTATGTATGTGTGTGTGTGTGTGTGTATATATATAGGGATGAAAAAAGTAACTCTACTGATAAGTTTTAGATAGGGATGAAAGAGCCAGCTCATTTGAAACGACCCAAACTTCCCCGATCCCCGAAGAGACGGAGGAGTCCGGATAGTTTTGAGAACACAACGTATCAGAACACAAACAATAGAACATTTCATTGCTATTACAACAATATTCATCTGAGTACAAGAATATTTCAGAGTATGAATAAATATTACACATTAGAAATACAATATCAGAGAGTAAAATTACATAGCAGCGGAAAATAATACATAAGTACAATGCGTCGTGGAAAATAACAACTGACACAACTAAAAGTGATATACAGATACAAAGCTTTCCGAATATAGCTCCAGCTGTAATCCAGGATCCTGCGAAAAGAAGTATCTGTGAAAACCAATAGCTGCCCATATGTAAAATATGGGCACTCGGAGTTTAGGTAGAAACAATAAACTCTGAGTCAGTCATGGGACTAGTGTGAGAACTAAAAACAGTTATTAAATCTTTACTTTAAAATAGGGTAAATCATGGGACCATGCCGTATAACATGGAACGGATTTACTTTACATGAATCACAATTTAAAATCAAACAGTGCAACGCTTTTTGGAAAATGAAGTTATTATAAGACTCAGGTCCCATTACACAATGCAACGCAAGTCGGAGGATAGAGTTTTACCTTATAATAGCCAAACATGCTTAGTACGTTTAAAACAAATCATTTTGATATTACTATAAGTATATAGTGTCAAAACAACTTCAAATATAAATGTATCAATCATAGACGACATAGTACCACATCCTATTATGTCGCCATATAGTTTTACAACTAAATCCGAAAGTCGCGTATTGGAAATTTAAATGCACTTATGAGTTGAGGCAAGGGATGACTCCTCTCCGATTCGAGACACTCTAGCAAATGCCTCAGGATTACACACCCAGGGGAAACTCTTGGAAGCGGCAGGGCCGGTCCACACTTACTTTAGTGGATTAATTATTCCTGAACACATGTTTCCCGGTCCTATTAGACCTATCTCTGAGCCACTAGGGACTCAATAATCGAGACGCCTCATTCCATCATCCACATAAGTAAAAATGTCTAGGCTCCATACCATGACACCACTCCTAGTTAGAAAGAAATGTCGTGCACTCCCTGCGGTCACTATCTCATTTTTGACTCATACCGGGTGTGAGGCTCGCGAATTAACGCTATACACAAAGCTATGCTATTAAAGTCGTGCTTTGATCATCAACCACAAGACTCTGCTTTTCAACAAAAACCTTGATCATTTGCATCTTAGCATGCCACACTAACAATTCACGCCATATAACTGATGTCCATCGATATATAACCTCATGTATTCAAGTGACAAATGCTGCTTCACATAACGTAATGAAAATTGCAACTACTAACATTGCAGCAATTTATTTTAAAGCAACTTTTACTATCTTTGAAGCAAACTATGTAGTGTAAGTAATATACATTTGTGCTGCTGTAGGGAAGCGTTTTCCTGAGATTATCACTTTTTCTTCTGCTGCAATAGAAAAACAAATAACCCCATGAACACATTTCCCATGTACAGCAACACAAATGTATATTACTTGCACTACACAGTTTGCTTCAAAAATAGTAAAGGTTGCTTCAAAATAAATTGCTAAACTGCAAGGAGTTACAACTTTCATTACATTAAGTTAAGTAGCATCTGTCACTTGAATAAAGTTAATAAGCATAAAAGCTCGGCTAGTCCGTGAGCTAAAATGCATCCACCTGGTGGATCACCGAGTAAATTCTTAACCAGAAATTAAGTTAAAATCTTCAGCTTGGATATGTTATGTTGGATATGCAATTCAGATATGTTGTTGCTATATTCGTTGTGTAATTTGGGTATGTTATTGTTATGTAATTCGGATATGTTGTTGTTATGTAATTCATGTATGTTATTGTTAAGTAATTCATATATGTTATTGTGGATGGAAAATATTATGGATATGGAATTTTAATTATATATGGCTCTAGCTCAACAACAAGGAAGACATGCACAGCTGACACAAGTGTGTTAGAGATATGGATATATTTCCAGATGTCTGATATCAGAAAAAGAAAACAATCTGAATACTAACCAGATGTCTAATATTTTATCTAGACGTCTGGATTTTTTCTCGGCCTAAAATATTATGCATGAAGAAGTATGCAGACGTCTGGATATTTTATTCAAACGTTTGAGATTTTTCTCGGCCTAAAGAAATATATATGTAGAAGTATTCAGATGTCTGACATTTTGTTCAAATATCTGGATTTTTTCTCGGTCTAAAATATTATGCCTGAAGAAGTATTCAGACGTCTGGATATTTTATCCAAACGTTTGAGATTTTTCTAGGCCTAAAGAAATATATCTGAAGAAGCATTCAGACACCTGGATATTTTATTCAGACGTTTGGATTTTTTCTTGGCCTAAAAAATTCTTTTTGAAGAAGTATTAAGATGCCTGATATTTTATCCATATGTCTGGATCTTTTCTTGGCATAAAACAATATGAGTTAAATAGATACAACTAGATAAAAATTACAAAATATACCTGAATGTAATCCCATAAAATGGCTTTCAAACCATTGTCAAGGTGTCTCTAATTACTAAGCGTGACTGGAACATGCTTTCGTACAACTGGTCCTAGAAAAAGACGATAAATGGATTGATCCTTCACCTATTGCTTCAACATTCTCATTAAATTCAACTTCAACACGATTTGTGAAGTTTAAAGGAAGTCTCTTCATTTTCGTAGGACCTCTACTCATTCTTTTCTTTAGTCGATTTGCGTTTGCATCTTCAGTTGGTCCATCGGCTTCCACGTGTTGTTCGTTTTGCATTGTATGATTCTCAAATGCACTAGGATTATCTTCTACTACTTGTGGATTGCCCTCGCTTTGAACGTTGTTGTCTTCAATATGCTTCTTCCGTTTATTATGCTTTATGAATACATTTTTGGCTGCTTTGCTTTTTTGCTGTTGCCGCGTTATTGGCCTCATATCCTATTACTAAAACATAAGGAAAAACATAAAATATATAGCAGAACCATACAATCTAAGCACTTATGCGCTAAGGCCATGGTGAATATGCAAAACACTACATAATATCAGCTACACCTCAACATGTCATTTACAAGAAAACAACAGTGCTTTTCACAACAAATAATAACAGCTTAGGAGATTTTAAAACATAGAAGTATAGTTATAGCTACAGCTACAGCAAAATATGAGTTAGCCTAAATAATTTGTTATTATCAGTTTGCCACCAATCTAACAGGAATGCAACAACAACAACAAAGCCATATATCCCAAACAAGTTGGGGTTGGCTAGATATGGAATCCAAAATTAAATTAAAATAAAATTAATAATGATGATAATAATATATATAAAGGGTTTAAAATAACCAATCAAATAAAAAGTCGTCCAATAAAGGTTTTTTTTAAAATAATAATAATAATAAGAAGTAAAAATGTTCAATAAAAGTGCAATAAAATCTAAAATAGTAAATAAAAAGTAAAAAGGTTCAGTAAACGTGGGAAAAAAAACACTATGGTTCTGGTACGTGGATTGCCAATTTCCATGCACTCCTATCAACTACCAGCTCTTCCGATAAACTCCAGTTACTTAAATCTCTTTTTATTATCTCCTCCCATGTCATTTTAGGTCAACCTCTACCTCTCTTTGGGCCTTCGGCGCGACCTAGAATTCCAGCGCGTACATGTGCATCGTATGGTCTACGTTGGATAAGTCCAAACCATCTCAAGCGATATTGGACTAACTTCTCTTCAATAGGTGCAACTCCAAGTTTTTCCCGAATATCCTCATTTCTAATCCGATCTCGTCTGGTATGCCCACAGCTCCAACGCAGCATTCGCATCTCTGCTATACTTATCTTCTGGACGTGTTGCCTCTTAGTAGGCCAACATTCTGCACCATCTAACAGGAATGCAAACAGAAAAAAATTTAATGAAGTGATAGCTACAAAGCGCAATCTTCCCTAACATAGCTAGTGATATACTACTCAAGTACTCCTTCACAATCTTCCCTAACAGAGCTAAAATCCTCAGCAAAATCATCAATCTCTATATCGGTTTCTTTTAAATTTCTTGTATCCATTCTAAATTCCTCAAACGAGTCATCTACATATATTATATAAAAACTTCTTGACGATGTCCTCATCACAACATACCAATTAGAATCATCTTCCCTTGAATAGAAAATTTGTTTTGCTTGAGATGTAGGGATATATGGATCTTTTGAAAATGAAGCTTGATTTTGTTGTAGATTGAAAAGGGTAACCTTGGCACCATTTCTTATATTTGTCCAATGACACTTAAAGACGGGAACATAAAAGGCATGATAGTCTAACAAAATATATTGGTCAGTATCCCATAATAAGTTATCACGTCAACCACTTGGGAAATATCTTTTGCGATAGCCCTGCACAAGGTGGTTGCATCATAAGTGACTCCACTATTTTGAGTTTTTCTCTCAATATCTTTTGTGTGAAAATGTTCTCCATTGATGATATAACATGTACAAGACAATGCACTACTCCTTGAACCATAGGCAATCCATTTTAACATTGTGCCGTGTTCGTTCGAATCATAAGGTATCCATAAATGAAAATATTATTTGTATTAGATCTCGATCGTAATATATTTAAAATTAATGAGATTATATTTTAAAATTCAACTCATCTTCTTCTTAATTCAATGGCAAAATTATTTGTGTGGGTTTTCCAAAGTAAGGTCGTATTTTTTTCTATGTGCTTGTTTGAGTGTTGCAACTCCTCAAAATGCAAACTATTGTAGAAGGAAAAAAACAGATAAGTTGCACTATAAAAAAATTGAACAATAGAACAAAATGCACTTTGCCACTTACTCTAAAAATGATTCCACTATAGCCATATTCATTAGCACAGCCAAATGAGCAACTTATTTCTAATTCTCAAATAGTGTAATTATTTTGCAAGCTGAAGTTGGTCGTCCTTCAAGTATAACATCATTTTCATAATCTTCATTTCAGACTTCCTCTTCTTTTTCTACTGATTTTTTTTAAGATTTCACTAAAATATTTCATGCACTCCTTTGCAAGATAGGATTATGCAATACACCCCCTCAGGACGTGCAGTGTTTCTTACATAATGTTTTAGTGTCTTCATGTATCTTTCAAATGGGTACATCCAACGAAAATGAACTGGTCCACATTATTTGGCTTCTTTTCCAAGATGAACCGTCAAGTGTATCATTGTATCAAAGAACGAAGGTGGAATATATATTTCGAGTTCACATAAAATTAGAACAATCTCATCATCAAGATGTTGTAGTTTTTCTCTATCAAGAACACATTGGCATAATTTATTGAAGAATAAACATAAACGAATTATTGCTTCCCTTGGTTTCTTCGGTAACAGTCCTCTTATTGCAACCTGCAACAACTGTTGCATTAGGACATGATAGTCATGTGACATCAAACCACTAATTTTACAATCCTCCAACGATATAGAGCTCTTGAAATTTAAGCAATAACCATCAGGTCCCTTAAAATCATACAATCTTTTACAAAAAATTTCTTTAGATTTGGACAGTGTATATGGAGCTGTGGAAGATATGTTTTTTTTTTCCACGAGATTGTACATAAAGGCCACGTCGAATTCCCCACTCTTCTAAATCTTTTCTACAATTAATTCCATCATTCACTAACATTTTTTCCTGCATACATTACGTCTAAATTATGGCGCATTGGCAGTTTCTACAAAGATCAACAATGTTAAATTTCATTACTAAAGAATTGTATTATTGTTTAGTGAAAAAAAAACTAACCTCCCAATATGGTAAATCAAAGAAGATTGATCGTTTTTTCCACCTTGATAGCTCTATATTCACAAGATCACCATCTTCACCTCTATTTTTATTATTAATAGTATTTTTCCCTTTCCCGCTCTCCTGCTTAATTTTTTTTTCTTCTTACCCTTCCCCTTCTTGCTATTATTATTTTCATTTTTGATTTCTTTCCCAAAATTATTTGGAAAGTTTTTCAAAACAGCAGAGATGTTTCTTCCTATCAAAACTCTAGGTCTACGACCATTTTCTACAGTATTATCAAACCAGGTTTTTTTTTCTTTCTCGATGAATCTGAAGGGGGTAAAAATCTCCTATAACCCATATAACCGCTCTTTCGACTATGTTAAACCATCGATGGTGAGTACTGATATCGCATAATGGACAATCATTTTTACCTTTCACACAATATCCAGCAAGATTTCCAGATGCTGGAAAGTCGTTTATCGTCCATAGTAAAATCGCTCTCATGTTAAAAAGCAATCTACTAAAGACATCATACGTTTGAACTCCATTACTCCACAGGTGTTGCAAGCCTTCGATTAATAGCTCCAAATATACGTCAATATCATTTCCTAGTTGCTTTGGAACAGGAATCAACAATGTTAAGATGATATTTTCTTTTTTCATGCATAATATTGGCGAGAGGTTGTGTCATAAGCATCACAGGCCAACAACTATATTTGGAACTAATTGTCATAAAAGCATTAACACCATTGGTAGCAAGACCAAGTCTTATATTGCGTGGATTAGCTGCAAACGATTCCCATTTCTCATATACTACATTCCATGTTACTGAATCCACAGGATGACGCATTTTCCCATCATTGCTTTTGTTACTAAAATGTCATCTTACATCTTTTGCTGCCTTTTGAGATCTAAACATTCTTCTAAATCTTGGGATGATTGGAAAATATCTCAAAACTTTAATCAGAATGCCATGCATAATTTCATTCGTAGTTCATTCTTCTTCCATCTTGATAAACCACATTTAGGACAACTTTCCAAATCTTTGTACTCTCTTCTAAAAAGGTAACAATCATTTTGACAAACATGAATTTTTTCAAAATCCATATCGAATATTTTGAGAATTTTTTTTACCTCATATAATGTCTTCATAAGTACATTATTTTTTGGCAACAATAATTGTCGCGCATTTAGAAGTTTATTGAAGCCAGTATCAAATAATCCAGTCTCAAATATAAGGCGAGGATGACAGATAATTTTGTTTGATCGATACAATCAGGATACAATGGGGCTTTTGCTTCTTCCAAGTTCCTTAACAAGCTTTCGTCTTTGTGCGCTATCTCCATCTTTATCATCATCGAAAAAAGTATAATTGATGAAATCTTCATTTTCATAATCGATAGCTTCAAATAAATCATATATGTCATCGAACTTAACATCTATGCTTATATTTATGTGCTCACCGTGGCAATACCAACTACTTGTCTTATATACACGAACCATTCCTCTTATAATCAGATGATCAACTACAACCACTACAACAAAAAAAGGGATTTGATATCATTTCAAAAAACGCTATTATAACCAAAGATAGCGTTTCAGAGAACGTCGTCTAATGACATGCTATGTTCGACCACCAACCTTAAATAGCAGAGAAGTAAACACTATAAAAAATAAAAGTTTGATAGTGTTTTATCTTTGCTGTTAAACAAAAACGCTATTGAAAGCTTAGCCAACTGCCACCTATGATAGCGTTTTCATATTACTATTATAGCGTATATTCAGATCCTTTTATGGTGTTCGTTGTTATTTCTATGGCGTTTATTACTACAGTTGTGATAGCGTTTATAAGCAAAAATAGATAGCGTTTATTTTATTTTTCAATAGCGTATGTCCCTCCTTTTGACAGCGTTTTAAAAACGCTGTCAAAGGGATATAATTTTGACATTTTCTACTCTTCCATTACTTTTAAATAAATATATCATTCAAACATTCGTATGTATCATTATCTATTTACAAACGTATAAAACATAACATATTTTCTCAAACAACAAACACGTAAACTACAACATAATATTTCATACATATCATTCAAACAACATTCATATATTCAAATTCAATATTAAATTCAAATGACTTCACATATCCAAACTTAACAGCTCATACATATTGTTTGATCAACTATTCCCTATCCATAATACGCCATATATACTTGCATTAACAAGCTACTTACTAAGTAATCGAACGCTTGATTTACTCTTGTTTTGCTTTTGATATTCACTCCAAAACATAAGCGATTTGGTCCTATTACAACAAAAATATGCAATATTTAGCATTAGGAAAACAAGACAGAGTTGTAATGCACAACATTAAAGCCAGTAACTCATGGTGAATACTCTCAGGTCAGGGTGTCACATGATTCAAGCCAGTAACAAGATAAAGCTGACTAATGTATATAATGTGAATAGTGCGACTAATATTAAACAGGCCTTCTCTAGAACATCCACCTCACGTTGGTTTCATTATTAATTTAATTGTCTGCGTATATACCTTTTATATCTTTACATACCTTAGGTAGTTTTCCATGTCCCGCATCCACTTATTATTACTATCTTGCAGGTCACAGTTTTCCGCAAATGACTTTCTCATTTTTCAACTACCATTATGCTCACATGCCGTCACTGATTCCATCAAGCTTTGGTCAAAAGAAAGCAATTCACAAACACGTCTATCATTCAACCATAAGTAAATCATTATTCAGATTGTGGCATTTTACTGTCCTAGAGATTTATTTTGCAGGTACTATATACTTCAAATGTAGTTGGGACTCCCCATATGGGCCGCACTCTTACAACAACTGCTCAGGTGACAAAACAAAATTTTCCCAGCTTAAATAAAATATTTAAAATTCTTTGTGTTGTTTCCTTTGTTTAACATATGTTTGTAGGTATCGATAAATTGATACCACTAGAAAAGCAGAGGAATTTTGAGGTGGTCACTTTTTTTACTGTGACATTAGGGTAGATGGTGCAGAATGTAAGGAATATAATTGGTGTAGCAATGACAGGAAAAAACAGGATAGATTTATGATTGGCTATTATTATGATACAATTTAAACTGTAGTACAATACTGTAATCAAAGAAAATAAGTTGTTTAGTTTATTATTTAGACTAAGAGTCCGAGATTTTGCATGAGTGAACATTCAATTTTTATCTACCACCCGGAACAAGTAAAATTAGATAAACTGGTCTTCGAAGTTAGATGAATGACGGTATTGGGAAGGAAGATTGTTAATGATGGATCCTCAAAAAAAATTTTTTTATTGTTATGGACTAATGCGCAAACAACTTACTGGACTATTCGACAAACACAGCATGTGCCATCATAACATCCACAAATTCAGGTTGTATTGATTGTTAAGTTGCATTGCGTAATCATATTTCATGCTTATATGTGTGAAGGAAACACATTCTTGAGTAAAATTTAATATCATAATCAAATGACTAAGAAAAACAACATGGTAAACATAAATTATTTTTGAATCCTTACCTGAATGATAGACTGACGTTGAGTTATGGAAACTTAAATTTCAAGATGTGAATTCTAGATTTGTTATCTTCTGTATCGGCCCAACAAATGTCTTATATTTCCTTGTAAAATGAAAAAATCAAAATCAAAGTTGTGTTGCAAGGTTCTGACAAATCAAAATAAACCTATCTTGCGCCTTCAGCTACACATACACTACAACAAAAGTACCATATTCCAACTGTAGTTTTACAACTGTCACAAAATCCCAGTTGTAATAAATGTTTTTTAGAACTTTTTATTTTCGAAAGTTGTAGTAAACTGGTTTTCAACAATCATTTTATTCTACAAGTTGTAATACTTGTCTATTACAACTTTTCATTTTTGTGAATTGTAATAGATGCATATTTTTAAAAATAATAAATAATAATATATAAAATAGTTTTTACTAATAATTAATAATTATTAATTAATATCAATAAGTTGAATGAATAATAAATATTTAATTAATAATTGATAAATAACATTTATTATTAAATGTTTGTAACTAATAATTAATATTTAATAATTTTTTATAATAAATAATAATTAAATGTTAAAAATCAATATTAAATAATAATGATAAATAATTGAAATAATAATAACCAGTAACTAATAATATAATTAACATTAGATAATAATAATTAAATATTTAACAAAAATATTGTTTGTATAAAACCGTTAATATTATCAAATTTTCAATTTCTTGACTGTTTGTATGCAGAAATACAAAAATGGTTTTATATCAGTTCAAGTGACCGAAATTTTAGTTTCCCTCCGAAGCCCGCTTTCAGCATATATCGAAAATTTCATTTTCCCTCCATACAGTGAAACCCAACTATACGTCCACCTAAACCTAAATAAAATAATGTGACCTAACCAAAAAGAAAAAAAGAAAAAAACTTTTTCAATCTTCAATCGTCGCCTCAGGAAAACCCTAGCTCTCACGATGAAGTTGGGGTTTAGTTTCAAGCCGCGGAATACTCCAGCTCTTTCATGAACTGAACAGTAATCTTTTATTTATTTTTATTCATGCCCATCTCTTGCTTTTCTACAGTTGTGAAAGTCAATTTTTTTCTCCTCTCGATTTCACGTCTATAGTTTAACGCCATACTTGATTTTGTGGGGATTCAATTTTGCATTTATGATAAATTGGAATCGAATTATCGCATTTTTTCAGATCTCACTGCTACTGATTTCAATTTTACAATTATCGACTAGGAAACAGACGATGACTCAGGGAGCTAAATACATTGAAAGCCAAACCTTACTCAGCTTTTGAATGTCAATTTTAAACTGCTGGTTATTCATAGAAGGGACATAATATCCAGTTTGTTAATGTACCGATTTTATGAGATTTTAGAAGGATTTGAGTGTTGGATTTGAATATTTTTGCTTGGTAGTGGCTCTCTGGCAAAGTATGTATGGTTTCCTCTTTGTTATTGTGTTTATTGGTCAGTTTAGTTGCCTCAGGTCGGTTTGATGTATTGCAGTTGTGCTCGGGTGGTGCTGTTCATCTTGTGTTGGGTGAGTTTTTCTAAATGAAGGTAATTTCCAAAGTAGTCTAAAGTTGTTATTATATTATACAAGAGTCCTAAATTGATTAATTTTTCATTTCTGTAACGATCCAAGATTCTTTAAAATCAAATTTGAATTTAATATGAATTTTAGATAAAGTTTAGAAGGTTTAAATTATTGTTGAATCAAATTTTTAGGCGATAATAGTATTTTAAATAATTGAAAATTTATTTTTTATTGTGAAATCAGTTATAACAACGTTTGTTTTAGAAAAATGGTTCGTCGTAAGTTGAAATATCGGAACGAGTTATAATCGAGTTGGGCAAACGATCAGGATTTGAAATTAAATTATAATTAAATATTCGTTGTAGATTTTTGTTCAGTATCAGTTCGCGTCATCTTAAAATATTTTATTTAATTTTTCTGTAATTTTTATTTCAAAAAATAAGCATATGTTTTTCTAGCGTATTTTGGGGTAACTGTGGTCCCTTTTGACACTTTACAGAATCAGTCAACCGGTCTGTTTTATTACTGTTTTGGGATCGTGACACATTATTGTACATGAATATATTGCTAGCTCGGTGTTGATGATTATCGATAGTTAAAATATAAAAGAAATTGGAAAGGAGCAAAATTTTGGTATAAAATTGCATTGTATTGTGAATACTTTTCCTATGCTTTGTTCCCACCTAAAACGTTCCATATGCTGTGGTGTTAACTTTTCTTTTTCCTTGATGTATTTCATATTTCACCACACATAATAATAATAATTAAAAAAAAAAAGAGGAGAAATACATGCAAAACGTGGCATGCAAATAGCTGAAACAATGGACAAGTGGAATTTGTGTTACACGTGCTAGGCTATTTTCTCTTCCACCATTAGCTTCCTCCACACAACTCTTCTCAATAGCTTCTGCCAATTGTTTTACATGCACCGCTGAAAGTCCCCTCCACACGCTCATACCCTTCCTCTTTCCCTTAACCAGTCCGCCCATAATTATTATATAAAAAAAAATAGAGAAGATTGAATGGACGCAAGAACAAAAGAGAGGAAAGAAAGTTTTGCATGCATGAAGCATTGCATGCGTGAGCCCATGCCATGCATGCATGCGCATGCATCTTGGTACCAAGAAAAAGGCTTGATACAAAAAAAAAAAGTGTGATTGGAACTGTGAAAGCCTGGACACAACTCCAAGCCACGACTCACCTTCACCACATCTCCGACTGAGTTTCCGCATCGCAACCTTGTCGCCACCCGCTCCACTGCAACCCAACAGCTCCATCGCTTACATCCGCTCAGCTCCCAGTCATGTTCCGCAGCCTCGACCTCCCTACTTCAGAATTCACTGCTACCAAAGCCTGCTCCACCAGCCCTCCATTGACCGCGACTGTCACATCAGCCCGCACCGAGCTCAGCCACCAGAAACCGCAGACCTCGCCTAGCCTCGTCCGACTTTGCCTGCGTTCCTCTTTTATTGCAGATAAAATTTTGAGTAAAAAAGAAAAAAGAGAGAAAGGAATGCAAAACGTGAAGCCTCGCATGGATTCAGTCCAGCTCCGGCAGTGCATGCATGCGTGATACGCATGTAATTGCTTTGTACAGAAAAGGCTTTGGTCTAAAAAAATAAAAATAAAAAAATAGTAGAAGGAAAGACAAGCATGCAGCGTTGCATGCATGCGTAGTTCGAAAGAAAGAAGACATAGAGAGAGTGAGCGAGCACAAGAAGAAAAGGTGCATATAACATGGAACAGAGAAGCATATCCAATGTTGGGAAGCGCGACTGGTGAGGACTCCTAATCTAATTCATTTATTTAAATTGGTAGTTATTAGATAATTAAAATCTATGATAATTTGTTGAGTAGGAATGTTTGTGTGCAATTTTTGGATGACTATTCCAATAGTTAAACACATTAGACACTACGCGTTATTGACTGTAACGCGTCAGCGCACAAAAGAATTGATTGTTAATGATTGCTATTGCATGCGATGGATGTCCATGGCTAAACACACCAAACATTAAGCGTTATTTAATGTAATGCTTGCGCGACCTTTTACAATTGTTTGGATGTTGCTATGTTGATAGATTAACTTATTTTATATAGATCGATTGGGTTGCATCACTCACGCACTGCAGTTGTGGAGTATATGGGTAGTCAATTCAAGTCTCTTCTCTATGAGAATAACGTTTGGTTAATAAAAAAAAAATTAAAAGTTAAAGTTTGAAGTCAGATTTTTGAGGATTTGAAAATCTAAGTTACAAATGATCAAGCATTTTGTAAATGGCGGGATGATTTTTGGATTGTCTTAAAGATCTGATTTTGACTCTTAGGTTTGAAGTAAGTTTTGAAATCTAACTAAAAGGTTGATTTTGAGTTACCTAAATTTATGTAAACGTCCGATTTCATTTTGTATAGCTATCCATAAGCTTGAAATATAATTGAAAGGGAAGATCGAAAATGTTTTGAATGTATAATTAAAATTTGTTTCTATTAAACACTTGGCTCCATTATTTAAAGTCCATTTGCAAGCTAAAAAAAAATTATTCGGATTTGGGATATAATTTAAACCCAATGGAATTTGGAGACTTGAAATATAATAAACGATCATTCATGAATATCGACTTAAGTTTCAAGCAACTATAATTTGATGTTCTAAATTTGATTCGCGTGAAATAAGAAACATTAAATTTCTATAAACGATAACTTGTGACTAAGAACGAAATTTTCAAGTTTTGATGAACGATTTGCAAATTATGTCAAATAAAATCTATGAAGATCGCTATACGTGTAATCGAATAAATGAATTTATAATTGAAAATTTTTGATAATTCATATTTTTGAAAGGATTTGAATTGGAAGATATGAATTTTGAAATCTATAATTTTCCCATAGTACTTTAAGAATGCTTTAATATTTTCTTCGAAATTAGCCCTTAAGTAATGTTTTACCGTTATATGGAAATAGCTTGGGATTGAAGTTATAAGTCATGAAACATTATTTAACCTAGAAAGAAAGTTTGCAAAGTGTATTGGTTTAAAATGATAAGAATATTTGTGTACAGAACTTCAAAGCCAAATTTAAATTTTGTGGCTAAGAAGTCTTGAGAGCGATAACAATGAATGAAGAAATTTTATTATGAATTTAAGATTTGTAAATGAATGTTGGGTTTTTAAGATGGTAACGGGATTTTTAAGATTGAGATAAATCCAACTTTAAATCTGAAGTGGAATTGATGACAATATGGAAGAGATTTGAATTGAAACCTGTATGATCCATAACCATTGTTTATGAATACGCTTGTTACTTGGGAAGACCGGGATCAGATTTAAGTACGGAACCATTCCAAGTAATAATATGACGCATGAAGCAAATTCAAGACTTGGAATCGACGAGTGAAGACCATGGTTCTTCACATCGAACGGACTGATTGCCGATTGGTTTCTTTACTGATAGCTACAGTAGAGAGATGCCTCTATTCCCGGAGTGGCAGGAAGTCCGAACGTATGAGGAGAACTTCCGGATTTCGTTCCGTTCAGACCCAGGACGGACGTGTATGGATGGTGTGTCTGACATTGAAATTGACCGCATGGCACTGATCTCCGTTAATATATATCGGATTTGTGGCAAATATTTTATCCTCATCTCTAAGTCATATGAACTTAGAGGGTATGCATTGATTGAAATCAGTGATATGTCGTGAATTGTCAATGTGGCATACCCGAGTTATGAACGAGCTAGTGATGATCAAGGCATTGCTTTTCTAGGCATGCTTTGTGTATGACGTGACATCGACAAACCTCACACCCCGGATGATGAGAAACTGGCGGTTAGGTTGTGTATATATATGTGAATGGATGATGACCGCTGCAGCAGTGGGAAACCACTTATGAATGATGGAATAGGGTATGTTCGGGGGGCCGTGTCTGGTCGAAAACCGTTGATCTGCCTTGCGATTTGTATTGGTGTCCGCGTCTGGATGAAAAACCCATGACTACATTTCGTTTGTATTCCGATTGATCTTTCGTGCCAGGAATCATCAAGTTGGAAACCCAAATCTCCAATACGTGCCACACGGTTTTGTTTGTATATCTACATATATGGCGACATAATAGGATGGGGTATTATGCCGTCTAGGATTAATACATTTATTTGCGAAATGGTTTTCTTCCACACTATATATAATAATATGAAAGAGGATTTTCCGTATGAAAGCATGTTTGGTTATCATAAGATAAACCTCGCCCATCTGGTGTGCGCTTCCATTGTGTGATGTGGGACGAGCTTATGATAGCTTCATTTTAAAAATATCATTTCGTATTTATATGCACGGGGGTTCACATGGAGCAAAAGCCCGTTGCGCGATAGTGGCGTGGCCCGGTGAATTTCCCAACTTTAAAATAAATCCTAAAAACAACTGTTTTATGTTCTCACACCAGTCCCATGACTGACCTGGAGTTTATTGTGCCTTCCTAAACTCTGGGTGCCTATTAATTTTCACACGGGCAGCTAGTAGTTTAGTTTTTGCAGCTATGATTCGTTGGAGCGAAGTTCGGAGCGCTTTCTGAGTTGGAGTCCACGATAGAGTTGAAGCTTCCGCTGTGTTTTGTTCTTCCGCTGAGAGTATAGTTATATGTTTTCTTCCGCTGTGTATATATTTGTAACTCTGATATTCCCTGTAACTCTGATGTAATATTGTTTTTGTGCAATGAAAAGTTCTGTTATTTTGTCCAATGTATGTATGTACCCATAACAATTCGTCTTTCTGAACGGTTTAAGTTGGTTTAATTACCGGCGAGAACCGGGCAAAAAGATGGGTTGTTACAGTTGGTATCAGAGCTTTGGTTATACAAAGCTATTGGGTATGACATATTTTGAACAAAAGATAGGACTCATCAGAGTTATAACATCTCATTAGAGATAGGGTTAGAAATGCCCTAGAATGAGATTCCGGAGTATTATGATCGAGAGAGCGTACTCTAAAAATAGATTTTCAAAACAAAGTAAAGTGTTTTAAAGAACGTAATCATGTTGAAAGATAACTTTTAATAATAAATGTTCGAGTATTTTAATCGACGTTGTGATAGGACTATTGATATATATGAAGATTTCGAATATGCGCAAGGTCGGTGTATGTATGAATCCTTATATATATGCAATAGACATAGAGTCACACTCTAGTCGCCCGGGGATGATCTGATGATGATTACAACATCATCAGTGCTCATTTTCGAGTTTCGAAAGTGGGATGACTATATGACTCCAGTTAAGACGTCGAGGGATACTTGAACTACTTCGATATGTTAGAACTATTAAGAGGGAGTTTAACGTATGGACGATATGTATAAATGCAAACCAACTATTTGATAATAACCAAAAGCAATTTTGAATTAAATTTCACTTAAAGATTAGAAGGCAAATTTGGAAGTAAGGAAAATTCATAAAGAAATTGTATCAAAAATACTGCCCATATTCTAAAATAAACAAGTCATAATAGATGTGTGAATATAAGTAATAGATTTGAAATCGACATGAATTGTAAATGACAATGCGCAAGTTAAACCATTTTGCTTGAAATTATATTTGTGGGAAAAATCAAAACTCCTCTTAAGAAATCTAAAAAAAAAAAAAAAAAAATGATTTTTGACTTAAATTAAGAATTTGGTTAAAAAGATGATTTAAATTTTGTAACAAATATCTAAGTGGGGGAGAAAACTGCTTTTCCCCAAATTGAAACTGTATGAGCAATCCAAATAGAAAGTATTAAAAAGTAACCGCTTACGATATAAATGAAAACGAAATTTGAAGTAAGATTTACTCAAGAGGTAGTTAATGAAAAAAAAAACGAATATCCCAAGAATAAACTACTTATGCCTATATCCTTAGATGCGCTCGTTTTTCCTAGCTTGGCCTAAGTTAGTTCCATTGTTTAATTCGAACCGTTGAGTAGCGTCGTTCATCCTCTTTTATTTAAGCTTGGTTGAATATCCTGACTCAAATCATCGTACTTTTGAACCGCCTATACTCGTATCCTTGGTGCCCTTGATTTCCTCGTCTTGATCCTGTTTGAGAATTTAAAACAAACTTATTGTCCTTGAGTAGTTCATCTTTTGGATTTAGGCCATTATACCTTTTGATGCCCATTAATATTGAGCTTTTGTTTTGAATACGTGGAATTTGACTTGATCCATGTATGTATACCCTTTTGTGTCGGTTTTTGAATGAAACCAAGATCGAATTCAGTTAGATAACCTTGATTTATCCAAGACACGAGGTTAATGGAACATAAACAAATGAGCTTTGCATAGAAATTAGAAGAGCTTGAAATATGGAATTCAATTTATGCAAGGAAAATGAAATTTGAAAGATGAATTTAAACGATTGGTTCCAAGTATTGAAACTTATCTCTAATGTTTGAATAATGATAGTTTGAAACATGCACGTACCAAATTAGAGTGCGCAGCGAAAGCGTGATGGTATAATTGAATAAGGAATGAATAAAGCCCTATAGTATGATTAAAATGAGTTATGTTTGAAGAGAAAAAAAGGTGCAGCTATTTAAATCATAAAGAGATTTCTGAGATTTCGACTTATGGCTCTTGAAATATTCTATATTGTGATATACGAAGATGTTTGAAATGAAGGAAGTGTAAATGATTTTTCGAAACTTCAAAAACTAGAAAGGCTTGAATTAGTATGAGATTTTATTTGAAAGGTTCGAATGGTTTAAATACGATAATGGATTTCAAAATATGGAATATAAATTGCATCCTCGAAAGTTGAAAATTTTATTTTTCAATTGGACGAATTTGAGTTCCAACTAGTTTAGATATGATGAATAGTTTATAAAAGAAATTTCAATGACTTGAATCCTGATATTTTGAAAATATTTAGAAATGCCAAACTATGGTTAAGTATTTGCAAATTTTGGTTTACAACTTCGAGATATGAAATGATTTGGTTTGTTCGAGAACCGTGACTAAAACTGGGTTGTGATGAAGGATTTGATTTAGTATGATGGGTGGTACTCAGTGGCCCCGTCATGAGGATGGACTTCTCGAACTACTAGTATATAGATCTGAATATGGCATGTTTGAAAAATTTGGAAACAAATTTGGTTTTTGGAAACCCCGAAGTAAAGTATGATTATGAAATAATATTTCAACGGTTGAAATGAAATGGGATTCAAAGTCGGAGAATTCATTTTGAAGTGCTTTGCAAACTATGATTTGTAGTAATAATTAAAACTCAAACTTCTTTAAATCGACCTTCTCAAAATATTACCTTTCTAATATAACAATTTAAATTTGTTTTAAAAAGCTTTCTTTTAGAAGTTTTGACAAATTTAATCATATGAAAATTTCCTATAAGTCGCATTTATAAATTTAGATCTAATATAAGAATTGAAGTTTAACGAATTTTATATGTAAATTTATTTTGCTTATGTATAATTTCATGAGCTCTCCTTTTCGAGGACGAAAAGCCTTAAGTGGGGGAGAATGTAACGATCCAAGATTCTTTAAAATCAAATTTGAATTTAATATGAATTTTAGATAAAGTTTAGAAGGTTTAAATTATTGTTGAATCAAATTTTTAGGCGATAATAGTATTTTAAATAATTGAAAATTTATTTTTTATTGTGAAATCAGTTATAACAACGTTTGTTTTAGAAAAATGGTTCGTCGTAAGTTGAAATATCGGAACGAGTTATAATCGAGTTGGGCAAACGATCAGGATTTGAAATTAAATTATAATTAAATATTCGTTGTAGATTTTTGTTCAGTATCAGTTCGCGTCATCTTAAAATATTTTATTTAATTTTTCTGTAATTTTTATTTCAAAAAATAAGCATATGTTTTTCTAGCGTATTTTGGGGTAACTGTGGTCCCTTTTGACACTTTACAGAATCAGTCAACCGGTCTGTTTTATTACTGTTTTGGGATCGTGACACATTATTGTACATGAATATATTGCTAGCTCGGTGTTGATGATTATCGATAGTTAAAATATAAAAGAAATTGGAAAGGAGCAAAATTTTGGTATAAAATTGCATTGTATTGTGAATACTTTTCCTATGCTTTGTTCCCACCTAAAACGTTCCATATGCTGTGGTGTTAACTTTTCTTTTTCCTTGATGTATTTCATATTTCACCACACATAATAATAATAATTAAAAAAAAAAAGAGGAGAAATACATGCAAAACGTGGCATGCAAATAGCTGAAACAATGGACAAGTGGAATTTGTGTTACACGTGCTAGGCTATTTTCTCTTCCACCATTAGCTTCCTCCACACAACTCTTCTCAATAGCTTCTGCCAATTGTTTTACATGCACCGCTGAAAGTCCCCTCCACACGCTCATACCCTTCCTCTTTCCCTTAACCAGTCCGCCCATAATTATTATAAAAAAAAAAATAGAGAAGATTGAATGGACGCAAGAACAAAAGAGAGGAAAGAAAGTTTTGCATGCATGAAGCATTGCATGCGTGAGCCCATGCCATGCATGCATGCGCATGCATCTTGGTACCAAGAAAAAGGCTTGATACAAAAAAAAAAGTGTGATTGGAACTGTGAAAGCCTGGACACAACTCCAAGCCACGACTCACCTTCACCACATCTCCGACTGAGTTTCCGCATCGCAACCTTGTCGCCACCCGCTCCACTGCAACCCAACAGCTCCATCGCTTACATCCGCTCAGCTCCCAGTCATGTTCCGCAGCCTCGACCTCCCTACTTCAGAATTCACTGCTACCAAAGCCTGCTCCACCAGCCCTCCATTGACCGCGACTGTCACATCAGCCCGCACCGAGCTCAGCCACCAGAAACCGCAGACCTCGCCTAGCCTCGTCCGACTTTGCCTGCGTTCCTCTTTTATTGCAGATAAAATTTTGAGTAAAAAAGAAAAAAGAGAGAAAGGAATGCAAAACGTGAAGCCTCGCATGGATTCAGTCCAGCTCCGGCAGTGCATGCATGCGTGATACGCATGTAATTGCTTTGTACAGAAAAGGCTTTGGTCTAAAAAAATAAAAATAAAAAAATAGTAGAAGGAAAGACAAGCATGCAGCGTTGCATGCATGCGTAGTTCGAAAGAAAGAAGACATAGAGAGAGTGAGCGAGCACAAGAAGAAAAGGTGCATATAACATGGAACAGAGAAGCATATCCAATGTTGGGAAGCGCGACTGGTGAGGACTCCTAATCTAATTCATTTATTTAAATTGGTAGTTATTAGATAATTAAAATCTATGATAATTTGTTGAGTAGGAATGTTTGTGTGCAATTTTTGGATGACTATTCCAATAGTTAAACACATTAGACACTACGCGTTATTGACTGTAACGCGTCAGCGCACAAAAGAATTGATTGTTAATGATTGCTATTGCATGCGATGGATGTCCATGGCTAAACACACCAAACATTAAGCGTTATTTAATGTAATGCTTGCGCGACCTTTTACAATTGTTTGGATGTTGCTATGTTGATAGATTAACTTATTTTATATAGATCGATTGGGTTGCATCACTCACGCACTGCAATTGTGGAGTATATGGGTAGTCAATTCAAGTCTCTTCTCTATGAGAATAACGTTTGGTTAATAAAAAAAAAATTAAAAGTTAAAGTTTGAAGTCAGATTTTTGAGGATTTGAAAATCTAAGTTACAAATGATCAAGCATTTTGTAAATGGCGGGATGATTTTTGGATTGTCTTAAAGATCTGATTTTGACTCTTAGGTTTGAAGTAAGTTTTGAAATCTAACTAAAAGGTTGATTTTGAGTTACCTAAATTTATGTAAACGTCCGATTTCATTTTGTATAGCTATCCATAAGCTTGAAATATAATTGAAAGGGAAGATCGAAAATGTTTTGAATGTATAATTAAAATTTGTTTCTATTAAACACTTGGCTCCATTATTTAAAGTCCATTTGCAAGCTAAAAAAAAATTATTCGGATTTGGGATATAATTTAAACCCAATGGAATTTGGAGACTTGAAATATAATAAACGATCATTCATGAATATCGACTTAAGTTTCAAGCAACTATAATTTGATGTTCTAAATTTGATTCGCGTGAAATAAGAAACATTAAATTTCTATAAACGATAACTTGTGACTAAGAACGAAATTTTCAAGTTTTGATGAACGATTTGCAAATTATGTCAAATAAAATCTATGAAGATCGCTATACGTGTAATCGAATAAATGAATTTATAATTGAAAATTTTTGATAATTCATATTTTTGAAAGGATTTGAATTGGAAGATATGAATTTTGAAATCTATAATTTTCCCATAGTACTTTAAGAATGCTTTAATATTTTCTTCGAAATTAGCCCTTAAGTAATGTTTTACCGTTATATGGAAATAGCTTGGGATTGAAGTTATAAGTCATGAAACATTATTTAACCTAGAAAGAAAGTTTGCAAAGTGTATTGGTTTAAAATGATAAGAATATTTGTGTACAGAACTTCAAAGCCAAATTTAAATTTTGTGGCTAAGAAGTCTTGAGAGCGATAACAATGAATGAAGAAATTTTATTATGAATTTAAGATTTGTAAATGAATGTTGGGTTTTTAAGATGGTAACGGGATTTTTAAGATTGAGATAAATCCAACTTTAAATCTGAAGTGGAATTGATGACAATATGGAAGAGATTTGAATTGAAACCTGTATGATCCATAACCATTGTTTATGAATACGCTTGTTACTTGGGAAGACCGGGATCAGATTTAAGTACGGAACCATTCCAAGTAATAATATGACGCATGAAGCAAATTCAAGACTTGGAATCGACGAGTGAAGACCATGGTTCTTCACATCGAACGGACTGATTGCCGATTGGTTTCTTTACTGATAGCTACAGTAGAGAGATGCCTCTATTCCCGGAGTGGCAGGAAGTCCGAACGTATGAGGAGAACTTCCGGATTTCGTTCCGTTCAGACCCAGGACGGACGTGTATGGATGGTGTGTCTGACATTGAAATTGACCGCATGGCACTGATCTCCGTTAATATATATCGGATTTGTGGCAAATATTTTATCCTCATCTCTAAGTCATATGAACTTAGAGGGTATGCATTGATTGAAATCAGTGATATGTCGTGAATTGTCAATGTGGCATACCCGAGTTATGAACGAGCTAGTGATGATCAAGGCATTGCTTTTCTAGGCATGCTTTGTGTATGACGTGACATCGACAAACCTCACACCCCGGATGATGAGAAACTGGCGGTTAGGTTGTGTATATATATGTGAATGGATGATGACCGCTGCAGCAGTGGGAAACCACTTATGAATGATGGAATAGGGTATGTTCGGGGGGCCGTGTCTGGTCGAAAACCGTTGATCTGCCTTGCGATTTGTATTGGTGTCCGCGTCTGGATGAAAAACCCATGACTACATTTCGTTTGTATTCCGATTGATCTTTCGTGCCAGGAATCATCAAGTTGGAAACCCAAATCTCCAATACGTGCCACACGGTTTTGTTTGTATATCTACATATATGGCGACATAATAGGATGGGGTATTATGCCGTCTAGGATTAATACATTTATTTGCGAAATGGTTTTCTTCCACACTATATATAATAATATGAAAGAGGATTTTCCGTATGAAAGCATGTTTGGTTATCATAAGATAAACCTCGCCCATCTGGTGTGCGCTTCCATTGTGTGATGTGGGACGAGCTTATGATAGCTTCATTTTAAAAATATCATTTCGTATTTATATGCACGGGGGTTCACATGGAGCAAAAGCCCGTTGCGCGATAGTGGCGTGGCCCGGTGAATTTCCCAACTTTAAAATAAATCCTAAAAACAACTGTTTTATGTTCTCACACCAGTCCCATGACTGACCTGGAGTTTATTGTGCCTTCCTAAACTCTGGGTGCCTATTAATTTTCACACGGGCAGCTAGTAGTTTAGTTTTTGCAGCTATGATTCGTTGGAGCGAAGTTCGGAGCGCTTTCTGAGTTGGAGTCCACGATAGAGTTGAAGCTTCCGCTGTGTTTTGTTCTTCCGCTGAGAGTATAGTTATATGTTTTCTTCCGCTGTGTATATATTTGTAACTCTGATATTCCCTGTAACTCTGATGTAATATTGTTTTTGTGCAATGAAAAGTTCTGTTATTTTGTCCAATGTATGTATGTACCCATAACAATTCGTCTTTCTGAACGGTTTAAGTTGGTTTAATTACCGGCGAGAACCGGGCAAAAAGATGGGTTGTTACAATTTCTCTATGGATCATTTAACCGAGTTATATAATTAAGTCACTTTTTGGTTTTTTGAAAGTCAAAACAAATTAGTTTTGGCTTCCAAACAGCAAAAACTACTTATATAACTTGATCTAAATAAGCCCTTGCTAATCCAAGACCCCTGTCGAGAGAGAACTAACCATCATGCATCTTTTATTTTTATGAAAATTTATACTGAAAGACTAACAGATCTTAGCTAGCAAAGTAATACGGTTCACATGCCATGAACAGTTCCTTTTAGGCGAATCATACCATAATATGTCATCTACCTTCAGCAATGCCTTTGTCTTAGGTTGAAACCGTAAATGTAATCAAATTCACTAATTAAGAAAACAAGAAATAAGATTGTTGTAGATTTTTTAACTTATAGTAAAGAAATTGAAATTTAAGTTGTTAGGTCTTGACATAATTTTCTTCATTGTAACTTGAACATAATTTTTGTTGTGAAAGAACAAAATAAGAGAATGATCTTGGAATTAAAAAATTAGAGGGTACAACGGAGATTTTTGTGGTGGGAAGAGAAGAGGACGAGTGGGATAGTTTTTTTCTTTTGGAAATAATGAGGTGGTTAATTTGCTACCAACGTCCATTGTGGTGTCTCTATTTGTTAGTTAATTTTAAATGAAGAGGCATTCATTTTCAGTAATTCATCGTCTTCTAAATGAAAGAAAACACTTATTGACGTTATTTAGTTATGAAGTTTAGTTTTTCCTACATGCATTATTTAAGTAAAGATACTCTCCGACTTTCCTTTGAGTTATTGAAGCATCGCATCTCATTTTGTAATTTTTTTTAAACCAGATTTGTATGTCTGGGATCTGTTGAAGTACTCGATCTGAGAGACCTGGACCTGATTAGTATGTAGCTACAAGTCATGAGTATGTGGACAAAACTTTTTTTATTTGTATTTTTTGTGTTGTATCGATGTATGTATTTTGGAATGGTTATGTTTTTTGTAAGGTTTAACTAGTAATGTGAATGACCACTTTAGATTGTTTTGTTGGGTATGTATTTATTGTGTTTTGTCAGCAGATTATGTAACAAAAAATGACGAGAGTTTGAAAAAAAAATGATATATTGTTTTGGTTTATGTTTTAAGTTTGTTTGATATCTTCGGTTTTATAGATAATTTGTTCAACAATGAATTCTTTTATTAGTAATATGTATATAATTTTTGGATATATTACAACTGTAAAATAGAAGATGTAATAAAATATATCACAACGGTTATAATTAGTTGTAAAAATTAAAACAACAACGGTGTATAACTGTTGTAATAAATTTATTACAACGATGGAAAAAAGTTGTAAAATATATATATATATATATATATATATATATATATATATATATATATATTACAACGGTGTTGCAACGGTGCAGAAAAGTTGTAAAAGATCTTAACCTATTACAAGTTATTAATACACGACGGTTAGCCCACCATTGTAAAATGTATATTACAACGGTTTTCCACTGTTGTAATATGGTCATTTTGTTGTAGTGATATCACTGCAGGCCTCTTCTTAGTTAGTCTAATATCAAACTAAAGAATTGTACCTTGTATCATCAATATCTTTGGTAACTTTCAAAATATGCTATGGATTTTGAGTTAATGGATTCTTATTGAATCCACTTTATGATCCCAAAATTAATCAAAAACGCTCCAAAATACATAAATTTCCATGGCCAAACCTATTGTACCTCCTTTTGTCAAACTGAAAATCTCATAAAATACTGCAAAACCTAAAAGAACCAATTCCACATGGGAGAAACAAAGTAATTAAAAAAGCTCAGAAGAAAATTTGACCAAGTAGATGGCTGAAAAAGTTATGAAACTCAAAATCGCAGAAGCCAAAACTCAATGAAACAAAATCTCAATGCCACAATAAAACATAAACGCGGACCTGTTCTTCTTAGTTAGCCTAAATGTAATAATATCTCACACTTTTGGGAATCAGTCTTAAAATACTATAACATTTTTAACATTAGGACCAATTACGAAGTTCAGTCAGGCAATATCACATTATCTATACTACTACTACATAATTTTCAAGTTTTGTTTTAAGGGTAGGGGTGTAAATCGGTCGGACCGGACCGGACGGAGGTGTGCTCAGTTTCTGTCCTAAAAAAATCGGATCGAACACTGATCGAACGAAATTTTTCTCGGACAAATTTCGTTGTCCTAAATAAAATCGGTCGGACACGAACACGATTGGACTAGGTCGGTATCGGTCGGACATGGCTATTTATATCACATTTTGTACATTTTACTAGATTTTCTCTCAACTATATGCCGAATTTCAAGTAATTCGGACGAGCCCGAACCAACATGATTTTTTCTCATACAAATCTTGTTGTCCTAACTCGTGTCCTAAATGAAAATCGGACGGACTCTGACGGACGTATTTTGGTCATGGACACGAACGAACATCGGACATTAGAACAAAATTTACAGCCCTATTTAAGGGCGCACAAGTACTCTGAATATCGTATGAACTCAACCATGTCTTTGTTTTCCTTCACCATTTTCCCGTAACCATCCTCCACTTTGTTCTGCAACCCTCCTTTTTTCTGCCCTTCTCCGGCAGTTTTCTAATTCCACCTTTCAAAATCGAATAATGTGTTATGGGGATCCTTATTTCTCTTTGAATTCTATACATACTCTCCATCATTGAAAACAAAGCATCTCCAAGTCGAATAGGAAAGCGTCGGCTACGACGGTGAATGTGTGACCCATGTATTTTTCCTATTTCTATTTCTGATTATTCAAGCCCTTAATTAAATTTGATGATATATTTTTTCTGCTAATATTTATATTTTTGAATTTGCATTTTTCACGTGTAACTGATTTGGCAATTAGTCAAATTAAACTTCAAAGAGGAAATCCGAATTGATCATCATGTTTAACTTCCTTTGGCGGCTGTTATTTGGGCCCCAATTATCTATACTGTTGCAAGCAAAAATTCTTATTGCTTCTTATCTACCAGATTCAATTTGCAAGGATATATGATAGGTCTTTTGCAGTTGTACATGACTAAGATGGTTTTAGTTAGGGTGGGGAAGAAGAAAAAATGGACCATGCCCTACTTTAAATAATATACATAACACATTTCAAAAAGACTATTGAAACTTTTGAGTAAGTGGATTTCTTATTAAATTTGAGCAAGAATATAAATTAAAAAGGAAAACTTTCATTATAAAGCTCTGTTGAGATAAGAAACTTTATCTAACTTGAGTACGTTAAAAATAAATGATCTGGGCTATAAAAAAAAAGAGAACGGAATGAAAATATAGCATACCTGGTCATTAGATTGGAAGAATTAGCCAGCAATGCGTGATATATATACACACGTATGATTAACAATATATATATATATATATATATGTGTATATATATATATATATATATATATATAAAGAGAGAGAGAGAAAGAGAGGAGGGTTCCGCTACACCTCTTATATTGCACGTGAACTCTCCCCCTTAATCTCCACCATCCATTTTCCCATGCATTCTCTCTCTTCCCACTAAGAAATAATATTGAAATGGAAAGAGAGAGAATGAGTGGAGAAATGGGTGGTGGAGAATAAGGTGGAGAGTTCACATACAATATAAGAGGCGTAGCGGAACCCTTATATATATATATATATATATATATATATATATATATATATATATATATATATATATATATATATGTGTGTGTGTGTGTGTGTGTGTGTGTGTGTGTGTGTGTGTGTGTGTAACCTTCTTTTGAGATTTAGATCTGGGCTATTTTTTAGATTTGTTTATAGATGTAACCTTCTTTGAAAATTACAGCTAGTACCTAAAAGACCTCTCCTACTATCTTTATATTGAAAATGAAACAAAATGCAAGGCAGTAGAGGGCCAGCATGGTGCTCAAACAGCAGAATCGCAAAAGGGCACGTAAGAGGTGCAGAGACTATAGGGCGCTCAAATAGTAGAACTAGAAGAGAGGGGAGGGGGTGAGGGGGGAATTGGTTTTGCGTGAATTGCTTCAGAACTGTAAAAAAAGCATGTTTGGTTATGATCTATCTATTTTCAGAAATAATTCAAGCTAACATGCCTAGATTGCTAAAAACACACTAGCATATATTGCACAAGGTTTATATCCTTACACCACGTAGGGTGTCAATGTTACAAGATACACGATCTAAAACACATTAGCACAAGGCTTACACCTAAGACTTCCACTGAAAAAGTGGTAACACAACCAAACTTCCAATAACATAACCAAGCTCCACTTACTAGAAAAAATGCCACACACCAAGAATACCCAAAAATACCATAACCCGCACCACTCAAACAAGGCAAACCACACTGTAAATCTAACTCAGACTAGCATGCCAAACCAACAATCAAAAACTAAACAAGAAAAAAACCCAAAGCACAAAGTAACTAACACCAGATCAAGAAAAAGTAGAAAAACAACCAGCACATCGAAAATAAATTTGACCCACAATCTAAATCCAAGCTCATGCAAGAGTGGAGAAGGCCTGCCTTTTGGTGTTTGCCTGTGCAAGCTGAGCAAACGAGGTTAGAGAGACTTGGGTAGCAGCCAAGGAGGTGAAGTCACGATAAGATAATAGCAAGTTACCAGATTAGGAGAAGAACGAAAGGAGCATTAGGAACTCACAGGGTTATATCAAAAGGGGGAACAGAGAAGTGACAACTGGATTCGGCGGTAGAGAGGGCTACAACAAGAAGGCAGAAGGTAAGTGGTGAAACCAAAGTCGTGACTTCAAGAAGCGGGAAGATCTAAAGTATGAGATTAGAAAACAGGATTTTGGAAGAAGCTAAAAGGAGCACCTTTTCCATAAGGGAAAAGCCGGTGTTGGGAAATCTAGAAGCATAGAAGTATTATTGGAAATAAGACTGCCCAGGAATATATATAAGAAGAATGCTGAAATATTTGTCCAAAGTATGTATTAATTACCGCTTAAGTATCATTAAGAAGAAGGATAGCAGTATCTATGACGAGCCTAAGTATCATTAAGTATTTCAGCAGTATCTATGACGAGCCTAAGTATCATTAAGTATTTCAGCAGTATCTATGACGAGCCTAAGTATCATTAAGTATTTCAGCAGTAGCTAGAAGCGTAGAAGTATTATTGGAAATAAGACTGCACCTGCATAAGTAGTAATAATTACATAACTTCAGTTATCTAATATACCACCGTAGCCTTATTTCTATTCAACATAATGTATATGACATTATTAACACAATGAAAAATATATCCTGTCTCAAGTAGTCCAGGTATGGAAATTGTACTGCAAATAAAGTCTTTTACGTAAAGACAATTATTTAATATCAAAACTAATCCGCTTAACAAAGAAAAATGATAATCTCGAACTGTCATTGCATCTATCAAAGATTCACCAACAGCCTGAAGTCTTATTTCTCCCTTTGCCATATGACATATGTTCCTAAGTCCCTATGACGAATTACTTATAGGATGAGACACTATTTTGTCTCCTCTCTTTGACAATCTTAAAGTTACCCGAATAGGTCTATTTCCAATAATACTTCTTATGATAGTGATGAAACAAAGTCTTATCAACTGCAGCATTCTACTTATATATGTACTTAGAATTAAATCTTAAAATTACCACAACCCCTCCCCACTGTCGCGTCTTCCAAGCAGCAACCCCCTCACTTCAGTAACCCCATGACCAAAAATCGTCCATCATCCCACCAAAAACAACCCCATTTCGACGTCGAACTGCACCGGCCACCTTGTACTTGCGCTAACCTCCCTCCCTTCGATCGTCATCTAACTCGAAGTATTTTTTTCATTTGGAGTTTTGTATTAGAAAAGGAAATGGAGTTTTCAGTCTGTGATATTCGAAAAAAAAATTAAAACGAGGCTCATGGTTTCTATCTACTGGAAAGAATGTATATTTGTATGGGTGTCTCGGTTTTAAGCTTCTGAAAAAATGAAAAACCCAACGTGCCATATATATATATATATATATATATATATATATATATATATATATATATATATAGAGAGAGAGAGAAGAAAGTAGAAAACAACAGGAACAAATTCATTTCCCTACCCATATGCATCAAGTAGGTAGGAGCAGTGTTAAGGTAGGGCACGTTGGTTCAGGGAAACATGTGCAAACTGTTGGAGGAAAAAAGTTCTTATATATGTCGGCATATATAAGAAGAATGCTGAAATATTTATCCAAAGTATGTATTAATTACTGCTTAAGTATATAAAAAAGGCAATGCCGTCTTTTTTTCCGTAAGATTCACTTAGGCTCGTCAAAGATACCGCTACGTCCATTGTATGTATTTATCCAAAGTTAAATAAAGTGAAAATTAGGGTCACATCCCTAAAAGCAAACTTAATTAACCTCACATCCCTCCCAAGTTTAATATACAAACCAGCCTCCTGTTTTTAAGTTGTCGCCTCCTGCTTTTGGTCCTTCCGCCCCATGTCTTGCTAGTTCCGCCTTTTTTAATTTCTTACCAAAAATTTTGGCGCTACAACTTAAAAAAAAATTTAAAATCTATAAATATTATCGGAAGTCCACAAAAATTAAAAACAAATAGTTGCATATATGTATGCAACTATTGCAAATAGTTTCGTACATATATGCAACTATTTGAATAAACATGCACATATTTACGCACGCCTCTTGAATAGCTGCGTACATATATGCAGTTTTTCTATATAACTGCATGCATATGTGCATATATGTCAAAAAATATGCAAAAGTGAATAAATTGCACGCGTGTATGCAGTTCTTAAATAAATGCACAAAAAGTTGTATGTATTTTCAATATATGCATACATGTATGCGTTTATACTGCAGTTTTGACGTAGATTTGAAATAGATGCATACATGTATGCAACTAATTGAATTATATGCATTTTTGATGCATTTTACTGCATTTCGTTATTTTTGTGTTATTTTTTATTTTGACGTTGTTTTTGATGTTTTTTTGATCTGATTTTTTTCACGATTAATTGTCTTAATTAATTACGAATTTACGTGATTTTTATATATTTTATTTTTATTTTTATTTTTTTGTTTATTTTTTGAAAAATAGGGACTAAATTTACAATAAGTTTATGACCGGATGTGAGCCTAATTTAAAATTTTAATAGAGACCTGTAAAAAACACACCCTTAAATAAATCCATCCCTATGCTGAAATACTTAGTGAAAGCTTTAAGAATTTTCATGAATGAAGACATATGAGATCATCATGTCTACAAGCCACAAGTTTCCAAAACTCCAAACATTTGAAATTTGCATGTTATTTGAAAAAAAAATGCATAAACAACTTGAGAACCGACATGTATTCATGTGAAATTCGGTTCTTGCATATAACCAACTTTTACGTGCCATATCCCTGAATCCATATGTTTAAACTGCATATTCAAATTAAATCTTATATCAAATTACCGTTCTAACCATTGCATGGAGCAATTCAAATCTGAAGTCACCCAAAAGGGAATTTGAAATAAAAAATACAATGAGTCATATGGTTTTAAGGTTTTCACATATTTCTAAAACTGATGTATGCAAAAATCAAAGGTGTAAGCATTATAAAGTTATAGGCTCTAGGTTAATTGTGCACAATAAATTGCACATATTCAAAGCATAACTTTATGAAAACTTAAAGCCATATGTGCTTGTATTCTTTTCGAGAACCTGATATACTTGATAGCTTCATTCATTTAGGAGGTTGCATGCTTTTATTCATTTACATTAATCGGATCATAGGATGAATAAACAAATGATTTAAGCAATTGAATCTAGAAGTATAGAAATAATTCGTGCGAAGGAACAAGAAAATAAAAATGGATAAATGTTTCCACTTAGAATTAAATAAACAAGTACACTTTCTTATGGAAAAGTTACATCTATAAACAAGTTTAAATAACAAATGATGAATTTTTAAGTTTACAAAACTTGTCACTAAATATCTTACCTGAAACATAAATAAACATCGATAATATTACTATTTCCGCACTATACGCCTTAAATTCACTATATATTTTCCAAAAGATACTAGGAAGAACACATCCCTCACACAACATGAAAATTGACAATTGATAGAAGGCAGACTCATAGCATTGTTAGATAGCAGCTAGGAGAGGACACCAACTACAGCCAAACCTACATCCAGACATACATACCTGTGTACAAGATTTTAGTTTCGATTTACTTTTCAGTTCTAAAAAAATTGGTACATGTTTTGTTTTCAATTTGAATGGACCAAATGCATTATTAAATAGATTTAAAACAATTTTACAGAAGATTGGCAAGGGATATATATCCCAGCAGATTCAAGCTAAAAGAAATTAATTGTACATAACAACAAAGTTTGTCACAAACTATTTTATTATTCTCAACAAAATTGGTGGCCTAAACTAAAATGAGTAAAATATTCAAACAACCCATTAAATTGTGTAAAAAAAATTTATGGGAATGCTTTAGAAATAAACATTATTTATAATTTCCAGCTTCTGCCTTTTGTTTCATCATCTTCAAACATCAATTTTTTTGTTCATACGATAAAGAAAAAAAAGAATCCCTCTTCTTTCTTATTTTTAAAATGTTATAAAAAAGTTAAAAAAAAACTAGTTGAAACTCTCTCTTTCATATTATCACTAAGTTGATACTTGCTGGAATATGATGATAACTAAGAACGAACACCTGAAATGGAGATAGAATGCCCAAAACCAATTGAATATGAAAGGAAGTGGCAAGTGGCAACCCTCTAAGTGAGGGTGACAGAGGCAATGTATTAGTTCTGGCAATCGTAGGATTTCAAAATTTATGACAATAATGCCTAAAAGGCCACTCATTGACATTATAAACATCATGAGCAAAGCTATAGTATAAATGAAGAAATCTGTTTATAGAATTAATTTTTGATTTAGGAAGAATAGTTTTTTTCCTTCCATAAGTCATACTCCTCACAATAATATTGTAACCAATGCACAAAAAATATTTATTACTGACTAATGATGCTTTCAACAATTTGAAAGCTTAGCTGGATGTTGATTGTTTTTTTTTACTGTTTTGGTGGGTTCTAGTCCAAAACCATATTCTTTGGTTTTGTTTTGCAAACAATTATAAAAAGAGGTTTGTGGTTTTGGACAAAACCTTTGAATTTCATTTTTTTATAGGGATATATATAAAAAGCATCCAAACTATAAGAGAGGCGTATTAGTCCCAAGTGTCCTAAGTGTTTTTCACTGTTTATCTTTGATTTTTATTTTGTTTGTGACAACTTAGTTGTAATAAGCTTGTGTACTATTGCATTCTAGAGTATCCTATACTGCGTTATTGCATCCTAACATCATTGATTCATGATATGAGTCCAATTTTCTGCTGATATTCCAAGTATGTTTATTCATCAAACCACATACATAACACAAAACATGACCCTAACAGGTGTAACTATATCTCATATGTTGTACAAGTGTTATATCAGGTGTAACTATATTTCATATGTCGTACAAGAGCAAATCATTGCATTCTCTGCAAGTGGATGTTTCAATTTATAAGTCAAAGTATGGGAAAATATGCATTTATATTAGTAAGATAACAACGTCAATATAGAATCCATATATTTCTCTCAATGTGTTTATATTATATTAAACACATACAAAAACACAAAATCCACTTTAGTAATTCAAAATGTTTTACACTACGCGTAAAATAAAAGCAAAAGCATTTTAATCAACACAAAGAATTCGCAGAAATAACAGCAAGCATAAAATTACGGACCTTCATCGAGCCATCCATAATTGCTACATGTCACAATAAGCAACGACGTCATCAGAGCTAAAGCCGTCAGACTATGCATCGGAAGAAGCGATCTAATTCAAAAGCTCAGCTTAGTAAGAGACCTGAAAATTAACACACTTTAGAAGTATATCCAACTGGTTACTTCACAAATAATACATTTGATGTGGGATTAATGTGGCATTACATGACAAGTAATCAGCCGTGATAGTTTGTTAGATCTATAATTATTTTCTATTTTAGATTGCCTTTTTTTATTAAAATATATAACTTGTAGGTTTATGAAATCGGTATTACAAGCATGATCTCAATTGGAAGAATGTTCATAAAACTACCAATAGTCCTTGGCTAAAGATGTAAAGAGAACATCTGCCTTTTTAGTTTCTTAATCAAATTCACAAAACTTTAAAAAATAAGTTTTTTTGAGCATTTGATTCAAACACTTTTAAACAATTGTACTGAAAATGATAGAAGTTATGGCATACCAATGGTGAAAAGAAGAGAGGAGGTCCAGAATTTGGTCTATGGTTGCCTTATCCACATCTTTATCAGTCAGTACAAGCAGACTACGTCACTAATCCCCTCAATCGCCACTGCCAAACCTATGGTAAACTGCATCACCATCAGGTGTGTGCCTCATCGCAATGTTGAAATCATCACATCGTAATCAAGGGGTGTAATAATTTGTAAACATGTGAGAGAAGAAATTAATGAATAGTTGAAGAATCGTAACTAGCCAAAAATTATAAAACAAATATCGTAGTACCTCTGAAGGATGTTCGAACAAGAGGCACAAATCTAGGTTTCTAGGCAGTTGAGGCGATTACTTCTTGTTTAGGGATTAGAATCGACGTTATCTTAGTGGCACAAAGATGGGATCGACGATGGCGAGGGTTTACAAAGTGGCTACATGAACATTGATAAGGTGAACAGTTAGATCGGTAGAGGACTTTTCTTTACAGAAATGACGAGGTAAAACCAGTGAAAGGGAAAGGGCACAAATGTACTAATAGAAATTAACTTACATTCCCACGCAAAATAATTATCTCCCGCCTTTTACCCACCGTATAGCGTTGAAACACGCATCTCTATAGTGTATAACGTTAAATAACCTGGCGCACCCTGCGACAAGAGAAGGAAAAGCGGAAACGCTATTCACTGTTGCTATCAAATGTTGGTTTTCTTGTAGTAAACATTTTCATATTGATGACTAAGATTTTGACAATCTAAGCAAAGGCATATAATTTTTTCTACATTTCTAGAATTTTTCATAGCGGTATGCACAAACTTCCAAGCTCCTTGCTGATACTCACTACTAGTTCTTTGAAGAAAAAAACTTATCTTTTAGCTTCCGTTGAAATATATGATTTGATTCGCAAATTACATTTATGTTGAGAATTATGTAGTTACCTGTGTAGATGCACCCAGTTTTTATCCGTCATCATCTAATACATAAGCGAGCAAATTTCTAAAATTTGAAGTAATAGTTGATCGTTGATTACAAGCAAATTAGCATAACTACTTAAGTAAAACAGTGATACTAAATGACACAACAACGTATAAACTGTTAATAGCACAATCAACATTTTCGACAGGCATAACAGATTTTTAAAAAAACTGAAGGTTGAATAATCAACGAAAAAGATAAAATAATCAAGATAATGCTTACGTTGAAACTTGAGGAAGACGAAAATTGAACGGAATCTATGGGTGCGAATTGAATGGAAATTCCTCCATTGGAACCGATTTGCTTCCGTTATGCCAACCGAGACGTAGACCAGAGCAACCGTGCGAATTGAATGGAGATTCGTAAATGAGACGGAAACTAGGTGGATGACAGAAATTCAAAGGAAAATTTGTAATTGAGTAATTAAAAATTTGGGGAATTTTATTAGGATACGCACGGCCGAAATTAGTAATAGTGGATGGAAGTGAAGAAAAAATCCCGCTTTAATTTACCTTAGCGTTTTAACCAAAAAACCACGTACTACTATTTGATTTTTACAACATGGAGATGAAAACGCTGTCTTTTGCAATTATAGATAACCACTTTTCTTGGTGTCTTTTGGCCAGTAGTCATCAAACATAACTCTTCCCTTGCAAAACAACACATATTTTCAAAGAATAAAGTGACTTTTCAAAATAAATAATTGTAACTTTTAAAAAATTACATCATAATAATTCCATGAAATATCCATATGAAAAATAGTGTTAAAAATTGCCATTTAAACTTTTCAAAAAAATCAGATTATGATAACTTTGAAAACCATGCTCTGATACCAATTGTTAGGGATGAGGATCAATGATCTTAAGGCAAAACTAACACTAGAGGGGGGGTGGATAGTGTTTTAAAAAACTTATAGAAATCTTAACTAATTATCAGTTTCACAAACAACTATATGAATCATAGAATGATAGGCCTAGAGGTACGAGCCACGACGGCGTATGGAGTTTTGCTAGAACCGGGGTTTACCATCAACCTTTGACGGATGGCAAGGCCGGCTGGTCATACGATTAACGATGGTTTCAAAGCAGGATTGGTGGCGATAGTCAGAGTTATGGATGATGATTGTTTTTCTTATATCGTCTTGTCTAGATTATTCGACATCGAAGGAGATATCTCTTGGGTGCTTGTCTGATGTGGGTTTAGGCCTTTGGGGTTTGTTCTTGGGAGATGTCGATATAAATTAGGATGGTCTATGCTTGATAACTGATTGCCATGAATGTAACTTTGTTTCTAATTGTTTGTTGTAAAGGCTACCACTGTCGGATGAGGGGAAGACGGGTGTGAGTTCTTCTCAATTGATATTGGTAGAATAGTTGATTAATCTTCCTATCCTCATATACTTTATTGATGATGTTAGATAGTTGTTTTATCTCTCACTAAAACTGTTGTCTAACTCAAGGTTTTTTGTCTCTCTCTTATTACCGTGGGTTGTTCATCCGGTTACGGATGGGCAGACTAAGTAGCAGGTGACAGGTAATAAATCTCGGTGAGGACGATGCTGTTGAGCGATGATGAGCAGGAGGCTGGCGTATTATCTTCTATTATCTAGTATTTGTTGTTTCTTCTTTTTGATGTATTCTCTGAGTGTTTGTAGTGAGGCTTATTGTACAGACTCTTATAGTGTTATCTAAGGTTCACTACAACAAAATGAGGCTTTCATAGTGTTTGAAAAATGCTATTATAACCTAACATAGCATTTCAGAGAACGACATGCTATGTTAGATCTTCTACTTTAAATAACAGTGACAAAAATGCTATAAAAAGTCAATTTTAGATAGCGTTTTTATTGCTATTAAACAAAAATGCTATATAATATACAATATGATCCTTACTTACTATAGCGTTTGTATATATTTTTCTATAGCGTTTTACAACGTTTGCGGTGATGTTTCTATGGCGTTTGTTCATACAATTATTAGCATTTCTAATGAACTTCTATAGCGTTTATTTAGTTATACTATAGCATTTCTAATGTCTGTTTCTATAGCGTTTGTTATTCAATAGCGTTTTTGAAACGCTATTGCCTATATTATTAATTTTAAGATTTAATTTATTGTTGTTTCAGCTTTTCCATATATGTGTGTGTGTGTGTAACACATAAACATCTAAACATTTTTTGACTTGCATGTAATATAATAAAATTTCACAAACAACAAATATATGAATTACTGCATAAAATTTCATTTATATCATTCATACAATTTAGTATTTCATACATATTCTATATTATTAATTTTAAGATTTAATTTATTGTTGTTTCAGCTTTTTCATATTTATATATGTGTGTGTGTGTGTATAACACATAAACATCTAAACATTTTTTGATTTGCATATAATATAACAAATTTTCACAAACAACAAATATATGAATTACTGCATAAAAATTCATTTATATCATTAATACAATTTAGTATTTCATACATATTATTTTATCAACTTCTCCATATCCACACATAATATATTATATATATACATATTAACAAATTACTTACAAAATAGACAAACATAATTACTGGAATCTTGGCCTTCTCATTTCTCTGGCAGCAAATGTAGCTTAGAGCCTTGATGTGGCCGGTTCCATGAAGCTTTGTGTGGAAAGCACTAGCAACTGCTAGGCGCACCTATACCCCCCCAAAAAATAAAATACAATTATATTTGTCATTGATTTTAAAATGTAAGAAAACCACGTAACTGTACCGAAATATGAAAACTTACCTCCATCCATGTTTTAAATGATTTAGTTTTGGCTTCACCTGCTTCCACTCCTTTGATACCTCCAGAGACAGCATAGTTACCTTGAAAATATCAGTTTTATTAACTTAAAAGACACATACTTTAATACTTCAGAATATAAACGGAAGTAAAATAAAAAACTATATTATGGACACAGGGAGTTGGGTGATGTGAACTCTTTCTTTTTCATCGACTTCCTCATTAGCTACATAACATAATAACTGCACTTTTTCTGAATCTAATCCGATGATGCTAATCATAGCGCTAGGTGCAACATCCGAACATCCTAATGAAATTATAATAGTTGTAAATGTTAGACATCCGTAAATTTTATGTTTAATTTAAAAAATTGCTTTCAATGTATGATTACAAGTTTTGAAACTAACCTACATGGCTTCTCCTCTTAGCTTGACAAGTCTGAGGCCATCTTCGAAGCTGCGAATTGATTCAATATACAAGTGCTTTGAAAGTCACCTACAAAGGGGCCACAAGTGCCTAAAAAATTGTACTAGACAGGTATCTAAAAAACTGTACTAGATACACAATCGTTTATATGACCATGTGCAAAATGGACTATAATGACAGTATACAAGGGTCTGATGATAGCAAATACATAATCTACGTTTTGCAAAGTAAAATCAATCTTGAAAGTCAACCAAGTAACACTAGCAGACATCTAAACTGTATATAGGATCTAACCAAGAAATTAGTACATTATTATGAGACTTATGAAAAAAATCAGCATTTCTGACCATATTAGATCAACAGAAGCACATAGTTCTATTGTCACTAAACTAGAATGTAAATGTGTGGGAATTTAAATGTTGACAAAAAAATTATTTATAGGTGAAGAAGAGTAACCGTATCACTGTAATTGCTTATAAAATGTGCATTCTTTATGGAAATGTTAACAAACACCAAATTGGAATTTTCCAAATAAAATATACAACATTAGTAATAATGTAACCTACAATGATGAACAACGAACAAGATTGTACTGCATTTTTGTTTAGGTATAAATCACATAATATATCATCATAGGAAGTAATCTACCTATGATGATTGCACATTGCTTTTGGAAAAACTAGAAAACTTAAAGTTAACTAAACACACAAAGTTTCTCATTCTTATGAAATGTAAGCGGTACAAATATATGTAAAACTGCACCATACCGATTACACTTTGTAATGCAATATAGGACAATATGATAAAGAAACACTTCAATATATATACTTAAGTCATCGCTATTAAACTTTGATTGAAACATGCAAGGGGAGCATAAAGTCTAAATGCAAGAAATGAAAACAGTTGAAGCTTAATGCCCAAATGCCAATGCATGAATCATCAAACTTAATATCTAAACAGTTGGAAATCTCTTAAGTTTTACAAAAATTGCAAAATGAAACAGAGGTAGTAGAAAAATGAAATAGGCACTCACCAAGAAGGAAGTCAAGCACACAAGAAGAGGAGGGTAGCATCGAATTAAGCTATATACATCAAGTTGACGCAAAATTTAAAATGTGGACAGTACCCCTGCACAATCAGCACCTTTCATATCAAAAGACGCAAACCATCAAAAGACGAAAATTTTGAAATGTGTATTACGTATAAGTAAACATTGACCTGAAATGGTTCACGAAAAAAAATAAAAAACATTGTTGTTGCTCATATTGAAAAATGGAAATTTAGTAAAGAAATATTTTAGTTATTATAAAATTCAAGGAGAAAACACTTACAGAGGGTGACACCAACATGGCATTATATTTGAAAGCATAAATTTCACAATATTTTGCAGGCAGTTCATCAAACAACATCTCTTGCTTTGAAAACAATAGGGGATCTGTTGTGAAACAATGGCTGAGTCGCGGACTAGGTCGCTTTCTTGAAGATTATTCGGCAATCTGGTCGGTGGTGCAAACCAGTTCGTACTTGTCGCCGCCGCCTCTGGGATAAAACAGCCTTCTGAGAAAAATAATTGGTTTGCTTGCACAACAAACCAATTCAGATTTGCACTTTCTATTTAAATTTAACTGCTAGTTCTGATTTTGTTTTTGAAGAACTTTTAATGGTGGAGGAAGAAGAAGAGAGATATAAGAATAAAAAGTTGTTGTTTTCTTTTCTAAGTAGTGGGAATGTATAAAAAGGATTGTGGGGAAAATCGGTTCAGAACTGAAAACATGGATCTCAATATTTACCAAGTCAAATAAAGACCGGTTTTTTCATATAGTCTCATGAAGTGGGACTATTCATTTAGGACTCATATCATACTTATCCATTTTTAAATAATTCATCTTTACAAAAATAAACTATTTTTCCAACAATCCCCCACTTGAATTTTTAAAAATAATTTCCGAGCAGTTTCTAAAAACATAAGCTTGTGCATAAACAAAGGTGTCATCTGTTGTATATAACAGTGTTGTATACACAATTATATGATTTTTGTTTGATGATAACAACCAATTTTTTTTTTTAAATGTGTTTGTTATTGTACTGTTTCATATACACATCACATACAGGAATATAATATTTATGTTTAAAAAAATACGATTGTACAGAAATTCAAATATTCACACAGTATTTTATTTAAATATAATATTTTATTTCAATATTTAAAATAGTACAGATTTATAAGTGTAACACCCCACCTCCGCTAGGGTCACTCACAAAGGGAATGCACTAGCTTTGGTGGAGCATTATTTAGGCAAACATACACAGAAATATTACAAGACAGAACATATAAAACAGCGGAAGAAGAACCAAATTTCATTGCTTTAAAATCTAGAAAGGTCTAAAGCCTTTTACATCAAAACGCTATTAAATCCATTACATCGAAATCTGTCTTGCAAAGGTAAAGAAGCATAAAACCATAGTCATAAATCATTCCCCAAGTAAAACAGCAAAGCAAGTCATAGCCAAGAGAGATCCAAGCAGTACATGAAAGAGCCTTGGAGCTTGGTAAGATCCGAACTAAGCTGTATTCCCACCCAGCGAACCTGGGGGGGAAACGAAAGAAAAAGAGGCGAAACAAACTGGGTCAGTCATAAAGACTGAGTAAGTCCTAGTGGCTTTCAGCATAAAAACAGGTAAAGATAACATGGCATGAATAAACTGAAAGTAAACATAAGCATGATGACAAGGTAAGCTACAGGCACGATGAATCAAGTATAACATCCCATGCTTCCTATCAAGAGTATCATCACAAGGTTCCTACCAAGTATCACATTGCAAGGTTTCTATTAAGTATAACATCGCAAGATTTCTAAGCTTCACCATTCCACTATTTTCTTTGACTTCCTATATTCTCTGCACCAACTGTACTAGTACCCCAACCCGTATCATCCTTTCCATGTATATGTACAGTTCTTTGCCGTATATCGTACGGGTTTCATCACGTATTTCTATACTACTTCAACGTAGTGCCACCATTCTTGAAATCGTTTGGACTGCCACCCTTGTTCTGTCTAGGTTTCCTTATCATGAACTATCGCGTGTTCAACTAGGATTTATGCCACCTAGGACCACTAGGGATTATGCTACCTATTGAACGTTTTCTAGATTCGTTTAGGGTTTACGCCACCTAGGACCAGTAGGGATTACGCTACCTAACGAATTCCACGTAACGATTTATTAATCGATCGGCTCCCTACAAGTCCTAGCTCGTTCATGTGTCTGTGTCATACGGCCCAATCACGAAATGTAGTTACCTGTGCTAGGTCCAGAATAGGGTGTGTCAAGCCCTATGGTGCCAACCATCGACACGAATCAAGCACGAACAGTGTAAACCTACTGGTGCCCAATGCCTGCTTTTTTAACTCCGGACTACGTGCACGACCATAGTCCGCCTGAACCTACAATGGCGCACCAACTCAGCCGTCGTTCTGGTCGCTTAGAATCAACCAAGTAATCGTGCCCCACCCTGCCTAGTTCCAGGGTACCGTGATACATCTAGTGGGCTACTGCGGAAAAGGACCGTGAAACTAGGGTTTCCGTTCAGTAGGTTAAGTGTTGTCATTTAAATTCGAGACTTAACCCCATCAGTCTAGCATGTCAAGTTGGTTAAGTGTTGTCATTCAAGTTCGTGACTTAACCCGCCTACGTGTCATGTCAAATTGGCTAAGTGTTGTCATTCAAGTTCATGACTTAGCCCTACGAATCATCTGTCAAGTTGGTTAAGTATATTCAAGCGGTTCATGACTTAACCCTATCAAATCATCGTGTTAAATTGTATATTCAAGTGGTTCATGACTTAACCCTATCAAATCATCGTGTCCAATTAGTTAAGTATATTCAAGCGGTTCATGACCTAACCCTATCAAATCACCGTGTCCAATTGGTTAAGTATATTCAAGCGGTTCATGACTTAACCCTATCAAATCATCGTGTCCAATTGGTTAAGTATATTAAAGCGGTTCATGACTTAACCCTATCAAATCATCGTGTCCAATTGGTTAAGTATATTCAAGCGGTTCATGACTTAACCCTATCAAATCATCGTGTTAAATTGGTTAAGTATATTGAATTAGCCCACCTACTTATCAGGTTGTGACGGTTAAGTGTTACCCTCTGTTGTTACTTAACCTTACCACGCATCAGGTTATATCGGTTGGGTGTTATCAACATATTCAAGTTAGCCCAACCCATCCACTAGTCATGTTATAACGGTTAAGTGTCATTAGCCTAGCCATGTTACTTAACCCACCCATTCATAACATATTGGTTGAGCCTACATTTATAAGTTTTACATGTTCTTAACTCATGCCGGTTAGGTCCATATTTACATGTCAAATTTCCATGTCAACCCACCTAACCCTCGAACCATACCCACGTCTTATTATGGTTAGTATCCCTTAATTCACTCATTATGATGAACTAATCATGACCTCTCACATTAGACCGTGCATTTTGTGGCCACTGGATTTGCCGGGCGGTTCCGGGAAGATTTACACCACAAACTGGGTCTAACCTCGTGTCATAAACCGTTACGCCTACAATTTGTCCTTCGACCTCTCACATTAGACTGACACTTTGTGGCTACTGGATTTGTCGGGCGGTTCCGGGCAGGTTTACACCACAAACCGAGTCTAACCTCGTGTCAAAGGTTCATTAATGGTCGTATTCCCCCCAAAACCCCAATATCAGTTCATGTGTTTAACATATAGAAATGTTCATGTTCGTGTTCAAGTCAATTATCCAATACACAGTCATTTTCATGTTTCAAATTCCCAGCTTTACATATTAATAAACATATGCCCAAGTTCTAAAATTACATGCCAACTTATATATATATGGATATATATACCCAATTCTAGTCAATTTACATATGTCCAATTCTTGCCTATTTACATGTATGCCAAGTTTTTGCTATTTCACCCATATCGAGATCTAGCCAAAATTGCATGTATCATGCCCAAATAAACCCAAATCATGATTCATGATGTAGTTATCCCAAACTGTAATCTTTTTATTACAACACACGCCAACTACCCAAGTTCATAATACATATTTATGCCAATTATCAAATTTACAATCGCTTTTATATTCAAATCCCCAATTCTACATATGCCCAATCGTAAGCCTAATCTTTTGATTTAATTTACATAGGCCCGAACTCATGGTTTAATTTACATGGCAAATTACATATATGTTATATATACCAAATCTCATGTTACATTACATAGATCCTATTTGTGCCAAATTCCATGTATATAATATTTATGCAAATTTGTTCATAACAAGATTATACCAAAATTTACAGATCAAGCCCAAACTTGCAAATACAATGATAATATCCAATTTCATGTTGCCAATTATTACATCATATTCATATAGGATATAATCCCATAATTCCCCCGTATACATATCGTACGCAAATCGCGACTTTAGGCCAAGGACTGAAACTGACCAAGGTTCATGAAAAGAAAATAAATTGGGGGAGATAGAAATTGAATAAAAATGAGATCGGAGGAAAACATCATCATAGGCATAAATATTACAACTTGATGATAACGTCATCACAAATCAAGAAAACTGCTGAATAGATCATAATCTTGTCATGAACATAAAGATAGACAAGTCCCAAAACAGAAGATTCAAGGAGCAACAGAAATAGATCAGAATTGATAAACATACTTAGATCCAATTCCACTTTATTTCATGTCCATATTATAATTAAATGTTTAAATCTAAAATCAACTAGAACTTACAGAGCATGGCTAGTGAATTAGGAACTGAAATTGTCATAGAACGTTGTAGTAGTGTTGATTTATTGTCTTGAATCATTGTACAAGCTTTAATCTTCGAATTGGATTGAGTTTGAATGCTTGTTCTTTAATTTGGGGGCGACGGCCATGGTTCAAGAGGTATTTTAGCAGCATAATGGTTTAAGATTGATTTGATATGAATTAGGTTAGGTCTAAGGGTGTTTTTATAAGTGTAGCAACTAGTTTAGGCCCTTAGGTTAACCCTAGAATCAATCCGGACCATCAAAACACGTCTCAAGCTTCAAAAATGAGTTTTGGGTCAAATCAGGATGACCAGGTCGACCTGTAAGGCGGGGGGATCGACACTATGGTCGACCTGGGGGGTAGGTCGACCCTATGGTCGAGCTGGGGGGGTAGGTCGACCCCTTGGTCCAGTGCTGCCTGAAAACTGCTGAAACTTGTACAGGCCATAACTTCTTCATCCGGACTCCGATTTTCGAAAACTCGGACTCTATTTCATGTAAAATTTCGAGACTAACGCAATGGCGTAACCCGTTTCCCTTGATTCTGATTTTAAAATTTAATTCTGCCTTGATTTCTTGTTTTAACATGTTATAAAAATACGGGTTGTTACATTCTCCCCTCCTGAAAGGATTTCGTCCCCGAAATCTTCAAGTTAAGAAGAATGTGTCCTACCATCCAATCATCCATCTACTCAATCATCAATCACAGGCATCCATTGTCCTTAAGAGATTTCTAATGCTGTATGAACATATGCAGAAAGTGTGTGTATATGTTCCTTATCTAATGCAAATGATCCGGCCTGATTGATCTTCTTAATGCAAAATATGTTTAGTGCCATGAGTCCAACATGTATGCAAATAGTCCTAGTCACATAAACACTGTATGTGTGCACAAACATCCATCCATATGCAACATCCACATGATAACACATTCAATCTCATCCATAAACAAGTATAAACACTCATGCATATGCAATATGAAAATGTGTCTGAGCCGATCTAGTACCTAATGTGTGTTATGCAACCACGAGAAACCACTTGCGACCACTTGCAACCATCAATCATAACATGTCTCAAACACATGTTTCACCCAATTGTTCCTACCTAAAGATATAGCTGAATGACAGAAGCAAGTAAAAACTTTGTGCCCTTTAGGCAATGTCAAAGCTGGAAATCTACGTCACATATATACTGAATAGGAGAAGAACTCCCTAAGCACCATCCCATATCCTATAAAACCCAATAAGTTTAGTCAACCCAACGGACACCCTCAAGCCCCAACATGTATTACTAACAGATAAGTCATACTCCCTATGGGGTTTGCAACAGAAATAGGATTGAGAATAGGACCGAGAGGTTATACTTAAAAGATAGCATACAAGTAAGCTCTACAGGAAAAGAGGTATCAAGGATATACTCTTAAAAATAGATATGATGCGCGTGCCTAGTCTTTAATCTTCTAAGTCGTATTTCCTTGAGCTTAACTCCCTTGTGCTTTGTCCGTCTTTAACTTCATAATTTCGTAGCTTCTTAATTCTTGTTTCCAAAATATGAGTTGGAACTCATTCCACTATTGCCTCTCGTTCCACTTTTACTTATTCTTCTTATAGTATACTCGGCTTAAACATAACTGCGTACTCATGGCTTCATGCAAGCTCTCCAAAATTCACTAGTGAATCCTGGATCTCGTTTATAGGGTATTCCATGCAGAAGGATTATCTCCTGCAAATAAACAGATGTCAACCATATTGCCAAATGTACTTACTAAGGTGATTTTCTATAACTCATGCATAAGCGAAATGAACCATCCGCCTTAGTGGCGAACACTACTCGAGAGGATCGATAAATGTATCAAGAGATTATAGGTAACTAAACATGGCGGAACCCTAAGGGTTACACTAGACTTCGACGGCATTACCAAGGCAAGTCAAGCGTCTAACTACCCTCTTTTCATACTCAAGGATGGCACCAGTACTGGATAACCATTCCATCCCTAGAATCGACCCGTAGCCCAAAAACATAAGCATTGCTTAGCATAGACATTCTCAAATCCAAACAAGTCATGAATAAATGAGCTGATTCCCCAACAGGATTTGAGAGAGAAAAAAAATGGGATCCTCTACTACGCTAGTACTAAGGTGCAGAGACTCAACTATCGAAGCAGAAATAAAAAGGATGTGATGTACCATAATCAAAAGGGTACGGACATAATATAAAGATAAACTAGGCTTTCCTACAGAAACATTTCTACCTTCTTGTTCTGAGCCTCTTTCGCCTTAACCACCCTTATCCCCTCTTATTAAACGTGTTAATAGGTCTCTCGAGAACTACCTCCATCGCACAGCAACCCTTCAAAGCTTGAAATAAGGTTAGTCGCAGATGGAACTAATGTGACTACAGATGGAGGAAAGAAAGAAAAATGGATCCAAACAAGGAAACAAAGGATAATGCTAATGGCCTTTGGGGAATGGCCTTTAAAAATAAAAATTTTCTTGAAAAATGCTTCTTTGTAAATGGTTTATGAAAATAATTTCAAAAGGTTTTAAAAACCTTTGCCCAGTCTGGTAACCTTCTGCTCTGATACCAAATGTAACACCCCACCTCCGCTAGGGTCACTCACAAAGGGAATGCACTAGCTTTGGTGGAGCATTATCTAGGTAAACATACACAGAAATATTACAAGACAGAACATATAAAACAGCGGAAGAAGAACCAAATTTCATTGCTTTAAAATCTAGAAAGGTCTAAAGCCTTTTACATCAAAACGCTATTAAATCCTTTACTTCGAAATCTGTCTTGAAACGGTAAAGAAGCATAAAACCATAGTCATAAATCATTCCCCAAGTAAAACATCAAAGCTAGCCATAGCTAAGAGAGATCCAAGCAGTACATGAAAGAGCCTTGGAGCTAGGTAAGATCCGAACTAAGTTGTATTCCCACCCTGCGAACCTGGGGGGAAACGAAAGAAAAAGAGGCGAAACAAACTGGGTCAGTCATAAAGACTGAGTAAGTCCTAGTGGCTTTCAGCATAAAAACAGGTAAAGATAACATGACATGAATAAACTGAAAGTAAACATAAGCATGATGACAAGGTAAGCTACAGGCACGATGAATCAAGTACAACATCCCATGCTTCCTATCAAGAGTATCATCACAAGGTTCCTACCAAGTATCACATTGCAAGGTTTCTATTAAGTATAAAATCGCAAGATTTCTAAGCTTCACCATTCCACTATTTTCTTTGACTTCCTATATTCTCTGCACCAATTGCACTAGTACCCCAACCTGTATCATCCTTTCCATGTATATGTACAGTCCCTTGCCGTATATCGTACGGGTTTCATCACGTATTTCTATACTACTTCAATGTAGTGCCACCATTCTTGAAATCGTTTGGACTGCCACCCTTGTTCTGTCTAGGTTTCCTTATCATGAACTATCGCGTGTTCAACTAGGATTTATGCCATCTAGGACCACTAGGGATTATGCTACCTATTGAATGTTTTCTAGATTCGTTTAGGGTTTATGCCACCTAGGACCAGTAGGGATTACACTACCTAACGAATTCCACGTAACGATTTATTAGTCGATCGGCTCCCTACAAGTCCTAGCTCGTTCATGTGTCTGTGTCATACGACCCAATCATGAAATGTAGTTACCTGTGCTAGGTCCACCATAGGGTGTATCAAGCCCTATGGTGCCAACCATCGACACGAATCAAGCACGCACAGTGTAAACCTACTGGTGCCCAATGCCTGGTTTTTCAACTCCGAACTACGTGCACGACCATAGTCCGCCTGAACCTACAATGGCGCACCAACTCAGCCGTCGTTCTGGTCGCTTAGAATCAGCCCGGTAATCGTACCCCAACCTGCCTAGTTCCAAGGTACCGTGATACATCTAGTGGGTTACTTCTGAAAAGGACCGCACAACTAGGGTTTCCGTTCAGTAGGTTAAGTGTTGTCATTTAAATTCGAGACTTAACCCCATCAGTCTAGCATGTCAAGTTGGTTAAGTGTTGTCATTCAAGTTCGTGACTTAACCCGCCTACGTGTCATGTCAAATTGGCTAAGTGTTGTCGTTCAAGTTCATGACTTAGCCCTACGAATCATCTGTCAAGTTGGTTAAGTATATTCAAGCGGTTCATGACTTAACCCTATCAAATCATCGTGTTAAATTGTATATTCAAGCGGTTCATGACTTAACCCTATCAAATCATCGTGTCCAATTGGTTAAGTATATTCAAGAGGTTCATGACTTAACCCTATCAAATCACCGTGTCCAATTGGTTAAGTATATTCAAGCGGTTCATGACTTAACCCTATCAAATCATCGTGTCCAACTGGTTAAGTATATTAAAGCGGTTCATGACTTAACCCTATCAAATCATCGTGTCCAATTGGTTAAGTATATTCAAGCGGTTCATGACTTAACCCTATCAAATCATCGTGTTAAATTGGTTAAGTATATTGACTTAGCCCACGTACTTATCAGGTTGTGACGGTTAAGTGTTACCCTCTGTTGTTACTTAACCTTACCACGCATCAGGTTATATCGGTTGGGTGTTATCAACCTATTCAAGTTAGCCCAACCCATCCGATAGTCATGTTATAACGGTTAAGTGCCATTAGCCTTGCCATTTTACTTAACCCACCCATTCATAACATATTGGTTGAGCCTACATTTATAAGTTTTACATGTTCTTAACTCATGCCGGTTAGGTCCATATTTACATGTCAAATTTCCATGTCATCCCACCTAACCCTCTAACCATACCCACGTCTTATTATGGTTAGTATCCCTTAATTCATTCATTATGACGAACGAATCATGACCTCTCACATTAGACCGTGCATTTTGTGGCCACTGGATTTGCCGGGCGGTTCTGGGAAGATTTACACTACAAACTGGGTCTAACCTCGTGTCATAAACCGTTACGCCTACAATTTGTCCTTCGACCTCTCACATTAGACTGACACTTTGTGGCTAATGGATTTGCCGGGCGGTTCCGGGAAGGTTTACACCACAAACCGAGTCTAACCTCGTGTCAAAGGTTCATTAATGGTCGTATTCCCCCCAAAACCCCAATATCAGTTCATGTGTTTAACATATAGAAATATTCATGTTCGTGTTCAAGTCAATTATCCAATACACGGTCATTTTCATGTTTCAAATTCCCAGATTTACATATTAATAAACATATGCTCAAGTTCCAAAATTACATGCCAACTTATATATATATGGATATATATACCCAATTCTAGTCAGTTTACATATGTCCAATACTTGCCTATTTACATGTATGCCAAGTTTATGTTATTTCACCCATATCGAGTTCTAGCCAAAATTGCATGTATCATGCCCAAATAAACCCAAATCATGATTCATGATGTAGTTATCCCAAACTGTAATCTTTTTATTACAACACACGCCAACTACCCAAGTTCATAATACATATTTATGCCAATTATCAAATTTACAATCGCTTTTATATTCAAATCCCCAATTCTACATATGCCCAATCGTAAGCCTAATCTTTTGATTTAATTTACATAGGCCCGAACTCGTGGTTTAATTTACATGGCAAATTACATACATGTTATATATACCAAATCTCATGTTACATTACATAGATCCTATTTGTGCCAAATTCCATGTATATAATATTTATGCAAATTTGTTCATAACAAGATTATACCAAAATTTACAGATCAAGCCCAAACTTGCAAATACAATGATAATATCCAATTTCATGTTGCCAATTATTACATCATATTCATATAGGCAATAATCCCATATTCCCCCGTATACATATCGTACGCAAATCGCGACTTTAGGCCAAGGTCCGAAATTGGCCAAGGTTCATGAAAAGAAAATAAATTGGGGAGATAGAAATTGAATAAAAATGAGATCAGAGGAAAACATCATCATAGGCATAAATATTACAACTTGATGATAACGTCATCACAAATCAAGAAAACTGCTGGATAGATCATAATCTTGTCATGAACATAAAGATAGACAAGTCCCAAAACAGAAGATTCAAGGAGCAACAGAAATAGATCAGAATTGATAAACATACTTAGATCCAATTCCACTTTATTTCATGCCCATATTATAATTAAATGTTTAAATCTAAAAACAACTAGAACTTACAGAGCATGGCTAGTGAATTAGGAACTGAAATTGTCATAGAACGTTGTAGTAGTGTTGATTTATTTTCTTGAATCATTGTACAAGCTTTAATCTTCGAATTGGATTGAGTTTGAATGCTTGTTCTTTAATTTGGGGGCGGCGGCCATGGTTCAAGAGGTATTTTAGCAGCATAATGGTGTAAGAATGGTTTGATATGAACTAGGTTAGGTCTAAGGGTGTTTTTATAGGTGTAGCAACTAGTTTAGGCCCTTATATTAACCCTAGAATCAATCTGGTCCATCAAAACACGTCTCAGGCTTCAAAAATGAGTTCTGGGTCAAACCAGGCCGACCAGGTCGACGTGTAAGGTGGGGGGGTCGACACTATGGTCGACCTGGAGGGTAGGTCGACCCTATGGTCGACCTGGGGGGGGGGTAGGTCGACCCCTTGGTCCAGTGCTGCCTGAAAACTGCTAAAACTTGTACAGGCCATAACTTCTTCATCCGGACTCCGATTTTCGAAAACTCGGACTCTAATTTCATGTAAAATTTCGAGACGAATGCAATGGCGTAACCTGTTTCCCCTGATTCTGAATTTAAAATTTAATTCTGCCTTGATTTCTTGTTTTAACATGTTATAAAAATACGGGTTGTTACAGACAGTGTACTTGTATATAAACTGAATACGATAAACAAATTTGCTTGAACACAAATTTGAGCACAACAAAATAATATTTTATTTCAAACAAATTTGTTTAATACAAATATCAGTACAACTCTGTCTATACATCTCATATATATACAATCTCTCAGTTTACATTTTAAATTTACAGACACATTAACACTGGTACATTGACATGTCTTCATATTGTCTTCATCTTCAATCTTCTGTCTTCACAGCATAGTAAGTCCAGTCTTTCTACCTGTCATGTACAGAAACACACACACAGTATCTTGAACAGAATTTTTTTTTGAAACTTTAGTAGAAATGTTTTTTATTTTAAAAACTTTATTTGCCTCAGTTTTCTGGTGTGTTTTTCATCATTTTTTTGACTTAATCTGATTTGTTAATCCGACTATGTCTAGACAGTATATATATTGAACACGGACAAGAAAAATCTTTCTGATGGCTGCAAATACACACGTGTATAAATACACATGTGCACTGCATCGCCAATCAGTGGATACAGCTGTGGAGCAGTCACATGGACCAAGCTCGACACAGTGCACAACTCAACACATTTCAAGACAAGTGAAGCCAAATAAGTTTTCAAATAGCCCAAGTGTCAAGCTAGTGCCACAGGTAAACATGGCGTGGTCGAGCAAGTACAAACTCAAAGCCACAATTCAGTTTTGTTTCAGCTATCACAAATGAATGTCTTGTTCAAAGTTCAAGAGCAGCCAAGACTGTTCAAAAACATGGTGATCAAATACAAAATCAAATGGTGCATCTCAGGTCAAACATACATGGTCAAGCATGTACAAGCATAACAACAACAATATGAATGGTGAAATCAATGGAACAAATGCATATCAACAGTTCAACACACAAGGATAGAATAGAGTGTACAAGTAGAAGCAGCCCAGTCTTCATACACAAGTCCAAGAAGCAAAAGTGGCATCTATAATATGCAAGCACTGCATAAACATGTGCAAGTCTAAATAATAGTGCATGAATCATATAGCAACACTTTGAATACAAAAACAAGTGCAAGTATATCATGGTCGAGGTGATGACACAACATCATGAAAATGGTTCATTTCTGAAATTGGCAAGACAACATGGTAGAACATGCTCAGGTGGACTACATTATAACAGCAAACAAAGGTGGCAACAAGTTTTGGGCTGAGTTACTAGTCAACCGACAAACCAAGATGCAAAATTTTGATTCAAACATACATGGCAAATGACATTCAAGAAACATGGCTGAACATATGTATACATGAAGTTCACAAGTTCATGGTGACTGTGAACAAAGAGGAAATTGTATCAAAATTGTGCAGAGTTCTTTTTTAACATGTGTTCAAGCACATGGCTCAAATGCATCTAAAATGGTCGAGGCAGTGTAAATTTTTTGGCGCAACAAAGAACCTTGATGCAGAAATGAAAATGTCCACATAAATGGAAAATAAGCAAGGCCAGCACACAAGAGAACACAAGTTCATGGACAAAGAATTATTTGGCAAAATAATTTTCTTTTGATTTTTTTTTTCAAATCAGCAAAATTAGACTTGGCAAGAAATCATTTGATTATTTCATGAGAACCAAATGGAAACTCACAGATCATATGGCAAAGAATTATTTCCAAGTTTTACCACAACTTAATCAATGAAGCCAAGCATCAATTCGGCTACAAATCAAGGGGATCAAAGCAACACTATTTGGGTCACTAATCAATCAAGACTAACACGGCAGATTCAATAATGTACATGCAAGCAAACCAGAAAATATATATAGTAATAGGGACCACAGTTAATATGATTCCAGAAATGATTCAGCAGTCATGAGCAGCTGTTCGAAAACATATATTGAGGAAATCAAACCAACACTTTAATTCGAGTTGCCAAATAATTTTTCCAAGAATCTCAGTACTATATTTGGCAACATCTCTGAAATATATGGCATAGGATCGTTAAATAATGTCCAGAATAATCAAGGGGCAAAATTATTTTTCCAGAAAGTCAGTAATCGATTTTTTTTTGGCAAGAATTCATTTCGGAAATCAATATCAAATCAGAGCAATAATCAAAGCCGTGTCAATTCAATCAAGACAGCAAAAAAGGAAAAATCACGCATTTAATCCATTTTTATCAAAAGGGGAAATCGTGCAAAATCAGGGCAAGTCATATACGTGAAATCAGAGTTCTTGGGTTTGATTCAACCCTATAATTTGACACCCATTACATCATCGGCAAAGGATTGAAAATCGAAAATTCAGAGCAACAAAATCATAGAGCATATAGAGATATCAATTTAAAATCACTCACATTCGATTCTGATCGGAAGCCAAGCTCAAACAGATCGACGGTCGACCAACACGAGTTCAAGCTTCAGAGAACCATCTATCATCGTTCAAAGTCGATTTGATTTGGGGGAATTCAGAAAAACCCTAATTTAAATTTATCGACGCCGCCATTTTTAGTCTCCAGAGCAAAAGCAAAAGAGATCGGGCAAATAAATTAGAAATGGGCCGGCCAAGCTTTTCTGGGTTTAAGTGCTTTTTACTAAAAAGGGGATGGCCCTTTAATTTTAAACTCCTAGTTTTTTTTTCTTTTTTTTTATATTTTGTATTGTTCTTTTCTTTTTGTTTTTCCATTTGTAATCCAACCATCAGTTCTAGAGTCTGTAAAATCTAGGGAGATATAGTCAGGGTGTTAACTGACAATTGTTAGAGTCTGTAAAATCTAGGTTACTAGTTACGGGGTCGTAAATAGGGAAATCTGATCAAGTGGATATCGGTCAGTCCAGGGTTTTGAGCATAGGTTTAGAATAGGAGCAGTGTTTGTGAGTATACATGGTCTTGTATGCGGGATCTGTTCTATCACCTAGTAGAAACCTTAGGAATGCAGCAGTAGGCAAGGTTTTGCCGAAGCTGGGTATATCTGTGTGTGATTTATTTCATGCATTTATGTTTCTACTATATTCTGTGATCTGTTTATTATTATATATTCCGATAGATTTTTAATTCAGCTAAAAACTGTGATAAACCCTATTCACCCCCCCTCTAGGGTTAATCTAGATCCAACAAGTGGTATCAGAGCATGTATTCTGTTTAACTCTAGAGTAATGGTGATCCCTAGGTGTCAATCCATAGAGAGTCAGTCCAGTCATATTCCGTCTATTTTTAATGGTACAGATTTTTTAAATTGGAAAATAAAGATGAAAATTTATATAAAATCTGTTCATATTAAATATTGGAATATTATTATTAATGGAGTAGATTTGTCAGATAAAAGGAATATTGTTATCAATACTCATGCTATGGACATTATTTTTTCTTGTCTCAGTATTGATCAGTTTAAGATTATCTCTCATTGTTTATCTGCACAGGAAATCTGGAAAACTCTCAATGCATTGTATGGACAAAATGTTGACAACTGCTCAAAACCTTCAAAGATCAACCCAGATTCAAATTTATGCTTAACAGGTCTTACAGATGATAATTCAGATGGATCAACTGATGGAGACTCAATAGAAAATGAAGTAGAAAATTTCTATTATGAAGATCTGGTTTATTTTTGTGCTGATCTAACTAAGTCTGTTGATAAATTCCAATCTAAAAACAAATTTTTGAAATCTAAGAATTGTGAGTTGACCAACAAAATTGTTGATTTGGAATCACAACTTGAACATTTTACAAAATTCTTCAAATTCAGATTGCAAAAATTGTTTGAAATTGAAAACCAATCTTGTTCACCTCAATAAAAATATTCAAAAGTTTGAAAAAGAAATTCTGATCTTAAAAGAAACCAAGATTGAGTTATCAAGTTTGAATAACTTTACAAAAAGAATTTGAAATTTTTAAGACTGATATATTTTCCAAATTTGAAATTACTGAAAATGAAAATTTGGTGAAAAGTGGTTAGATTTCGAAAGAACTCGAAAATGAGATTGAAAAATCCAAGAATTTTGTGTCTGAAAAACAAAAACGATTTGAACATGAAATTTTCGAATCCCAAGCCAAAATTAAATTGCTTGAAAATGAGAATTTGGTTTTTAAACAGTCCAGTGCTGAACAGAAGATAGCTATAAATAATTGCTCAAATTTACTAAAAGAAAATAGCGATCTAAAATCCAAAATCCAACGATTATAATCAACTTTGGATAAATTTTCTAATGTGGAAAAATCGTTGAATATGCTGTTACAAAACCAAGTTTCTATTGGAAATAAATCTGGTCTTGGCTTCGGGAAAAATGATGTTTTTGGAAAATGAAATTCAAATGATTTGAAAAATCCCTCAAACTGTTTTGGAAAGAACTGCTTTGAAAATTTGAATTCTAAAAATTTCAAAGGTTTTTTGAATCAAAATTGTGATGAGAAATTGTTTCATAATAAACCTTTTAAACATTCTTAGATCCCTAAAAATAAAACGGGCTTCGTCAAGTTCAAACAGATTTGGGTTCCTAAGGATATGAAAGTTAATTCTAATGGTTTGTTATATAAACAAGTTTGGGTACCGAAAGATGTTAACAAAACTGCGAGTGGTTTTTATAATTTTGTTAGACCACTCGATCCTATAAATTCATAGGTACCGAAGGATGGCTGAGGAACCACTGTGCTGAAAAGAAATTTGAAATCAAGCTTGTTTATACTTCTGTATCATTTACAGTTCCTCTAGCCAAGATCTGTTGAGTTAGAGATTCTGGTTTAAATTGCTTTCAGGTATGATCTCTAAACTCACCTTTGTATATTCTTTCTGCTTTTATTTTCTATGTTTATTCCTTCCTCTACCCCTTCTATTTTTCTTCAGTTTTTTCTTGATTTGATTTATCACTGCCATATTTTTTTGTTTCTTTATGGGCTTTATTAACTTCCAATTGCAGAAGTCATGTTTTTCTGGAAATTTGCTTTTCTTGAATAAAACTCTAATGTTTTTAATCTCTTCTAGATCTCAAACTTAATTTTGTAAATCCCTGCAACTGTTTTGAAGTTTGCTTTCTGATTCTCTGAATTCATAACAGTGTTGATGCATTAATATCATATCTTTAACACTGTCATTTCGAATTCTAAATTTTTGAAGATCTGAATAATTATTGAAATTTCACACACTTATGTTGTTTTGAGTTTCTTCCAATTCATTTTGGAAATGCTTAAAATATTATACTCATTACAGTACATTACTTCTTATCATTCGTGATAATTTCATTGATTTTCGGATTGGCTTGAATCACAGTGATACATCTTGAATTTCACCTTTATTCATGATTATTATGGTCGAAGTTTGTTTGTTTGAAATCATCTGAAATTCTTGATATTATGAATCTCACACCTCTTAAATTTAAAAATATCAATCTTGTGTAACAGATTCATTATATCTCAAAACTCGACATTGATTCATGTGATTTCAAATAAATTATTTCTTAATTTTAGGATCATGAATAATTCTCAAACGTGATGTAAATGATCTGAATATTTCACTTGTGCTTGTTAGAGATTTCTTGTAAAAAAATCGTCAAAAAACTAATTTTGTAACTCATTGTTATTTCATGATCAATTGGCTTGAATAATTGTTTGAAATCATTTAAAATTATTGATTTTTTGAATCTCAAACACTTCCTGAATCTGAATTATACAAACTGGTGTGATCGATTCATTTAATCGTGAAATTTTCATATTCCCTCAAGTGATTACAAATAAATTGTATTCTTGGATCATAAATTATTATTTTAACCATCATCTTGACAAGTCTGACTTGATATTTTTTTGTGCTGCTCTGATACTGATTCGAAAATATTTTGATGACTGCTTGCTTTGGTATATACTGTTTGCTGCTCTGATAAATATGCCTATTTTTGTTTGTCTTGTCTACTTGGGCCTGATGATTGTACTTGGATGTCTAGGATACCCGTGTTAGTCACCCGTATCATATTTCAAATCCTCGATTATAGTGACACCAACATGTGGTATCAGTTTTGATGTGCTGTTCTCTTTGATTTATTCTCTTCATGTACATATTGTTTAAAACCCCTCATGTCTTGTGTAAATCTTTAAATTTCCTCTTGTAATTGATTTTCAATTTTAAAACTATTTATTGATTATTCATTCAGAAATTGAAATCAATAACCAAACTGGACTGTAGTTAAATTCATCAAAATTATTATCATATCTTGAAATTGTAATGAATTGTGGCTGCAATATATTTTCACAACAAGAGGAGATTTCATTTAAATTTTTCATGATGGTTGAATATTTATTATAATATCTTTGAACTAGCAATTATTTCATGACCATCTTCATTACGTATCATTCTTCTGCCATCCATTATGATTTTATATAAATGTGGATAGTTTATTTTTTTAAATCATTTTGAATAAACAGTGGAAATATTCGTGATGGAAATATGATTGTGTTATTATTTAGAATTAGTGAAATTGAGAATTTTCAATGATCCCGGTACAGTTGATCATATTTCATAATATAATTAATTTAGAAATTTATTTCACAGTCCATTTTTGTACCTGCCACATTTCTATCATTCATATTGGTTGTATATACCGAGGAGTTTTTCTATTTAAAGCTAAAAACGATAAACATATAATTAATACATAAGTGTGTCTCTAACCTTATTTAAAAATCCAAGCTCTGGTCATGCATGGTTATGAGACAACTTATAATTTAAGCTGCGACTGACCTCAATTAAAAATCCAAGCTCTGGTTATGCATGGTCAGTGTGCTCTTAAATAAAATAAAAAGAAAAAGGAAATATTGTGCTATAAATTAAGATTAATCTGAAATTCTCCTTGGGATATAAAAACCAGCCTATCAATCCATTTTCTAATTTGTGAAATGTGTTGAAATCTTATGATGTATTATGATTTGTTGATTGATGGGTATTGGGATTTGAGATTATTCGATTTTGTCACTTAAATTGAATTATTAACTATAGTCCAAATCCATCACTGTTTTTGTGCTCAATTTTATAAAATCCTTTTGGAAAATAATTGGAAATCATATTTTTTAAAACTCTCTCCATTTTTATAAATTTCATCGTAAATCCGTCATTTTCTACAATGTGAAATATGCCACTAGTTCTCATTTTATTGTGATTTTTGTTTGACTGATTGAGATTTATGATAACCATTCTTCCTCTTAAGCTGAATTTATATTTTTTTTAGTCATTTTTCATCTATATTTTATATACTGTATCCTTTTAATGATAACAAAAGAGGGAGAATGGATTGAGATTTTGATTTATGAGTGAATATTTTATAAATATTATAATTTTGAAAATTCCATTCTAATTTTCTTTTTTAATACTCTATTCACTCAGTCACGGTTATAGGGGGAGTTTCTGTTGGAGGGGGAGCATTCAAATAGGGGGAGTTCAGTTCTTTGTTGTCAAACACATTCATTGAATTCAAAATCTTAATATTTGTTTGTCATCATCAAAAGGGGGAGATTGTTGTATATAACGGTGTTGTATACACAATTATACGATTTTTGTTTGATGATAACAACCAATTTTTTTTTTAAATGTGTTTGTTATTGTACTGTTTCATATATACGTCACAGACAGGAATATAATATTTATGTTTAAATAAAATACGAATGTACAGAAATTCAAATACTCACATAGTATTTTATTTAAATATAATATTTTATTTCAATATTTAAAACAGTACAGATTTATAACTCCACTATTTATATATTCTTCACATGACAGTGTACTTGTATATAAATTGAATACGATAAACAAATTTGCTTGAACACAAATTTGAGCACAACAAAATAATATTTTATTTCAAACAAATTTGTTTAATACAAACATCAGTACAACTCTGTCTATACATCTCATATATATACAATCTCTCAGTTTACATTTTAATTTTACAGACACATTAACACTGATACATTGACACGTCTTCATATTGTCTTCATCTTCAATCTTCTGTCTTCACAGCACAATCAGTCCAGTCTTCATACCTGTCATATACAGAAACACACACAAGTATCTGGAACATATTTTTTTTTTTGAAACTTTAGTAGATATGTTTTTTATTTTAAAAACTTTATTTGCCTCAGTTTTCTGGTGTGTTTCTCATCATATTTCTGACTTGATCTGATTTGTTAGTCCGACTGTGTCTAGAAAGTATATATATTGAACAGGGACAGGAAAAATCTTTCTGATGGCTGCAAATACACACGTGTATAAATACATGTGTGCACTGCCTCGCCAATCAGTGTATACAGCTGTGGAGCAGTCACATGGACCAAGCTCGACACAGTGCACAACTCAACACATTTCAAGACAAGTGAAGCCAAACAAGTTTTCAAATAGCCCAAGTGTCAAGCTAGAGTCACAAGTAAACATGGCATGGTCGAGCAAGTACAAACTCAAAGCCACAATTCAGATTTGTTTCAGCTATCACAAATGAAAGTCCTATTCAAAGTTCAAGAGCAGCCAAGACTGATTAAAAACATGGTGATCAAATACAAAATCAAATGTTGCATCTCAGGTCAAAAAAACATGGTCAAGCATGTACAAGCATAACAGCAGCAATATGAATGGTGAAATCAACGGGACAAATGCATATCAACAGTTCAACACACAATGATAGAATAGAGTGTACAAGTGGAAGCGGCTCAGTCTTTATACACAATTCCAAAAAGCTAAAGTGGAAACTATAATATGCAAGCACTGCATAAACATGTGCAAGTCTAAATAATAGTGCATGAATCATACAGCAACACTTTGAATACAAAAACAAGTGCAAGTATATCATGGTCGAGGTGATGACACAACATCATGAAAATGGTTCATTTCTGAAATTGGCAAGACAACATGGTAGAACATGCTCAGGTGGACTACATTATAACTGCAAACAAAGGTGGCAAAAAGTTTTGGGCTGAGTTACTAGTCAACCAACAAACCAAGATGCAAAGTTTTGATTCAAGCATACATGGCAAATGACATTCAAGAAACATGGTTGAACATATGTATACATGAAGTACACAAATTCATGGTGACTGTGAACAAAGAGGAAATTGTATCAAAACTGTGCAGAGTTCTTTTTTAACATGTGTTCAAGCACATGGCTCAAATGCATCTAAAATGGTCGAGGCAGTGTAAAGTTTTGGTGCAACAATGAACCTTGATGCAGAAATGAAAATGTCCACATAAATGGAAAATAAGCAAGGCCAGCGTACAAGAGAACACAAGTTCATGGACAAAGAATTATTTGGCAAAATAATTTTCTTTTGATTTTTTTTCAAATCAGCAAAATTAGACTTAGCAAGAAATCATTTGATTATTTCATGAGAACCAAATGGAAACTCACAGATCATATGGCAAAGAATTATTTCCAGGTTTTACCACAACTTAATCAATGAACACAAGCATTAATTCGGCTATAAATCAAGGGGATCAAAGCAACACTATTTGGGTCACTAATCAATCAAGACAAACACGGTAGATTCAATATTGTACATGCAAGCAAATCAGAAAATATATATGGCAACAGGGACCACAGTTAATATGATTCCAGAAATGATTCAGCAGTCATGAGCAGCTGTTCGAAAACATATATTGAGGAAATCAAACCAACACTTTAATTCGAGTTGCCAAATAATTTTTCCAAGAATCTCAGTACTATATTTGGCAACATCTCTGAAATATATGGCATGGGATCATTAAATAATTTCCAGAATAATCAAGGGGCAAAATTATTTTTCCAGAAAGTCAGTAATCGATTTTTTTTGGCAAGAATTCATTTCGGAAATCACCATCAAATCAGAGCAATAATCAAAGCTGTGTCAATTCAATCAAGACAGCAAAAGAGGAAAAATCACACATTTAATCCATTTTTATCAAAAGGGGAAATCGTGCAAAATCTGGGCAAGTCATATACGTGAAATCAGAGTTCTAGGGTTTGATTCAACCCTATAATTTGACACCCATTACATCATCGCAAAGGATTGAAAATCGAAAATTCAGAGCAACAAAATCATAGAGCATACAGAGATATCAATTTAAAATCACTCACATTCGATTCTGATCGGAAGCCAAGCTCAAACAGATCGACGGTCGAGCAACACGAGTTTAAGCTTCAGAGAACCATCTATTATCGTTCAAAGTCGGTTTGATTTGTGGGAATTCAGAAAAACCCTAGTTTACATTCATCGACGCCGCCATTTTTAATCTCCAGAGCAAAAGCAAAAGAGATCGGGCAAATAAATTAGAAATGGGTCGGCCAAGCTTTTCTGGGCTTAAGTGCTTTTACTAAAACAGGAGGACCCTTTAATTTTAAACTCCTAGTTTTTTTTTCTTTTTTATATTTTGTATTGTTCTGCTTCTTTTTGCTTTTCCATCTGTAATCCAACCATCAGTTCTAGAGTCTGTAAAATCTAGGGGGATACAGTCAGGGTGTTGACTGGCAGTTGTTAGAGCCTGTAAAATCTAGGTTACTGGTTACGGGGTCGTAAACAGGGAAATATGATCGAGTGGATATCGGTCAGTCTAGGGTTTTGAGCGTAGGGTTAGAATAGGAACAGTGTTTGCCAGTGTACACGGTCTTGTATGCAGGATCTATTCTATCACCTAGTAGAAACCTTAGGAATGCAGCAGTAGGCAGGGTTTTTCCGAAGCTGGGTATATATGTGTGTGATTTATTTCCTGCATTTCTGTTTCTACTATATTCTGCGATCTATTTATTATTATATATTCCGATAGATTTTTAATTCAGCTAAAAACTGTGATAAACCCTATTCACCCCCCTCTAGGATTAATCTAGATCCAACATCATCCGACTTGAACCTTTGCATAGTGAATAAGATTCAGTTTTTACTAGAGTGACACGTAGTCTTGAACTCTATTCCTGGCATCAGACCACACACAACCTTTTCTATAGTGCAATCAAATAAGCCCGTGCATTAATGGCTATGCACGCCTATCCCAGTTTAGTGAACGCTCTAGAAGTTTTGCCCAAACTCCATAGGAAACGGCCACATTTCCAAAGGTGAGTCTATCAAGAGCACTCCTGAAGGTAGGTACACCACTCCAAATAGAGTATAGATCTCATTAAGAGTTTTTATTAACTCATCCTCTAATCACTTCAGGAATACATGCTTCTTAATATATAAATTTAGCATGTTCATCTACTATCACTATACAACTTGTTTTTACCCATTGAACCTAGTTCTTGGGATCTCCAGTCATTTAGGTCGGGTTACCACTGTGCGTGATTCCACAATCTCAGGGCAATAGTCCCATTCTTTTAGAATTATTAAGGACTTTCTTTCTGGTCAGTCCTTTCGTCAAAGGATCTGCCAATTTGCCATCACTTCATATGTAATGTTCTCTAACAATACTGTGCATACGACTGTCATTTTTTTTCCGTTGTAATAACGGTTCTGTTTTTATTTCAATAGTCGTCAAGTTTTTTTTTCATCACTATATACGTGATCTTCTTTATAGTATTGTGCTTACGACGTCGTCTTTTACCGTTGTAATAACGATTCTATACTTTTTGCAATAGTCGCGGTACTATCACAATCGATTACACCACTGGTGTCGGTTTTTCCCTTACAGGGATCTCAAATAGCAGATTTCTTTAGTTCTCTGCTTCTTAACTAACTGTGGCTAGTGCTATTATCTCAATCTCTATAGTAGACTGATTCAAAATAGTCTGTTTCTTGGGTTTCCAAGAGACAACTTTCTTCAGCGATGCTAAATATATAGCCACCGGCCCTTTAGAATCATCAGATGAAGTATTTCAGCTTGTATCAGGATATACTTCAAGTACAACTGGAAACTTTTCATAATGTAATCCAAGGATCATAGTTTATTATAGGTATCTCATAATCCTCTCATTAACATGTTAATGCTCTATACTAGGTCTACTGAAAAACATGCATAATAATCCCATGACATAGGTAATGTCGGATCTAGTACAATCAATGGCATCCGAAGGCTGCCAATGATGCTCGGTTAAACAGACTATATTATACATTCACCAATGTTCTTAAATAACTTTACACTGGGATCATATGGTGTACATGCAAGTTTACAGTCAAAGTAATCATATTTCTTTAGAGTCTTCTCAATTTAATGAGATTGAACCAAAGAAAATCCCACTTTTTGCCTAGTAATCTTAATATCAGGGATTACACTCGCCTTACCTAGATCTTTCATATCAAAAATGACACTTAATAAGAATTTGACTGAGTTTATGGCATGAATATTTGACCCAACGATGAGGAGGTCATCTACATAAAGACATAATAGTGCAAATGTCATTCTCAGATTTGTAATAAATGCATTTGTCACTTTCATTTACGTTAAAACCATAAGAAATGATTAAGTTATCAATTTTTTTTATGCCATTGTTTAGGTGCTTGTTTTAAACCATCTAATGATTTATCTAATTTGCATACTTTATGTTCTTGACCATGTACTACAAATCTTTCAGGCTGGTCCATATAAATTTTTTCTTCTAATTCACCGTTTAAAAAATGTGGTTTTAACATCCATTTGGTGTATTAATAAATAACAAATAGAAGCAAGTGAGATTAATACCCGAATGAATGTAATTCTAGTTACAAGTAAAAAAAAATGTCGAAGAAATCTATATTTTCTCTTTGCTTAAAACCTTTAGCCACTAATTGTGCTTTATATTTATCAATAGTGTCATCGGGTTTTTAATTTCTTTTTATACACCCATTTACAACCTATAGATTTACAACCAGAGAATAAATATACCAAATGCCAAGTCTTATTGGATTCCAAAGAATCCATCTCATCATTTATAGCCTCTTGCCAAAAGATCGTCATCTAAAGAAGATAAGGCCTCTTGGAGGTTTAAGGGATCCTCCTCTATGGTAAAAGCAAAAAAATCCAAACCAAAATCTTTTACGATTCTTGCTCTTTTACTTTTTCTAGGTTCAGTTTCAGAACTTTTATTAAGTTCTGTTCTAATAGGCATACTTGATGTGCCCCCACTATTCCTTAATTTAAAAGGAAATTTTGTTTCATAAAAATCGGTATCATTTGATTCAATTATATTATGTGCATTTAGGTCATAAAATCGGTATGCTTTGCTATTAATAACATTGCCCACTATTAATAGCATAGCCCATAAATACACATTCATATGCTCTACTTGCCGATTTTATTCTCTTAGGGTCTTGAGTGCGAACATATGCTAAACAACCCCAAGTTCTAAAGTATGACACATTGGATTTATAATTCTCTAAAATTTCATAAGGTGAAATTTTATTCTTAGATTAGGAGATTCTATTCAAAACATAGCATGCAGTCAATTAAAATATCCCCTCACCAATGTTTTGCTGCACCAAAATTTAATAAAACGGCAATTACTAATTCGGTAAAGGTCCTATTTTTTTCAGCTTTACCGTTCATTTCAAGTGAATCTGGTGCAGTTCTCTCATGTACTGTACCATGTAATTTATAAAAAATCAGAATAAACTAAATTCATATTATGTTCCTCTATCACTATGAATTCTCTTGATTTTTCTTATTTCTCAATTTCAGTTTTTAATGTTTCAAACATGTCAAATGCATCACAACTTTAAGAAACACTGTCTTTCTAATTGTAAGCTTTCTTTTCACATTACCAATATCTACAGTTTTAGTGGTGTGAGGATCTCCCAACAACACTTTCTGATCATCAGCAGCCGTGTATATTGTGAATATATCACGATCATTGCAGACATGGCAAGAAACACCAGTGTCTACCCACCAACTCTCTGATCCACCATCAAAATGAATCTCAGTAGTTGTAGCCGTTAAAAGCTTCTCAGTCAGGTTTGCCTGCGGTGCAGGGCTTAGCCTGTTCCGACACTGTCGTGCCATATGACCTAGTTTTCCACAGTTGTAACATAGAAGCAACTGTCCAGAATCATTCTTTTTGGTTGGTCGCTGCTGTCCTTTATGGTTTCCTTGTGGATTCCCATTCTATTCTCAACTGACCGGCTGTGGAGGCTTACTATTGCTTGAGATGTTAATATGTTTGAAAATTTATATTTTTCTTATAGAAAAATAAACGTAAACTCATAGACTAACATAAGTTATTCACATAAAATATTATTTTCTGCATTTGTATCATTCTGCAATGTAGCCGAAAAGGCTATTGAGTCATTTTATACGATGGACCTAAATGTTAAGATCAAAATAATGTGCAAAGATTTCAAGTAGAAATACATCTTTCAAAGTTGAAGGTCCATACTAAAATGTCCATTTGTGCTACTTTTGCTGTGCTCAACATATTAAAGACTATAGATATGCTTGGGTAATTTTAGCTCTACCACAAGTGTTCTGTGTAGCAATTTTACTGAAACTCAGATCATTTAATTTTTAAATGCGAGTTCTCTAAGAACATATGGACGGTGATTAAACATCAATTTTTATCCAATGTTCCTAGGTCAGCTAGCTTAATGCAATCACTACAACATATTTCCAATCAATAATTGATAAATAAAGCAACTAATTCGTTAGCATCTATGGGTCTAGTATTAGCGGTTTGACATATCTGGAGTGAACGCAGTGACTGCGATTTCAACAGCAAAGAGCTACTATGGTCAGTTATGTTGGATATTCAAAAAAAAAAAGAAATTAAATAAAAATTACCGACTTCTACAGTAATAATTTTGACCGTTCCAGGCTATGATAAAATATATGCCAGGCTCCCTTGTTGATGCAGGTTCTCCAATGAAGTGGAAAATCCTATCAAACTTATCCGAGTCAACTTTGCTAATATCTTCCTTTTCATCACTAATTAAAGTGTTAACAACCAGGTATCTCGATCTGAAAACTCTCCTGTTGTACAAATCCTGCCGCTTCACGGTTACTACTTTCTCCGCCCTCCCCAGTTCCCGTTGCCGCCTTCCTATTTACACCTCGTGCCATTTGAGATTTCTTGCAGCTCGTGCAAAATCAGATCTGGGCTTTAGAGTCGTGTGAGAAGCAAGATCTCTCGAGGAGTATTTTTGAGAAGGACCAAATATTCTAGTGCCGCCTTGCTCTTGCCCTCCTTCTCCTTTTGCTGGGGCCCACGTCGGTCTCGCTGTGGTTGTCATGATTCAAAATGATCGGGATAGCTTGGATTTTGAATTTAGGGTTCACGACTAAATGGCAAAGCCCCCAAATCGAGATATATTGGAATTTAAAAATTTAGAAGCAGCAGCGTCATCCATGTTGCAGTCCAAGCCATTGTTTCAGAATCGTCTTCAAATTGTTGTGAAACAATGGCTGAGTCGCGGACTAGGTTGCTTTCTTGAAGACGATTCGGCGATCTGGTCGGTGGTGCAACCCAGTTCGTACTTGTCGCCGCAGCCTCTGGGATAAAAAAGCCTTCTGAGAAAAATAATTGGTTTGCTTGCACAACAAACCAATTCAGATTTGCACTTTCTATTTAAATTTAACTGCTAGTTCTGATTTTGTTTTTGAAGAATATTTAATGGTTGAGGAAAAAGAAGAGAGATATAAAAATAAAAAGTTGTTGTTTTTTCTGAGTAGTGGGAACGTATAAAAAGGATTGCGGGGAAAGTCGATTCAGCTCTGAAAACATGGATCTCAATATTTACCAAGTCGAATAAAGACCGGTTCTTTCATATAGTCTCATGATGTGGGACTATTCATATAGGACTCATATCATACTTATCCATTTTTAAATAATTCATCTTTACAAAAATAAACTATTTTTCCAACAGGAACTCATGATGACACAAGAAAAAACTTTTAAAAACAACTAAAAGAGCCTCTTCCTTCGAAATTTCCAAGTGCTCTTCCCATTATAGCTTGACCATGCTACATGTACAATTATGGCTCTTGATACTATAAAGCCATGTATGACTACCAGCACTTGTCAGACAAACAGTGATGTCCAAACTTCATAATAGAGTATCCATGAACAAACCAAAAAATTCAATTCTTCAACATTGTAACAAACGTTAAAACATTGCAGTACTAATCTGCAACTCGTAGTGCTTATTTAAATATGTACCAATTTCGTTGCAAATATAATATTAAAAAATTAAATTGTTCACACTCTTGTTAGGATATGATCCTTGCATCTATAATCTATCATCTGGTTGTTTATACAGTTATAATATATACTAATAAATATACATAAATTTTGTAACTGATATGATACTTTAATTTGTTTATTGCATCATTCCTTAGCCAACTCATTATACAGTCTTCGCCCCTTTCTACTTAACTAAGAATGCTAATTTGGGGAAATGAAAGTTGAATAGGAAAAGAATTTTTAAAATACTTAAACTGTATATATATGACATATGAAATGGAAGTTAATGACTCTCTGTGTGTGTGTGTATATATATATATATATATATATATATATATATATATACATACACCTAATGCAACAAAATAATGGGGAAGGATTTTGTAGAAAAATATAGCATCACGAATGCTGCCGCAAGAAGCAGCATGGAAATAAAATGCAATAATGGACATGAAATTTTAACAAAGATGAGAAATTAAGCAAGTTTGAAATTTAGAGAAGAAAAAGGGAGATGATATATAAATAATGCAAATGCAAGATGGATCAACCAGTTAAGTAAAGGAATGAATAGTAGCGAGTGAGGAATTAATATGTGAATGAATCCATGATAATAATTTTGTTACCTAAAATATATAATAGCCAAGTCTAAAATTGACGAAATAATGTTAATTATCTACCAGCAGAGATGATAAAAGAAAAACTACATGCATATATAGGGCAGCTGCATCTATTAATAAAGTAAATGGGCATCAATCTACATGCAATAAAGTTAATTGCCTGCATATTAAGCAATAAGGCTAACTAAAAGAAAATAGGGTAAAACGAGCAAGTATCTACCAGTCTTTAAGTAAATCTGCCATTAATTTGGTACTATCAGCAACGATAATAAATATTATTCATGTATCAATCAAAGCTCGAGTGTCATTACAGTCACCATTTGAGCGACCGGCGCTAGGCATAGCTCCTCATGAGTTAAATGTACCTTTACAAAAGAGGTTCCAATGCATTAAATGACTATTATGCATGTTAAGCATAATTTAGTGATTAGTTAGGCCCCCCATCTGAAGGAAGAAAGAAACGAATTTAAGAGCATTAAATGCATGTAAATGTTATCTTAACCATTAGTTATTTTGCTAAAATTTCTCTTTATCATGTCTTCGCAACTCATTTTCATTATATTCCATATAACTGTAGTAGTAAATAGAATGAAGAACGATTAAAAAAGACCTGAAGGTTAATCACTGCTATTCAGAGCTCATATGTTGCTTTTATCCTCTTTATCTTTCACCCACATTTGCAAAAACTGACATCCATCATTCTTTTTCATCAATAAAGCAAAAAATCATAATGTGAAAGCTACTCCAATTACTGATGCAAGAACAGACAAGCCTGGACATAAGAGCATCCCAACGTGGGGTCGGTTGAAAGGCAACCGACCCCCAACGCAAGGGTTATAGGAGGGGCCAGAGTTGCTTCAGCAATCCTGGAGGTTGTTGGAGCAACCAAATGGTTGCTCCTGTTATACGTCTAGTATACCAAAATAGAGAATTATAAACACGTCACACAAATTTATAACTTGAATTTCCACTACTCTGGAATTCAATATTAGCTAATGATAGCAATCAATATATTGTAATTAATTTACAACAACTACGCTATACTATTTTAAGAAATAGCACAACTTAAAGAATGGAAAGATTATGAAATAATGTATATAAATATACAAAATAAAAATCTAACTGAATGAGGTCTGAGGCTTGTCGTAACAATTTCCTTAAGAATTTTATTTCAAAATTCTCCCAAAATACAACAGACGTATTCTGCACGAGATTGTAATGAGTATGTCACTCTGTGATTATATATAAGAGTATTAGAGAAGAGAGAAGGAAGATTAGATTGGAATGAGTGAGGAAAGTGATCAGGTTTCCTCCTTATTTATAGTTTATCCGCATCCTTCGAACGGTTTCCCCCGTACCTCTTCGTACAGTCGCATCTCTTCTGAACGGTCGCACCCGTACCTCTTCGTACAGTCGCATTTCTTTCGAACGGTTGTGCTTGTACCTCTTCGTACAGACGCATCTCTTTTGATGAAAGGAAGTGTCTTTTCGCGAAGTGTCTTTTTGCTGAAATGTAACCGTTTGGCGAAACGAAGTGCCTTTTCGCAAAATGTCTTTTCGTGAAGTGTCTTTTCGCGAAGTGTCTTTTCGCTGAGATATGACCATTGGGAAATATGACCGCTGGTGAAAGGAAGTGTCTTTTCGCGAAGTGTCTTTTCATGAAGTGTCTTTTTCGCAAAGTGTCATTTCACGGAAAAGCATGCTCCTAATAGTCACATCCTTTCACTTAACAGTCGCACTTGTTCGCTTAATGGAAAAAGTATATTTCATTCAATACTTACGAATTCCAACAATCCCCCACATGAATGATAATATTCTTTTCCCCCACACAAAGCGAAATATCACAGAGTACATATGGAATAATGCTTATCGGATCTACTTGGCTAATCGGTGAATTATTTCATCTTGAACTGTCAGCCGTTATTATATATCCAGACAATAAGTTTTACGGAGTTTCCCATCTCATCCAATCTCTTAGAGTTGTTCATTTTGGTTCTGAACACTTACTTGGTTCTGCGAGTGTTATAGAGAATAAAAGCCTTGAATATTCTCATAGAGCCGACCCAGCTCACACTAACATAGGTGATCACAACCATTAAGAGTATCCTACATATACTCCACTTGTTATTTACAAGATATGGCTATCATTAAAAAACATAGTTTTAACCTATCAATTCTTCTGTAGGCATGCATTTATGTTGTGCACCATAGGAATGGAATATGATTATGTCCAAACAAATGCATTACGTCTTGAGTTAATCATAACTGGTTTGCCTATTGATCCTAGTCCGTGGGATCTCCAGTCGCTAGGATTGGTTTCTGTATAAGGTAACTCTTGTTGGTTTAGGCTTTTAAACCCATTCCCCTCGATGCATAGTTAATTTTCTCTCTTGATAAACCTTTAGTAAACGGATCCGCTAGGTTATCATTTGTTCTCACATAATCTATGGAAATAGTTCTATTTGAGAGTAACTGCCGAACTGTGTTATTGCGTCTACGAATATGTCGTGTCTTTTCATTATACACAAAGTTTTGTGCTCTGCTTAGCTTGGTTGGTTACCACAGTGTATGCATATGGCTGACATGAGTTTGGACCAAAAAGGAATATCTTCTAAAAAATGGCGAAGTCATTCTGCTTCTTCGCCTGCTTTATCTAAAGCGATGAACTCTGATTCCATATTGGATCGAGCTATGCAAGTCTATTTAGTAGATTTCCATGACACTGCTGCCCCTGCTAGGGTAAATACATAACCACTCGTTGATTTTGATTCCTCTGAATCAGAAATCCAGTTTGCATCACTATATCCTTCTAAGACGGCAGGATATTTCCCATAATGTAAGGAATATTTTGTGATATTTTTTAAATATCCAAGCACTCTCATTAGTGCTTTCCAATATTCTTCTCCTGGATTGTATATCTGCTTGATCAACTTACTGCATAAGTTATATATGGTCTTGTGCAATTCTTGGGAGGTGGAACTGGAACTTTTTCCAAGCACCCCCCACCTTTGAGGTATTTAAAGCTTGGTTTATGCCCTTCCCATAACTCATATGGAATTGTTCCTATTTTATTGTGAGAAACCTTGTTTAAAATGTGATTAGACATATTTAAGTCCCCCCCCCACAAGTTCGTCAGTAAACCAGAGGTCAATAGCATCGCATTAATCATATCTTTTAATGTTCTACGCTTTCCCTCGGCAACACCATTTTGTAGTGGTTAATATGAGGCTGTTGTTTGATGAATTATTCCATTTTCTGCACAGAATTGTTCAAACGGTGATTCATATTATCCACCTCGATCAGATCTCAATATCTAGATCTTTTTATTTAACTGATTTTCTACCTCAGCCTTTGTTGACATTCAACTGTTGCCACCTATGTTTTAGTAAGAACAATTTTTTTTAAGATGTTATACGTCTAGTATACCAAAACAGAGAATAATCAATTATAAACTTGTCGCACAAGTTTATAACTCGAATTTCCACTATACTGGAAATTAATACTATTTAATAATAGCAATAAGAATGTTGTAATCAAGTTACAACAACAACAACGTTATACTATTTTAAGAAATAGCACAACGTACAGAACGGAAAGATTATGAAATAATGTATATAAATATACAAAATAAAAAATCTAACCGAATGATGTTTGAGGCTTGTCGTAACAATTTCCTTAAGAATTTTATTTCAAAATTCTCCCAAAATACAACAGACGTATTCTGCACGAGATTGTAATGAGTATGTCACTCTGTGATTATATATAAGAGTATTAGAGAAGAGAGAAGGAAGATTGGATTGGAATGAGTGAGGAAAGTGATCAGGTTTCCTCCTTATTTATAGTTTATCCCCATCCTTCGAACGGTCGCCCCCGTACCTCTTTGTACATTCGCATCTCTTCTGAACGGTCGCACCCATACCTCTTCGTACAGTCGCATTTCTTTCGAACGATTGTGTTCGTACCTCTTCGTACAGACGCATCTCTTTGGGTGAAAGGAAGTGTCTTTTGCGAAGTGTCTTTTTGCTGAAATGTAACCGTTTGGAGAAATGAAGTGTCTTTTAGCAGTGTTTTTTCGCAAAGTGTCTTTTCGCGAAGTGTCTTTTCGCCGAGATGTGACCGTTGGGAAATATGACCGTTGGTCAAAGGAAGTGTCTTTTCGCGAAGTGCCTTTTCACGAAGTGTCTTTTCCGCAAAGTGTCTTTTCACGGAAAAGCATGCTCCTAATAGTCACATCCTTTCATTTAACAGTCGCACATGTTCGCTTAATGGAAAAAGTATATTTCATTTAATACTTACGAATTCCAATAGCTCCAACAACCGAGCTTAGCCAGTTTGGTTAAAGCCGACAAAGCATAGCCGGCTTTAACCAAGCCGGCTAAGAAGATTTTTTTTCTTTAGCCTACTGCTGGGGAAATTTTTTATTTATTTATTTCTTAGCCGACTTTTAGAAAGCCGGCTAAGAAATTAATATATATTTTATATATTTCTTTCTTAGCCGGCTTTCTAAAAGCCGGCTTAGGCTAAAGTAACCCCGGCCCTGTTGGGGGGTTGCTCGGGTCAACCCCCTCGAATTAACCACGAGCAACCCCCTCTGTTGGGGATGCTCTAAACAAAGCAATCCAATTTCCACACCCGCTTGCTTTGGTGTCAGCCGAAAGTAATGAATTTGCAAAGCTCAGTGTGCCATCATTTGTGCATATCCACCTGCATGTTAATGGTTCTATTAATTTGATATTTCCAACAAAAACATGCACCAAATCTGTAATGCTTGGTATCTCAAGCCTTAGTATCTAAGACTTGGAGAAACACCAATTGAATTTACTAAAATCTAATATTATTTTTTATTTTATGTTTACTAATTTTTGATTTGCCTTTAAACATAATGTATCAGTTCCATGATTAAAAGTAAGTATACAATGTTCTTCTATTGTGAAAGGTTAGAGATATGAGTAACCATTCAAGCTGGTCTTAAATAGCTTAAAATAATTGTACTTTTTTTAGGATATATATATATATATATATGTGTGTGTGTGTGTGTGTTAATTCGAACACTTAAATTACCTTATGGAATTCCAATACACCCAACATCACTAACATTGAGAATCCTTCCAAACAAAGGTGTGATGACAAAATTGGAACTAGTCTTTCACAAGGATAGAACAAAATAAAATAAAACAGAATGTAGATTAATAATAATTCATAAGTGACTCAATGGCCTTAATCATGATTCAAAACTACGGGTGTCTAAGGGTGCGTTTGGTTTAAAATGAGTTTTGGGTTTTTAGTTTTGATAATTAATTACAAAACATTAAAGGTATGGAAGGAGAAATGGTAGAATGAATGGAAGATGGAGGGGACTGCGGAGGGGATGTATCAATCATGGAAGAAACAGTTGGTCTCCATGTTTCTCTCATTTCTGAAAACATGAAAAATAGATAAAAGTTGTTTTTTATTTTGTGTGTTAACTTTGTTTTCTAAAATGTTTGTTTTCCATGATATACATGTGTTGTGCACATCTTTGTATGGATGAAAACCCAAAACTTAAAATGCTAAGCCAAACACTACCTAAGTGTCTTTGGAAAATCAAAGTATTTTCAAAGATAACGCAGCTTTGACTTACCAGTTTTTAATTGTATTGGCACGCCAATACTTTTGCTAAATGAAAATACATACTTGTTTGTTGAGTAATATTAATACTGCACATGACACCAAAAAACACACATTCATTAATGTTAATTAATCATACAAAAAGCCATTTGATCAGTTCTCAAAACTAAAATCATGACATTTTATTTAATTTATACAACATCAAAAAATAGTTCTCGGTGGATCCCACAGAAACCAAGCTTTTTAATTATAAGCTAAAAGAAGTACAATGCAGCACAACAAACAAATATTTCCTATAAGCCAAATCTTAAATTCAATTTGCCACACGTTGCATTGGCCAATGCTGGCACATCTAGGTAGGCGATATGGAGACCAATTCTTCTGTACCCATTTTCCCCTATTCCCCCACACCCCTCCAATCAAATCTCCCCATATCCGCTTTTTTGCATTTAAGTACAAAAACAATTCAGGGGTTTAAGTGCAAAAGGTGGAAATTAGAGGCTTCTGATTGGTTGGGACACAGGGGCACACTAAATTTGGAGACAGAAGAATTGGTGCGGGCAATATGTCATACTAACTCCACATGCATGTGTATTTCAATATTTCAATCACATTATTCGAGAAGTGCCTGTCGTTTCTACTTATACGAAAAACTATTTTTCTGTACCCTATAGCAACATTTCCTCTCGTATATAATATAATACCTGGTAGCGACTTAGTAACCATCATACAACAATTCCTAACCGAACTTGCCATATTACACCTAGTTTAAATAAAACAGTCCAGTTAAACGCCAAGTTTGCAAATGTCTGTTGACAATATTCATACTTCCAGTTTGCAAAAGTCTACTACTTATACCACGAATGGAAGGTCTGCAAAATTCAGAAATAGGTCCAGTAAGGCCACATTTAGTATGAGAAAACCAACTAAATGGGGGATGAACCTCTGCAAGAAAAGATCTTCCAACAAAAAAAAGATTCAACAAAGGATGCGATTGCTATTCAGAAGCTTGAGACAGAAAAAAGTGATCTGGAAAATAAAACGGTAAAGGACGTATATGTTGATATTGGTGATACGCAAATCACAAATTTTAAGCAAAAAATAATCTTACATATTTTGTGAAGAGATTTGTTGCTAGATTTTATGGATAGATTTGGATGTCAAGTTTTCTTAAGCATGAAGCAATTCTCTCTATAAAAAGGGCCAGTTAATATTTCATTAGGTGTGGGTGAGAGCCACCAAGAGTGATCATTCTAGTTGTTCCAAATTGAGTGTTCTCCTTTAAATTATTTAATCATTAGATATTCTCTACCTATTTCTCAATAAGGTTATTGGTTCAAGTTGTAATTGTTTGTAACGATATTTGAGATCGATTGTAAACAATTTTTTATTAGTGAATCAATAAAGAGAGTGGTTGGGTGGAATATCGTGTGCTCATATTTTCGATATTTTTTGTGTTTTTTTTTATTTTCCCATCAAATTCATCTTCAAGTGATTGGGTGCTAAAGATCCTATTTTTCTTGGTGTTTTGTCAAACTTCCGCTGCTCACAAAACCCCAACAATTGGGTATCAGAGCAATTTTTGCATAACAGTTTGGTATCAGAGCCATTTCATTGCATAGCTTGGAGTGATTTGGGATTGAAGTTTTTAGATGTCGGAGATGATGTTGCTTCCATGGATGGCTATTGTTTGAGTAGAGGAGGTGTTGTGATTTGGTATCGAGGTGGAGTGTTGAAATTGGTTAAATCACAAATTTTAGACAACAAATAATCTTACATATTTTGTGAAGAGCTTTGTTGCTAGATTTCATGGAGAGATTTGGATGCCAAGTTTTCTTGGCCATGAAGCAATTCTCTCTATAAAAAGGGCTAGCTAACATCTTCATTAGGTTTGGGTGAGAGCTACCAAGAGTGATCATTCTAGCTGTTCCAAATTGAGTGTTCTCCTTCAAATTATTTGGCCATTAGATATTCTCTACCTATTTCTCAATAAAGTTATTGGTTCAAGTTGTAATTGTTTGTAACGAGAGTTGAGATCGATTGTAAACAATTTTTTATTAGTGAGTCAATAAAGAGGGTGGTTGGAATATCGTGTGCTCATATTTCCGATATTTTTTGTGTCTTTTTTTTTTAGTTTTTCAATCAAAATCATCTTCAAGTGATTGGGTGATAAAGATCCTATTTTTCTTGGTGTTTTGTCAAACTTCTGCTTCGCACAAAACCCCAACAGTTTGGTATCAGAGCAATTTTTGCATAACAGTATAAGTTAACAGAAATTTACGAGAAAACATAGAGAAAAGAAAGGAAGCATTGCACGAACGTCAATCAGCACTGCAAAGAGACGTGGAAATGTTGAGAGAGCAGCTACAAAAAGAAAGAGATTTTAGGTTGGCACTAGAGTCTGGATTAATGAACATGAGACCCGGACATGCATCTATTACTTCTATGATGGATAGCAAGACAAGGGCCGATCTTGAGGAAATAACTCAAGTGGAAGCTAATATAATTAGTTTAAAGTAACAAGTTGCAGACTTATGTGGAAAGATTTCAATTCAATAACAAAATAATCAACAATTGGAAAGAGACGAAATGGAGTTTGATAGGACAATTGAGAATGCTATTCCACATAAAAGTGAAAAATCTACGATAAGGGATATTATATCATCCTTAGTTAATACTGATGATGCAATGGCTGAATCTCAAATGCCTTCATCACTTAACAAAAATCATAAAACCAAAGCGGTCAATAATTTGGTACCAAGAGAGAACATTGCATCTAGAGCAAACCATTCAAACCGTTCAGCAAACAAGGAGCCAGTTGGTTATGAATCTGCTTCCAATAAGTATAGTCCAAAGGGGTTTCCAAGTCTTAGTCCAGATAACCCTAAATTTGAAGTACACATGGACGTTGCATACCTTAAAAGCTCATAAATTAAATTCACCAACATTTGGAGACTTGAAGCATTCCCTTAAGTTACCAAGGCAACCAACAAATAAAAGCAAGATTAAAGAAAATGATGGCCATCCACCACAGATGGATGATCTGCTGCATTATCTCGAAGTTATGCTCCAAAGAGATCATCTCATCGAGCTAATAGTGCAAACTAGTTATGCTCGGTCCGAGGATGAAAATCCTCCATCATCATCAGTGCTAGTCAGACTAACTAATCAACTCCATTTTTTGAAAGAAAGAAGAATCCAGCCAGCACTGAACTTCAAAACCTAGACGCTAATTCCCAACCTCCTTCAGCAGATTCCAAGTAAAATGGAGTGGCTTACAAATAAATAGTGAAATCGCAGGCAATTTCTTTGGTTTCATTTTTTGGGACCAGTAAATACCGTAACACCGAAATGGGTTCAATTATGGATTAAATCGCCGCAGCATTGTAAAAATTATTCATTTGGTTATCAAAACATATGACTTGTCCTAAAAAAGGGTAATGCGCGTATTATCTGACCCCCATGCTTAGATCCACTAACATATCATCCACCTAAGCATGAGTAGCAGTGAAAATAATGTATGGATATATGCAGACTTGCTGGTGAGATCATTTTCTAGTAGACTAAGGAGGTCTATTGATAGTTGGATTTACTCAACTTCAACTGTGTCTAGCTAGCAAAGTTCATTATCTAGCATTCTGAATGCAATACATCGTCTATTCCTATTCAATGTATTATAATCACACCCTCCTTCCAAGTCATAGTGCATGCAATGCAGTTCCTTAACCTGCTCCCAGGATTCTTGGTAATGATTAAAAATAGACTAATAAACTTTCCTTTTGATTTAATTTATTAAATAACCAACTCGGTAGACATTAGCAATACAAAATTAAATGAAAGAAAAATAGAAGATAATTTGACACCAAGTAGATTAGAAGTTTTGCTACCCGATTGTTTTATTAATGTAGCAGTATGCATAGCATAGGTATCAGCTTTTTCAAATGCTAACAAAGCTCTGTAAAAGTTAATGTTCAACCTATTCAAAACAGCTTATGTATTAACCATTACGTCAGAAAGCGCCCCGAAAAAAAAAAGGTACTATGAGAGTTCTGCCTATCTTTTTTAATGGCAAGTAATTTGTTACCGTTAACACGGGTGGTAGTTTGTCAAATGCAGTAGGTTAAATTACTCTAAAAAAAGGACTAGTTTAATCTAAGTAGAAAAAAATTCACATATATGATCAGTTCACCATTACAGTCTTAACAATCTACTATAAAGATGACACAAGGCAAGACAATTCAAGGCTTACATATGTTATTCCCTTCAGGATAGCCTCCTGAACAAGTTTGAGGAGCAACGTGGTCAGGTAAATCTTCTAGAAGAGTTTGTAGAGATGAGGCTCATAGCGTGTTCCTTGCAGCTGCTGCAAGAGCTGCAGCAAACAGCATAGGCTGATCTTGGTTTCTGGCCTTAGTGTCATCATCTCTATCTAAATTAATCCCCCCTATTGCATTTGTTGTTGAAGAAAGATCCACCTCTCTAATGATATGTAAAACACGACTTACTATGATTTGTGCACTTGTGTGATAATAATGGAAGTATAACAACTGCACAACAATAATCCACAAATATGAATTTTCAAACATGTATATTGTCAGACTTAAACTACGAAGTCCAATAATTGAACTTTTACCATTATTATATTGTCAAACCCATTTTCAATGTAGTCATCATAACTTACATGCTAAACTTAAGTTTTGTTATAAGACTATTGTTGGGAAATGATGTCTGAGTCGCGGACTAGGTCGCTCTCTTGAAGATAATTCGGCGATCTGGTCGGTGGTGCAAAACCAGTTCGTACTTCCGCCGCCGCCTCTGGGATAAAACAACCTCTCTAAAATTAATAACTGATTTTCTTTGCACAACAAATCAGTGCAGATTTGCACTTTCGAAATTAATAACTGCTCGAAAAATTCTGTAAGAATATTTTAATGGCGGAGGAGAGAAACAGTATTTTTTTCTGTAGTAATCTCGTCTACGACTGAAGATAATATATAGACGGATGTAAAGACCCGTAAATTCGCGCTCTTTGGATCGACCATAAACCACACAAGTCTGACCCAAAAAGTTGGAAATCCACGAATACTTTAACTTTGGGAATACAACACATCAGAAAAACAACAACAGACTTTTATTACATCATAATAACGTAACATCAGAGTAAAGAATATCAGAGTACATCGATAAATTACAACAGAAGATAAATTACACTATTTTAAATACAATAAACAGCGGAAGACTTCTATGCTCTGGACACATCTTTAGGCTTCGATCCGGAATCCTGCTCAAGAGATAAATATCTGCAAAAAGCTACTCGACTGCCCGTGTGGAAAAGAGGGCACCCGAGTTTGCAAAGTGAAACAAACTACGAGTCAGTCATGGGACTGGTGTGAGAATTCTTAACTAATTTCACTAATAACAATAAGACAAATCCAAGGACCACGCCGCTAACGCGGAACGGGTTTTATTCCAAGGGATTGCCGGTGCATAACTTAAAGTAAATCGTTAAACAATGCAATGCTTTTTAGAAAAATGAAATCATCATAAGACCCAAGTCCCATTACACAATGCAACGCAAACCGGAGGATAGAGTTTTACCTTATAATGGTAAAAAATGCTTGATACGTAAAAAAAACGAATTTGATATTATTATTAGTGTGTATACGTTTCAAAAACATTTCAAAGTAAATGTATCAACCCTAGGAAGCATAGCTAACATATACTATGCCTCCATACTAGCAATACAATCAAAACCGCATGAGGTCGTATTGGAAATTGGGTTTCCATCATGAGTCAAGGTTAGGGAGGAGCTCCTTACTGATTCGAGACACTCTAGCTAATGTCTCAGGATTCCCCGCAGAGAACCCTTGGATCCTGCAGGGCCGGTCCACACTTGCGGTTTGTGGATTAGTTATTCCTGAACACACGTTTCCCGGTCCTATAGGACCTAACATCTGAGGCGCCTCATTCCATCATCCACATAAGTAAATATCAGCCAGTTTAAGTACCGACACCACTTCTAGCTAGAAAGAAACGTGCTGCTCTCGCTGCGTTCCCTTCTCCCGTTTTAGACTCAATCGGGTTGTGAGGCTCGCGAAGTAACGTTATAACCACAAGGCCTGCTTTTCAACAAAGCCATGATCATCTTCATCTTAGCGTGCCACGTTGACAATTCACGCCATGCGATTGATAACTATTAATACACAACCTCTAAGGGTGTTAAGCAAGAGAATAAATTCTCCGCCACCAATGGTCGTATTTTAATAGAAATCAATTTACATAGAACAAAATTCAACGTCAGACACACATCCATTTATAAGCTTATGCTCTAGGTCTGAGCGAAAGCCAAATCCGTACAAATCAACACTACGTCCGGACAGCCACCACTGTAGCCCCTTTGTAACAACCCATTTTTTAGGGATACTGGATTGGGAATCCAATAATAAATTAGTAATAATTATATTAAATATTGTTTGAAAATTTAAATAAATGACAATAAAATGTTAAAATGGATGAGAGGTAAAATGGATGACGATCAATAAATCGGTTGTGCGTAATTAATATGAAGAATTTCATCCTTTTAGTTGCATAAATGAATTAATTTTAGCAAATGAACTTTTGAAAAAAAATGTATTTTTTTTTATTATTGAGAGAAAAAAAAATGTAATTATAAGTTAGTGAAAGTTGTGGACAAGGCTTTTAAAAAGGATAAATTTCAATGCAATGGAAAAGTGCAAATTTTAGTAGAAAAATTTGATTGATTTCATAAAATGTGTTCATTGTTATGTGTGATATTTAAGTAATATAAAAATAATGCTTTCTTCTTGTTTTCAAGTTATGGAAAAAGAAAGAGAAGTTCACATAATGTTGAAAATGTGTGTAGGGTAAGATAAAAAGAAAATTTTATGTCATTTTTCATAAAAAGAAAAGATTATAAAAGAAAAATGTAAATAAAATAAGCATACAAATATGTATGTATGCATCATGTAGGAATACTCTAGAAACAATTTACATAAGGGTGCAAAACAAAGAAATATCTATGATAAGACAAACTATAATGATTATGTTGGATTAGAAAGAAATAAAAATAATAAGAAGGGGGAAAATAATAAACAAAAGAGAGATATTTCATAGGAAGACTCTAGAGGGGGACTTATGAATAAAAATACATAGCCCCTCTTTCTATCGATTAAAACATATACGTATTTTTCCTTCTTCCTCATTCAGAAACTTCATCCACCGTAAGAAGAGAGAGGAAAAAAAAAGATCAAATCTTCTCATCCAATCAAAGTAAAAATTAGAAATTTGCAAACTAAGAGTGAAGTAGATTCCCAATTCTTCAAGTAAGTATCTGTGACGGCCCGCCTCGCACCAGCCTGCATCTCCTCCAGAAGTGCGCTGTACACATGCCCGGCTAGCACAAGACGGTCGTCATAAGAAAGGAAAGAAGGGGACGAACTAATCAAAGAACCTGTAGAATGTCTCACAGCGCATGGAATAAAATATAATAATAACATACTTGACATAAAACAGGCGAGACAGTGCATAAGCTGATAACTAAAACCAACATCAATCTCAAAGCAGCGGAAATCCAAATACAGCTTATTACAACTTTCCAAATTTACTGTCTCTAAACAAAAGAAAGCTGAAGTAGAAGATACACCAACAATGCCCAAGCAGTGATCTTCAACAACACAGGGAGAATACTATATATATATTACGTGGAAGCCTCCTGCTCGTCTCCGGATCATCTACCCGTGCATCACCAGCTAACCTGTCTCTAGTCTGCTCGTGAGAGCACCCAGAGTAATAAGAGGAGACATAAAACTCTGGGTCAGACATAAAGCCTGGTATGAGCGATAAACATCTAAACAGAATGATAACAGGTATACTAAACCATACCTGAACCTGGACCTGCAACCAAAGAGTTAGTACCACATACCGTACAACACTCCAAGGTGCCATAATAAATAGTGTAAGAATACGGGGGTGGGGTGTGCATGTCATAATGGTAGCAAACAAATCATCCATGGCAACCATCCTCACGTCTCTCACTCAGTGCGTAAAGCGTACGACATCTACCACTTTGGAACACTAGACAAACTGAGGCAACGACGAATCCCGACTTGTAGAAACCCTGCTGTGACCAAGACAACACTTGGAGTCATGACCAAACATTTCAATGACCCACTTCATTGGTCGTAGCCCTTGGTTCTACCGATGCCATAATGGCCCTGAATCCGCCTTCGTACCTCCTACCATAGTGGTCCAAAGCTATAGGTGTCGATAACTCCTTAGCACGCGTCCCGCAGCAAAGCCCAACCATGAAGCGAACTTGTTGATTCCTATCTGAATCTTAAGCTCTAACTTCTCATTTGAGCTTCCTTTGCATCTCGGGTTTGGTCGAATTGGAGTGGGTCTTCATAAAAGTTGTCGTGCAGTAGCAGCTCTAGAATTCGGTTCGGTTCGGTCACCCATGCTCGGTTCGGTTCGGTCACCCATGCTCGGTTCGGGTCCTTCTCCTTGTCTCTTCGGGTCGGGCACTTCGCTCCGGGTCGGGTCGGGGTCCTCCTCCAGGTCGGGTCGGGTGTCCTTCTCTCCAGCGCTCCAATCCCTAGCTTATTTCTTCTTTGCTTCCGATCCGAGCCCTGCATCTCCAAGTCGATCCGATCTGGCCTCCAATCTCTCTTCCGATCCGATCCGCTCCGTTCCCTAGCTTACTCCGATCCGATCCGCTCCACTGCTCCGATCCGATCTCTTGTCCAACTCCAACTCTAAGCAATGGCCTTCCTTCCTGCCAAACTTCTTCCAGTGGCAAGTCCTCATCCAGTTCGGATTCCCTTGGTCAGTTCCCTAGTCCGATCCGACCCCTTTCTCCGATCCGAACCGGTTCGGAGCCTGCACACTTCTGCAACTTTCCAGCAAGCTTTCTACGCCATTCGACGACGTTTTCGAGCAATTTAACTATTCTAATCAATCATGAAACATACCATAGAGTCATAGTAACATGTAATAGCAACCACAAACAACAAACAACAATTTAAATGAATCAAAATGGATCAAAAGTGGCCAAAACCTCACATTTTCTTATAATCCCTCCTAATCATGTTTAAGCATACGATTAGCAAAACACATCGAAATTAACCCAAATTTCTAACAGAGCCTTAAAACATTATTTTAGAATTTTAAGAATTTTTCCAGAATTTATTTACGTATAAATTCGCTAATCTTCACTAATTACCCTTAATTACCGTAATTAGTGTCAAAATGATGTTATCACTCACCTTGGCCACAAATGAAATTCTCAGAACTGAAACTCCTCTGATTCGGGGTGAATACTGATGTCTAACAGCAGTTCCAACCTTGCTTTGGTGCTTTTTCTCCTTAATTTGGTGTTGCTAAGCCTAATCTTCAATTAGAGAGTGATTTGGGGTGTTTTAGATGTAGGAAGCCATTACTAAGGTGTCAAGAAGGTTTGTGGCGGCTCAAAACTGAAATGAGAATGATAACCTAACCCTAATCAGACCTCCTATACCCCTAAACCCGAAATTCCCCTTGGGCCTAGCTGCTAATCACCCGGTTAAGCCCAACTAAGCTGTTTTTCTCCATCTGAAACTTGTTTCAGCCATACCTCCCAAACGGTAAGTCCGTTTGGCTAATGTGACCACTCTACGGAAAGAGAAACCATCATCCGAAGCCAATGGAAGTGGTTTCAGGTCAAAATTCCTTTCCAGTCAAAAGTTATGGCCAAAACAGTGCCAACTAGGGGTAAAATGGTCATTTAAAAATCGGGAAAAATCATGAACATGGGAAATGACCCCAATAGTCGTCTCCCAAAGTTACATGACCATACGACTTCGTATGTGAAAAAAAATAAATATTCTACGATCCTATAATGCGCAGAATGCGGGTCGTTACACTCTTCCCCCCTTAAGAAATTTCGTCCCCGAAATTCCTTAACCCCAAAACATACACAGGATCCCGCATGCCTAACACCCACATACAACAATCAAACATGCAAAGCAAGCAAACAAGTCTATCCTAGCATGCGGAAAACTAAGTCGCTAATAAAATCTTACCAGACAAAGAGTTCTGGATACTTCTTCATTATGTCCTCTTCTGTTTCCCAAGTACAATCATTCTCGTTTTCGCTCCACTGTACCTTGACTAGCTTCACCGACTTCCTTCGAAGTTGCTTCATGTCGTGTGCGACAATACGGGCCGGCTTGCGGCTTCCAACCGCCTCGGGTTCTACTTCGAAGTCTTCCAACTGATCAGGTGAGATAGTCATATCTGAGCCGTGAACGAACTTCCTTAGTTGGGAAACATGAAATACGTTGTGAACTCCCGCCATCTTCTCTGGTAAGTCAATTCTATATGCCAAATTCCCGACTAGTTCAAGAACAGGGAATGGGCCAACAAATCTTGGTGCTAATTTACCTCTCCTGCCAAATCGTATTACGCTCTTCAACGGAGAAATCTTGACAAACACCAAGTCACCAACGGAGAATTTTAAGTCTCTTCTTCTCTTATCAGCATAACTCTTCTGCCTATCTTGGGCTGCCTTCATTCGTTGCTGAATGATCTTGATCTTATCTGAAGTTTCCCTCACCACATCTGGTCCAAGCATAAACTTCTCGCCAGTTTCTATCCAACATGATGGTGAGTTGCACGGTCTTCCATACAAAGCTTCAAATGGAGCCATACCGATACTGGATTGGTAGCTATTATTATATGCAAACTCTACTAGATGCAAATGGTCATCCCATGATCCTCCAAAATCCAATATACATGCTCTCAAGAGATCTTCCAAAATACGATTCACCCTCTCCGTCTGACCGTCGGTCTGAGGATGATATGCGGTACTGAGATGTAACTCTGACCCTAGCGCCTCTTGCAAGCTCCTCCAAAACCCACTAGTGAACAACGGGTCTCGGTCGCTCACAATGCTTTTAGGTACTCCATGAAATCTCACTACCCACTTCATATACAATTCTGCTAACCTAGCTGCCGTTCTAGTCGATTTGACTGGTATAAACCTTGCACTTTTAGTCAGTCGATCTACAATTACCCAAATGCTGTCATATCCCGATCTAGTCCTTGGTAACCCATCGATGAAATCCATCGAGACTTGCTCCCATTTCCATTCGGGAATTTCTAAGGGCTGTAACAACCCACTAGGCTTCTTTTGCTCGGCTTTAACTAGCTGGCAATTCATGCACTTGGATATAAACTTCCCAACATCTCTTTTCATCCCTTCCCAGTAGTAGGTCTGCTTCATATCTCGATACATCTTATTACCACCGGGGTGTATAGTCAGCTTTGAGTGATGACATTCTCTAAGCACTTCATCTCTCAATCCAGTGACATTGGGTACAACAAGCTTTCCATCCTTTCTAAGCCATCTATCTCGATCAAGCCCATACTTGTTCACCTCCTCATCGATACCCATCTCTAACTTGGAGATGATTTCCAATAGGTTAGAATCGTCCCTCTGACTAGAGCCGATCCGCTCAATCAAAGTGGGTCTGATCGTCAAACTTGCTAACATTTCTGGATCCAATTCGCACTTTGGTCTGAAATCGAACCCCGCGATAAACTCCAGTTGCTTCCATTCAAGGAACATAGCCCCCAAGCTGGCATGTCTTCTACTCAATGCATCAGCCACCGCATTGCCCTTTCCTGGTGTGTATGCGATGTCAAAATCATAGGAAGCTAAGAACTCTAACCATCTCTGCTGACGGAGATTTAAATCCTTCTGGGAGAATAGATACTTCAACGACTTATGATCTGTAAACAGCTCAAACCTTTCTCCCAAGAGATAGTGTCTCCACATCTTTAACGCGAACACGATTGCTGCCAATTCTAAATCATGGGTAGGGTATCTCCTCTCGTGCGGTTTCAATTGCCGACTTGCATAAGCTACAACCCTACTGCCTTGCATCAATACGGCACCCAGTCCGGTACCACAGGCATCCGTGTATACCGTCATCTCTTCATCCCCCTTAGGAATGACTAACACTGGTGCGCTTGTCAACTTGTCCTTTAGACTTCTGAATGCATTCTCGCACCTTTCATCCCAGACAAAAGCTTGATTTTTCTTGGTCAACTGGGTCAATGATGCTGCTATCTTGGAGAAACCTTGGATAAACTTACGATAATATCCCGCTAATCCCAAGAAACTTCTTACATCTGTTGCGTTCTTGGGCGTAGGCCAATCTTGTACCGTAGCCACCTTCGCTGGGTCCACGGCAATACCATTCTCTGATACAACATGGCCCAAGAACCTCACTTCCCTCTTCCAGAAGTGACACTTAGAAAACTTTGCTTTCAATTGGTGTTTTCTCAATACCTCCATCGCTACCCTTAAATGTTCCTTGTGTTCTTCCTCTGTCCTCGAATAGACCAAAATATCATCAACGAACACAAGGACAGACTTATTCAGCTGATCTCTGAATACCCTATTCATAAGGTCCACAAAATATGCCGGGGCATTAGTCAGCCCAAATGGCATAACCAACCATTCATAAAATCCAGACGGCGTTCGAAATGCCGTTTTAGCTATACTCTCAGCTTCCACTCTAAGCTGATGAAAACCTGTCGCGAGATCCAACTGAGAAAATACTCTCGCGCCACTCAACTGATCAAACAAATCATCTATCCGCGGTAGAGGATACTTATTCTTCCTCGTCACTTTATTCAATTCGCGGTAGTCTACACACAAACGAAGGGAACCATCCGCCTTGGTAGCAAACACAACTGGTGCTCCCCATTCAGAAACACTCCTTCTGATAAATCCCTTCCTCAAAAGATCGCTGACTTGCACCTCGAGCTCTCGCTGCTCCCTTGGTGCCATACGACGAAGTGGCATCACTATAGGTCTGGCATCTTTTACCAAATCAATGCGAAACTCAATCTCTCGGTGTGGTGGAAGTCCGGTCACTTCTTCGAAAACATCCGGATACTGGCCAACCACGGGCAAACCTGACAACTCACTATGCGGAATGTCGAGGGAGTTTAGAAAACTAGCCAATACCCCCTTACTGGGTAGACCACCAAACACTATCCTCCGCCCATCATCCGCTCTAGCTGTCACCAACAAGCCCTCACAGTCTACCACCACCCCGTATCTTTGGAGCCAATCTACTCCCAAAATAATGCCAAACCCAGTAAAGCCCAAAACAAAGCAATCACAAACAAACATGCATCCATGACTCGATAGAACCACATTACGACAAATCATGCTAAGGCTAGTCGAACCACCAATCGGGTTCGTCACTACTAAAGGTCTATCGACAATCTCGGGCTCCAATCCCAACCTATCTACCAGGTCACTAGATATGAAAGAACTGGAAGCTCCGGTATCAAACAAAACTCTAACAGGAACATCATAAACAGAAAGCATACCTTGAATGACGACATTCTTTCCCTTCTCCGCCGCAGTTGGGGCATTCGACGAAGAAGGAATAGCATTAAGAGCATATGCTTTCACCATTTGCTTTTCCTTAGGGGGCTGTGGACACCCGCCTCGCACCAGCCTGCATCTCCTCCAGAAGTGCGCTGTACACATGCCCGGCTAGCACAAGACGGTCGTCATAAGAAAGGAAAGAAGGGGACGAACTAATCAAAGAACCTGTAGAATGTCTCACAGCGCATGGAATAAAATATAATAATAACATACTTGACATAAAACAGGCGAGACAGTGCATAAGCTGATAACTAAAACCAACATCAATCTCAAAGCAGCGGAAATCCAAATACAGCTTATTACAACTTTCCAAATTTACTGTCTCTAAACAAAAGAAAGCTGAAGTAGAAGATACACCAACAATGCCCAAGCAGTGATCTTCAACAACACAGGGAGAATACTATATATATATTACGTGGAAGCCTCCTGCTCGTCTCCGGATCATCTACCCGTGCATCACCAGCTAACCTGTCTCTAGTCTGCTCGTGAGAGCACCCAGAGTAATAAGAGGAGACATAAAACTCTGGGTCAGACATAAAGCCTGGTATGAGCGATAAACATCTAAACAGAATGATAACAGGTATACTAAACCATACCTGAACCTGGACCTGCAACCAAAGAGTTAGTACCACATACCGTACAACACTCCAAGGTGCCATAATAAATAGTGTAAGAATACGGGGGTGGGGTGTGCATGTCATAATGGTAGCAAACAAATCATCCATGGCAACCATCCTCACGTCTCTCACTCAGTGCGTAAAGCGTACGACATCTACCACTTTGGAACACTAGACAAACTGAGGCAACGACGAATCCCGACTTGTAGAAACCCTGCTGTGACCAAGACAACACTTGGAGTCATGACCAAACATTTCAATGACCCACTTCATTGGTCGTAGCCCTTGGTTCTACCGATGCCATAATGGCCCTGAATCCGCCTTCGTACCTCCTACCATAGTGGTCCAAAGCTATAGGTGTCGATAACTCCTTAGCACGCGTCCCGCAGCAAAGCCCAACCATGAAGCGAACTTGTTGATTCCTATCTGAATCTTAAGCTCTAACTTCTCATTTGAGCTTCCTTTGCATCTCGGGTTTGGTCGAATTGGAGTGGGTCTTCATAAAAGTTGTCGTGCAGTAGCAGCTCTAGAATTCGGTTCGGTTCGGTCACCCATGCTCGGTTCGGTTCGGTCACCCATGCTCGGTTCGGGTCCTTCTCCTTGTCTCTTCGGGTCGGGCACTTCGCTCCGGGTCGGGTCGGGGTCCTCCTCCAGGTCGGGTCGGGTGTCCTTCTCTCCAGCGCTCCAATCCCTAGCTTATTTCTTCTTTGCTTCCGATCCGAGCCCTGCATCTCCAAGTCGATCCGATCTGGCCTCCAATCTCTCTTCCGATCCGATCCGCTCCGTTCCCTAGCTTACTCCGATCCGATCCGCTCCACTGCTCCGATCCGATCTCTTGTCCAACTCCAACTCTAAGCAATGGCCTTCCTTCCTGCCAAACTTCTTCCAGTGGCAAGTCCTCATCCAGTTCGGATTCCCTTGGTCAGTTCCCTAGTCCGATCCGACCCCTTTCTCCGATCCGAACCGGTTCGGAGCCTGCACACTTCTGCAACTTTCCAGCAAGCTTTCTACGCCATTCGACGACGTTTTCGAGCAATTTAACTATTCTAATCAATCATGAAACATACCATAGAGTCATAGTAACATGTAATAGCAACCACAAACAACAAACAACAATTTAAATGAATCAAAATGGATCAAAAGTGGCCAAAACCTCACATTTTCTTATAATCCCTCCTAATCATGTTTAAGCATACGATTAGCAAAACACATCGAAATTAACCCAAATTTCTAACAGAGCCTTAAAACATTATTTTAGAATTTTAAGAATTTTTCCAGAATTTATTTACGTATAAATTCGCTAATCTTCACTAATTACCCTTAATTACCGTAATTAGTGTCAAAATGATGTTATCACTCACCTTGGCCACAAATGAAATTCTCAGAACTGAAACTCCTCTGATTCGGGGTGAATACTGATGTCTAACAGCAGTTCCAACCTTGCTTTGGTGCTTTTTCTCCTTAATTTGGTGTTGCTAAGCCTAATCTTCAATTAGAGAGTGATTTGGGGTGTTTTAGATGTAGGAAGCCATTACTAAGGTGTCAAGAAGGTTTGTGGCGGCTCAAAACTGAAATGAGAATGATAACCTAACCCTAATCAGACCTCCTATACCCCTAAACCCGAAATTCCCCTTGGGCCTAGCTGCTAATCACCCGGTTAAGCCCAACTAAGCTGTTTTTCTCCATCTGAAACTTGTTTCAGCCATACCTCCCAAACGGTAAGTCCGTTTGGCTAATGTGACCACTCTACGGAAAGAGAAACCATCATCCGAAGCCAATGGAAGTGGTTTCAGGTCAAAATTCCTTTCCAGTCAAAAGTTATGGCCAAAACAGTGCCAACTAGGGGTAAAATGGTCATTTAAAAATCGGGAAAAATCATGAACATGGGAAATGACCCCAATAGTCGTCTCCCAAAGTTACATGACCATACGACTTCGTATGTGAAAAAAAATAAATATTCTACGATCCTATAATGCGCAGAATGCGGGTCGTTACAGTATCCCTAAATCAGTTCCTCCATATCCTTTCCTTTTGCTTTTTTTTATGAATTGTGATTTAGGGTCTTTGATTTTTGTTTGAATTGGAAAGGAAAGGGATTGCAATCAAAGGCAAGCTGTTATAGAGCTTCAAGATTGCATTTTGGCGTTGAAGGTGAGTGAAGTTTTAACCTTTCCTCCAATTTTGGTTTGATTGTGTATGCATGTTGGAATAAAGGTTCAGTCCTTGCATAATTGGCCCCTTCCCTCTTTGTGGTTATTCCTTGCTTGATCTATCATATGAATTTGTTACTATTTGTTGGAAAAAAAATTTAAGGCTATTGTATGCATATAATTTAGGTGCATGCAAAATGTTTGTTTGATTGCTTCAAAGAGAAGCATATTGATGGTGCTTGAAAGACAAATCTACACATCTTTGGCAATTTTCTGTTTTGTCGAAAAAAAAAAAACATTTTTTTTTTTTTTTGAAAAAAAATGAACTGCACTGCTACAGTGCAGCCATGGTGCTGCACTGCTACAGTGCAGCCATGGTGCTGCACTGCTACAGTGCAGCCGGGCTACACTGAAACAGTAAAGCGGTGCTGCACTGAAACAGTGCAGCATAGCTGCACTGCTACAGTGCAGCGGAGCTGCACCGAAGCAGTGCAGCTCGGCTGCACTGGTACAGTGCAGCCGTACTGTACTGTGCAGCACTGTACTGTGCTACAGTGGAAAAAAATTGTTTATGTTTCGTTATAATACATAAGTATTATGGGGTACTTGTGTATTAAAGCGAAACGGAAGTGTAATCATCTATGGACATGTGATGTTATCTTTTTTGTGAAGTATACGGGGTTTATAAAACTTACTTTTATGGAAGTTGCCATGATGAGTTTTTATAGTGTTTTGACATTATAAACACTATGAGTTTTCAAATCATGAATTTACAAATTAATATTTCAAAATACTTTAATTTTGGGATTGGGATAGATTGGACTCTGTTGTACCAATGGGCCAAAACTCCATCTTGGTCGACCTGATTCAGGTTCGCTACCTGAATCACGGTGGTTTTAAATTTCGCCCATTTACCACCAAAGGTCAAACGGTCTGCTACATTGGGCAATTTTGTTGTTTTGATCGGGATTTCCGGTCGGCGGGTCACGGACTACATCAGATGGAGGCGTGGAGGTCCCACGTGTAGTGCCGTGAACAGGTAGCATACGGCCTTCGCCTTAGACCGTCTTGGTTATCCTGGGTTGATCGCCAGGTGTCGTTATGGCGTTATGAGTAGGTTACGGTGCTGATGTCTCCGCGCGCGCAAGAGCTCTACCACTGTGATTTTACAATACTAGCGTCTGTTTATTTGGTTTGTTATGAGTCATATTATATTTATCCCGTAATTCCCATAATTCTTTATTAACTTCTAATTTGTTTGAATAATAATGGGATATTACCCAAGATAATTTGGAAACCCAGTATTTTAACCAACGTTTGATTATATTATCATATTGCTTTATATATGATAATTGTTTTGGTATTGTATTGCTTTACATACAATACTGTGCCTTTTTATCCCAATTTTTATATTATCATATTGCATTACATATGATAATTGTTGTGGTATTGTATTGCTTTACATACAATACATGTGCCCTTTTAACTTCACTTATTACATTGTCATATTGCTTTACATATGATAATTGTTCGGTATTGTATTGCTTTACATACCATACATGTGCCTTCTTAATCATAATTATTACATTATCATATTGCTTTACATATGATAATTATTTTGGTATTGTATTGCTTTACATACAATACCTGTGCCCCTTTAACTTTACTTTTTATATTATCATATTGCTTTACATATGATAATTGTTTTGGTATTGTATTGAGTTATATACAATACCGATACCTGCGATTATGGCATGTTAATGTGTTAATTATGCTAAATTGTTCACATTTTTGTAACATTCATACGCCCCATGTTGACTTATACATGTGGCACCCTTATTTGTTAAATTATTTAATGTCCATAGATACTTACTTCACTCACACTAGTCATAGTCTGACCCGTGTGATTTGTTTTGTTAAAACAATCCTCGGGTCAGGTTGAGGATTGTTTGCAGGTTAGGTTGCGTGGACTGTAGCAACGTTCTTATCTTTTTCCACGTTTTGGGGTTTTGGACTATGCAGCTTCAAATTATCAGTAGCGTGTAGTATTATGGTATGTATGCTATTATGTATTTTGGGATGTGACATTATGTATGATGGACCATGTATGTTGGACACCTCTATTATGATATGTATTATGTATTCTGCTGTTGTTATTGTGCTGTGCTTGATTCTATTATATTTTGCACTATGTACCTGGGAAATTTTCTTATATCATTACTTTGAACTTATACTGAGCACAAATGGTAAGTTGAGAAGTTTTAAATTCTCGTGCCAGTGTTCGTTCAAAGGAATGAGAACAACTTTTAGTCCTATCGAGTCCCATTCTCCGTGCTTTCCGACAGTAACACTTAGTGTTGCTCTTGGTTAGCATGGGTCTAGGGGTCGGGCGCTACACCCTTCAAGGTAGCTACTCCAATCACGGGCATCAGCAGTCGTCGTCCATTCGATATGAAGATCGTCAGTCTTCTATCGTTGTCTTCAAAACTTGAATTTGAAACGTCGCTTAAATTATTTGGAATGAGATAGACTTGGACTTTCCAAATAATTCTCGTATATATATAAGTTGGAAATCATTTCATATCGTTATTAGTAATTTATAACGATTTATCTTTATTTTTATACATATAAAAATATTTAAATTTCATTTCATTAACGTAATTATATAACAAGTAGTGAATGTTTTGTTTCACAACCTATCGAAATGTTTATAATGTGTAATGAAATGTATTTTATTTCATTACATTTTGCTAACGAAAAATATTCCTATTCGTATATACAATATTAACGTACAATGTACACACCATTTATTTTCATACACATACACATCTTATATACAACAATGTACATTTTCTTGTTTCATCTTTCGAATTACACAAAATGTATATTTTGTTTATCATACCAATTCCAACAAAAATGAGCATTTTTGTGTTTTATTTCAATTTCAACAAACGAATATTTTTTTGTTCATTCACCTTTACTTCTACAAGAATGAGTATTTTTGTTTGTTTATTTCAATGTAACAAAATTGATAATTTTATTATCTTTTCAATGCAAAACAAAAATAATAATTTTATATTACAAACAAAACGATAATTTTGTGTGTTAATCTATTTACGTGAAAATATAATTTTCATATCTTTAATCTTTTTAATGAAAACCTAATTCATTAAGATATACATTTCATATCCTTATTTTTATTTTTATGAAAATCCAATTACATAAAAATGTAATTTTATATCCTTATTCTTTTTAATTAAAATCCAATTACGTAAAAAAAAAATGTAACTTTTACCTTTAATCTTAATTTCATAAAAATGTAAATTTCTTACCTTTGGTTTTTATTACATAAAGATGTAATTTTCTTTCTTTCTCTTCACCTTAATTACATAAAAATATAAATTTCTTCTTTTAATCTAATTACATAGAAATGTAATTTTCTCTTCTTTAAACATGACGGTGAAAATAATGTAACTTTCTAATCTAACTCATGACGGTGTAAATAATGTCCATTTTCTAATTAACCATTTATATTTTAATAATGGCCAGACCTCTCACATTAGGCCTGCAACTTGTGAATGCTGGATGGGCCAGTCGGTTCCGGGCAGACTTACCCCACAAGTTGGGCTTAACCTCGTGTCTTGGCCCAATTTGTATTTGCGCACTTGGACCTCTCACATTAGGCCCAACATTTATAGCTGCTGGATATGTCGGTCGGGTCCGGACAGACTTCCACCACAAATTTGACCTAACCTCGGGTCCAAGTACAATCTTAATTAACCATTATAATTGTTCCATTAAAAATATTATTTTAAAATGTTTCTCATTTCAAAATATCCTAATTTTGGAATATTCCATATTTCCAAAATAACTTGATTCCAAATATTATGACCTACCTTTTCAAAACTTAAATAAACTTGGGACTTTCTCAATTTTTTTAATTACATATAAAAAAATGTGATTTTGATTACACCGTCAAATTCTGCTTTTTTATTATATATAAAAATGTGATTTTGATTACATGTCAAATCTACTTTTTAATTACATTATAGAACATAAATGGAAAGATCGTTTATTTTTCTAAGTTATATTTGTGTTAGAGGACACAAATAAAAGGATCATTCATTTCCCAATGTTGTTTTTGTGTTAAGGAGCACAATTAAAAAGACATTCATTTTTCTATGTTGTATTTGTGTTAAGGAACACAATTAAAAAGACATTCATTTTTCTATGTTGTATTTGTGTTAAGGAACACAATTAAAAAGACATTTGTTTTTATGTTGTATTTGTGTTAAGGAACACAATTAAAAAGACATTCATTTTTATGTTCTATTTGCGTTAAGGAACACAATTAAAAAGACATTCATTTTTATGTTAACCCAATTTCATTCTTCCTTATATATTTTTAATGACTACGTTTTAATCTGACATAAATGTTCTTTCAAATTTCTAACATAAATGTCTTTTAATCTAACATAAACGTTCTTTTAAATTTATCATAAATGTTCTTTTATATCTAACATAAGTGTTCTCTCTAAATTTAACATAAATGTTCTTTCTAAATTTAACATAAATGTTCTTTCAAATTTAACATAAATGTCCTTTTAAATTTAACATAGATGTTCTCTCAAATTTAACGTAAATGTCCTTTTAAATTTAACATAAATGTTCTCTCAAATTTAACATAAATGTCCTTTTAAATTTAACATAAATGTTCTTTCGAATTTAACTTAACATTTTATAAACTTAAATGTTATTTTATAACAAAGATGTGATTTATAACCAAAATGTGATTTTTATTCTAATATCACTTTTTAATCCAATATAGTCGTTCTAAATAAAAGGACATTTTCATCTAAAATGATATTTCTACATCAACACGACATTTCTAATCAAAAATGGTATTTTAATATAAAATGTCATTATCTAATTAAAACGATATCTTATGTTGACCATTCTAATTCAGCATAACAACTAAAAGTGCTATATTTATTTATACAAATGATTCTTACTCTTAACACAACAAATAAATTTGATACTTTTATTTGTTTATAATTTCTATTTTTACATAACAAATAAGATGAACATTCATATTGATAAACAAATACCTATCTTTAACATGACAAATAAATATGTGAATTTTCATTTGTCCCCAATTCTAATTCTTCCGTTATGTTCAATTCGATCAACAAATCACCACAAATCAGTATCAACACAGTAAATCAATCAAACAAAATTTTACACAGCACATACTATACGATCACAAGCAAAATAAATAAATGTATACATATTTTTAACTATGTAAAAATTTAAAACGAGAAATCTCACCGAGCTTTTATTCATAATAGACCAGATCTGAGTTTGGGTCAAAATTTCATCCGCTCCTTTTCAAATCTAGCCAGTTCCATGTTGTAGTGTTCTTCAATACGATCACAACGCAACTTGTTTCGTTAATTTCTGATTTAATATGACAAAGTTATGAAGATTCAAACAACCTTTAATCCCTCTTCCTCTTTCTTTATGTCTGTAACTCATCGCACCGTGAAACCCATTTGCTCAACTGTGAAACCCCCAATTGCACTCCTCCACATTGCACTGTCCTCCGATCCAGAACCGGCACGAGCTCCGCTTTGGACCCCTCCGCCGACGACAAGAAAGCCACCCAACTCGCACGCCTCCCTAGCCTCGAAATCCGCACCAAAGTCAGTAGGTTTAGCACCAAAATCCTCCCAATCCATTTGCCTGAAATCGATCATAGCCGTACAGGGTCGAAGCTCATCAAAATCTCTTCAGTTTCATATTGGATTTGTGTTTTAATTCGCAAAGAATAGTGAGAATTTATGGGATTAAGGGGGGATGATGTCGGCCATTCGTTTGAAGCGATGGCGGCTGGTGTATGGGAATTAGGGTTGAGCGTATTCTACTGTATAGGGGCCGTATTTATACTGTATTTTATACTATTCATTTATTAATTCAAGAAAATGTTTGTTCGTTGATACTAACACCGAATCCAACCCAACGAATGTCGCCCCTAGCCAAATATCCCCGTCCCGGACACAATGGAACATGTTTCGTAAACTAATTCGGTTGTTACTATATGTTTTTCTTTAATTTTGATTGTAAATTATTTAATTATTTAATTTGATCGTACATTTAAATTTACCGGGGCCACATACGGACTCTAAAAATTACAGAAAAATTATTTCTAGTTATTTTTGACGATATGGTCCTAACAAGACTAATTTCGTCGAATTCTGAGACCGTTTGAAAAATGGCCAATTTCTGGTCGATCTGATTTGACTGAAATGGACAAAACACATTTACTTTTGCCACGCTCACATATTAATTCGAAAAATTCTAAAAAATTAAACTTAGCAATAATTCGACATTCCGGTTCCAACAAAAGTGGTTTCGTCGAAAATCGAGGTCGTTTGCAAAATGGCTATTTTTAAGGCCTATATATTTAATTAAAATATATATAAATTCTACAGCGACTTTTCTAAAATTTAAACTGGACATAACTTACAATTTCTAAAATGAAATTTCAGTTTTTCAGATTCGTTAGAAAGATATGATTAAACAGATTTAAATATTTTTTATTTTGCTCAATTCTGATTTAAAATGAATCCTGTACATTCAGCCAAAGTTCAAATTCAAAATTTCAAACTGCAGCGTTGTTTTAAACTCCTTTTATAATTAAATTAAAATTTATTCGTTTTAACTTCGATTAAAATAAATTTTTCGTTGTTATTATTTAAAATAAATCATTTTAAATATTAAAAATCCATTAAAATTTCTAAAATAAAAATTTTAAATTGGCCTCAAAATTCCGGGTTGTTACAGTCTCCCCCACTTAAAAACTTTTCGTCCTCGAAAAGGAACGAAGCTAAAGGTGCTTAATTATCCTACTAAATTTTTTATTCCTTTATTAGTCTCAATAATTTTATTAGTTGATTACCTTTTAAACTAAATAACTTTTATATATTCAAAAATCATATTTTCTAAAATATATTATAATTACAAATACGTAAATTAGAGGCTTGTTACTCTTAACTCATTCTAGGGCATTACTACCCCCATCTCTAATGAGTTTTCTTATTCTAGGATACTGCTGATCCTATCTCTAATGAGTATTCTTATTGGATATTACTAATCCAATGTCTGATGAGTCTTTTGTTCTATTCTAATGAGTTGTATCCCAAAGATTTGAGCTAACCAAAGCTCTGATACCAACTGTAAAGACCCGTAAATTCCCGCTCTTTGGATCGACCATAAACCACACAAGTCTGACCCAAAAAGTTGGAAATCCACGAATACTTTAACTTTGGGAATATAACACATCAGAACAACAATAACAGACTTTTATTACATCATAATAACGTAACATCAAAGGACAAAATATCAGAGTACATCGATAAATTACAGCGGAAGATAAATTACACTATTTTAAATACAATAAACAGCGGAAGACTTCTATGCTCTGGACACAACTTTAGGCTTCGATCCGGAATCCTGCTCAAGAGATAAATATCTGCAAAAAGCTACTCGACTGCCTGTGTGGAAAAGAGGGCACCTGAGTTTGCAAAGTGAAACAAACTACGAGTCAGTCATGGGACTGGTGTGAGAATTCTTAACTAATTTCACTAATAACAATAAGACAAATCCAAGGACCACGCCGCTAACGCGGAACAGGTTTTATTCCAAGGGATTGCCGGTGCATAACTTAAAGTAAATCGTTAAACAACGCAATGCTTTTTAGAAAAATGAAACAATCATAAGACCCAAGTCCCATTACACAATGCAACGCAAACCGGAGGATAGAGTTTTACCTTATAATGGTAAAAAATGCTCGAAACGTAAAAAAACGAATTTGATATTATTATTAGTGTGTATACGTTTCAAAAACATTTCAAAGTAAATGTATCAATCCTAGGAAGCATAAATACCATATACTATGCCTCCATACTAGTAATGCAATCAAAACCGCATGAGGTCGTATTGAAAATTGGGTTTCCATCATGAGTCAAGGCTAGGGAGGAGCTCCTTACCGATTCGAGACACTCTAGCTAATGTCTCAGGATTCCCCGCAGAGAATCCTTGGATCCTGCAGGGTTGGTCCACACTTGCGGTTTGTGGATTAGTTATTCCTGAACACACGTTTCCTGGTCCTATAGGACCTAACATCCGAGGCGCCCCATTCCATCATCCATATAAGTAAATATCAGCCAGTTTAAGCACCGACACCACTTCTAGCTAGAAAGAAACGTGTTGCTCTCCCTGCGTTCCCTTCTCCCGTTTTAGACTCAACCGGGTTGTGGGGCTCGCGAAGTAACGTTATAACCACAAGGCCTGCTTTTCAACAAAGCCTTGATCATCTTCATCTTAGCGTGCCACGTTGACAATTCACGCCATGCGATTGATAACTATTAATACACAACCTCTAAGGGTGTTAAGGAAGAGAATAAATTCTCCGCCACCAATGGTCGTATATTAATAGAAATCAATTTACATAGAACAAAATTCAACGTCAGACACACATCCATTTATAAGCTTATGCTCTGGGTCTGAGCGAAAGCCATATCCATACAAATCAACACTACGTTCGGACAACCACCACTGTAGACCCTTTAAGGTAGCTACTCCAATCACGGGCATCAGCAGTCGTCGTCCATTTGATATGAAGATCGTCGGTCTTCTATCATTGTCTTCAAAACTTGAATTTGAAACGTCGCTTAAATTATTTGGAATGAGATGGACTCGGACTTTCCAAATAATTCTCGTATATATATAAGTTGGAAATCATTTCATATCGTTATTAGTAATTTATAACGATTTATCTTTATTTTTATGTATATAAAAATATTTAAATTCCATTTCATTAACGTAATTATATAACAAGTAGTGAATGTTTTGTTTCACAACCTATCGAAATGTTTATAATGTGTAGTGAAATGTATTTTATTTCATTACATTTTGCTAACGAAAAATATTCCTATTCGTATATACAATATTAACGTACAATGTACACACCATTTAATTTCATACACATCTTATATACAACAATGTACATTTTCTTGTTTCATCTTTCGAATTACACAAAAAGTATATTTTGTTTATCATACCAATTCCAACAAAAATGAGCATTTTTGTGTTTCATTTCAATTTCAACAAACGAATATTTTTGTTCATTCACCTTTACTTCTACAAGAATGAGTATTTTTGTTTGTTTATTTCAATGTAACAAAATTGATAATTTTATTATCTTTTCAATGCAAAACAAAAATAATAATTTTATATTACAAACAAAATGATAATTTTGTGTGTTAATCTATTTACGTGAAAATATAATTTTCATATCTTTAATCTTTTTAATGAAAACCTAATTCATTAAGATATAAATTAATATCCTTATTTTTATTTTTATGAAAATCCAATTACATAAAAATGTAATTTTATATCCTTATTCTTTTTAATTAAAATCCAAATACATAAAAAAATGTAACTTTTACCTTTAATCTTAATTTCATAAAAATGTAAATTTCTTACCTTTGGTTTTTATTATATAAAGATGTAATTTTCTTTCTTTCTCTTCATCTTAATTAAATAAAAATATAAATTTCTTCTTTTAATCTAATTACATAGAAATGTAATTTTCTCTTCTTTAAACATGATGGTAAAAATAACGTAACTTTCTAATTTAACTCATGACTGTGTAAATAATGTCCATTTTCTATTTAACCATTTATATTTTAATATGGGCCAGACCTCTCACATTAGACCTGCAACTTGTGAATGCTGAATGGGTCGGTCGGTTCCGGGCAGACTTACCCCACAAGTTGGGCTTAACCACGTGTCTTGGCCCAATTTGTATTTGCGCACTTGGACCTCTCACATTAGGCCCAACATTTGTGGTTGCTGGATATGTCGGTCGGGTCCGGGCAGACTTCCACCACAAATGTGACCTAACCTCGGGTCCAAGTACAATCTTAATTAACCATTATAATTGTTCCATTAAAAATATTATTTTAAAATGTTTCTCATTTCAAAATATCCTAATTTTGGAATATTCCATATTTCCAAAATAACTTGATTCCAAATATTATGACCTACCTTTTCAAAACTTAAATAAACTTGGGACTTTCTCATTTTCTTTAATTACATATAAAAAAAATGTGATTTTGATTACACCATCAAATTCTGCTTTTTAATTATATACAAAAATGTGATTTTGATTACATGTCAAATCTACTTTTTAATTACATTATAGAACATAAATAAAAAGATCGTTTATTTTTCTAAGTTATATTTGTGTTAGAGGACACAAATAAAAGGATCATTCATTTCCCAATGTTGTTTTTGTGTTAAGGAGCACAATTAAAAAGACATTCATTTTTCTATGTTGTATTTGTTGTATTTGTGTTAAGGAACACAATTAAAAACACATTCATTTTTCTATGTTGTATTTGTGTTAAGGAACACAATTAAAAAGACATTCATTTTTATGTTGTATTTGTGTTAAGGAACACAATTAAAAAGACATTCATTTTTATGTTGTATTTGTGTTAAGGAACACAATTAAAAAGACATTCATTTTTATGTTAACCCAATTTCATTCTTCCTTATATATTTTTAATGACTACTTTTTAATCTGACATAAATGTTCTTTCAAATTTCTAACATAAATGTCTTTTAATCTAACATAAATGTTCTTATAAATTTATCATAAATGTTCTTTTATATCTAACATAAATGTTCTCTCTAAATTTAACATAAATGTTCTTTCTAAATTTAACATAAATGTTCTTTCAAATTTAACATAAATGTCCTTTTAAATTTAACATAGATGTTCTCTCAAATTTAACATAAATGTCCTTTTAAATTTAACATAAATGTTCTCTCAAATTTAACATAAATGTCCTTTTAAATTTAACATAAATGTTCTTTCAAATTTAACTTAATAAAATGTTATTTTATAACAAAGATGTGATTTATAACCAAAATGTGATTTTTATTATAATATCACTTTTTAATCCAATATAGTTGTTCTAAATGAAAGGACATTTTCATCTAAAATGATATTTCTACATCAACACGACATTTCTAATCAAAAATGATATTTTAATATAAAATGTCATTATCTAATTAAAACGATATCTTATGTTGACCATTCTAATTCAGCATAACAACTAAAAGTGCTATATTTATTTATACAAACGATTCTTACTCTTAACATAACAAATAAATTTGATACTTTTATTTGTTTATAATTTCTATTTTTACATAACAAATAAGGTGAACATTCATATTGATAAACAAATACCTATCTTTAACATGACAAATAAATATGCGAATTTTCATTTGTCCCCAATTCTAATTCTTCCATTATGTTCGATTCGATCAACAAATCACCACAAATCAGTATCAAAACAGTAAATCAATCAAACAAAATTTTACACAACACATACTACACGATCACAAGCAAAATAAATAAATGTATACATATTTTTAACTATGTAAAAATTTAAAACGAGAAATCTCACCGAGCTTTTATTCAGAATAGATCAGATCTGAATTTTGGTCAAAATTTCATCTACTCCTTTTCAGATCTAGTCAGTTCCATGTTGTAGTGTTCTTCAATACGATCACAACGCAACTTGTTTCGTTAATTTCTGATTTAATATGACAAAGTTACGAAGATTCGAACATTGAATAAATTAACGATATAATTAATATATTAATTAACTTAATTAAAACCTTTAATCCCTCTTCCTCTTTCTTTATGTCTGTAACTCATCACACCGTGAAACCCATTTGCTCAACTGTGAAACCCCCAACTGCACTCCTCCACGTTGCACCGTCCTCCGATCCAGAACCGCCACGAGCTCCGCCTTGGACCTCTCCGCCGACGCCAGGAAAGCCACCCAACTCGCACGCCTCCCCAGCCTCGAAATCCGCACCAAAGTCATCGGGTTTAGCACCAAAATCCTCCCAATCCATTCGCCTGAAATCGATCATAGCCGTACAGGGTCGAAGCTCATCAAAATCTCTTCAGTTTCATATTGGATTTGTGTTTTAATTCGCAAAGAACAGTGAGAATTTAAGGGATTAAGGGGGGATGATGTTGGCCATTCGTTTGAAGCGATGGCGGCTGGTGTTTGGGAATTAGGGTTGAGCGTATTCTACTGTATAGGGGCCGTATTTATACTGTATTTTATACTATTCATTTATTAATTCAAGAAATGTTTCGTTGATACAAACACTGAATCCAACCCAATGAATGTCGCCCCTAGCCAAATATCCCCGTCCCGGACACAATGGAACATGTTTCGTAAACCAATTCGGCTGCTACTATATGTATTTCTTTAATTTTAATTATAAATTATTTAATTATTTAATTTGATCGTACATTTAAATTTACCGGGGCCACATACGGACTCTAAAAATTACAGAAAAATTATTTCTAGTTATGTTTTGACGATACGGTCCTAACAAGACTAATTTCGTTGAATTCTGAGACCAATTGAAAATGGCCAATTTCTGGTCGATCCGATTTGACTGAAATGGACAAAACACATTTTCTTTTGCCACGCACATATACTAATTCGAAAAATTCTGGAAAATTAAACTTAGAAAATAATTCGACATTCCGGTTCCAACAAAAGTGGTTTCGTCGAAAACCGATGTCGTTTGCAAAATGGCTATTTTTAAGGCCAATATATTTAATTAAAATATATATAAATTCTACAGCGACTTTTCTAAAATTTAAACTGGACATAACTTACAATTTCTAAAGTGAAATTTCAGTTTTCCGGATTCGTTAGAAAGATATGATTAAACAGATTTAAATATTTCTTGTTTCGGTCAATTCCGATTTAAAATGAATCCTGTACATTCAGCCAAAGTACAAATTCAAAATTTCAAACTACAGCGCTGTTTTAAACTCCTTTTATAATTAAATTAAAATTTATTCGTTTTAACTTCGATTAAAATAATTTTTTGTCGTTATTATTTAAAATAAATCATTTTAAATATTAAAAATCCATTAAAATTCCTAATATAAAAATTTTAAATTGTCCCCAAAATTCCGGGTTGTTACAACGGAGATTAGGGTTAATCGAAAATACTGGGCAGAGGAAGAAAAATAGGATCTGCTGAAAATACTGGGTCAAGAGTTTACCGCTTCGTAAATAAAAGTCAGCTCAGAAATATTTTCTGTATTTAAAAAATAGTTCGAAAAACGCAGTGTTTTCTGGACCAAAAATATAAGTGTCTACACCGCATAGCCAAGGCCCAAGCCCAATCCCGAACCAAACCGAGCCGGGTCGAGTCGGTCGTTCGCGCGCGCGTGTGTGGTGGTAATGATGCATGGTCTCCCTAATCACTACAAAGCATGCATTGGGAGCCCAAGGCCCCAACATGACTTCTTAGAAACAAGTATAAATACTTGCATCTTTCTTATAATCCCATGATGTGGGACTATTCACATAGGGGAGCCATTCATACACTTATCTCGATATTTTAATAATTCACATAAAATTTCCAATAATCCCCCACTTGAATTTTTAAAATATTATCGAGCGTTTTCTAAAAACATAAGACTGTGCATAAACAAAGGTGTCATCCGACTTGAACCTTTGCGTAGTGAATAAGATTCAGTTTTTACTAGAGTGACACATAGTCTTGAACTCTATTCCTGACATCAAACCACACACAATCTTTTCTATAGTGCAATCAAATAAGCCCGTGTGTTTATGGCCATGCACATATATCCCAGTTTAGTGAACGCTCTAGAAGTTTGGCCCAAAACTTCATAGGAAACAGCCACATTTCCACATTCACAAAGGTGGGTCTATCAAGAGCACTCTTGAAGGCAGGTACTCCACTCCAAATAGAGTATAGATCTCATTAAGAGTTTTTATTAACTCATCCTCTAATCACTTCAGGAATACATGCTTCTTAATCTAAAATTTAGCATGTTCATCTACTATCACTACACAACTTGTTTTTACCCATTGAACCTAGTTCTTGGGATCTCCAGTCATTTAGGTCGGGTTACCATTGTGCGTGATTCCACAATCACAGGGCAATAGTCCCATTCTTTTAGAATTATTAAGGACTTTCTTTCTGGACAGTCCTTTCGTCAAAGGTTCTGCCAAATTATCATCATCTTATATGTGATGTTCTCTAACAATACTGTGCATACGACTGTCATTTCTTACTGTTGTAATATCGGTTCTGTATTTCTTTCAATAGTCGTCAGATTTTTCATCACTATATATGTGATGTTCTTTTACAGTATTGTGCTTACGACGTCGTTTTCTACCGTTGTTATAATGGTTCTATACTTTTTGCAATAGCCGCGGAACTATCACAATCGATTACACCACTAGTGTCTATTTTTTCCATATAGGGATCTCAACTAGCAGATTTCTTTAGTTCTCTGCTTCTTCACTAGCTGTTGCTAGTGCTATTATCTCAGTCTCTATAGTAGACTAAGTCAAAATAGTCTGTTTTTTGGAATTTCAAGAGACAACTTCTCCAGCGATGCTAAATATATAGCCGCTGGTCGCTTTTGAATCAACAGATAAAGTATTCCAGTCTGTATCAGAATATCCTTCAAGTACAGCTGGAAACTTTTCATAGTGTAATCCAAGGTTCATGGCTCGTTTTAGGTATCTTATGACCCGTTCAATAGCATGTCAATGCTCTATACTAGGTCTATTAGTAAACATGCATAATAATTCCACGACATAGGCAATGTCGGGTCTAATACAATCAGTGGCATCCGAAGGCAGCCAATGATGTTCGCTTACTTTGACTGTCTTACACCTTCACAAGTGTTCTTAAATATTTTTGCACTGGGATCGTATGATGTACATGCAGATTTACAGTCAGAGTAATTGTCTTTCTTTAGAGACTTCTCAATATAATGAGATTGATCCAAAGAAAGTCCCTTTTTCGGACCTAGTAATTCTAGTATCAAGGATTACACTCGCCTCACCTAGATCTTTCATATCAAAACTGGCACTTAATAAGGATTTGACTGAGTTTATGGCATGAATGTTTGACCCAAAAATGAGTAGGTCATCTACATAAAGGCATATAATAGTGCAAATGTCCTTCTCAGATTTGTAATAAATGCATTTGTCACTTTCATTAACTTTAAACCATGTGAAATGATTAAAGTTATCAAATTTTTCATGCCATTGTTTAGGTACTTGTTTTAAACCATATAATGATTTATCTAATTTGCATACTTTATGTTCTTGATCATGTACTACAAATCTTTCAGACTGGTCTATATAAATTTCTTCGTCTAATTCACCATTCAAAATGCGGTTTTCACATCATTTGGTGTATTAATAAATTATGAATAGAGACAAGTGAGATTAATACCCGAATGGATGTAATTCTAGTTACAGGTGAAAAGTGTCAAAGGAATATATATTTTCTTTTTGTTTAAAACCTTTAGCTACTAGTCGTATTTTATATTTATCAATAGTGCTATCAGGTTTTTTAATTTCTTTTTAAGTACCCATATACAGCCTATAGATTTACAACCAGGAGGTAAATCTATCAAATGCCAAGTCTTATTGGATTCCATAGAATCCATCTCATTATTTATAGCCTCTTGCCAAAAAAACGGCATCTAAAGAAGATAAGGCCTCTTGGAGGTTTAAGGGATCCTCCTCTATAGTAAAAGCACAAAAAATATGAACCAAAATCTTTTACGGTTCTTGCTCTTTACTTTTTCTAGGTTCAGTTTCAGAACTTTTAAATAGGCATACTTGATGTGCCCCCACTATTCCTTAATTTGAAAGGAAATTTCGTTTCATAAAAATTGGCATCATTAAATTCAAAATATATTATGTGTATTTAGGTCATAAATTCCGTATGCTTTGCTATTAACAGCATAGCTTATAAATAAACATTCGTATGATATACTTGCCAATTTTGTTCTCTTAGGGTCTGGAATGCGAACATATGCTAAGCAACCCCAAGTTCTAAAGTATGACATATTGGATTTATATTTCTCTAAAATTTCATAAGGCGAAATTTTATTCTTAGATTTGAGGATTCTAGTCAGAACATAACATATAGTCTATAAAATATCCCCCCAACTAATGTTTTGCTGCACCGAAATTTAATAAAATGACAATTACTAATTCGGTAAAGGACCTATTTTTTCAGCTTTACCGTTCATTTCAGGTGAATATGGTGCAGTTCTCTTATGTACAATATATCACATAAAAAATCCAGAATAGAATTTGATTCGTATTCTGTTCCTCTATCACTATGTAGTCTCTTAATTTCCTATTTGCTTGATTTCAATTTTGAATGTTTCAAACATGTCAGATGCATCACATCTTTAAGAATCAATATCTTTCCAATCATATGCTTTATTTTCATTATTACCAGTCTCTACAGCTTAAGTGGTGTGAGGATCTCACAACACACTTTCCGATCGTCAGCAACCGTGTATATTGTGAATATATCACGATCATAGCAAACATGGCGAGAAACACGAATGTCTACCCACCAACCCTCTGATTCACCAACAAGGTGAATCTCAGTAATCATAGCCGTTAGAGGCTCCTCAGTCAGGTTTGTCTGCGGTGCAGGGTCTGGCCTATTCCGACACTTTTGTGCCATATGACCTGGTTTTCTACATTTGTATTATAGAATAACTATCCAGAATCATTAATTTGGGTTGGTTGTTGTTGTCGTTTATGGTTTCCTTGCGGATTCCATTCTGTTATTTACCGGCCGGTTGTGGATGCTTATTATTTTAAATGTTCATATGTTTGAGAATTTATATTTTCTCATAGGAAAATATTCATAAACTCAGAGACTAACATAATTGAATAACAAAAAAAATTAATTTCTACATTTTTACTTATCAGTCTTAATAGATACTTAGAACTCAATCTCGATCTAAGTCAGAAAATCAAAATCTGCATAAGCATTCTTTACGCTATGTATCTCACAGAGGAAATCTCACAAAAGACAGTGATATCTAGCATTAGTTGCATATTGGTAATGAAAACTTTGATTTTAATCCAGTATGGAACCATATTCGGTCAAATTCTTTGATTTGGGATTGTACATGTGCTCCCAGAATGTCCTTAAACGCATTGCTGGTTTCAAATAATAAGTTCACTACCAAGGATAAAATTATCACTTGGAATGTATCTACCGATCCTAAGTGTAATTTGTGCTCAATACCTTCATAAAGACATAAAACTTCTTTATCTTAATTGCTCATATTCCAAGCAAATTTGGAACTATCTTAGGTGTAACTAGAAAATTCCTAAATCTAACAATTATGAGCAGCATCCTGTTTAAAAATTGTCTACCATTCATGGTTCCATATTTGTTTTATTGCACATAATCAAGATAGAGAATAAATCCCGTTAATAGAATGTACCTTCATGAAGTCTGATTCTCCAAGTGATTACTCCTTTTTATTATCCAGCTTCTTCTACCACTTGCGGCAGAACTTTGTTGGAAAATAATGCAACTGTCCGGTTGTAATTTGATGAGCAGTCTCTCTAGCAGGTCCAATTTGTTCTGCTCGCCAATTCCAGCTCTTCACTATCCAATCGTTTGTCGCGATGAATCATCATCGACAAGTACCATGGGGTCCAGATCTCCGACCCCTACCGCTGGCTCGAGGATCCAGATGCTGATCAAGTTGACTGAATTTGTTCTTAAGCAGTGCGATTTGAGATTAGGTCGCCGAGACTGAATGGGGCAGCAGACAAAGCCATTGTTTCATTAATCGTCTTCAAATTGTTGGGAAACAATGGCTGAGTCGCGGACTAGGTCACTCTCTTGAAGACGATTCGGCGATCTGGTCGGTGGTGCAAAACCAGTTCGTACTTCCGCCGCCGCCTCTAGGATAAAACAGCCTCTCTAAAATTAATAATTGATTTGCTTTGCACAACAAATCAGTGTAGATTTGCACTTTCGAAATTAATAACTGCTCGAAAAATTCTGTAAGAATATTTTAATGGCGGAGGAGAAACAATTTTTTTTTTCTTCTGTAGTAATCTCGTCTACGACTGAAGATAATATATAGACGGAGATTAAGGTTAATCGAAAATACTGGGCAGAGGAAGAAAAATAGGATCTGCTGAAAATACTGGGTCAAGAGTTTACCGCTTCATAAATAAAAGTCGGCTCAGAAATATTTTCTGTATTTAAAAAATAGTTCGAAAAACCCAGTGTTTTCTGGACCAAAAATATAAGTGTCTACACCACATAGCCAAGGCCCAAGCCCAATCCCGAACCAAACCGAGCCGAGCCGGGCCGGGCCGAGCCGGGTCGAGTCAAGTCGGTCGTTCGTGCGCGCGTGTGTGGTGGTCATGATGCATGGTCTCCCTCCTCACAACAAAGCATGCATTAGGAGCCCAAGGCCCCAACATGACTTCTTAGAAACAAGTATAAATACTTGCATCTTTCTTATAATCCCATGATGTGGGACTATTCACATAAGGGAGCCATTCATACACTTATCTCAATATTTTAATAATTCACATAAAATTTCCAACAACTATTATAATATATGTACATTTTTTATAATCAACAATTTTTTACTTTTTATATTCGATAAACTAGTTTTTCCATCACTTATATTTCACAACCATGAAAAAGTTAATGTATAATAGTGACTAACACTTCACAATGTCAAACACAACATCACATGTACGTATTTATATATATAGGCACACAGATAAATATACACACATACATACCATAATCAGTTCAATTTGGCAAAAAGATGCCCAGAGAAAACCAAGATATTAAGTATAAATATAAACACAACACACACCAGTCATCAATTAGATGGTTAAACATAGTTTAATAAGCATAGTTGACTCACCTATAGTTTATGTCTTCCTCTTCAAATTTGGAATTTCCTGTAATTTATTGAATTTTGATTTTTTTTTTCTAAGGAAAGCTGGTTTTTATTTTAGTGTTAACTTCAAGAGGAAGCTAAAATGAAAGTAAATAAGCAGCTTGTGCCCCAAAAGAAGAGCTTAGAAGTTCATTCTAACCTGAGACTTGTAGGCCTGAACTATTAATATAAGTGTAAATATAAATGTATATTAAGTAAATTTTCAATTTTTATCTCCCTTACTTATAATCTCTATTAAATTTAATTTGGTATAACTTCCAATTTAAAATCAGTCCATTGCAAATTACTAACAAATTCACAACCAAAGTTAACCAATTACCAAGGTGATTCCTCACCATGGAAGTAAAACAAAATTGCATTTTACAGGACGATTCAAAATCGACATCTTGTTATTCAGACTTCTCCCGGTGTCCTTCACGTAAAGACATACCATTTTCATTATAGATTAGTAGAAGGCGGTAACTTCTAGGGAATACCCATATTAAGTAAATTATACTAATATACATTATTACACAGTTGTTTTCAAATTGATATTGTACGGTTATAGGTATATCTTAGAAAGAAAGAAAAAAAAACTAGTTTAGTCATACATACTTAACAAAATGGGAAATTTCTATATTAATTGTTCTAGACTGGTTCACTCGTCAACAATCAATTACCTATCCATGCAACATCAATCTTGACAAAAATATGAAAATAATAAGTGAAAAGTGTTTCCCACTGTTCATTTGTATAGTCAACTGTAAAATATGTGAAAATTCATGGAAAAATCAACCCTATTAAAAATATAAATATGTGTTTGTCAGTATAATACCAAAGTACCTGTTATAAGAAGAAATTTGATAAAATTCAATCATCCAAACCACGACTTTCAATCAAACGAGTTTAAAACAGAAATTGAATGATTTTTCTTTAACAAAATAATGCAAGGTAAATGTATATAAGTATCCATAGAAACATGTATTTCTATTAAAATTGTTAAATTTGGTGATACAAAATCACAAATTGATTGGAACAAATTTGCAAAAAATGGAAAGTAAATATTTTTATAATGGGAATGCATTCATTGCATTTGATGAGATGGTAGAGAAATAAATGAAGGGATTAATTTCTTCCATCTATGCTAAAGAAACGTATTGATTTACTTTTTATGTTTGCACATTTGTTGCTATGGTAATTTTTTTCCATTATATTATTACCATATGTTGGTAATGTAATTGATGACTCATATACATTTCATTGATTATATATTGAGGGGTAGACTTTAGTGCAAACCCATCCCGGCATGGAGCCAGCGATCCCCAAATGGAGTATCTGTTCTTGTTAAGCCTATTTGAGATTTGGATATGTAAACTCTTATTTTGTAATCTCTTGTAATTATCTCATGTGGAATAAAATCTCTCTCTCTCTTTTGGACTGGATGTATACTATCTTATGGAGAATAGTGGAACCAGTATAAATATTTTGTTTCTTTGTTTCTCTGTTATAGTTATTTACTATTTGCTTGATGTAATAGAATAATTGCCATCAGATTAGATTGATGTTCAATTGACAAATCTAGATCCTGCTTATTACGCTTCCGCATTCGAGCAATTTTTGCATAATAGATTGGTATCAGAGCAATTTTCGCATAACAGATTGGTATCAGAGTAATTTTTGCCTAACAAATTGGTATCAGAGCAAGGCAATTTGTTTTAAATTGTTCATCAATTATTTCTACAAAGGCTGGTGGATTCGGTGGTGATTATTCTATTGCTATTTTGAGAGAAAAGGAAGACTTTGGTGGAGGAGATTATGTTGAGAGTGAAGAGCGTTCCAATCTGGGAACTTTGACGTGATATGGAGTTTAACTTGTTGAAGGGGCTATTGGATTTGGGAAGTTTTGATCATGTTTCTGACAGGGGTCTTCATGTTGATGATGCTTGAGGGATCCAAGATGATCAGGAAAGGAGCTCAGGTCAAGTGATATACAGGTGTCGAGACAGAGATCATTGTGATTTAGACATGGGTCTTCACGTTGATGATGCTCGAGGGATCCAGAGTGATCGAGGAAGGAGCTCAAATCAAGTGGTATACGGGTGTTGATGTGTATTGCAAGCACTTTTAGATCATTGGTTTATGCGTAGTGCAGCTCATGGTGGTAGATGCATCTTTTGTAGGCGGTGGGTGAAGCTTGTAATGGTTTTGATTAAGTGGTAGGAGAGATATTTTTTGGCGATTGAGAGAATTATTTTTGGTCTTGGTGGTGTTGAGATTACTTTGGAATCTGCTTTCTTTTTTATTTTTGGATATTTGGAACATTTTGTTGGCGGACGGGGACGTAGTCTGAGCTCATTAACATGGTGTGATGGGGGGTAGCTTTGCTGGAACCCATCAGGAAAATATTTATTTTTGGTTTCTATCTCATTATGAGATTTTGGTTTAAGGTGGAGTTCTTTTGAAGAGTTTTATGTTGTGAAGAGAATCTGATTCAAGATGGGGTGCTGCAGATATGTGATTTTGCATAAAGGTGGAGTATTAAATTTGGTGATACAAAATCACAAATTGATTGTAACAAATATGCAAAAAATGGAAAGTAAATGTTATTATAATGGGAATGCATTGATTGCATTTGATGATATGGTAGAGAAATAAATGAAGTGATTAATTTCTTTCATCTATGCTAAAGAAACGGATTGATTTACTTTCTATGTTTGCACATTTGTTGCTATGGTAATTTTCCTCCATTATATTATTACCATATGTTGGTAATGTAATTGATGACTCACATACATTTCGTTGGTTATATATTAAGGGGTAGACTTTAGTGTAAACCCATCCTGGCATGGAGCCAGTGATCCTCAAATGGAGTGTCTCTTCTGTTAAGCCTATTTGAGTTTTGGATATGTAAACTCTTATTTTGTAATCTCTTGTAATTCTCTCATGTGGAATAAATTCTCTTTATTTTGGATTGGACGTACATTATTTATTGAGGATAGTCGAACCAGTATAAATATTGTGTCTCTTTGTTTCTCTGGTATAGTTATTTACTATTTGCTTGATGTAATAGAATAATTGCTATTAGATTAGACTGATGTTCAATTGGCAAATCTCTATCCTGCTTATTACGCTTTCGCATTTGAGAAATTTTTGCACAATAGTTTGGTATCCGAGCAATTTTTGCATAACAAATTTTTTTAGAGTATTATATAAATTGAAGCATTCCAAGTTTAAAGCATGTGTGTGGACCTTTTAGAGGAAAAGCATAGTTCTGAGTAACATGGTATTTGTATTAATTTGTTTTTAATCATTTATACTTCCTTACATTTTTATTTTCTAAATTGCATGTTATATCATATATTACACTGCAACAAATACAATAAGAAACCATAAATAATTTAAACAACAACTACAACACAGGTCACATATTAAATCTAAAATAAAAAAAACTACATAACTTATGAAGCATATATAAAATATAACAGAATAAGTCAAAAGCATAGGGGTGTAAACGGGTCGGACCGGACAGAAGTGTGTCCAAGCTCTGTCCTATAAGAATTCGGATGGACACGGATCAGACATCATATAGCCTCGGACCGAGCCGGACAACGGAATATCCTGTCCGATATAGCCTTGGATAATAGAGAAACATCAAACATTTTAGATCGGACCGAACACTAGTGTGTCCAAGCTCTGTCCTATAAGAGAATCGGACGGACACAGACCGGACATACTATAGCTTTGGACCGAGTTGGACAACAGTCTGTCCTATCCGATATACAGCCCTACAGAAGCGTAGTTAGACTATGATAGAACAATTGCAACTAAATGAACTATTTGCATAGTATGCTAATTAAAATAGGGAGAAAATATAATAATACCTTTCACATGAATATAAATCTGAGACGGTTGTCTAGGATGGGATTGGGATCGGCCATCGACCACTTGTAATGGTTACTAGGGTTGATTTTGTAGAGTTAATGCTTTCCAGATGCAGATGACGACAATTTAGCATGTTCCACTTGCACAATCAATTCTCGTCACCAAAATTGCCCTTTGAAACCTAAATCGAAATTGCGAGTTCAAACTAAACCCAAAAAAAAAAGTCGCAAATTCAAAATCGCGATTTTCAATTTTACAAATCGGTAAATTAGTGAAAAATTTGTAAGTCAGCAGTACCTTTCATGGCCGTTCAAATTGGAGAGCTCCGGGATTAGCTGCTGATGACGAGAGGTCCAATGTCAAATTAGGGATTTAAAATCATGGCTCTCTTCTGGACTCTGGAGGCGATAAAGAGGAATATGAAGAAAAGGGATGTTTTATGAAGGGAAGGGAAAAATCACGAATTTTTATTTCTCATGCAAAATAATTCCAGCTTCCGCCTTTCGTATAGGGTTGGTATGCGGAATTTATTTTTCGAATAGTGTTGGAATATGGTCCGCCTTGGGGAATTTGAAGAGAATTGAAACAAACGCTATCAACTATTGTTATCTAACCCTTGTTTTGTTGTAGTGGTTGTATGGATATTTTCATGATGATATGGAAAAGTTTTAAGATTCTGCTCAATTCCGCTTCACTGTTATCACCTGTTGCATATGTTCTATTATATTTTACCCTTGCGTTGTAAGTTATACGACAGGTTAATCTTATGTTATCCTACCCTGACGATCGTCCATAGCTACATAGCACATCTTTCTATGCATTATTCCTCTTGATTAGTGTAGGAGTTATGGGCGGTCGTCACATACTAACTAGACTCTATTACTCTGATCTTGATACTCACGAGTCTTGATTTTCCTTTGAAATCTTGAATCTCTTAACTGTACAGTCTTCAATATTTATTACCTGCATATAAATCTCGTATACACACACAGACACACAGATACCCACACACACACACATATATATATATATATATATTCCGGATAAAAGTGTTAGTATATATATGTATGTTAGTATATATTTCATAATCAATAATGATAACGATTGAAACAAGGTTGTTGTCATCAAAACATCATTAACATTCCATTCTCCAATAGAATATGGTTAAAATAAAAATAGCAATGGCATGACCTATATGCTTTTTAGCATTTTTAATACACTTTATTGCGGATTTAATAGAAGATTGAGAACTACCTCCCTTTTTTTACATATACGGATCGATCCTTGCAGCAAACAGGTTTCGTAGGAATTGGACTTCATTTTTTTGTTCTTTATCATTGAGCCATGCTGAGCTACTTTCGAAGTGTCCATCGAATATCTTGAACGAGAGATATCGTATTGCAACCAAACTTAGAGGAGATGTCAATATAAAGACATGGAGCATCATGGTTGGTCCCATAATGGGTTGTTCTTTATGTTTATGGATCGACATTGATATATATTCTACGAATTGGTATCAATCCATATACAACATATTTTATGCAAAGTTTTTGTGGATCTCTTCCTTGTTTTCCTTTAAGCCTTTTGGTTGATTTTAAAACAATTCTGACTTTGTCTTAACTTCAGACTTCTATGGATCTTTACATCGAGTTAAAATCCGGCTCAATAGTTTTTATTAGGGATAACTTTGGGATCGCATATCTGCTCAAACCAGGCTGGTAGCTAGATAAGGCAGACTACTTCCTATTCCCATCATCCTTTTTCCTATGTACGTACGCCTCATTCCACTTCACACCATAAAATATGAACCTTCTCCATTTTCTACACCACATTCCAATTCTCTTTTCAGTTAACTTTTCACGTTTTTGTATTTATTTTCTTTCAGTGTACAACATATATTTTTTCACTAATTTTTTATTATATTATATCATGTCACAGGGATTTTTAGCTTGAGCTTAGGTAGTGTTTGCACTTATCTTTTTCTATGTTCACGTGTGTGATGTGTCTAGCGCATCACAAGCGAGAATGGAGCAATTGGCCCGCTCAGATGAATGAATCTTTTCGGCCTGTTTGTGATCAATTAAGGTATTGATTACTAAATTTATATTTATCGAAAGTTCTAGAATTAATAACTTTCGCGAATAACTTTTTGCGGAGCCCTAGTCCCTAGATATTCTTCCAAAAGCCAAATAACTTTTTGCCGCTTAAATGAGTGCCCCAATTTTTTTCGCGGGATCCTAAATCACCCTAAAAACCCTTCCAATTCCCAATTGTGCAAACGAAGAAAGAGGACAGAGCGTATAGTAAAGAAAAAATGGAGGGAGTCTTAAAAAATTCTGAAAGATACATTGCTAGAATTAACAGACTATTTAGAAGTCATAATTCATGCTCCTTCAAATCAATCTAGGTCGGATAGATCCAGCGAGGAGAGCGCAATTCGATGGAGTGAACAAGAAAATGGGGCTTTTGCTGTACTAGAAATAAGAGGCGAATTAGAGAGAGATTTCATTGTTAGGAAGAGAAATAAGGCGCTTTGGTGAGTAGCTGCATCTAGAATGAGGGGGAGAGGATATTTTCGAACTGCAGATCTGTTTAATTTATACAAGGTATGATTTATGAGTTCGTTTGTGTTATTTGGGTCTTATCATGCTTACTGTCTAGCACGTTTTCTTTTTATTAACTCCTGCTCAAACTGAAATTTAACTAGTACTAAACTTAACTTATTGACACATGTTTTATAATCAGAATTTGCATATGCGGTTTGGCAACACCTCATTTTACAAATTCCGAAAATTATGTGTAGTTTTGAGTTATAATTTTGAACTAGTTTTATATGAGTAATAAAAAATTAGAGTGTGTGGACATGCAAGCAGTATTTTTGATAGTGATTCTTTTCCCAGTAATTTGATGCTTTCAAGTCAAAATTTTAAGTTTTAAATTGCTGCAGTAAAATGTAAGATGTTTTTTGTACTTATTAAACAGTGACCAAAATTTTTCTTTTAACTATTTGCGAACCAATGTTTCTTTAGTACCTTTACCGTATAGTTGAAAAATATCTGCAATGTGAACACGAGCTACTTCATGTGTTGTTAATAACCTGTTTCTTCAAATAACAGAAAAAGGCTGTGATTTTATAATTAGTGGAGCATACATATACATATAACAAGTACTCCCACCAGGGAACAAAAATGACTTTATGGAAATGTACTCTCTGACGAAGTTTCTGAAGATCTTAAAGAAATAACCTATAATCTTGCTAAGAAAAAAGAGTTAAAAGCTGATACTATAGCACGGAAGAACTACTTAAACAGCTCTTCAAAATGCAGCAAGAGATTGATTCCGGGTGGGTTGATAAGAAAAGAGATCAAGAGTGAAGAATATTTGACAATGAGTGGAAGCATTCTGTGAAGGAATTGAAAGTGAAAGACCGATGATGGAGAAAACATGGCATGAGAGAGAGAGAGATGAATTTAAGGGAAAGGAGCCGTGCTTTGAAGAAGGATGTTCTTTTGAATTTCTTTATCAATAAGCTCTTGCATGACAACATATGATGGAGAAGTTCAAAACTTCAATGGTATGTTAACCTTTTTTATAAGCAGTAATTGTCTTTTGAATATTATGATTTTTTGTGCGTTTGGCTATTATATGTTGTCTAAAGATATCAAGTCCGATATTTTCGTATCTGCTAGATATCTTTATTAATAGTTGACTTTAAAGTACAAACTTTTGGTACAACCGTGAAGTAAAAAAAAAATGCAGTAACGTATCTTTATCTTTATATATCACATAAAAATTTGATTTAACAATTAGACATTTTTACAAATGAAAATGATATTTCTACAAATATTAGTAAATCTTAATATCACTTAAAAGTAGATCTAACAAATAAACCATGTGCAACATCGTTCTTTATTAATTAACAGCACAAATAAAATCGAAGCTAATAATAAAAATTAGATATTGCAACTTAAAAATAAAAATTCAAACTAAATACACATTATCTCAACGTAAAAATATAACCAAATATTCATACAACACATGTTTTCTTGAATGTGATAAACATTTACAGTTTCTAAAAATATAATTCAAGCGCGTAACAAATATATTCCTCAACAGAGAACATGTATATGACCCCCCTCCCCCCCCCCCCCCCCCCCAAAAAAAACACTATACTTAATAAAATCGAATCATTCCCGACAAACCCAATTTAACTTTATTTATCAATTATTGCACTGACCCAATAACATTCATTTTTCACAATAACCGTGTTCGATTTTGCAACATATTGAAATTGGTATGCTTATTTCTTTAGGTTTCAATTAAGCTTCTTCATTGCAATTTTCTCCTGCATTTCGGTTGGGCTTTGAATTATTGATTTTTTTCTGACTTTCTTCTCTAATCCAGATCTCATGTAGGGTAGTTCTTCTATGCATGTGTGAATTTTGAAATTTTTTTAGCCATTTTGCTCGGTTTATCAATATCTATACGTAAGGCCATTTGGATGCATGTTAGGTATGTGTAATGTTGATGCGTCTTAGAGTACTTTTGAGTTTTTTTTTTCTTTTTTCGAATTTACTCTTTAAAATTTCCATACATAGAAGAAGCAATTAACCACTCAATTATAGCGGAGTTTTGAAAAACTTGCTATTTAGTTACGCAACTTGTTTGTCTTTTCAGCTCTTTAAACAACTTTTAATGCACGCTTCATCGTTTAGTCTACCATTTTATTTTTCAAGTTTTTATGCACACTTCACAACATCTCTGTTTTGCAACATCCTAAAAGCACATCCCTTCTGTCTCTTTTTGAATAATGTTTTTAAGTGGATGAGAAAATGGTGGCTCTAATTGCTCTCTGATTTCCACAATCCATTCCCTTCTGTCTCTTCTTCCACCAACTCTTTCTCCTTCCATCCACATTCATATTTAAATATAAATTTGTGGCTCTAATTGAGGGGTTGAGATGTGTGTGTGTGTGTGTACATGTATATATATACACACTCATATCATAGTGAAATTTCCATGTTCTTACAACATAGTTGTGGTAGTTAATCTTTCCTTAGCATATGAGGTATAGCATAATGAAGTGTTTGGTTGAAATATTGAAGATATAATGAAGTGGCGATTATTTATTTTGTCAACTTAGCTGTTTTCATATAGATAAAAATATACACTTTTATTATGTATTTTTGATATAGCATGGATTTTGTTTTCATTCTTTATGTTCTTGTACTGCCTAAATTTGTGAAATAGCGAAATGTTAATAGAGAATTTTAGAATTTATCATGGAACTGAATAAAAATGTTGGAATTGTGATTTCTCAATTATATTGAATATTTGCTAAATCATTGTTACTACTAACATAACGTGGTAACATATATAAAAATAAACTAACATCAAGATTAGTATTGTGCAGGTTGTGAACCCCGCTATACATGAATCAAAATCAATATTTGTAGTTATACATACTATCCACAGTCGCATGCAAAGCACGTGTTAAAAAACTAGTGTGCGCACACACACGAAAAAACATGTGTGTGAATGCATTCACAGGAAAGTTGGATGGAGTGAGTTGGGGACATGATGCAATATAAGCTCAACATAATATATCCCCGCTGTTAATCTCTCTGTATTTGGAACCTGTGGAGGTCTGAGGTTTGTTTTGTTTTGTTATCCGTCATCTTTTTATTTGTGTTTTAATGATTGTTGCATGCATGCATGCGCGGTGTGTATATTTAGTTATAGGTGTGGATATGTTGATATGAAATTTATTCTTAATCTCAAACACCTAAATTTCAAATGGTTGAACGGAAGGACTAAGAATAAATCAAATGGTAAATAATAGTTCAAATATAATATCTTGTGTAAATTTTGTGTCACAAGACCCTTTTCAAACGTAACTAGATCATCATATCAGTTACCGAGTGACCTAGTGATAGGAAACTTAATAGGTTTAATACAATATTTTGCTTGGTGTACTATTACAAAGAGCAACTATGGTTGTACCATTAAATGCTTAACTGTTCATATTTTCGTCAACTACTACTGTAACAATTACAGTTAAAGATTTTGATCATAATGGTACGTAAACTATATCAGCTGTACATGGTTTTAATACACTATTTCACCCCCCCCCCCCTTTCAAGTGTGTACTAGTATCGTAGGCTCGAAAAATAATGCACCACACGTGTTATAATATGTGCATGCATGATTTGTCTATAAAAAAATAAATTAATTTGTGAAAAAATATCTACGATAAAAATCAGTTAACAATAATAATGTATATAATTGATAAAACATGCAAAAAGGATTTAAAGCTTAAAAATAGGATGATTAACCATCATAAATAGTTACAATAAGTGTTAATGAATTTGTTAACAGTCAACAACAAATATGTAAGTGGTTACAGCTGAAGGTTATAACGGTGATAACCACCATCACACGACACTCTTATTTTTACATCTGGCTACTTAATTTTTTTTAACCCTGTTACTTTACTTTTTGACAGATTTTGTATTGATTATTATACATCTACGCAAACTACATCAAGGTCATGAGATAATTTAGAGTGTTGAGTTCAAGTAAAGCAGAACTACTACGAAAATATGATGTTGAAAAATAAAGCTCAGTGCGGTCAACTTAATTAAATAATTATGACTAATGGTTATTAGTGTTATATACTTGTTTTTAGAAATTGATCCTTATCTCGATAAGATAATCATTTATTTAAAAGTTGTTTTTTAATGAAGTTCAAAATGGTACTTAATATTAGGTGATTAGTACATATGTATGCCATTGTGAAATCAAAGTACAAATGTTTATCAAATTAAAAAAGGCAAATTATAGTCTTTGAGATTTTTTTTTTTTTTTTTTTTTTTTGGATAAGCATAAATTAGCAAGTGATTATCGATACAAAAAGAGCAAAGATGAATTTAACATCTAGCACCAGTGGTCTAGTGGTAGAATAGTACCCTGCCACGGTACAGACCCGGGTTCGATTCCCGGCTGGTGCACCTTTTTTGCACCAAGTACTGGGCTAGATGTCCAGAATTCTAAATTTTTGTTTGGTCTAAAAGCGCACACTTATAAAACCGTTGTACATACGATTTGAAAGTAGATTCAATGATAACAAGAGCATAAATGTAACATCTTAGTATACATAATTGAATAAATTTTCGTTAATTTGGCCTATTTGATACATAATTGAATAAATTTTAGCTTCTTGTCCTTATGAATATTTTTTTTTTGTTAATTTTGTCCTTAACAATATTTTCCTGTAATAATGTAATATTGAAACCATCAGAAAATGCTGACCCTTTTTGCTTGGTCTAAAAGCACACTTATAAACCCGTTGGACATAAGATTCGAAAGTAGATTCAATGATAACAAAGAGCATAATTGTAACATCGTAGTATACAATTTGCATCTTCCGGTCCATCTTTTTCAATCATGTATAAATAAAAATGCAACTAAAAATTTAACATAAATTCTGTAATCGAGTTACCTGGGGATTGAAAATATCATCACTTTGACACAGGCTCTGCTTAATTCACTTATACATCTCACTTCAAACTCCGCTACTTTTTTTTTTTGGTGACAACTTTTTTATTTTCCTGTTTTATATTTAAGCAAATGGCATCAGCACCGTAAGAAAATTTTAATTGACTGTAATTTACAGTGTTGAGATGAAGTAAGGCATAACAACAGCAAAAAAACATAAAATTGTTGCAAAACAAATCGGTGCTCCAACGTTAAAATATACGAAGCTATGTCGAAATTATAATACGATAACTTGTTAATTTGGCCTCTTTTTTTTTCACCATAGTTTTAAAAGGTAGTCCTGGATCAATTCTGTTAGTGCGAATGCAATCTATTGGAGAAATTAAATTCTCGAGCTTTATTGTATCTTTGAGGTGAACTTGCTATAACTCAGACCGTCCACTTTTTTAATTAAACGATGGTGATTGAAGCTATCATCTTAAAAAAGTGTTGTAATCAACCCGCTTAGTAGCAAACTTCACAATAAACATCTTCGAATCAACCATTGTTTCATCGTGCTACAAAAACTATTATCCAACATGGAATGAGTACTAGTTCGCTCCTCTGCAATTGAAGACTATTGCTGCAGCAATGTCACAACTCGTATTAATGGGAATTAAATTCATTCGATTGATAGGAAAAATAAAATAAAAGGATTTTCGAACATATGGCATGGGTCGATGTTCATGAAACCATTTACAGTGGAAGTGCTACTGGGGACTGGATTTATGCACATGCGTGGTCTGCGATGATGAAGTCTTGTTTGCCTAGTTCTGTCAACCTTTTCAGTATTTAGCACGAAGGCGACAACACTGACATTGGTTTATGGAATTCGTTGGGTTTGCAATTTTACAAAAAGAAGCATATGTAAGTTAGATGGCGTAAATGCTAAGCAAAAAAGATCGTGTTTGCAGTAAGCACTAGGGTCACGTGGGTGTAGTGGTGCATGGAAGCTTATTGTGGGAAATGATACACCAGCTGGTGCACATGAGAGGCAAGACATTGAAGAAAAAAACTGAAGGAAAAAAAGTCAAAAAGCAAAGAAGGGAATAAAATCACTGGAAAATTGTTGTTAGAAAAATAAAATATTTGTGAAAAACGGAGTACAGTGGATAAGCTTATAAAACTTTCACATATGAATGTCAACATATGCACGGGAATAACACGATTTACTTGATAATAAGGAGTGGCGCGAGTGGCGTTTCTTATTTTTTCCCAAATTGAAGAAAATGATGAAAAAACGTCGTACCTCATATTACCAAAATCGATCACCAAAGTATTAACGATTAGAAACATACAATAGAGTTTTGAATCTCTTTGTCCGCCCGAGATCTAGTCGATGAGGTCCTTTTCACGTTTGGACAGAATGTTTCCATTTATAACATATATTTTTCTACAATTTTTTTATTATACTCTATCATTTTCAATTTCTAGCATGTCGCACGGATTTTCTGCTTGTGCTTAGGCAGGGTTTGTGGTAATCTTTTACTATGTTCTCATTTTGACGCGTCTAACGCATCACGAACAGGAATGGAGGGACTGGCCCGCTCATATGAATGAATATTTCCAGTCTGTTTGTGATCAGTTAGGGTATTAATTACTAATTTTTATTTATTTAAATTTCTATAATTAATAACTGCGAATGAGATCCGTTTGCGATCATTTTTTTGCTTTGAGATCGTATCAAAGCGCTTCATATTGTGGGGTTGGTTTGAACTGAATCCTAGCAATTTATAATTTATTTATTTTGCAGATTATTACCAAATATTATTTGTTAAAAAACAAAGAATTAACTAACAAACTGCAAATCAATTAAATTAAAAATCACAATTTAAATACTCGCTCAAGTACTTCGTTTGTAATGCAAAATCCATCCCTTGTCCACTCAACTTCCTCCGCTCTAGACTAACACCACCGTCCCAGCCGTTAGACCCTTCGACTTCAGTGCGGGATGTCATGAATTCGAAACTTGTGTAGGGTAATTCAAACGTATATTGACATACAGTTTTAACTAAGACCTGTAGTACTAGCACGTATTACTATTTAAGTATCGAATTTTAAATGCCCCATTTCGTTTTTGCTGAAAACCTTCCCTACTTTCTTTGTAGAACATATTCAATCCTTAATCGCGTTATTTACTGAAACATCTATGTGTCAAAGATAGCTAAACAATGTTAAGTTGCACATCACATAAATAGTTTTATTTTATCTAGGGAAAGTCTATTTGGACACAAGATTTTCCATTTGGCTTGTATTAATTTTTTTTTTTAATTATGTTTTGATGGGAGGAACATAACTTGTGGCTCTAACTGCTCTTTGATTTCCACAATTGATTACTTTTTTTTCTCCTTCCACTAATTCTCTCTTTCTATCCATCCATATTCTTATTTAAATATAAATTTGTGGCTCTAATTGAGGGGTTGAGATGGGTGTTGCATGTTGGGGTGTTGTATAGCGCTCATGTATGTATGTGTTATACATGTATGTGTATATATACACACACACACCCACATACACACACACATCATAGTGAAATTTCCGTGTTCTTACCAGACAGTTGTGGTAGTTCATCTTTCCTTAGCATATGAGATATAGCATAATGAAGTGTTTGGTTGAAATATTGAAGATATAATGAAGTGGACATGATTCCACTACTAAATATTAGAGTATCAAAGGCACAAAAAATTGTCTCTACAAATGTAAATAAGGGCATAATATTTACTTATACTGCCTCTAATATTATGAGAGGCAGTTTAATATAGGCCCCTTAACAAGGCGTCCCGCATAATATTTGCGTTGCTTTTCATGAAACCAGAACATAGTTTAATGCAAAAGCTGAGTCATGTACTAGTTCCCCTATTAGTGAAAACAAAGTGACAACATCACAGCACACCAACTTTTAGCAGACATCAGGTACATATACAATATTTTACCCAAAATAAACAAAAAAATTACATTGAGGCTTTGACAAGGGCATATTGTACAAGATGACTTTTATCATTCACGCAGAATATGATAAGGCAAGCATTGTCGGTAATACAAATTTTTTGATCAAACAAGTATATTGGTAAATACTGCAAACATGCCTCAAAATACGTACATGTCAAAAAGTGACTTCAAAAATGCTGCGCTTGCATTTAAAATTCTATTGCAAAGGATTCAAAATGAAGCTTATCTAGCTTACAGGCTCGCTCTTTTCCATTGCAACAAATCAACTCTCCAAGTTTGTGGTTAATATAGCTTTCCTGCAACAGGTACATAACATTTATCAACTCTCCATTATATTTAATTGAGTGTATACATAATTAAGCAACATAATCATTTTTTTGCATACTTATAATGCAAACAAATAAAAACATTATGACAATCTTCAAGACAATAATAATAGTCTGCACTTTTATATTGAAATAACATTTCAAATAAAACATGAGTAATCCTATCCTAATATTTTAGTTTAAGAAGATGTTGGCATCATGCATTAGTTTATGTAATCTTTAAGCGAGAGAGCAACTCTAAGCCAGTAAGGTGGCCTTTAAGTGAGCAATAACAATAATAAGCATTAAGGATAATATGTAGCATTCACAAAACAAATATGTGTAACTCATGAGGGAATATTGAGAAAATGCAGGTCTGTTGAGAATGATTCAGGTTAAGGCATGGTCCAACTACCATTTAAGGTAGATGCGGGTTCAATAAAACACCAGGGAAGCTAATATAGGTTCAACGAGGTAACTTGACAGGAGTAGCCAAAAGAAAGACAATAGAAGAAAAAGCAGCATAGCCAACGAAAACAATGCAGCCATTAAGGGTTGGAATTATTTACAAATAGTCAAAAGACTCAAAACAATGGATATAGCTTGAGAAAATTGAGTGGAGTACAATAGAAAGCTAGAGAGAAAAGGTCGCAATTTTTACACTTAATGGTAATGATGGTATTGATGAGCATCCAAATAATCTTGCTCCTTGAGTAAACGAAGGTGGTGCACTGATACTTATTTGTGTGATTGCAAAGTTCGATGGACTCGTTTAGCGGCTGCTTCTTGCTTGGCAGTCTCTTGTTTATCAGCAAATTTAAATAGATTATTTCTTTCACCACAACATTTTTGATTGACTAAGTATAACGCGTTTACAGATATAACAACTGCAAAGTTCTTATCGATACAAAAGTTAATACTTATGGTTGGTCCCTAAACATGAAAGGGTTCATTATCCGAGGAATGCAACACAAGGATCGTAATATGAGACGAAAAACATCCATAATTTAGAAGGATATTTATAGTACCTTTGCGGTGACATGAATGAACAATCATGCACATTTGATATGATTTCGGGTATATATTCTGTTAGCATCAATCCAAAATTTGACGACTTTTTCCGTTTACTGAAAGGTTTAACTGTTCTATTTTTTGAATCATTTGAAAATATTGAGAAAGTTATTTCTCAAATCTTCCACAACAGTTGCAAAAAAGAAGAGGGTCTTTTAGCTAATCCAGCGTAAAAATCATATGATGGTGTCGTTAAATTACTATTTGGTTAACTAATATTTATGGGATGGCTTGTAGAAATATTATGTGAAGCGGTTAAAGAATTTTGACGAAGGAACTAACCATATGGCTTTTTTTGTGTCCCACATCATAATTTTAACATTGCTCGTCAACTCTTAACTCTTTTATATAACGTATTTTGTTGACATAGTATTATTGACTCCTAATTAATTGAAATAAAATAAAATAAATTAATAATATATGTCTAATTGTAATATAAGTTCATCTAATATTGTAAACATTGCACAAATGAATAAAAAATGAGATATGATTACTATCATTTAAATAAAATAAACATTAGTTCCCAGCTTAGAGAGCTGAATATTGCAGAACATATTTTATTCTATAGATTGTTCTGCATGCTTGTTCAATGAAATTATTAGCACATACATTTATTGAGATTGTTAAAGGAAAAACAATGTGACATAAGCTTTGTTCATAATGAGTTACATAACATAATACTCGCCTTCTATTTTGGATTAGAATGAAATACAATGAACAACTATTAGTAAATGCCAGGTTCCTCGGGAGACTAATTTATTTCTATGTCAAATTCCTGATTCAGACCAACACTTTAAACATTCATAAACAATGTAACGAAAACAGCCTTTAATATACCAACCGAAATTGGTCCTCGCTTCTTACTCTTCCTTTTTTTTTTAAGAAAAATAAGTCGTATTTCTTAAGAGCAATGAACTCTGCATTATAATAATAAAAAATTTAACCTCACTTAAATCAACATTATAAAAAGTGTATAAAAACGCGCATGAGGCGCACCTCGAGGCGAGGCGTAGGCAAAAACGCATTGAGGCGCATCTCGTGAGGCGTTTTACCTTTGAGGTTTAAGCCTTAACCAATTGAGGCGTGAAAAGCGCAAAAAAAACATACGTCTCAGGGCCTCAATTGGCTAAGGCGTACGTATATAAAAAAACAAACTTGTTTATTTTCAAAGTATCGTATCTGCTTCTCACTTTTTCACTGTTTCGTTTTCTAGTCTATCGAGCAAATATTCAAAAATGAGAACGGAAAAGAAAAAAGATAATCGATTGTTGAAATTTCAAAATGGAATCACTTGATTCAACTGAAATCGAGCTCGATTTCAGTTAAGGAATCGAGCTTGATTCCAGTCAGCCCTTTTTTTTAATCTTTTTTTAATATTGTTTTTTTTTATGGTTTATTGTTTTTACTTACTGTTTGAGTGATGGAATCAAATGCTTTATGGTTTTTAAGTAGATGTTATTCCATATTAAAAATTAAGTATACATGTTGTGCTTTTTTTTTTAACCCGAAAGGCTTACGCCTCAACGCTTTGAGGCTTACGCCTCGCCTCACGAACCAGAAAACGCTTAACGTATGCCTTTTGCGTTTTGAAACATTGATTACAATATACATCGAGTAACGATTCAGTAATTTCGATATATTAAAATATACATTGAATTAAGATTTAACAATAAAATAATTATTTATATTGGATTTCGTCATAGAATTTGGACTTTTATTTGTCGTGAGCATAATTTGAATTTACTTCCAAATGGAATCTGTTCACAAGTTTATTTTCAAAATGAACGTTTGGTCTGATTTGGTTTTATTCGTATATGAGTTCGGGAATTTATTTGTAAAGAACTAATTTATTTATGTGAAAACATAATTTGAAAATGTAATCTCATTCAGTGTTTGAAACTTTGTTTTAAATGCTAATTTATTTTGAGTTTTGAATAAAACGGTTAAGTATAATTTATTTAAAAACCGCGATATTTGAAATTTAATCGTTGTGATTAAATTTGTTTTTATACATACCTTGTATTTTCATTTGAGAAGAAAATCTAATAGATGCGATATGATTTGATTTATTTGAAAATTAATATGAGTTGAGACTTATTTACGGGAAAAGGGCTAATTTAAATTAAAGTTAGTTTTGAAACTAGGTTGTTATTTAGTCTTAATATTTGAAATACATTGACGTAATAAAACAAATAAATGACTTGGCGAATAAAATACGCGTTTATGACGTTCACATTAATTTAATTTACCATTTTGTAATTGTTGAAATAATAACGTGTTTAAAACAAGTACAACATTGTTCATTTCAGTCGTATTTCTTTGTTTAGCCTAACATTATCTACCGTTCACTACTAATCTTCGTTCAACCTGTTTCTTTCGTTCAGCCCAACGTTTAAATCTAGCAAAATCTTGCTGAAGATTTGGCAACAGCAGCTAGAAATAGTGTGCTGAAGTTTATTGCCAGTTGTCCTTACTTATCTGAAAACACACCAGAATGAACTGCTGCCAACGCAAAAATCAAAAATTCCACCTCCCTCACTTCATTTTGTCAAATAATATATATTAATGTCCGTTTGTCCAAATAACAGAGTGGAAGCTAGTGCTTATGCTTCTCATTCCATCAATTACCATGGGTTAGTAATTAGCTTTATTTCTATTACGTAAAATAGTCAAATACTTTGTATTTATAGTTTCTACACACCTTGTGAAAATCTACTTCAATTTATTGTAGAATTTTCAAGCACAATCGTATTCTTGCCTAATGGAAATGCTAACACATTAAATCATTTAACAAAATAGTGGGAACGAACGAATGCACGATGAAACGTGGGAAATGGTCGAGAGAAGAGGAAATCAATTCATGGTGAATGGTCAACCGTTTACAGAAATGGCTTCAATACATATTGGTTGCATTGTTATTATGGCTATGGCGGTAAGTCGAGTCAAGTCGAGTTGATAAAGGTCTAGTTAGTCGACTAGTCGATTAGTCATAGGCTAGTCGTAGACTAGTCGACAAATATATTGCTGCCACCAAATTTTTTTCAATTATAATATATTGCTACCAAAAAATATATTTCCACTAAACAAAGAAAATAAACAAAGGATGCATAGAATTTAATAAAGTGCAAGTTGCAAGATGGCGTTGCAGGTTCAGGGTATCGATCGACTTTCGATCGAAGCTTGGGTTCGAAGTTTTTTTTTGTTCGATAATCGATACTCAATCCTTTTCAATTCAAAAATTTTGAAATGACTTTCGATCGATTTCTTATTTGATCGATACTAGGTATCGATCATTTTCTGCTGTTTTTTTATTATTCGATACAGGTATCGATAACTTTCAGTTTTTTTCCTGCTTGATGTATTGATAATTGTAGGGGTACGGATTTTTTTTCTTTTCTAAAATATGCCAATACCAAACCAGTCGACACTAATAACAACCTAGTCGACTCGACTAGTCAATTAGTCAACTAATTTCTATTCAAACACCTGAAATTCATACAAAAAGCAAGCCGAGACTTCATGTCGATTGTTTGATCTTGATTAGTCGACTAGTCCGACTAGTCAAGCGCCGTGATAACAGTGATTGGTTGATGATATTGGCAGTGGATCAATCTACAAAAGCTAAAGTTTCCGAAGTATTTCAACAAGCTTCAACAACCGGTTTAACAGTGTGTCGGACATGGGGTTTCAATGATGGACTATGAAGAGCACTTCAAAAATCTCCTTCCACTTATGACGAGAATGTTTCCAAGGTAATGACTAACAAATATAATTTGTTCAAATATACTATGATATCAAAGATCTCGAGTTCAACTCTCGAGATCAACACTGACATTAGCCTAAAAACTATGTGAGAGCAAAATATGAAATGCAAATAACAGGGTTAAGGTGGTAGATGCTGGATGTGCATCAGTGCACGCTGCATGCATGAAATATCTGGAAACATATCATGTAACTAAAGCATATTGTATAACTTGTAGGCACTAGATTTTGTAGTGAATGAAGCAAGGAAGCATAAGATCAGACCGATCATACCTCTTATTAATAACTGGGATGCATATGGCGGAAAATCACAGTATGTGAAATGGGGGAACAACGTTTCTGGCTTGAACTTAACCTCCGACGATGATTTCTTTATGGATGGATCAAACCATCAAAGGTACTACAAAAATCATGACAAAGTAACACTCAATTCTTCTTTAACCAAATCTTAATGTTATAACTGTAGCATAACTTTTACCATTACTGCTAACAGACAATTCTAAATAGAGTCAATACCATATCCAATCTTAAACTGTTAATAGAAAGTTGATTAAAGTCATAATTAAACTGTTTCTATTATTGTACAGCTCGAAGAGGTGTGCGTACACAATTAATAAGACCAGGAATAATTGCTCATGTATATTTCCTGTTTTCACTGCATGAGACAATAAAGCCAAGAATAATTGCTCATGCATATTTCCTGTTTTTACCGCATGAGATAATAAGGCTAGGAATAATTGCTCAAAGATATTTTTGTTCTTTTGCCTATTTATTGCTTTGTATTTGTCAGTACTGTATGAATGAAATCTTTCACAATATCTCTTCTTCTCTACATGGTATCAGAGCTCTTCTAAACACTCACAAATAAGTGCTGCCATGTCTCAATAATTCTACAAATCAAAATCTCCTTGCAGCTGCTACCATAACCCCTTCTCAACTCAATTTTCAGATTCCTCCTATTAGCATCAAACTAGACCGAGAAAATTATTCACTGTGGCGTACAACAATCATTTCAGCCCTTGAGACCTTCGATCTTGAATCCTTCGTCTTATCTTCTAATTCCCCACCCGAGTTTCTTCCCACTCCAGATGGTGCTGTGTCCACCATTCCAAATCCGGCATTTCTCGATTGGAAAAAACGGATCGTTTTGTCTTGCTTTGGATCAAATCAACCCTCTCTGAGCGAGCTCTGTCAACTGTTGCTCGCTGCTCCACCTCTTACACGGCATGGCTTGCTCTTGATCGCTCTTTCCAAGCGCAAACTAGGGCCCGTCGCATGGCCATGAAGACTCAGATTCAGTCGCTTTCCAAAGGAGCATTACCCATGATCGAATATATCGAAAAGAAGCGCGCCATTGCTGATTCTCTTGCTGAGAATCTGCATCCAGTTTCAGATGAAGATCTCATCAGTCATATCCTTGCAGGCCTGGACTCTTCCTATGCTCCATTTGTCACTGCCTTCATGATTAATTCTGAAAATTCCTCTGTCGATGATCTGGTTGGACTCCTGCTTCAGGAGGAAGCTCGCTTGGATCATGAAACTACCCGCCAGGCTGCTGCTATTCTTCCTACTCCCACGGTGCCTCCATTAGCCAACACTACATCCCGTCAATCAAATCGTTCTACCCCACATAACACATATCAAAGCTCTTTCCCCTCCAATTTCCGTGGTGGTGATCAGCGAAGACGTCACCTTCAATGCCAGATATGTGGTCGTAAAGGACATGAAGCCATTGATTGTTGACATCGAGCTAATCAAGCAGATTATCCATCTCGTCGTCCCAATCCTAGAGCTCGGAATCGGCAGGCCAACATTGCAAATTTCAACAGTCCATCTGCCTTGGACCCTTCATGGTACTTCGATTCGGGTGCAACTGATCATGCCTCTCCTGATGTGGGCAAATTGACGATCTCTGATGACTACAATGACGACGACAAGCTTCAAGTTGGTAACGGTAACCAATTATCTATCTCTCATATTGCATCTCATTCTTTACCTAATTTGTGTTTGCCAACCGTCTTAGTTGTCCCTGCCTTAACCAAAAATTTACTATCTGTATCCAAATTAACTAAAGATAACAATGTTTACATGGAGTTTTGGCCTCATTTTTGTTGTGTTAAGGATTTTCAGGGCAGAATCATCCTCCAAGGGCGAGTAGATAATGGTCTTTATAGGTTGTCAGTACCTCCTAATAACCGGAAGATGGCGTTGACTGGTGTTCGAACCTCCTTGGTTGGTTGGCACAATAGGCTTGCACACCCTCATCAACATCTCCTGCGGCGTCTTGTTTCTGATTTCCAGCTTCCTGTCACATCAAATAAACCTCCCACAATGTGTGAGCCATGTCAGTTAGGCAAAAGCCATAGATTTCCTCTTTTAAATTCTCATGTTTCATATGTTAAACCTTTTGATTTGGTGTATTCTGATGTTTGGGGTCCATCTCCCTTATTTTCAATTAATGGAAATCGTTATTTTGTTCTTTTTATTGATGATTGTTCTAAATACGTTTGGATATATTTTCTTTCTCACAAATCACAAGTTTTATCTACATTTATCCAATTTCGTTCGATGATCAAAACACAATTTCAGTGTGACATTAAACGACTTCAAACAGATTGGGGGGGTGAGTATCGTAATGTATCCGCTTTTCTAAAAATATGTGGAATTGAACATCGTATCTCATGTCCATATACACCCGAACAAAACGGTGTCGTTGAGCGACGGAATCGCATCATCGTTGAAAAGGGTCCAGCACTCTTAGCTCACTCCTCCCTTCCAAAACAATTTTGGGAACATGCTTTCAAAACTGCTACATACTTACATAACAGAACCATCACACCACTACTTGCCTACAAATCACCATACACCATTCTCTATCATAAAAATCCCGATTACACCTTCCTCAAAACATTCGGATGTCTATGCTATCCTTTCCTTCGCCCATATAACTCTACCAAAATGGATTTTAGATCATTGCCATGTACCTTTCTTGGTTATAGTACATCTCACAAGGGATACCTCTGCTATCACAAGCCTACGTCTCGATTGTATGTGTCTCGATATGTGGTTTTCAATGAATCAATCTTCCCATATGCCTGTGATTTTCAATGCGTAGTTCCTCCATCATCTAGGCCAGCCCAGGAATGTGTCAACACCAGCCTTCTTGATCATCTCACCTCAATCGACACTACACCATCACCGCCTCCTAATTCTCTACAACCTCCAATACAAACTGCTCACACTCCCATTCCTCAACATACACCGTCACCACCTCCTAATTCTCCACAACCTCCCATACAAACTGCTCATACTAACACTCCTCAACATACTTCATCACCGATATCCACATCTCCAAATCCACCTTATCAACGTCCCACTCTCAGCTCACAAGACAAACAATCATATCCTCGTCATTACCGTCCAACAGAAAATAACCAGCACTCCATGGTTACTCGAGCCGCCACAAACTCCCTCAAACCGAAAGCTTTTTTATCCTCCATCTCCATTGACCAACAAACAGAACCCCGCACCGTTTCTCAAGCCCTTCGTATCCCATGTTGGCAAACCGCAATGAAAGCGGAATTTGATGCACTTATGAGAAATAGAACTTGGTCACTTGTTATTCCTCCTTGTAATGCTAATGTTGTGGGTTCTAAATGGATTTTCAGAATTAAAAGACGGTCTGATGGATCGATAGAGCGTTACAAAGCTCGCTTGGTGGCGCAAGGATTTAGTCAAGAGTCCGGTCTTGATTTTTTTGAGACCTTCAGTCCTGTAATTAAGCCTACAACAATCCGTTTGGTGTTGTCCATTGCGCTCTCTCATGGTTGGTTGGTTCGTCAATTAGACATTGACAACGCTTTCTTAAACGGTGATCTGTCAGAAGTAGTTTACATAGTCCAGCCACGTGGTTTCGAAAACCCTTCTCTGCCCAACCATGTATGCAAGCTACACAAAGACTTATATGGGCTTAAGCAAGCGCCTAGAGCATGGTTCACTAAGCTGAAAACTTATCTTGTCTCACATGGGTTTAGAGCTTGTCAGTCTGATACTTCTTTATTTGTGAGTGTCACTCCTTCAGCTACTATCTATGTGCTAGTGTATGTTGACGATTTAATCGTCACGGGTAGCAGCCTTTTTTTGGTTCAGCAGTTCATCCAAAACCTCCATCAGTGTTTTGCTCTCAAAGATCTTGGTGAAATTTCTTTCTTGGCATCAAAATTCAGCAAGACAAAGCAGGTATCACACTTTCTCAAGAGGCCTACATCAATGATATTCTAGCTCGTTGCAAAATGCAGGATGTTAAACCCATTTCTACCCCGGCAGATCCATCCTCCAAGCTTGAACTAGCAGGTGAAGCATTCTCTGATTCTAAGCTTTACCGACAGGTTGTAGGTTCTCTTCAGTATGCAACCATAACCCGCCCCGACATAGCTTATTTCGTCAATCGGGTATGTCAATATATGCATGCTCCGACAACATCGCATTGGCAAGCCGTGAAACGGATATTACGCTATCTCAAAGGAACTATTACTCACCATCTGCACTTTCAGCCTACCAAAGCAACATCACTTCTAGCATATTCTAATGCAGGATGGATGTCAGACTCTGATGATAGTCGTTCTCAGTATGGATTTGCTGTTTTCCATAGTACTAATCTAATCAGTTGGACATCTTGGAAACAACGGGTTGTAGCCCGATCAAGCACGGAGGCGGAATATCGGTCACTTGTGTATACTTCAGCTGAGCTTATCTGGATTCAACAACTTCTTAGAGACCTTAATGTTTATCTTCCAGACCCGCCTACTCTGCTATGCGATAATGTAGGTGCTTTGTTCATGTCCAAAAATCCGGTCATCGGTACACGCTCAAAACACATCCGACCGGATTTTCACTTCGTTAGAGAGCAAGTTGAAGCTGGTGATCTTCGTATCAGTCATGTTTCATCTGTTGATCAGCTGGCGGATGTCTTCACCAAGCCTTTAAGCAAAGATCGAATATCTCAGTTACGCTCCAAGCTTCAAGTTCGTCCCTCGCTTGAGCTTGCCGAGGGGTAATAAGACCAGGAATAATTGCTCATGCATATTTCCTGTTTTCACTGCATGAGATAATAAAATCAGGAATAATTGCTCATGCATATTTCCTGTTTTCACTGCATGAGATAATAAGGCCAGGAATAATTGCTCATGTATATTTCCTGTTTTCACTGCATGAGACAATAAAGCCAGGAATAATTGCTCATACATATTTCCTGTTTTTACTGCATGAGATAATAAGGCTAGGAATAATTGCTCAATTATATTTTTGTTCTTTTGCCTATTTATTGCTTTGTATTTGTCAGTACTGTATGAATGAAATCTTTCACAATATCTCTTCTTCTCTACAACAATCGAGTCAAAGTTACAGCCCATAACTAAAATAAAGACACGACTCTCTCTGCTTAATTATTACAAATAGTTGTATCATCACTTTAAAGCATGCAACATGCGATGCACTTTGTTAAGACACTGAATTTCACGCGTATTTTTTCAAAGGCTAAGTGACCATTGTTAACCCCAATTATCTTAATGAATTTAAATAAAAATAGATCAATTCTAGCACACGAATTTGACATGGCTGCTAGCAATGTACTAACGTGGTCAACTGCCTTCTATTATATCCATCATTTTGCAATAAACATAGAAAAAGGAAGCTCACTTTATATTCCAACAATTTTAGTTTAATGATTTAACGTACCGATAGACTTTCCAATTTTGTCCATTTTTTCTTCATCATGTGATCATCGATGCATAGTTGATAGAAAGTAGATTGTAATCTCTTGCCGAGCTACTTAGGTACTAAATTAACCTAGCATCCTTTGGAACAATGCATAATCCGTCTTCCGTGAATTCTATCTTTTCTTTGCTTAACTTGCCTCACCGTGGTTTGTTGTACCCACATCTATTTCTTCTCAGTAATCCTAAAAATAATAATCGATGTGGTGTTCACTTCCCTTGTACACAGTATATAGAATTCAGAATAATAACTAATGTAGCACAAAGCATTATTTCAAAAGATCACCATTTTTCACATATGATATTATCTGAATTTGAATGATTTCCCATTTTTCCTCACTGGCATATGAATAATAACCAAATAAAGTTATACAAATCAACGGAAAATACCGATAATCTATAATTTGCTCTATTTCGAGTGCACGATTGACATTTTATTCTTCTGAAGAGACATGGAGAGCATAAACTAATCAAAGTGGATCTCGTATTCAAATCTTTATCATTAAGCCTTAGATGATTACATATCCATCATTCATTAACAAAATTAACTGCAAAAATGAATATATAATAGAATGTGGAAATAGAAATTTAAGCATAAAGAAAGAATAAACTAAATAGAACTTTCTCTTTAGATCAGATATGGCATTCTAGCCAAGTTAAATCAATCTCTTCTCATTCTACTTATTAATTCTGTTTTAATTCAAAATTCAATATCGACATCTCTTCCATCAATGCTATTTTTATTGCTTTTGTTAAATATCTATGTCTCTTTTCAAAATAATCCACTCCAAAATTTGAGTAACTCTTATATACCTGCATACTAATATTAGACCCAAAAAAGTAATCAGATATATTAAAAAAAAAAAAAAGACAAAACAAACTTTCTATGTAAGCTTTGAAAGCATAGCTGTACCCACCACATACTCTAGCTAATTTGCACATGAAAAATGCAACACTTATGAAATCCAACCTTCAAGATGGAGTTAATGTCAATCCCAAATAGTTCGGTATAGAAGGTTGCAGCCAGTACAATAATTTTTACCTAATAGAGACTTATGTTATCTAGTATCAACAGTATAACATACACGATATGTAAATATAGCTTTCTTTTTTGTATGATTTCAAGGTCAAAAATCAATAGTCTACTGTGCTAGCTTTAAAACTATAAAAAGGACAAAACTGGAACCGTTATATGGCAAAAATTAACATAAGTTGTAATATATTTGGCATTTATGCACTATATATTCTACGTGCTAGCTTTAGAGGTACAAAAATGATAAAAATTGGACAGTTGTATGCCAGAAATTAACATAAGTTGTAATATATTTAGCATTTATGCACTATACATTCTACTATGCTAGCTTTAGAGCTATAAAAATGATAAAAATTGAACAACTATATGCGAAAATTAACATAAGTTGTAATATATTTAGCATTTATGCACTATATACCAGGCCATTTTTTATTTTATTGCCATGTGATACTTGTTCCATTGAACAGTTTTGTACTTAATAAACTATGTTCTATGTATTAATGAAGAATTACACTGGTTCCTTTTCGTCACGTATAGCATGTCATAGGAACTAATACCCATTTAACTTCAAATTTATAGACATGCTTATATAATTTTAAAGAGATTAATTATTTGACAAAACAACCTTTGGTTTACTAATTGGGCAACCAATACATGAATGAAGGCAGAAATACAGTCATTGTGCTAAGCCCGAATAGACTTGAGTTAGATTATATGTGCATAACCACTAAACAGTGTAATACTTTAGCTGTAGAGGTATTATGATAAACAAACTTATCTAGGACCATAACAGAAATAATATTCAGGAATTGGTCTAACATAATCAAATTTGAATAGTTTGATAGGTTCAGGGTGTTTTTAATTGGATACAACTTACATTCAGTAATTAAAATCCATTTGCCAACATTTTGAAAACTAAGAAAAGGTAATTAGATAATTAACATTTATACAAACAACTCATGTGCACACGTCAAGACACAAGACACACTTATAACCATTAAAGGAAAAAAACAACAACATGTGAAGTCAGCCAACGCCCATGGAAGAAGAAGAAAGCATGCATTTTTTGTAAGAAACAGGATGATTGTTGTTCAATCATTGAGGTACTTTGTTTCAACACTTACAATATACACATAAAATGATTAAAAACTATTGCATAATCAGTAAGTCATATTAAAAATCAAAATCATGACGCAAAATTCTAATTCTAACTTTATTATTAAAACAAACAAATTAGTAACTAGGGTTTTACCGATAAACATAGTAGAAAATTATAGCGGTATTATAAACGACCTGCATACCTCCGATGTTAGTGAATTCAGGATTGAAATAAAGTACAAAGATTTCAAAAAAAAAAAAAAAAAAAAAAACAGATTGAAGCAGAGAGAAAATCTTGATAGATTTGAAGGAACGAACACAAGGAGATTAATGGGAGCGTGGGAATAATTGCATTGCCAAAAACGAGATAAAGCATGCAAAAGAGGGCACTGCCAAATTTCTACCATCAGAAGAAATGGATTGTTAGATCAGAGGCGGTTTGCTTTGCCCTTGTAAATAATAGCAGAGGCTACTTTTGCTTCTGCCTCTGTTGAGTGCAGGGGCAGACGTATTCGTCCGCTGAAATATTTAATAAAGGTGGACACAATTTATGCCCTTAATAAATTATAATTAGGGGCCCAAACAGATTTTAGCCTCTAATTTAGTGTCACTAATACTTTGAAAATTGGTAGTGTTTGTTTTGTCAACTTAGTTGTTACCATATAGATAGAAATGTATTGGTAGTGTTTGTTTTGTCGACTTAGTTGTTACCATATAGATAGAAATGTACACTTTTAGCATGTATTTTCGATTTAGCATTGATTTTATTTTCATTCTCTATGTAATCGTACTGCCTTAATTTGTCAACTTATTTGTTACCATATAGATAGAGATATACACTTTTAGTCTGTATTATTGATATTGCATCGATTTTATTTTCATTCTCTGTGTTCTCGTACTGCCTAAATTAGTGAAATAGTGAAATGTTAGTAGGGAGTTTTAGACTTTATTATAGAATTGAATAAAAATGTTGGAATTGTAATTACTCAATTATATTGAAATTTGCTAAATAATTGTTACTGTTAATACAACGTGCTAATATATATATATATATAAAAATATAAAAATAAACCGACTAATATCAAGATTAGCATAGTGCATGCTGCAAACCCATTATAAATGTATCAAAATAAATATTTGTAGTTATACGTATTATCCGCAGTGCCGGCCCTGAGCAATTTTTTTCAGACACAAAGCTTACAAAGAAAACTGCAACATGAGGCCCTAACCAAATTTAGCAGGCACGGAATGGACTACACTGGATTTGAACTGTGGTTGGAGGCAAGAAAAGCACAAGTTCTACCACCAAGCCACTGTAATTTCACATTTGAACAAGGAAATACATGGTATCACTATCGTTTCAATCAAAGCTTTGAGGCCCCCTCCTCCCTTTTCCGGACTTGAGGCCCTAGGTGGCCGTCTAGTTTTCCTGACACTAGGGCCGGGCCTGCACAATCGTATGCAAAACGTGTTCAAAAAACTAGTGTGTATATTTGTAGTTAAAAAAACACAATATTTGTAGTTATAAGTATTATCCACAATCGTATGCAAAACGTGTTAAAAAAACTAGTGTGTATATTTGTAGTTAAAAAAACACAATATTTGTAGTTATAAGTATTATCCACAATCGTATGCAAAACGTGTTAAAAAAACTAGTGTGTATATTTGTAGTTAAAAAAAACACGTGTACACAAATATATATATATATATATATATATATATATATATATATATATATATATATATATGCAGAGCCGGTCCTGAGACTTATTATGCCCAGTGCGATATACTTAATAATGCCTCATGGTAAAAAAAAATTGACAATGATACTAAATAATATTCATATTGTAAGGAATTAATATTAGAAAATTCAATACTGCAATTGCGAGTTGATGATGCATGCATTATAAATAAAAATAACGTGGTTATAATGCAAAAAATCATAAATAATAAGTATAAATATGAAGAAATTTTACATACAAGATTTGAACTATTTCAATTACCAGAAATATACATTTGCTTCTTTTGTACAACTAGAAAGCTAGCACTGCATATATCTGCTATATCATTAATTCCTTCATTCACCGCAGTCTCATTTTCTACTATTTCGCCGGAATTCCATGTTCAAAATCACATAAGACTGGTCTGTATTATCAATCAAATCTGTCGTTTTGATAAATACTTGTTAAGCGACCCTCCTATTTCAAACCAAAGAAAACAGTAAATAAAATATTGAAATGCTTTCATCTAACTAATATACCACCAAAGAAAACAGTAAATAATTTACTACACATGTAATGCTTCCATCTAACTATTCAGTACAAGAGACATTATTCATTTAAATTAAGTGTTATACCTATTTTGTCGAGCTTGTGATAAAGTAACTACAACCTGACGTTCTAGCAAAAATAATTCTTTAACATACTGGATTCACAAACTTCACGGAGAGCAAATTCCTTTGAGAACATTGGTGGGATTCAAGCTTGGTGCAAGTTGTGTTTCATCATCCAGTTTACCTTTTTTTTTTTTTTCCCCTAACAAACAAACAACAAAGCATACATCAACTGTACAAATAAAAATTAGTGCAACTGAAAACAAACACGTATGAACGATTATATACATAAAAAAAACTTCTAGATCGACAGTAACAATCACTCATATCTTGAGAGCCTCACTAAATCTCAATTCCTACCCGAATGATCTCTAGTTTGAACCAAAAATTAAACTAAATAGGATAATTTAAAAATTAGGGAAACCTATTTCAAACATCAGATCTGAGATGTCAAATTGCTTCCCGCGTGTCCTATTGCCTCTTGCGTTCTTCTTGCTCACGTCGGTTTCTGCGCTTCCTTCTCCCACGTGCGCGCTGTTGAGTTTCGCGTTTCGGCAGCCTTCGTTCCCTTTTTTTTTTTTTACGATGTCCGCTTTTTTGTGGAATTTTTATGCCTAAGGTGGATGCTGCCCTGTGCCCAAGCCCCGTTTGCACTGGGCCAGGGCCCGCTGTGTATGTATGTATATGTTACATGCTCTATGACACCCTATTTTCGGGCATTTCAGTTGCCTCTTAAATTTGGGATACTAATTTATATTTAAATAAGTTAGTGAAAAGAAAGTATGTATATGGTAAAAAGCAAGTGGAAATATGGGTGTTGCTTTGTTTGAAGTGTTAATCATCCTACACACCGGGAGGGTGTGTGTGACTGCGTGCACAAGGAAGTTGGGTGGTGGGAGTTGGGGACATGATTCAATATAAGAACAACACGATATATTGGAACCTGTGGAGGCCTGAGATTTGTTTTGTCCCTCATGTTTTTATTTGTGTTTTAATGATCGTTGCATGCATGTGCGGTATGCATATTAAGTTATGGGTATGGGTATGTTGACATGAAATTTACACTTAAACGCAAATCTAAACTTTAAACGGTTGAATATAAGGACTAAGAATAGATCAAATGGTAAATAATAGATCAAGTATAATGTTTTGTATAAATTTTGAGTCTAAAGATCCTATTCATGAAGTCATTGTATCATCAATTACTGAGTGACCTAGTGATAGGAAACATAATACCTTTAATACACATTATTGCTTGTTGTAATTTTACAAAGAGCAACTACGGTTGTATGATTAGCTGCTCAACTGTTCATATTGTAAATTGTAATCAACTACTACTGTTACAATAACACTTAAAGATTTTGATCATAATGATACCTAAACCATATCAGCTGTACCTGGTTTTTAATATACTATTTCACAAAAAAAGAAAAGAAAAGGAGAGTGTATTAGAAATGTAGGCTTGAAGAATAATGCACCACACGTGTTATAATATGTGCATGCATGATTTGTTTATAAACAAACAAATTAATTTGCGAAAAAAAATCCAGGATAAAAATCATTTATCAATAATGATGTATGTAATTGATAAAATATGCGTAAAAGATTTAAAGATTAAGAATATGCTGATAAACTTCCAACCCTGTTGCTTTAGTTTTTGACAGATTTTGTATTGATTGTTATATATTTACGCAAACGGCATTAAGATCATGAAATAATTTAGAGTGCTGAGCTCAAGTAAAGCATAACTACTACGGAACTATGATGTCGACAAATAAAGGTCACTGTGGTCAGCTTAATTATGACTATTGGCTATTAGTATTATGTACTTGTTTTAGAATTTGACCCTTACCTCGATAAGATAATCATTTAGTTGTTTTTTTTTAGTGACGTTCAAAATGTCAATGAATATTAAGTGATTAGTATGTATGTGTGTATGTATGCCAATGTGAAATCAAACTACAAATGTTTATCAAAATTAAAAGAGCAAATTATTGTCTTTAAGGGGTTTTTTTTTTTTTTTTTTTTTCCCCTTTTTTATTTTTTCCTTTTGTGGATAAACATAAATTAGCAAGTGATTGAAATCGATACAAAAAGAGTGAAGATTCGTTAAACATCAAGCACCAATTGTCTAGTAGTAGAATAGTATCCTGCTACGGTACAGACCCTGTTTGTTGGTGCACCTTTTTGTTGATTTGGCTTGTTTTTCACTCGGTTCTTTGCTTATATTTACTGTAACTCAAACCGTCCGCTTATTTAATTAAACGATGGTGACTGAAGTTATAATCTTAAAAAAATGTTGTGTTCAACCAGCTTAGTAGCAAACTCCACTATAAACTGTTAAAATTCAAACTCTCACATGTGAAAAAGAAGTTTGGCAGGTGAGTAAACAAAAATTGGCTGCACATGTGAAAAGAAGAAGCCGCTGACTACAATGATGTAAGAGATGATGTCAAGCAACATGCATGTATGCCTATATATATATGCAGATTTATGTATGCTAATATGTACCAAAAGCAAAACAAAGCAACAAGAGAGAAAAAGAAAAGAGCTGAAGCTCTAGAGTGATAAAGAGAAGTTTGTCTCTTATTTATGAGAAAAGCAAGTGGTATCAGAGCGAAGGTTCCGTTCACGGCGAATATGATGCAACAACAAACCCCAAAGTTGACGACTACAAATTACGGGAACTGTAGTAACCAAATGAAGGTATTACTCGGTCCTTACGATAGTTGGGATATTGTCTGAAAAGGATACATCGAACCTGCAAATGCAACTGCTGAAGTACGTTTATCCAATGATGAGAAGAAGGCGTTGAAAGAATCCCGGAAAAAAGACAACAAAGCTTTGTTCATTATTTTTCAAGGGGCTGACGAATCGATCTTCGAAAAAAATTCGGAAGCAAAAACATACATATTGGGAAAAAAATAAGAAAGCTTTGTTCATGATTTTTCAAGGGGTTTAGCACATTGATCGGTTTTACAAATGAGGACGAACGAATATTGAGCGAAATAGAAATAGGGAAAAACAATGCGGTAACCCCTATTTTTTAAGTGTGGTATTAAGAAGAGTGTAACACTAATTCTTGTGGTATTTTTTAGTCGCGATATTAGGAAGAACATATTGGGGTGCCCTTAGCACCACACTATAATTTTATATATCTATATATGATAGGCAAATTCAATTTGAATCCTAAAATATGCTGAGTAGCCCTAAAAAAATTTAAAAAAACCAATAAATCCTCAATTTTGCTGACTAGCCCCGTTGATTAAAAAATATATCAAAAAATACCCTCTCATGTAGGGTGACTACGTGTTTTTTCATTTTATCTCCTAGCAGCCCTACGTAGTTACTTAAAGTATCACGTAGCAGCTCTTTGTGGTTTCTTCACAGACCACGTAGGACTACTGCGAGGTATACTAAGAAACCACGTAGTGTTGCTACGAGGTATGCAAATATATATATATATATATATATATATATATATATACATACATACATACATATATATATATATATTTTCAATATATATATATATATATATATATATATATATATAACACAGAAACGACATTTTCATCATCTTATTTTTTTTAGTAAAACGAAGGCTATTCAGCATATTCCTGGATTCAAATAGAGTTTCCCTATATTCTATTATTTGTGACTGTTTATTTTTATGTGAAGTGTTGATAGGATTGGTTCTCATTTCTGTTTCCCACATATATTCATTAGCATCTCATTAAGCGGCATTTAGTTATGAGACCAGTTTTGTGTGTTGTATGTTTGACCGGAGAAAATTTAGTAAATTCTTATGATCATAAAAAACAAACCTTTTATTTATTTATTTAATTTTATAAATTATATCCATTTATCAAAAAATACTAAATTTGTGGAGTGTATTTGGGTAATCTTATTAATTATAACATGCCTTTATAAGGTATATGTTCATGACCCATAAATTTAAACATAATTATATATTAATAAGAGACTAAGGTACCGTTCGCAGTAAATAAATGCCACGTTAGCGTTACGTTCACGAACGTTCAAACGTCCAGAAGCAGCGATTCCTGATCATTGGAAAACGAATCGTTGGCGTTCGACGCGTCAGACGCCAACAGTTCATTTTCAACGATTGACAATCCTCTCTGTAAATCTGCCCATCCTCTCATTTCTTCTCCCACTCCAACCAGCAAGCCTCCTCCAAATATCCACATTTTTAATTTTTTTGGCAATGATCGAAGCTTCCAAATAGTTTTTTTTTGTACAGTTGTGTTTATTTTGGTTATTCTATAATATATGTTTTTATAGGAATTTTACAGATTTTTTTTTTGTGTGTGCGCAATATGTTTTCCGGTTTTGTTTCTGCTACTTTCCAACCTTCGCTAATTGGACAGAAGGACAGGGGGTAGCTTTTTTGATGTTTGTATTGAGTTTCTGAAGGATCACACAACTGGCGCCAACAACTATTATGGGATAGTCGTAGCGGCTTTGAACAATCGTTTCAATCTGGGTTGCACAGAAACCCAAATAAAAAACAAGCAGGATAATATGAAACGATCGTTTAGGGATTAGGATAGACTGCTGTGGACTTTGGGCGGGGAATGAGACCCGGTGAACGATAGGTTGAACGGTCTTGATGATTGGTGGGCTAACGACACTGGCAGACCCTTTAGGCGATTCAGAAGAAACCTGCCATTGAGGTTCCAAGGGCAGGACATGTTATTTTCTGGTTGTTTGCATACTCATGCTTGCGCGTATCTGATTCCTGATGTTGCACCTGCTACTGCACCTCCAGTTGCACCTGCGCCAGCTCCAGCTCCTTTCACTACTGCCGACACCAGTTCCTATTCCAACTGGATGACAACTGGTGAGCCACCTTCTGGTTAGCCCCCTAGGCATAGACACAACGGAGCATGGCAGTTCGAGCCGCTCTTTTGTGACCCCCGCATGTCGGAGCTTATCACCCGTTGCTACGACATTGTTCTAGGAGTGTCAAATGCTGAGCGATGAGAGATTATGACGTTTTTCCGTAATGACCTGCGCAATGTGGAGATTGTAGAGGATCTTACCGACGATGATATACGGGGGCTTATTTTATCGGAGTTGAGCAGATTACCGCATCGTTGTACTTTTTAGTTTTTTCATGCACTATTTTATTTTCAGTGTAGTTGTTGTATCTTTTTTTGTATTTTTGTTCATGTAATGAAATGTAGTTGTTTTCTTTTGTGCGATTAGTATTTAATTAATTTAAAACAAATAATTTAAAAAATGAATACCCCGCTCAAATACCCCATTCGCAGCAAAAAACACATTCCTGTTCACAACAGTGTCACGCTCAAATACTTTGTTATCGTTTGCTTAGAACGCACCCTGAAATCGATACGAAAAGAGGAAAGGTAAATTTAACATCAAGCATTAGGGATATCTTGTCTCGGTACAGACTCGGGTTTGATTCTTGATTATTTTTTTGTTGTTGCACAAATATCAGGCTAGATGTACATAATCAATATCATATACATGCTTAGTTTTCCCCTTTTTAATCAACAAGGCAAAGTTATGAAAAACGCCTATAACAAACGTTGGGTCGTGTCGGGTCGAGTTCGGGTCAAGTCGGGTTCGAGTTGATTTATAAATGGGTCAGGTTAACCCATTTATTAAACGGATCATTTTCCCCTAACCCTATCCCGACCCGTTTATAAACAGGTTGACCCGACCCGTGTAACCTGTTTAACTGAACGAGTCGTGTTGGGTCAGGTTTACCCGTTCGACCCATTGACAAACATTATCCACTAATATAAACAACAAACACTACGCCATAAATGGCCTACGGCAACCCCAGAGAAGTGACGCAGTAGGTGCCAAAAAGTGTTGCTATAGGAAAAAATTGATATGTGGCAACACTTTTTTGGGGTTGCCTTTTGCCTCGTTGCCTTAGAGTCAAAGGCAACACCTTTGCGACCCTATGGTAAGATCAGTACTAGTGTTGCCACAGGTACCACTAGAACAAAAAAATACAGTTTCACAACTGCCTAAAACAGTTATAATATGTCTAGTACAGCTGGCAATCATAATAAAGTCAACCTTTTTTACAACTGTTTCAAGCAGTTGTTAAAATTTGTTTTACAACTGCTAAAAGTAATTACACCTCAAATGCTATTACACAAAGATTTCACAATATTGTAATAAATATTATTGTAAAACAATATTTTATTCAAATAAATATTTTATTTCAACATTTCAAATGGTACAAATTTTTTGACTCTACCATTGGACATTCACTCGTATATTACACGATCATTCATATTTACATACATTCCTCACTACATTGTCACTCGATTCACTCATATGCAGACTCACTCTATCAGGTATCTTGATTCTTGCTCCGCTGGCCTGCATAAATGTACGAATACGAGTCATTTTCATTCTTTAAGAATCATATGACACAAAACTAAAGCAATATTTCGAAAATAAAACCTGAGTAGGCAGAACATATGATATCATTAGGGATGGTAATGGGGCGGGTCTAGGATCCAAACCTTCTTGACCCGCCCCTGTTTGACCCATTTAGACCCGACCCATAGGGTCTTCGGGGTAGGTAGACTCACAACCCGCTTTTGGAGGTCCGGGTCTAGGGTCGGGTCTGGGGCATGACTAAACCGCCTCAACCAGACCCGCATGATTAAAACATCATTAAAACACTTTATAACTATGATGATTACTCATTAATCTTCTTAGGTATAAATGGTTATAACTTGAACATTTTTTTCTTCAATCAACAAACTATAAAATTTTCATATTATTAAGTTGCATCAATGATAATCATAAAATAACAAATGCATACATTTTGAACTATTATCTTACAACTCATTTTATTATATTCTCTTATCATTCAACGATAAAAAAATATAAGTATATAAATTTGTATACATTAGAACACTAAATCACCGGGTCATGAGGCGGGTCGGGTCTACCATGACCCGTACGGGTTTCAGGTACAGGGCGAAATTTCAGACCCGCACTCGGTCTAAGGGGCGGGTCTTGGGCGATGTTTAAAAAGTCCGGGTCAGGTCTGGGGCATGAGAAACCCGCTCCAACCCGCCCCATTTCCATTCCTAGATATCATGAGGGTTCGGTGTAATGCGACAATCCTTGCTGTTCGGAACAGGATATTGAGTAGGCAAAGGAATATCGAGTAGTGAGTTTCCAGAATTGGACATTTATCGATCATCGATCAAAAAATCCAACAAATCATCGATGTTATCGAAGAACCCCTCGCACATTTGCCAATGGAGATACCAATTGCAAAGGTAAATTATCCAGTGGTATTATACCTACAATACTAGCTACACACTTGATGCTTTCATAAAAAATGGTTCTATGTCTGCACAAGAAACAAATATAGTAATCAAGAGTTAAAGGAAACAATCAAAATCCAAATAAGCAAGGTCATTAATATACGGAAAATAACGTTAGTAGTAATCTATAGAAATTAAAACATAAAGTAGCCCAACATAATTATATACAGTTTCTCCAATCATTAGAAAGGCTGCTAAAAGAAGCATAATCCACCCACGACTAAATTGGCAATAACGTAAGCAGCAAAGGCTGCTAAAAGAAGCATAATCCACCCACGACTAAATTGGCAATACCAGGAAAATCATTCTTTCCTCCAATCCAAGCGGCAGTTGACAAAACCAACTTCTTCAAAAAAATGACTACGTAAATGTGCTTAGTTATACCTAGTTATTGTCTATGTATTAGCTACAAAATAAACTATAATTTATTTAACTCAATATATCACTTGTCTATGTTACATCCAGAATCACAAAATAAATTTGAAGCTGTAATGAAAACATATGATAAAAAAAATGAAAAAAGTACCAAAATCCAGGTAACACTCCTACAGTTGTGACAGCAGTCGCTATTTCAAAAAGTTATCTTCCATTCAAAAATAGTTGAGTCGTAGACTCTGTCACCAATTCCTCCATCTTACAATAGATTACCATGCGATCATGACTTAAGCACAGTATAAAACTATATTTTTTCCCTTGTAATATATGCGGATGAACTGAATAATATTGCGAAAAAGAAACCATGCTTGAAAATCGCAAGGATGAACTGAATAATATTGCGAATGCAAACAAAACTTACCATTCATATAATTTCATACATCACCTTCCATTTTATAATCTGCATATTTCTGCATTATCAATCCGGATCAGAATGGAATATGTGAGTAGAATTGTCCCCACTTCTGCATGCAAGCAAAGTGATTCCAAGATTTGTGCAGTTTGCTCCTAAAGAACAGTTGACATAGCAAGGGAAACTAACACAAGGAAGATAATGAGAACTGTATATTAAAAAGGATAATGCTCAGTATTCTATTCCAAAGAGTTTGTCAAGTAAAAACTGATAATGTCATGCAAGGTTTCTTCAAAAAATATAATCACAATCGAGGTAAATAACACGTGCTTCTGTAGACATCAACGTAAATAACAAGTTCTCCTCAGTATACAATTCCAAAGAGTCTGTCAGGTAGAGACAGATCACGCTTGAGTATGTCTAAATTCTATAGAACATGCAAGCTAACGAACTTATTTCAGAACTCTTTCCTGTTAGTACACATTACTTTGTTCCATGGAATGATGGTTCATTTCGTGCTACCAAAAAGGAAACGTCATCAAGTTTCATTGAAATATAAAGAAGATGCACATATTATGCATAACAAAGGCAACAGGATCTACAAATTTGAGGTGGGAAAATAAACAATCAGACATCTGATAACAAAGCTTAATAAAAGGGAATAAGATACGGCTCCAAATACACAAACATGGTCTAGGCTTCTTACATTCGTTGCATCTAGCACCACCTTCTTGTATGATTATGACATATGATATAGATTTAATACAACTTTAGAACCGATAACAATCGAACATAGATCTGAATAAATATCTATTTTTGATTTCATTGAGAAGAATATAAAGAGATGAACACAATTGGGAAGTCCTGCCAGGACCGTTGATGATAGTTACTTGAATTTGACTTTTCCTTCCAAATCAGTAGACAATAGCCTCTCATTCATAATAGTGCAACGTTTTAAATTCAACCCTTTAATAAATTGAAATGTACCATTATTTGCACAATATCTACATGACCTTTATACTCTTAAGATATTTTAAAGTCTTTATGAGCATCTGAGAACTATTGTTCTCAAGTGACTAAGATCTTATGACCCTATTTAAGTATACTGAGTCCATGAAAATATAAAGCATATTATGATGAAATGAATAATAATATACCCTTGATGCGGTCCTGATACTTTGTAAGACAGGTATTTCTGTTTGAAAAATCATGTTTGAATCATTAGCTTCCATTTCTAACGATGGAAACAATGGAGTCACTGGTGGCGTTTTCAACCTGTGTTGATTCATTTGAATAAATTCTATTCTTACTTAATGCCTTTTACTCGAAAAGCTAATTAACTACGAACTGATCATAAAACAACGACAATCTTTAATTTTTTTTTTGCAATCTGATAGTATGAAATAAGAAAATATAATAATTTTGGTAAATCTTTTTGAAGGTATACAACTAGTACCACTCTAATCAATACCAATACCACCATTCTATAGGATATTGATGCCAAAACCAATTAGCTAGCAATATTTACCAAAAAACTCACTCAACCCATAAAGAGTTTAGACAGTTCATCACAAAATTAAGGTAATCAGTAAACTGAGGATCAGTGCGAGGGACGCTTAAGGTGGGAGAGGTGGTGTGGGAGTTGAACCTTATCCAATCACCGAAAATTAAACACAAAAATAGCACAATGCTTACTAACAGAATAACGTGAGTTGATTCTTACCCAATTCACAGATCATAAAACTAGTAGGACACAAAATTAGCAAAACACAAAACTAGTAGAACACAAAACTAACAAAATAACGTGAGGTGATCCTTACCCAGTTCACAAATCAACATATTCGCCAGCATCCTAAAAATTTGCCGAGAGCTTGGTGATGCGATGTTATCTCGCTGATAATTTGCGAGATCCTTAGCGATCTGGAGTAGAGGTTTGTGGATTAAAACCGGATTGGTTTCAGTTATTAGTGAGTGCTATAAACGGAGGTGATTTGGGAGTTTCGATTCTCATACGAGAGAAAATATCACCACTTATTTGTTACGAATCTCGATCATTAGGGATCAGAATTGAATTTACCTGACAGCGATTGTGAAGGAGCTCTCCATTGTGAAAAAGCAACGAAATTGGATAGAGCTGATTTTAGATCTGAATTAGAAATTTGGGGGTGAAGGAAAATTTGGATCCGAATGAAAAAGAAACAAAGGAAATTAGCGTGAATTATGTTTCAGCGGGGAAATGAAATTTTGGAGCTAACTAGTTGAGTCGGTGAAGGAAAAATCAGGTTGACATGGACTAGTAACGTCGACCGTTGGATAGTATTCACACGGATTGATAATTTTATTTACGCGGCTACTGCAACGCATGTTGATATCTATGCTAACACATTGAAGCGTGCATTGCAATAAACAAAAAACAGCACAACAATGGCAACATTGTAGCTAGCAACATCATGAATTTTCGTTGCGATAGGCTATCTATGGCATAGTGAAAAGCACCAAATCACTAACAGACAACACTATTATATAATCATTAACATGCAGCAAGTTACAAAATCACCAACATGCAACAAGTTACAAAATCACCAACTGGCAACACATATATAAAGCATGAAATAACCATATCCAAAAATTATTCTCCATACATAAGAACACATCAACATACTGCATACATAAAAGACTAACAATATGGAAGAGATACAGTTGCTATAAGTAAAATATAACTAGCAACGTACAAGAATAAATTAGTAAAATATAATAGCTTACACAAGAATATATGAGCATACTGATTACTTCATACATAAAAGACTAACATTAACAACATATAAATGACTAACGGTATGGAAGAGATACAACATATAATCGGGTTTGACGGGTCAAAATCGGGTTAGCGGGTCAACTCTAAATCCACCCATTCATAATTGGGTCAAATTCGGGTTGACCAAAAAATGACTCGCCAACTAAATGGGTCGGGTTAACCTGCTAATTTCCGTGCGGGTTTCGGGTCATGTAGGAAATTGACAACCCTAGTCATAATAGTCAATTTACACGTGTGTACAAGTATGTACCAAGTTATAGGTGGTGCAACTCTTTAGATTCAGATTTTATGGTAATCAAAAGTAGATTCACCGAAAATAAGAGTTTAAATATAACTATTTAGTATAAAATTTGATTCTATAGTTCCATCCTCGCTAAGCATGTACAAAACCTAGATTTGAGAACTCGGACTCAGTTTCAATCGTTTGAAAATTTGTTAGTTTCGGCTGGTTTCGTAAATTTCGGTAGTTTCGGTCCAGATTTCAGTATTTTGGTAATGGACTTGTTAACGGTAAATAAAATGAAAACATATTGTATAGAGAAATAAAATACACCATATATCATCATAAATTTACTACATCCAATAATTATTTCTTGTAGTTTTATATGGACTGTTTTCATATACTTCTTCATCCATTTGTGTCGTATGATGCGGTGGAAATTCATATTGCATCTGTCTTGTACCTTAAAACGTTGCCAACTTGTTATCAAATGAGGATGGTTCGCCATTCTGTGTTGTATATGCAGTTTGACTATATTGATCGCTTGATATATCACTGCTGTATGTCTCGTTTGCTCCGTGATAATAACCTCCAATGTAATCAAAAGTAGAATGTCTGTAGTTGGATAGATCTTTTTATGCATGAGTTACTAGCATAATCTTTATTTTGTGGTTGTTCATATTGAACATTCAAATTACTATCGCTTCTTTTATGATGATGCATCACACATCTCCTCACATATGGTATAGATGGTCTATGTGAACCATCACCATCACTAGATCTAACACCATAATTATCTATTAAATTAATATTGTGACCACTAGCATCATCGCTTGAGGAGCCACTACTATTTCTAATGCTTTGGCTTGTTGTTCATGCAGATATGTCATCCACTATCGCATGATCATTGTCAAGCAATCATGGTTCAACTTCAATAGTCCACTTTACTAATGGATCCTCCTCGTGAATATATAGTATAGATCAGTTAATTGATATTTGATAACAATATCAAATGTTCGAAAATTTTAGTTATTTCAAGCATATTAGCATATTTATATGCTATATATATAATTTACTTGATTAACATACTTTTAATATTTATATATTTTTTTAAAAAAATAAATGTAACGGCCCGCAAATCCGTACTATCTAAGCTGACTAATACAGCACATGTCGAACTCAAATAATATAGAAATACGAGTCATTAGGGTTAAAGAAAATAGAAAATATAGAAGAAGAACAGAAATAACAACACAGAATCTCACAATGGAATAAATTTATTATATAACATAACCTTTGAAATACAAAATTTTGTATCATATATACATACCACCGTCAGAGTACAATACAACACTTGGTACAACGGAAAATAACTGTAAAATGATTAGCGGTGAAGCCACCTGCTTCAAACTCCTCCAAGTGTATCTGTAAAGGCCTGAAACACTTGACCGCCCATACAAATTTGGGCACCCAAGATTTTAGGAAAACAAACAAAATAAACTCTGGGTCAGACATGGGACTGGTATGAGTAAACTCCAACCATATTGTTTAACGTTGAAAACCTTTTAAAAGAAAAGGATAATAGTAGGACTAGCCCCTACATAAACATGGACGGTTTTTATCTTACTATAAGCCAAAACATTTTTGATATCAAAATCCAGTGATATTATAATAATGTCTAATCGAATAAGTAACCAAATAGTAGAACATCTGCATCTCACGCTCTATATATATAGTATAAAATCAAAACCCGCAGAGCGCTTATTGGAGATTGGATTCCAACTATGACAAAGTATGGGACCACCTCCCGATCTGTATACTCTAGAGGGGATACACTGGGGTTCAACAAGAACATCTTGCAACCCAGCCACACATAACCGCCTACTCATTTAGCTTGAGTGTAGCGAATATATTGTTACCCACAGTTGTCGGCCGTCCAACCGTAATCCTTAAGATACATAATCGAAAGAAGAATAAATAATGAATTTTCTCTAGATTGGTGACAAATATACCCTACTTGGGTATGACCCACCTAGCCATGCTGCCTGCGCGATTTTTGTCATTTCTCGGTTGTGAGGCTTGAAGCTACGTTTATCTTTCAGAACGTCTGGCCACCATTCACTTTGAATGCCACGTAGTCAAACCCATCAAATCACTAGTTAATCTTCCCAAAATATTATGGGTATAAAAGCTAAGAGAAACGAATTTCTCCGCCACTAGACATAATATCTCGAAAAGATCATCTTATGTGATCTGTTGGGAATATTCTGTTTGTCATTCGTCCATACAAGTTGTCCTGGGACTGAACAAACATAACAACCCTTGCATTTTACTCCGTCTTCAATTTATCTTCGGCAAAATCTAATTCACAGTGCCTATGCCTATACGAAGTGGTTTTCGGATATTAAATCCAACCGGCCTCTCCGTATTGACAACGATGATCAAAGATCTTTGATAGGCGAGTTTTAACTATCAAGGGAAAACAAAACATCCACCCAAATTTCTAACATCAAACAATCACCGCCCCTTTCTAATATTTCACGTTTGTTTCCTTATTAGGTTTCTATATTGATTTTTAGTTACCAAATTTCTGAAAAATATTCTAATTCCTTAAATTTTCGGAAAATTTTGCCAGCACCTCCTTTGTACTGGTCAATAGTTCAAACCCCTACTCGTCTCTCTAGGCCCTTTCCATTCAAAAAGAAAATCAAAAAGCCAAGCGGCTTGCCCAATAGGCTCATAAAATCTCATATGGAAATTGAAACATGTACATTTTTGTTGGGCACTTAAGTTATAATCTTCATGCTCTCTTCCTCGCATGTTTAACACACACACACACACACACACACACACACACACACACACACACATATATATATATATATATATATGCTCATTTTCAGTTTGTTTCGAAACAGTTTCACACTTTCCACTTTAATCGCTTTTCATTCGCTAATTAGTTAATTAGCTCCTTTACTTGGACTATTTAGGTTTGAACCTATCACGTTCAAATTTACTTTTAACTCTTTTATGAATCCATTAAATTCCCTTTTTAGTCCAAGTTTCATATTCCTTTTCATATTCACAAACTCGATTTGCATTATTAAAATTAAGTTCCACCTCAAAATTTCATTAATTAACCATTTCTAATTAGTCAACTCCATTTAAGAATTTAAAATCTAGTTTTTGTTTCTAAATCCAATTCACTTGCTCATCTTGGGTTCATATTTATTTTATAACTCAAATCTGGATTTTTCTAATTGAAATTCGGACTTTTATTCACTAAAATCCCCTTAAATTAATTAATTAAATCATTATGGTTTTTAAACCATTTTACAGCGATTTTTCTAAAATTTGATTTTGATATAACTCAAAATCTTTAAATTGAAATCCATATTTTTCTCATCCATTAGAAAATTATTATTTAATAGGTCCAAATGTTTTTGATTTCATCAAATTCCGACTTATATCGAATTCTATATACTCAATTAAAGTTCGGAATGCCAAATTACGAACTACCGCGCTGCGTCGAGTTCGTTTTAATTAAATTTACATATAAACGTTTAAAATCTTCGTTTATACAATAATTCAACTCCATTTTCAATAAATTAAAAATAAATTAAGCCCGTTATCCCAATCTAACTTCACAATTCAGATTATTCAACTGTCGATTTCCTTATGCCATATTCATAACTCAGTTATGAATTTAATCAAAACTCAACTCCTACATTCCATTCCAATTCCTTAAATTATTTGTAAATTCGATGTACTCGAATTTCAATTGTAAATTCTTTTTTTATGGGAATAATCAATTAATTCAACATCATTTACCATTACAAACTAATATCATCCCTTGATAATAGTGAAGTCGTTCAAGTTGGGGTATTTTATTTACCTCTCAGACCTTGACTGACATCTTTCTTATCTTGAGATAGATAAAAGCTTGTAATATAGAAGCTCGATTTAAATCTCACTGTTTATTCCATTTCTTACATTTGGAAATCTACTTCCAAATTATTTTATCAAAAGTACTTCATCACAAATATAAACGTTGTTTATTAATTCATTTACTTGTTTTTATTATTAAAACAAGTTAATATTTCTCAACTTATTCGAAATTCCATTTCTTTTCCGAAAATTAATCTTTTTCCTTTTAAAACTAAAAATCCCTTTGTATTATATTTTTAAATTTCAACATCTAGGGCCAGTGATATCCTAATATTCAAACACACAAACCATCCATTCAATTCACACATCACACACCTATATAAATATGTAAACAACGATAAATAAATTTGAGGAATCCAGTTGGATTGCTCTAACCTGTTTTCTTGCATCCACAGATGTCAAACAACATAAATAACACCAATCCTGCTTCAAGGCAGGATATCGCGGTATAGAAGGTCATCCACTCATATATCGTGGGGCGATAGGGTCATCCGCTAATGATATTACGAGCATCCTCTAATGATACCGCGGGCTTCCACTAATGATACTGTGGGAAATATCTAATATATATAATAATAACCACAACCACCAAGTGTAAATAACTAATATATATTATATATAATAACCACAATGATTTAATAATCCATGCATGCATTCAAACAGCTAACAGTTTAATTTTAACGATAAAAATAAATTAAATATAACTTTTGAGTGAGAATTACTCACCTTGATTTTCTTAGCGCTGAATATCTTGTTAAATTTCATATCATCGCGCTATGGATCAACTCGAATCGTCTTGGATGAATTTATTTGTTCCTACGATCATTTGATTTTTATTTATTGTTTAACGACTATTTATTTAAACTAATCTTAACATAAATAAATTAATTACTTTGTGAAATTAAATTTAGCAAAACATATACCTTATTTGCATTGAAATCTAATCGATCAACTGTGAACAAATCTTTAGCGACTCCATAGTTGAAATCATCTCCAAACTTGCTATCAGTCCACTTCGGCATTACATCGAATGCCTTGCCAACAACCTACAAGTTCTCTTTAACACCTCGACCTTTGCTGCTTGTTTCAGTAGCTAACCCAAACAACATTTCTCCACTGCGTACACCAACCCCGGTACCAACATTGGCTCCTCATTTTCACGTTACTGTATTCCTTAAAGTACAATGCTGAACTCCTCTGAATTACCCCAATGTTCACTGTTAATCCTGAACAGTTCAATCCATCTGTTGAACTTCGACATCCCCATCGCTACCCTCACCCGTTTGTCATCTACACGTCACAATATTACCAAATATATAGATTGCGACAGGATTTCCTCCTCTTCACTGGTCACGACCCTGTATACAATCAAACTCCCCCTTCTACTTGATATCGCATCCCCCTCGTGTAACAACAAGAAACTCGTCTCCCAAAAACAAAGGTCTGAACTTCCCCATTCAGCCCTAGTTTGAACTCCTTAATACCCACTTGTCGAGCTCTAGATTCAAACGCGCAAATCTCAGTGTGCGTGTTCGAAGAGAAATCGAATAGGAAGTCACCTGTCGGTTTAATTTGGATTTCGATTTAGGAGGGAAAGAAACACCGTTTCGATTGACTGGGTAACAGCGGCTCGAATCGACTTAGGTTGCCATTTAAGCTTGCTCGATTTTAAAATTTGATTTTGATGAATGAGAATATGGCTGCCATTTTAGTTTTTTATTGCTGGAACTCGTGAGTTGATTTTTGCATAGAAGAATAACTAATGGAAAGACTGGGATGCGGTATTTATAAGAGGAGGAGAGGAGACCAGAGATGTACACCATTAAATTCTTGTTTCTATGATATTCAAGGTAGGAGACAGTTTATTTGACTCGAGAAAAAAATTGTTTACGCGCTGGGGAGATAGAAGTCGGCTGATTGTTTATAAAGGAAATGATTTGATTAGATTTGTTTTTGATAAAATAACTAAAATATCCCGTGTCCCTTAAAAAATCCCGAACCGCTATTTCGACGTAACGACCTTTGTTTCTAGATTACAACACTATTCTGAACTTACCGGATTCGATTTTGAATTTTAATTTGAACGTATATACGAAATAATCATATTAAATTATATGATATAATTTAAATTCAAAACGAACAAACTCCTGATAATAAATTATTATTATTATTATCGTTTATATAGATAATCCAAATCGCTTTGATTCAGTTTTTACTATGGATTTTATTATATTACGTTTTTGTATTAATATATTCGAATTAAATCGTATACTGATTATTTCATCGATATATTCCATATATAATACATTTATTATTCCAGATCAATAATTAAAATAAATTTAAATATTAAGTATTAAATGGAACAAAACCCGGGATGTTACATTCCTTTCCCCTAAAAGAATTTCGTCCCCGAAATTACTAAGGCAGGAGAAATGCTACAGACCCATTAACCTTCCAGAAACCCAGTTCAATTTAATTATGAATCAATCTATTTATTTTAATTTATTTAACTTGCTTATGTTAAATTTTAAATTTTAAATTTTAAATTTCAGAATTCAGATACTAGGTATTTATTTCAACTCCCTTTCATATTCAAAACGTTTGAATTTTCCAAAACTTTTTTTCTTAAAAAATTTCCGTTAGAAATTTCACTATGGTTGCAATCCATCACTTAGAAACTCGAAAATGAATACCGGTGATGTGGCCATCCATCATCTGAATTATTTTCTAGCGACTGAACTGATTTTAGTGCTTAATTTCTTTAAAAATCCATTTAAAACAATTTTTATTAAAAAATCCATCTAAGAAAGCTATATTATTTTACATAACACTTCAGAAAATATTTTCCAACATCCAAGATTTAAATTCCAAATTGTAATTTCAATCCAATTTTAATTCATTTCATTTGTATATACAAATTCTATTTGGTTATACATAATCATTATGATATAATTTGGTTATAATCTCAGTTAACACATCCACATATTATAATAATCTTGGGAAAATTATTCTTTCCATATGAAAATATTGTTTTGGGTAAAATTATTTCATTTACCCAATTTCAAAATATACTATGTCAATTTACTCTATTCAAGTGTTTATAAATTCCTATCGACCACGTCAGCTAAACGCGTCGATGTGAAATTTATATACCAATCAATAGATTAATTAACATAATATAAAACAATTTTTATATCAACTTACAAATACGTTGTCTCATACATATGCGCTCAACTCATTCTAGGTCTAGGTACTACTGAACCTATCTCGAATGAGTAAACCCCAACCAAAGCCTAGGTGTTCACTTAACGTAAGCTCTGATACCAACTGTAACGACCCGCAAATCTGTACTATCTGAGCTGAGTAATACAACACATGTCCAACTCAAATAATACAGAAATACGAGTCATTAGGGTTAAAGAAAATAGAAAACATAGAAGAAGAACAGAAATAACAACACAGAACCTCACAACGGAATGAATAAATATATTATATAACATGACCTTTGAAATACAAAATTTTGTATCGTACATCATAACACCATCAGAGTACAATGCAACATTTGGTACAGCAGAAAATAACTATAAAATATCTAGCGGTGAAGCCTTCTGCTTCAAACTCCAAGTGTATCTGTAAAGGCCTGAAACACTTGACTGCCTGAACAAATTTGGGCACCCAAGAGTTTAGGAAAACAAACAAAATAAACTCTAGGTCAGTCATGAGATTGGTGTGAGTAAACTCCAACCATATTGTTTAACTTTGAAAACCTTTTGAAAGAAAAGGATAATAGTAAGACCAACCCACACATATACATGGATGGTTTTTACCTTACTATAACCCATAACATTTTTGATATCAAAATCCAGTGATATTATAATAATGTCTAGTCAAATAAATAACCAAATAGTTGAACGCTTGCATCTCACGCTCTACATATATAGTATAAAATCAAAACTCGCAAGGCGCTTATTGGAGATTGGATTCCAACTATGATAAGGTATAGGACCACCTCCCGATCAGTGTGCTCTAGAGGGGATACACAGGGGGTTCAACAAGAACATCTTGCAACCCGGCCATACAAGACCGCCCACTCATTTAGCTTGAGTGTAGCGAATATATTATCACATACGATTGTCGGTCGTCCAACCGTAATCCGTAAGATACATAATCAAAAGAAGAACAAATAATGAATTTTCTCTGGATCAGTTACAAATATACCCTACTTGGGTATGATCCACCTAGCCATGCTGCTTGCCCGATTTTTGTCATTTCCCGGTTGTGAGGCTTGAGGCTACGTTTATCTTTCAGAACGTCTGGCCACCATTCACTTTGATTGCCACATCGTCAAACCTGTCAAATCACTAGTTGAACTTCCTAAAATATTACGGTTATAAAAGCTAAGAGAAATGAATTTCTCCACCACCAGACATAATATCCCGAAAAGATCGTCTTATGTGATCTGTTAGGAATATTCTGTTCGACAATCGTCCATACAAGTTGTCCTGGGACTGGAAAAACATAACAACCCTTGCATTTTACCCCGTCTTTAATTTATCTTCGGCATAATCTAATTCGCAAAGCCTATGCCTATACGGAGTGGTTTTCAGATATTAAATCTAACTGATCTCTCCGTATTGACAACGATGGTCAAAAATCTTTAATAGCCGGTGTTTTAACTATCAAAGGAAAACAAAACATCTATCCAATTTTCTAACATCGAACAACCAATGGCCCCTTCTAATATTTCACGTTTGTTTCCTTATCAGGTTTCTGTATTGATTTTTAGTTACCAAATTTCTGAAAAATATTCTAACTCCTTAAATTTTCGAAAAATTTCGCCAGCACCTCCTTTGTATCGGTCAATATTTCAAACCCCAACTAGCCTCTCTAGGCCCTTTCCATTCAAAAAGAAAATCAAAAAGCCAAGCGGCTTGCCCAATAAGCTCATAAAATCTCATATGGAAATTGAAACATGTACCTTTTTGTCGGGCACTTAAATTATAATCTTCATACTCTCTTCCGTGCATACATGTTTAATATATATATATATATATATATATATATGCTCATTCCCAATTTGTTTCAAAATGGTTTCCCACTTTCTACTTTAATCGCTTTTCATTCATTAATTAGTTAATTAGCTCCTTTACTTGGACCATTTAGGTTTAAACCTATCATGTTCAAATTTACTTCTAACACTGTTATGAATCAGTTAAATTCTCTTTTTAGTTCAGGTTTCATATTCCATTTCAAATTCACAAACTCAATTCTCATAACAAAAATTAAGTTCCATCTCAAAATTTCATTAATTAACCATTTCTAACTAGTCGACTCCATTTAATAATTTAAAATCTGGTTTTTGTTTCTATATCCTATTCACTTGCTCATCTTGGGTTCATATTTATTTTATAACTCAAATCCGGATTTTTCTAATTGAAATGCGGATTTTTATTCACTAAAAATCCTTTAAATTAATTAATTAAATCATTATGGTTTTTAAATCATTTTACAGCGACTTTTCTAAAATTTGATTTTGACATAACTTAAAATCTTTAAATTGTAATCCAGATTTTTCTCCTCCAATATAAAATTATTATTTAATAGGTCCAAACGTTTCTGGTTTCATCAAATTCCGACTTATATCGAGTTCTATATACTCAACTGAAGTTCGGAATGCATAATTACGAACTATCGTGCTGCGTCGAGTTCGATTTAATTAAATTTACGTATAAACGTTTTAAATTCTTCGTTTATAAAATAATTCAACTCCATTTTCAATAAATTAAAAATGAATTAAGCCCATTTTCCCAAATATAACTTCACAATTCAGATTATTCAACTCGTCGATTTCCTTATGCCATATTCATAACTCAGTTATGAATTTAATCAAAACTCAACTCCTACATTCAATTCTAATTCCTTAAATTATTTATAAATTCGATATACTTGAATTTTAATTATAAATTCTTTTTTTATGGGAATAATCAATTAATTCAACATCGTTTACCATTACAAACTAATACCATCCCTTGATAATGGTGAAATCGTTCAAGTTGGGGTATTTTATTTAGCTCTCAGACTTTGACTGGCAACATTCTCATCTTGAGATAGATAAAAGCTTGTAATATAGAAACTCGATTTAAATCTCACCTTTTATTCCATTTCTTACATTTGGAAATCTACTTCCAAATTATTTTATCAAAAGTACTTCATCACAAATATAAACATTGTTTATAAATTCAATTACTTGTTTTTATTATTAAAACAAGTTAATATTCCTCAACTTATTCAAAATTCCATTTCTATTTCGAAAATTAATCTTTCCACTTTTAAAATTAAAAATCCCTTTGTATAATATTTTTAAATTTCAACATCTAGGGCCAGTGATACCCTAATATTCAAACACACAAACCGTCCATTCAATTCACACATCACACACCTATATAAATATGTAAACAACAGTAAATAAATTTGAGGAATCTAGTTGGATTGCTCCAACCTGTTTTCCTGCATCGACAAATGTCAGACAACATAAATAATACCAATCTTGCTTTCAGGTAGGATATCGCGGTGTAGAAGGTTATTCACTCATATATCGTGGGGCGATAGGGTCATCCGCTAATGATACCACGGGCATCCGCTAATGATACTACAGGAAATATCCAATATATATAATAATAACTACAACCACCAAGCGTAAATAACTAATATATATTATATATAATAACCACAATGATTCAATAATCCATGCATACATTCAAATAGCCAACAATTTATTTTTAATGATAAAAATGAATTAAATATAACTTTTGAGTGAGAATTACTCACCTTGATTTTCTTAGCGCTGAATATCTTGTTAAATTTCATATCATTGAGCTATGGATCAACTCGAATCGTCTTGGATGAATTTATTTGCTCCTACGGTCATTTGATTTTTATTTAACGATTAACGGCTATTTATTTAAACTAATCTTAACATAAATAAATTAATTACTTTGTGAAATTAAATTTAGCAAAACATATACCTTATTTGCCTTGAAATCTAATAGATCAACTGCGAACAAATCTTTAGCAGCTCCAAAGTTTAAATCGGCCCCAAACTTGCTATCAGTCCACTTCGGCATTCAATCGAATGCCTTGCTGACAGCCTACAAATTCTCTTTAACACCTCGACCTTTGCTGCTTGTTTCAGTAACATTTCCCCACTGTGTACACCAACCCCAGTACCAACATTGGCTCCTCATTTTCATGTTACCATCCTCCTCAAAATACAATACCGAACTCCTCTAAATTACCCCAATGTTCACTTTCGATCCTGAACAGTTCAACCCTTCAGTTGAACTCCAACATGCCCATTGCTACCCTCACCCGTTCATCATCTACACATCACGATATTACCAAATACATAGATCGCGACAGGCTTTCCCCCTCTTTATTGGTCACGGCCCTGTATACAATCGAACTCCCCCTTCTACTTGACATCGCATCCCCCTTCTGTAACAACAAGAAACTCATCTCCCAAAAACAAAGGTCTGAGCTTCCCCATTTGACCCTAATTTGAACTCCTTAACACCCACTTGTCGAGCTCCAGATTCAAACGCGCAAATCTCGGTGTGTGTGTTTGAAAAGAAATCGAATAGGAAGTCACCAGTCGGTTTAATTTGGATTTCGATTTAGGGGTTGAAAGAAACATGGTTTCGATTAACTGGGTAACAGCGGCTCGAATCGACTTCGAATGCCATTTTAGCTAGCTCGATTTTAAATTTTGATTTTCATTTTGTTGAATGAGAATATGGAGGCCATTTTTAGTTTTATATTGCCGGAACTCGTGAGTTAATTTTTGCATAGAAGAATAACTAATGGAAAGATTAGGACGCGGTAGATGCGCACCACTAAATTCTTGTTTATCTGATATTCAAGGTAGGAGACATTTTATTTGACTCGATAAAAAAATTGTTTGCACACTGGGGAGATAGAAGTCGACTGATTGTTTATAAAGGAAATGATTTTGATTAGATTTGTTTTTAATAAAATAACTAAAATATCCCGTGTCCCTTAAAAAATCCGGAACCGCTATTTCAACGTAACGGCCTTTGTTTCTAGATTACAACGCTTTTCTGAACTTACCGCATTCGATTTTGAATTTTAATTTGAACTTAAATACGAAATAATAATATTAAATTAATATAATATAATTTAAATTCAAAACGAACAAATTCCTAATAATAAATTATTTTTATTATTATTATCGTTTATATAAATAATCCAAATCGCTTTGATTTTAACTGTGGATTTTATTATATTACGTTTTTGTATTGATATATTCGAATTAAACCGTATATTGATTATTTAATCGATATACTGAATATATAATCCATTTATTATTCCAGATCAATAATTAAAATAAATTTAAACATTCAATATTTAATGAATAAAAATCCGGGACGTTACAATACGTGAAACATAAGTAGATGAACCAAAATTGTTATCTAGAGTTTGAACCGACGTTTTCATACAAAAAAATGTCCTTTCAATTTTTCAAAATCAAAACAAAGAGTAGTGAAATTTAAATCTAAAATAAAAAAAGATTTTAACTAGATTGGTATATTGATATGTATATTATGGTGTATCGGCATATGAACCTAATTGTCTAAAATTATAAAAGAGATAAATTTCGATGCCTGACTATGTGCATAGATGTATATTCCTTAATTCAATGATAACTATGAAATAATTGTAAATAACTAATTTTTACAATCCTTCTTTTTGTTGTTCTTCCATTATCATGAACTACACATTCACATCTTCCAAAATTTGACAATGAGATCTTCCCTATTGCGAAGGGCTTGTTTTTCGGTGATAGTTTTGGTTTCTTTTTCTCCTTGTGCACCAAAACTTCTTTTGACCGTAACTTGGTCATTTCTTGATGGATTCCCCTAAAACCAGTGTCATTGTGAAGCGGATGAAGAGAAGAATAACATTGAATCAAATTGTAGAGCAAAATCAAAAAAATTGTATTGATCAGGTACTCATTTCGTTGTAGAATGTCAATTACATATCCAATTTTTTCTTGATTGGTGAACGATTATCTTGGTGTCCTTTGCCCAGTAGTCATTAGACATAACTCTTCCCCTGCGAAACAACACATCTTTTCAAAGAATCAAGTGACTTTTTAAAATAACTAATTGTAAATTAAAAAAATAACATCATAATAATTTTGTGACATATCCATATGAAAACCATTGTTAAAAATTGCCATTTAAACTTTTTAAAAAATTAGATTATGATAACTTTGGAAACCAAGCTCTGATACCAATTGTTAGGAATGAGGATCAAGATCTTAAGGAAAAACTAACACTAGAGGGGGGTGAATAGTTTTTTAAAGAACTTACAGAAATCTTAACTAATTATTAGTTTCACAAACAACTATAAGAATCACAGAATGAATATCATAACAAAAACAATCACAGACGTAGGTATAAACAAAAATAAAATGCAGAAAAGGAAAAAACACACCTGGTTTTATACTGGTTCGGATTATTTCTACGTCTAGTCCCACATAACGCTCGATTGTGTAGAGTTTAATTAATATCAATATCCAATTACAACACCATTGATTTCACGATAACAAGGTTTACATCGATTCAACACCCTTGATTTCATGGCTACAATGTTAACACTGATACAACACCCTTGATTTCATGGCTACATGGTTAATATCGCTCCTTTCCTTGATTTACGGGCAACGAGGAACACACCCTTCCTATCTATGATTACAATTGCCCAAGAACTCTTAAGTAGCACTTCCAAATAGAGAGTATTTAATAGAGATTGAAAATAGGAGAAGAATGATGTAATTTGTATTGAAATCAGCAAAGTATAAGTGTAGAATCTTATAAAATTAAGAAGAAGAATAGTGGCATGTAAAGTAGGGAAGAAGGAGAAGATAAATTATGAACAAATTCGAAAATGGGGCCTTTATATAGTGTTCCAAGAGACACAACTGTTTCTGAAACGTTTTAAAATGAAAAGACACAACTTTTAAATTCAAATAAAATATGACGGTTATATGTCGACATGTAACAATGTGTATGTCGACATATGTATTATAAATTTGAATTTTAAATTATTTAAACTAATATATATTCTGGGAATTCCTGAAACAAAACTAGTTGTTATAATTAAATTTTCCAAGTATAAAATCATAGTAGAATATAATTTAACATATGATTAAAAACTATATATATATATGATATAAAATTATATAATATAATTATAAATACATATATATAGGAATATATAAAGAGATATATATAAATTATAAAAACATAAAAGATTTTATGAAAACTTAGAGTTAAATAAGAATATTTGAAATTATAATCAAATATAAACCCAGTATATAAAATATTTATATAAATGTTTTAATGTATAAAACTATAAAAATAAGAAACTTATAAATTAGGAAATATATATTTGAAATCATATGTTTAAAATCCTTAGATAATAAAAAGTTATTCGAGAGAAGTTTGAAATCAATTTGAAAATAGTTTTTAAAAATAATTTGAAAAGAAATTATTTGAAAACAGAGTTGAAGTGCTATTTTGAGTTATACATACCATGTAACAGCCCGCCTTTTTACGTATCGGAGGATCATAAAATAATTTCTTTTATTTTCCGAGGGTTGGATTATTCTTATATTTTGATATGTTGGTTATGGGGATGTGAGACATGTCCATAATTTTTACCAATTTTATTTGTGACCATTTTGCCTTTGTCAATTTTGTATAGGGCATAACTTTTGATTGGGATCGAATCAGGCATTGAGATCGATTTCATTGGAAAAATAATGGTGTTGCCAATTCCGTAAAGTGGTCGCATTAAAGATTTGGTTCAACGGTTTGGGAGGAATCGCTGTTTTTTTAGTGTTTCACAATTTCTACTCAGGTTTTATAAGCCATTGATGGGATGATTTGGTGTGGCCCATTGATGGGATGGTTGGAGGCTATAAATAGGGGGTTAGAGGCTTGGAGAGATGGTTACTTTTTTCATTCTCTCATTTGGTTGATCTTGTGATCCTCCTTGCTCAAACAAATACATCTTTCTAGCATTATAATTTTAGGTCTACGTAAGGGAATTGAAGATATATGTCATTCGAAGCTAGATCTACATTAAGTAAAGAGAGATCACATCAAATCAAGGGGTTTGAAGTTCCTTCTTCACTGTCCGGATTAGTAATTTCGTGATTTCGAGTTAATTCGAAGAATTGGTGAGTGATGATCATCTCTTACACATATTCAATCAAGTATATGAGTTGTTTGATCTTATTTTCATCATTTTAAGTTGTTTCCACTAAGATCGATATCATGGAAAGTATATTTTCATTTGAATCACCCTATGATCTAATCTAGCAACTTAAATTGGTAATTCTTATGTTAATTCATATGTTTATGCAAGTTTAGATCCATTGTTTTTGTTTATTCATTGATTTATCATGGTTTGGTGAATTTGATATGATCATTGATGAATAATTGTCATTTTAATATTGTTGATGATTTCATAAAGTGTTGATGGTTGAGTTGGATGAGTTTTTTGAATCAATGTTGTCGCCCGGTGATGATTTGGTCAAGATTGGAGCTATTTTGGTCAGATTTGGAGTCATGTCTTTTTTCTTAGATCATTGATGATGTGGCAAGGAGGTCAGGTCGTGTGTCTTGTTGTCCAAGAAATGGACATGGGTCTTTCAGGTTGAAGCTTGGGTCGTGGGGATTCAGGTCGTTCGGATCAATTGGATTCGAGAAGCACTTGGACTGCTGGCTAGCTGAAGGTGGGCCACCTAGGCTTGGGTCGTGACATGTTAGGTCGCAAGTGGATGGGTCGGTTCAAATGCGTGGCTTCAGGTCGGCTAGTTTGAATGACTTCTGGTCGTTGAGCTTTGGAAGGAAGTGGGCCGTCCTACGTGGAATAAGTCAAGTCGCTAGTTGAGTTAGGTCATTAGGGGCGATCTAATGCGCTAGTTCGTTGGAGCGGCTTATGGATGCTAGCTCGTTAAATTAATAAAGACCGACTATTTTTTCAAACAAAGGCTGCTTTTATTCCCTGAGGGTTGTGAAGTAATATATTCTAATGGATAAATGCATTAGGAGAAATTTTATTTTGTAGATTAAAAGTTAATTAGCTTGAAAGGAATTAATTTTTGGTACCTGCTTGTTTTGAGTACAGTTTGATCACTATGCTAGTTAAATAACTAAATACTTGATGTTGTCATGAATTAGAAACGGCACCCTGTGAACCACATATAGAATATTGGAATGGGAAATGCTACAGTACCTAAAAGAGTTAGGAAAAGGAAATCATAGGGCCAATTGTATTTTGGCGACATAGACTAGTGCTACAGTACCTGAATATTGATTAGAAAACTATTTAATACAATGGTTTCTACTTACATAAAGCATCTAGTGAAGATTAAAACTTTGCTTGTTGAACCAAGCTCGATCTCTTACTCGATTTTGGATTTAAGATGTCAGATAATTTGGATGGATTTCGGCTACGTGAAGCTCTGAACAAACAAAGATTAATATTGTATGCTATCTCCGTGTAATGTCGGATGGTTTTGTTTGCCTTACTAGTTCATATAACTCAATATTTTAGTTTGTACGTTCAAATTAACCCAAGTTCACTAACGACCATGACTTGCATATTTTCATCCTAATTTAGATGATGTGTCCATGTCTTAGGTTCCTTATATTACAATAGTATGCAGCCCGTGCCGATGGCACGAGTTCATATTTTGCTTGACATAATTACCTATAATATAATGTGTTGGAAACGTACAGTTTGATCAATGTTAATATTTTTTCACAACATGATGAATGAGAATTTTAGTAATGTTAAAATGCATACCCATTCACCTAAGATCTTTATTTTTCATATTTATACAACATGAGCGCAAGTAGAGTATATCAATAGAATGGATTCACTCATTTTAGAATAATAAAATAAAAATGGAACGATAATAAAATTTTAATACCACAAAATTATCTTTTCTTGTACAATGGCTATATCAAGTAACAATTAAGAGAAAAACACAAACAGTTGTATTATTACAATAATGAAAATGTAGACTTGTATTTAATTAGAGTGAATGAGAAAAGGATTGTGATGGCTTTGTCCACATAAAGAAAAACCTTTGTTCTACATTTCAACTAGTATCCAATATCAGTATATGAGTATAATCTATTTTTATAAAAATATTCCCATGTATTCTACTTTTAGTGCATATATGTACCGCTTCCTTATGCCTCACATGAACATGTTATTATGAACCAATATTAAACCCCCATTTAAGTGTTTTTTTAATTAAGGTTTATAATTTAACTTTATTTGTTTCACTATTCATATCTGAAAGCCGTTTAGTTTTTTTCGTTATTATAACGGGAGAATAACACATGAATATCTATGAGGAAGATTTATGTTTTTAAATAAGTATTAGCGTATGCTGGTAAGTGCTAAGGAGAGGGGAGACACTAATGCACCATAGGCCTAGTAACTTTAACTTCATAACTGCTAACTTATTTACCCGCAAACCCACTTTTCAATTATATATTTTGTGCGATTATCCATCCAAGTTTAGAAGAAGAAAAACTTTAGCTTACTTCAAATTGAATGCTAACTATTCATATCTATATCGCTCATGTATATAATATCACTCATGCATGTAATATCAACAATGTTATTAATACAAACATCTTGACATCTAAACAAAGTTAAACGTTTCTTGGCAGGTAAGAAGTGGAGAGATGATTACCTCGTATGACTTGTAAGTTCATGCCGAATGATCTTCACCTTTTTCTTAGTTATATTTAAGTAATCCAGCTCTGTTATATTTAAGTAATTAGAACCCTTATTTCATACCTTTAACTTTATATAATTTTATAATTGATCTTCACCTTTTTCTTTGTTAAAACTACCCCATTTAATAATACACTCTTATTTGTTGCTTGGTATGCTTTTGTTGTATTTCATCTTTGTGTCAAGCAAGCATTTAGGTGATATTTTTTAAATATCCGTTGTTTTCCAGTTTCTTCAACTGAGTGAGAATTTTCATCAGTAAATTGGTGTTCTGGGTCTATGAGATATGCTTACTCATCTGAATTTGATTCAGTATTTAGGACCAAAGAAAAGCTTTCTTCTTAGCCATACTGCATAATCATGTGCACGTATTTCACGGTATATGCAACTTAGATGAAATTGTCCTTAAAACACCACTTAATTTGCATATGGTAGTAGCTTGCTTGGTTATATGATTTTCTTTGAGCACATACGTTCATTTATTTATTAAGTAGTGTTTTAGGAGAATGAATTACCATTGTTATGTTTATTTTAACCTGAACTAGAGGATGGAGATCAAGGCGTGTTGTGTTTTGTTCATTTACAAATCATCTACTCTTTTATCAGTTTGTTCTTGTACCAAATCATTTTTTATACTCTGCATTGTATCACTTAAACCATGTTTTTTTGAATCTACTTGCTTTGTTATTAATAATGTCATTAGAACTTCTGTTTTTTACTTTGGCTTGATTTTGTCCATCTTATGTGTGTAATTGACTTCGGTCATCTTCACTTAAAATTTCATTGCATAATAGTGTATTACACTCATTGTTGTAGTTTACTTCTGTATTGGGTGTGTTAAGCTTTCAGCTCAGTTTTACTGAGTTTCCTTTCGGCGTAGTTTACTGAGCCGTTCGATGCAGTATAACTGAGTCACTCGGAGCTTACAATTTAATATATTTTTTATGCGTGATGCATACTCATGTTTTTCTGTTTTTAACAAGGAACCAAAATTTTCAATTTAATGTGATATTCATGAATGCAATCACTTCTGGAGGCAGTGGAAGAAAAGAGAAAATTGGATGGTGCAGTAGACGATCTTGAAAACAATCCAATTGCAGAAGTTTTTGGTTCTGACACGAAGAAAAATTGGATGGTATTGAATTTGACAGCTTAATTGTGTATTGTATTTGTTTGTTGTTAACTGGATTCTATGTTACATGATTATGAATGTTGTAAAATGATATGCATTGAGTTTGAGTTGAGAATAATATTAGTTTTTGATTCATATTAAATATCGTCTATATTATCATCTTGTTGGTTATTAATTGACCATCAATGTTAGAATATGCTAGTTATTAATACATATTTCTGTTACAATTAAAATTAATATTTTTTGTGAATTAAAATTTTATAACATGTATAAGCATTGTAAACAAAAATATTGCAACATGTATAAGCATTGCAATCAAAAATCTTCCAACACTTGTAAGCGTTGCAAAAGAAATTCTACCAAAAATTTACCAACACTTATATATGTTGGAAATAAATTGCCATGCCCTCGTAGCAACACTAATAAGCGTTGTTGAAATTGTTTACGATGGTTATACTTGTTGGGAATCACCTGTTTTGGTGTAGTGTTGGGAATTCTATCAAAATTTTCATGGCATTTGGTCCAAGAGGAAAATTGTATAAAAGCTCTTTTGGGTCAGTTGAAAGAACTCTTCCTTCAGCTACTATTTCATCCATCCCAGTTCAATCCAACAAATTACATCTGGCATTCGGTTGGTCATACTTACTCTACAATTAGTCAAAATCATTTATATTATATATTAAATCAAAAGAAATCAAATTGTTATAGCAACAGTATAAATCATTTGCACCACTTGAGATGGACTCTCATCTTTATTGCTTCCATTAACCTGATAAACAATCATGCAAGTAATTATCAATTGGTGGTGATCGTGATGCAATTATGTATACAATTATGCAAATAAAGGGAACGTCTAAAAAAGCTTTAAAAGTAGACGTCTGAATTAATAAAGGAGAAGTCTAAAAAGAGGAAAACTAAAATTAGACGTCTATAAAAATTACCAGACATCTGAAAATATACATGGGTGTAAAAATCATCCAAAATAGACATCTGAAACTATGCCCTGACATCTGAAAACTTCCTCGAGTTGATTACCCTAAACCCGACGTCTCTTTTTAAAACCAGAGGTCTGATTTACAGAACGTCAGTATTTTTTATATAAAGATAAGCACAACCTTCTATTTCCCACTCTTCCGTTTCCCCGATCAAATCGAAAATTCTATAACTCTAAAATCCCAAATCCAATCCAAATCATGGCTCCTAAAAAAATCTTCATCAAAACGAAATAGGGAAGATGAATAATCATCAAATCCTCCACAAACTACTAAAGAAACACCCCAACCAGTTTCACAATCACGAATCGACAGGTGGATGAACAAAGCATCCTTGGCAATTGAAAGATATGGATTGATCCAAAAAAAATCCTGCATATTGGTCCATTCTACAATCTCACTGATTTTCCGATGTATGAATTACATAGCTTATGCAGGATGTTGGTCTTGTATCACTGGTCTCATTCTCTTCTAATCAATTTCATATTGACCAACTATCCATATTTCTATTCTATGGGATAACCATCCATATTTCTATTCTATGGGAACTTACATAGTATAGGTTTTTGGAATCTTCAAGTAGAAAAAGATTGGGTTTGGTCAAGTGTTTACAGGGTTATAGTTAGATTCACAGCTAAGTACATAGAAGATATATTGCAATGTTCTAACGCCGGGAAAAATATCAATGATATTCCCGATATGCGTTTTAAGCCATGGGATAACATTACTCATCAAATTTGGGAAGATGATATGCCTTAATATTCTACTAAATATTTAAGACCAAGAGCGAGATTTCTTGTCTGAGTTCTTATAAATACAGTGTTTCCTTGGCTTGAAAGTCATGAAAAAAATACCTGATCTAGAGCATAGAGCCTAAAATGTTATATTTGATGGTATTCAAGTTAATTGGGCTCAATTTATCTTTGATGAACTAAAAGAATTTTGGAGTAGGTCTCGACAATCAATTATCTATGCTCCTTTTATTATGAGATTATTAAAGGTAAAAACAATTCCGACTTATTTATCAACGTTTGTGGAAATTCCGGTTAAGGAAGTGGTCAAAAAATTCTTCTCCTCGATCCATCTTCCTCAAGAACCACCAACTTTTTGCACTCTCAACGAATGGAGAGATAAATGTCAAGGTAAACAAGTTCCTCCAAAAGAGCATCATCAAGAGCATATTCAGGATATGCCGGAATCTTCCTCCCAACAAGTTTTTCAATATCAAATAGTTGAAGGTATGACTTCTCCCAAGGCACAAATTCCTCCTAACGAATCATTTCGTCAAGTCGTCATTCACAATTAACAATTATTGTATGAAAATCAAGTTGCCTTGGGGAATCGTATTGCGAATATGGAACTTACACTAGCGTCTCGTCTCACAACAGTTAAGAAAACAATGAATGCAATAGCATGTCTCTCACAGAAATTTTACGACGTACTTGACCACGGACTCCACCACCCCCACCATCTCCAACTTTTCAGTAGAAAATTCTAAAGAAAAAGAAGATTCAAATAAATATGTAACAAGGAGGAGTAACTGGAAGAAAAAGAGGGGGGTAGCGACCCAAAAGAAGCGAGAATTGAATCTAAAGAAAAAAAAGATTCAAAGAAATATGATGACAAAGTGGACATAGTGGTAGATACAGAGGGGGATAGCGACTCAGCAAAAGCAAGAGTCGAACCTAAAGATGTCGACGCTTAATTTACAAATTAGGAAAAATTATGTATTAAATTAAACTCTATTTTGTGACATGGTTGTGTTTTGATTGTGACTTTGATGTATGCTATGCTTGTGATAACTTGATGATGTCAGTTTGTTGTGTATTGTGGATATGGTACTCTAATTCTATATGGCTCTAATTCATCACTATTGCATCTCCCTTAAGACATACTCAGTTATTTTTTGAATATTGATGTATACATGCTATCTGAAGCAAAATATTCTATATTTACTCAACATAAAGCATTAAACATAGCTCGACAACAAGGATGACATGCACAACTGATTTGGATGTGTCAGACGCCTGGATATATTGCCAGACGTCTGATATTAGAAACAGAAAACCGTCTGAATAATGATCAGACGTCTGATATTTTATCCAGATGTCTGGATTTTTTCTCGTCTTAAAAAATATGCCTGAAGAGGTATTCAGACGTTTGGATATTTTATCTAGACGTCTAGAATTTCTCTCGGCCTAAAAAATTATATCGGAAGCAGCATTCGGATGTCTGGATACTTTCTCGGCCTAAAAAATATGCCTGAAAAAGCGCTCAGACGTCTAAATATTTTATCCAGAAGTCTGGTTTTTTTGTAACACCCCTAAGTCCTACATCGTGGAAGCCTATGTGATGTGGGTACTTATATAGTAGAAACCATCTCTTACTAAAACCGAGGCCTTTTGAGGAACAAAACCTCACACCTATACGGTGGCTAAGTTGGGGATAATATCTTGCGTGAACGGAGGTGCGGGTTGTTACAGTGGTATCAGAGCTAATACCTAGTCGGAACTATTTCTCATGTGTGGACCACAGCACCTGGGTGAGGTGTTTGTGAGCCAACGGGGACGTTGGGCTCTGTAGGAGGGGAGAATGTAACACCCCTAAGTCCCAAATCGTGGAAGCCTGTGTGAAGTGGTTACTTATATAGTAGAGCCCAGCTCTTACTAACACCGAGGCCTTTTGAGGAACCAAACCCCACACCTATATGGTGGCTAAGTTGGGGACAATATCTTGCGTGAACGGAGGTGTGGGTTGTTACATTTTTTCTCGGCCTAAAAAAATGCATGTAGAAGCATTCAATATCATAACGAACAATATATTAGACAGATTGATATACATGTAGAACGCAACGATATATTGGACAAATTGATTTACATGTAGAACACAACGATATATTGGACAAATTGATATACATTTAAAATACAGTGATATATTGGAAAACTTGATCAATATCAAAACAAATAATATATTGGACACAGCGATATAAGATAGTAGTGTAGCCTCTTAATATGTTAAATAGTGCTGCCACAAAGTTTATTTTCAGAATCATGTGGATTAAGTATTCAGTATCTTTAAGACACTGAATACCCCTCCACATGGATCTGAAAATAACCTCACAATAGCACAGACGTTAACTAAGGAAGCATGACTTTAACTAACCAAGGTGACATGGCTTGCTCCCAATAGATGCGAGCATGACATCACTGCTTCATGACTGACATGGTAATAAGGATTGGGTAAGAGGGAAGAAGTAACTTAAAGACAGTAGGACTGTGTCTTTACTATGAGTGTTGTCTGTCATAAAATTTTAAAGTATGGTGAAGACAAACACATGAAGGTAGGTATGTATGTATGTATGTATATATATATATATATATATATATATATATATATATATGGGGATGAAAGAAGTAACTCTACTGATAAGTTTCAGATAGGATGAAAGAGCCAGCTCATTTCTGATGAGGAACCACGTGTACATGCAGCTCATTTTGATAAGTTCTAGATAAGGAGATACATGTGTATGTATGTATGTATGTATGTATGTGTGTATATTGAGCCATCTTTTATGAACAAAGTCCAACTTTTTATGTTTTGACATATAGCCATGATTCATTGATTCATATTTTGAGCATACCACAACATCGAAACCATGTGTACATGCAGTAATGTCATGCATGTACATGTAGCAGTGTCCATCCTGGTTTGTAGACCGTTCAAACTGCAATTACAGTTTCTTTATTTAATCTTTTGGTTTTGCGAAAAGCAAAAAATGAAACTGCTGCATGTACTCAACAAAGAGTTTATTCAATTACACTATGTTTATTTTGTCTTTCGGTTTATATGACAACTTGAATTTTATTATGAATTATTTATGTAGTCATTACTCAACAAGGAGTTTATTCAATGATTCACTATGATTCTAAAATCACAGAATGCAAATAATTAATTGCTACATATAAGCTATAACTTCTTGCCATTTGTTTTAGAAATACCTGGTTTTATGATACTAGCATTTGAACCATCTTCTCCGAATCCGCAACTTTGTTGAGTAGTTACATTGTTTGTTTTTGATTAGTTTGTGACAAAACAAACTTGGTAATGGGTCATACCTCTTCCCATTCCTCTTAATCGTCTCGGTCTACCATTTCCCAGCACTACTGAAAGAGCATCTTCTCTCACAGAAGTTGTCGTGGTAGCTAGTGATTCAGCATTGAACTTTTTAATCTTCTCCTGTAAGGGACAACATACATTGTAACCTTAAACATTATCACATTCTAAAATCATTTGTAATATGCCAATTTAAAATGAAGTCATATACAATAGTTTCTTCAATGGCCGAGCTCATCGGCTCACCATTTTTGAGTGTGAGATTTAATCCAAACATCAGACCGATGGATAGAAGAGGGATCTGGACTCTCGTTTTTCTACGGTAATAAAAATTTGAATAAAATAATTTATCATAACTCTATAAATGGCATGACAAGATCACAACATTAAAATATTTCCTGACCATATCAGCAGCTAAGCATGTCATTCCTTTACGGCTGCATGTATGTAGCATCTGTCTTCGTCTGATGGCTTTGAATGTTTCACTTTGTTGCTGAAATGAAAAATTAAAATATACTGACTAGTTAATTTACATATACAAAGATGACCATTTAGACATAATTTACCTTAAACTTTGCACTAGTTTTCAAGTTGATAAAATCATTCCACTCTGTCATAGTTTTGATATTATCCGGTTTCATTCGAAGTCTTTCCTCCTTGGACTTCGCTTTGACCAATTTATTAACTAATATGCATTTTGAACACCTAAAATTACACCCCATTTGCCGAAATATGGGGACCTTTTGCTATTCCTTATCCAACATAAATCTAGCTTGTAATAAAAAAAAGGAAAATTTGCATTTAGACCTTTTTTGAGAACTTGTAATGGATATAAATTGTTGGTTTAGGCCTCTTTCGGGTATAAACTTCAATGACCTCCTAAAATTTACTTTAGTGACCAAAAATCAATTTTTCCTCTAAAATTAACTTCAACGGCCTCCTCTTATTGTCAACCGCCTTCTAATAGTAAGTTTACCTAACTTTGTTGTTTGAAGTTTGTATGCGTATGTTTAAAGTTAAATTTGTGATTAAAGTTCAAGTTATCCATATTTAGTTGTGTATTTGTTGATTGAGTGATGTACTAGTGCATGTACCTTAATTTTTTACAGACTATGAAGAGATGGAACATATATGTATTCATCCAAGGCGTATGAAGCATACGAAGTATGACCAAGTTGAAGAATTTACTTGGCTATCCACCAAGTGGATGCATTTTTGTACACGAACCTAATTGGACTTGTTGGATCTAGATTAACCCGGGGGAGGGGGGTGAATAGGGTTTATCGAAAATTAAGCGAAATATAAAAAAATATCAGATCACAGAATGCAGCAGAAAATAAATGCAAAAAAGTAAATGACATAAGATACACCCAGCTTCGGAAAAATCCTTCCTACTGCTGCATTCCTAAGGTTCTTACTAGGTAAAAGAGCTGATTCCGCTTACAAGACTATGTAAACTCGCGACCCCTCGCTCCTATTCTAATCCTACGCTCAAAACCCTAGATTGATCTATATCCCATAGATCAGATTTTCCCTAGCTACAACCCCGTAGCTAGTATACCCTAGTTTTTACAGACTCTAGTTGTTAGATCAAAATTTGGACCTAACACCCAAATCGTTCTGATTCTTATAGAGATTTAACTGGAGAATGAAGAAAAAGCAGAAAACACACAGAATTTATAGTGGTTCGGCGTTAATGAGCCTACGTCCACTTTATATGTTATCGATTATACTTTGAATGCTAATACAATCAGTAATTTCTCTCTAGCTCACTTTTACAATTGTGATTTCTCTCAGTAATTTAGCAATAAAACTGATAAGAAATGGTGATATGACAATAATGGCGGAATCAGTACTCAATATTGCCAAAAGATCCCAAAAAATGTCAAGCTTTGGGCTATTTATAGCTGATTTTGTCAGGCGGATCGCGGTCACACGTGGCACGAATCACGAGGATATCGGATCGTATCGCAGCTGATGAAGAATTAGTCAAATTAGCCGTTGTGGACAGGTGTCGCGATCCCCTTGAATATCGGATCGAGCAAAGGGGGAGAATCAGTCAAAATGACAGTTGGGGACACGTGCCGTTGGATCCGTGCATCTCTGATCGCCGAAGACTAGCTCGTGCTTGAACGGATCAGAGGCTTCGCCGCGCATCGGGGGATCAGATAGGTCTGTACTGGGTAGTAATGTATGTACGGATCGAGTCGCATAGAAGTGGTCGTATCGCTGATGTAATGGGGGCGATCCGATGAGGTGCGATTCGATGAGGGGCGATTCGATGAGGGGCGATCCTCTGGTGCGATCCGTTCCTTCATGTACTTAGGGAACGCAGTTTCATACTTTCTTCCTGTGAGTGAACCTGGGTGGCTTGGTCAAAAAGCTAGCCAACATTTTGCCCCCTCGAAGTATGTTTTATCGATGATGGAACATGCTTCGAAACTATAAAAACGTCTTTTCATAAAGAGATGCAAATCAGTGGACAATTCTTTTTCTGGGATCTTTCAGAGTCTTCATCATCGAATATGTCAGGTGCATCTTTGAATTTTCATTCCTGTCGGTCATTTATCGTTTCGGATCGCATACGCGAGTCGCGGTCCGTTAGCGAGTCATTCGCCTCGCCCTTTGGTGAGCACTTGGGCCTCTTCACGGAACGGGACGAGGTGGGCTTCTCTTCGAGACATGGTGGGCTTTTTGCGGCCCGTCTATTTTCGCGGATCGAATAAGACAAAAAGGGGAGACAAACGGTCGCCCTTCTGCCTATATAAATCGATCCCCCTCTCCACTTTCTTCTTTCTTCTCGCTTTTGTATCGCGCCGCCAGTTACATCGAAGAAAAACCATAGTTTCAATTTCCAAATTCTTACCCGATTTCGAACTTTAAAAAGGTAATTAGATGATTTCTCTTTAGTTTCTACCGTGTTCGCACTACTTTAGAGAGCATAGACAGCGGAATTTTATAGGATTTGGTGATAGTGGACGCGAGCGTGCCTGGCGCAACCCCATGATTTTAAGAATGGAGAGGAGAGTTGAGGAAGAAGAAGGAAGGGATGACCAGGTCGGTTCGTGGGCGAGGTCCGAGTTCGAAGCGTTGGTGAGGCGAGGGGAGAAGGTAGGAACTGGAAAATTGATTTGGCTAGCAGATCGGATCGCGGAAATGGCAAGGCTACGATTCGTGGGGAACTAGACGTGAGCATCGGATCACGAAGATACCAAAGCTTCGGGTCGTGGAGGATGGGGGGCGATGCGGTTCGCCAAGAAACCATTGCGATCCGTTCTGGATGAACTGGTGCGACTCATGATTAAAAGCCTTTCCAAGATCTAATACCCTTCCGTGTATCGAGTCCTTCACCACGATACGTCCTCATGCCGCGATCCGAACCTATCCTGCAATCCGACTGACGAACGATCGGATGCGCACGCTGACTAAACAATGACGCAACTCTAACGAATCGATGAACAGTTAGGTTAGAGCCCTTGCGATGAACACTCCGGACCGAATAAATACATAATCTATCAACCGAACAATGACCAATGTCTGAATGATTTTATTGACCCTTGTACTTTTCTTTAATGCATGCACATGCACACACACCAGCACTTGCACACACGGGGGGGCGGGTAGTTTTAATCTCATTTCTCATGTTTTCTCGCCTAAACAGCAATGTCGGATAATCATTCCTCTTCAAGATCCGTCACAGAAACGGAGTCCGAGGCTCCTGAGCAACACAACCCCGAGGTCCCTCCAATTAGCCCAGGGGGTGAAGATTCCGGATCCGAATACGAGGCAACGGAATCGGATCCATCTGAAAGTACTTCACTTAGTGAAGAGTCTGAAGCAGACAGGCGAGCTCCCGATGAGATTCCTGGCGCGCTCGGGATAGAGAAATTTTCTGACTCTTTAGCATCTAAACTTGATGACATAAAGCTTAAAAGAATTTGCCTGAGACATGAGATCCATTGGGATGATGTGAGGACACCCCTTAGCGAAGATAGACCCCACTTAGCTCCGGAAGGGTATATGGCAGTCAGCCGAACCATGTGCTTGGTAGGAGCTATTCCTCCGTTTCCTCCAATCGTCATCGAGACCTTAAAACGACTGGGTATCGCTCCGATGCAGCTTCATCCTAACGCCTACGCGTCTCTATACACCCTATATATTGCATACGCGGAGATCCTGCATACCGAACTCACATTTAGAGATTTAACATTCTTTTATCTTTTCAAGCATCGCTCCTCGGCAACCCCAAATTTCTCTTTCTTTGAATCGGTGGTGAATAGGAAGGTTCTGTATGATGGATATAACAATATAGGGGATCCCAAGTCTGATTGGTTCTATATAAAGAAACAGGCCGGGTGCACAAGAAGATGGCTTAAATCAAGTAAACTTTAATCTTTTGACTGAATATCTTGCTCAAGAAGCCCAAGCATTAACATCCCCCCTTTTTTTGTTTTAAGCAGATCACGTCATCCCCAAGACGGAAGGCCTGTTATACAATAACCGATTGTCTATTCTTCTACAAAGCAGATCCGATTTTCTAAGGATCAAGAAGTGCATCACTGACGAGAATCTTCATAAGCATCGCCTTCTGGATATAAGATTTGGATTTGGTGCTGGCGGCAAACCCTACAAATACGTGCCCCCAAAGGAGGGAGAGGGAACATCTCGGGCGGCAGAAATAACTAAATTCCGTAAGATTCCTTCCCCGATAATCATCCAGGATGACGAGGACCTGAACATATATAGAGGGGATGAGGCTCGTGGTGACAAGCCTAAGGAAATCCCAGTCTCTCCGCGAGGTTTCCCCTCCATGGCTTCCCTTTCGATCGAACCTGCTGCTCCCGATGATTTGACAGATGAACAGCTATTTACAGAGCTGAGCAAAATTCCTCTGCCCGATGATGTATACACAGAGGGGGACTTTGAAGGGGAGCCATTCTTCCCTGCTTCTTAGGAGACCACCGTTCCAATTAGAGAACATGAAACTACTCAGATGAGCCTGACTTCAGGCCCGGGTCCGTTAGGGGGAATTATATGGGATGCACAAATCACACACACTGCCTGACCCCGCACTTTTATATCAACAATATTCAAGGTTTTAATATGCTCTTTTCTCCTTTACAGGAAAGATGTCTCGCAGGCGGTCTTATTCTTATCGTTCTCTTCGTGAGGGCACACCCAGTCTCCATCCGAGTACCGAGCGCTCTCGTGGCCTTTCTCACAAGCCTTCTTCTTCGCAACCCCGGTCTCCACCGAAATCGACATCTGGCAAGCTTCCCAGTTACCCGGTAGCTCCTGCAGGGGGAAAACAACTTCCTAAAGAGTTAACTCCTCCGAAGAGTGCACCCACTCACAGCAGGTCGTCAAAAAGACATTACGAGCCTAAGGATAAAAGCAAGGATCCAATCAAAGATTCTGAAAAGGAGAGGAGTGACATTGTCCCTTCCAGCCAGCCAGAGTTGGCTCCCCCCGGGTCACGGGATTACATCCATGGTCCCGAGATTCAAGGTAGGCTGGAAAAGTTGCGGGAACAATTCCCCAACATCTTCTTCGATAGGATGACGTTTGTTCCAGCCTTGGAGCCAGTCCCTAGGAACTGGGATAATGAAGTTGTCGGGCACATTCGCCATGTAGCCAGGCAGTATGAGATGATGAAGAAACATGCGGTTAATCTTTCAGAAGTCATTCGAACGCTCGAAATGGAAGCACATAGATCTAAAGTGAAAATTGATAACAACGAAAGGGCCAGGACAAAGACGGAGAAGGACTTGGAAGACGCTCAATCCCAACTCGCCTTAGCGCGGAGAGATGCTGAAAATTATAAGATCGAATTGGAGAATGCTAAGAAGCGCTTTCATTCGGAACTTGACTCAAATAGCCAAGAGAAGATGGCCTTAAAGAAGGAGGTAGAAGATCTTAAAATGGCCAACATTGAGTTGAAGACAGCACAAGGCCATTTTCAAGCTGAGAGAGCTGCCTGGGAGGTAGAAAAAGCAAGTTTGAGAGAAAGTTTTGAATGATCAAGTCGTGGATGCGGAGAGACGGGCGGCTCTCGCCGAAAAGAATGTTGAAAGTGCCATTGAAATGGCTACTGCTTCTAACAACAAGCTCCTCGAGAGAGAAAAGGATATCGAAGGGTTTGAAGAGATGATCTTTGACTTCCTGGGCCAAGTCCTCAAAACCCGCAACATCTCGTGGATCCCGGACTACCACGTTACTTTAGCCAATTTATGGGATGTCATCGTTGAGGGTGAGAAGCAGAGATTGGGAGTCGAAGAAATTGATGAAGAGTAGCCGATGAAGACCATCCTCAGGGATAACGAGCCCGAGGATCTGGCAGAGGGTCGTCGTCTAATCCAAGCGGAAATGGAAAAGGAGAGGGCCCTGGCTAAGGGCAAAAGCAAGGCTGACGAAGGTTCGAGCTCAGCTGTGGAGCCCAAGACCTCCGGAGTTGAGGAATACCATCCTGATGATCCATTAATCCCTTTGGGCCTAACTCCTGTGGTTGTTGGAGCTCCTGCAGCTAGCCTAGATGGAGGATCTGCGGAAGGTATTTCCCTTTTTTTCCCCACAATATGTTAAAGCAATTGTGAATTGTCGTCGTCTGGTAGAGCAACCAATTGAATTAGTAACATGTGTCCCCCATAATACAGGTGGCGAGCCCGTCGACAAGGATGTTGAACAAAGGAAAGAGGCGGAGAAGGTTGTCGTCTCGCCAGGTGCCGGTGTTGATATACCGAAGTAGGCTAAGGGTACAACAGCAGAGAAAGGCGTCCTGGCACCCAGTGCTGATGTTCCCAAGGATGATGAAACCATCTAGGCCTTGAAAGATATGGATGGGCGCCATGTAGAGGATGAGGAGGATATCATTAGCGCCAAAGAAACCGAAGACGATGACGATGAAAGTTTGGCCAACAGAAAAGCTAGGTAGGAAAAGGAGATGGCTTTGAAGAAGGTGGGACAAGAGCCTTTGAACATAATCCCTATCGCGGAGTTTGATCCCAAAACTGGGATGGTTTTGAAACTCCAGCCCAAATCCATCAGCAGACAACTTCATTTTGCGAATCCTGATGATTTCCCAGCTTCCCTTACTGATAAAAGAAGAGAAAGGAGGCGGAAGAGGAATCTTCTGAAGAGTCGGACGTTCCTCTCATAGACAAGAGGAAGAGAAAGAAAGGTGATCAATCCGACGCTGACAAGGCGAAGCTAGAGAAACAGAAGCAGGAGAAGCGGTCAAAGCGTAAATAGGATATTGTCGCTTGTTTATATTTTGTCTTTAGGTTTCCCACTGGCCAGGAAATGTAATTATGAGACTGGCCCTCACTTTTGTTTTCTAGGTTGTTTTTCACTTTATAGGCTTGTAGTATATAAATGAAAGTTTATCTCTTTTTGCATCATTGTGTACCTGTATTCAATAAACTTTTCATGCTTAGTCATAGACCATCTAATTATAACTACAAATCAGTCAAGCAACAGAAAGAAAAATTTAACAATTTCAGTGCTGCATCGAAGTTCATGTATATATGTATATATGCCCCCAATCAATCGTTAACATAGCGCCTAACTAGGGATTATTAAGGATTGATTAGCATTGTCGGCACTTTGCCCCCTATTTCTGAATATGGGGGACTTAGAGAATTTAGCAAGATGATTGTCCTTATGGTGCTGAGTTTTTGGCACCTTTCTCAGTGCTTAACCATAGACTCCTTTATACTCTCTCGGCGGCCGCCGAGGTTAGAGTCTGAATTCAGTAGTTCAGACGGCCCCCGTTCCTTCAGCGGGGAAGGAGTTCTTTCTCTGCGCTCAATCCGAGATGCTTTTATACTCTCTCTCTGGAGAGTTAGAGTTCGAGCTCAGCCATTCAATCGCTCCCCGATACTTCGGCGGGGAAGGAGCTCTTTCTCAGCGCTCAATCGGAGACGCTTTTATACTCTCTCTCTCTGGAGAGTTAGAGTTCGAGCTCAGCAGTTCAATCGCTCTCCGATCCTTCAGCGGGGAATGAGCTCTTTCTCAGCGCTCAATCGGAGACGCTTTTATACTCTCCTGGCGGTCGCCGAGGTTAGAGTTCTGTCACGGCGGTTCCGATCATGGTACATCGCCATGGCCTACGGACATTGCCTTCGTGTCCGTTGTCCTCAGAATTTTGACTGGTGATTACATTCCATTCTGATGGATGGCATCTATAATTATATGCTTCTGGGATCATTGCATGATTCACAACAATTTCCATAAAAATAGAAAGACAGATAAATAATGCAATAAAGGTAAACGACACACAATATTTTTATAGTGGTTCGGTCGAATCATGACCTACGTCCACTTTATAACTTTTTGCTTTAAGGAATCAGACTATTCTAGGCAAGTCGTGCCTTGTACATGGTTCTCAACAAAGTAAAAGAACAGATTTGAAATTTTTATGTTAAGTATGGCCGCAAATGTTGGGCATTCCACACTCTGGGGATTTCCTTTCCATCTACGGTTGCCAGCTTAAAGGTTCCATTATCAAGCTTGCTCAGAACGGAGTACGGTCCTTCCCACTTAGCACCCATATGAGTTGGGGGTGGAAAGACATGCTTCAGAACCAAGTCTCCAGGTTCCAAGGTTCGGGATCGAACCTTTTTGTTGTAGTATCGAGCGACCTGTTGTTTGCATCTCAAGGCACGCAGATCTGCTTCATCCCTCTTTTCTTCGATCATATCCAGGGATTCAAGGAGCAATTCATTATTAGTCATCGGATCGTAATAAGTCACTCGGTGAGAAGGTACTTTTATCTCAACCGGGATGACTGCTTCTGCTCCAAAAGCAAGGGAGAATGGGGTATGCCCTGTTGCCGATTTATACGTTGTCCTGTAGGCCCATAGTGCCAAGGGTAATTCATCAGCCCACATGGCTCTGGCCCGCTTCAGTCTTCTTTTCAGAATGGACTTAATCACTTTATTCGCCGCTTTGACTTGTCCGTTCGATTGCGGGTGCGCCACAGAGGTGTATCGTTTCTCAATGTGGTATTTCTGGCAGAAGTTTCTGAATTCAGTGCTATCGAACTGAGTTCCATTATCAGTTATAACAATCTTTGGAATTCCAAACTAGCAGATGATGTTTCTAACGACAAAATTGATCACTCGTTTGGTTGTGATTGTAGTCAGTGGTTCAGCCTCGACCCACTTAGTGAAATAATCTACGGCTACAATAGCGAACTTTGCTCCGCCCCTAGCTATGGGGAGACTTCCGATGATATCAATTCCCCACATAGCAGAAGGCCATGGGCTCGTCATTGTTTTTAACTGATTAGGAGGTGCTCTAGGTATCTTTGAAAATCTCTGGCACGCATCACACCGTCGTGCGTATTTTGCCGCATCGTTGTTTATAGTAGGCCAGAAATAACCATGCTGCAACACCTTTTTCGCCAATGTTTGCCCTCCAGTGTGATCGCCGCATTCACCTTCGTGTACCTCCTGCAGCACACGTTTAATGTCGTCATGAGCTATACACCGAAGAAGGGGCATCGAAAATCCTTGTCTGTAAAGAACTCCGCCTTGTAGAACATATCGGGCAGCTTTACGAATTACTTTACGCCTCTCGCTTTTCTTGGTCGGAAGCGTTCCATTCATCAAGAAATTCTTTAGAGGGGTCATCCACGACTCCCTTTCCGGTTCCGTCTCTAGTACTGGATCAATTTCCATCTGATCTATACTAGGAGACCGAAGTACTTCAACGGGGGCTAGCCCGGTCTCTTCAGAATCGTCGGAACTAGCCATCTTTGCCAACTTATCCGCCTGCTGATTCTCTGACCGTGGAATGTGAGATATACTGTAATGATCAAAGCCATTCAGCAACTCCTTCACTTTATTCAAGTGTAAAATCAATCTTGCACTTTTGGCTTGAAACTTTCCAGTAACCTGGTTCACAACTAACTTGGAGTCGCAAAAGATGTCCAGCTTTTTGATTTCTAACTCCTTTGAGATCCTTAGTCCGGCTATCAAGGCTTCATATTCGGAGTCGTTGTTAGTGGCGTAAACTCCATCCGGATAGCATAGGATATCAATCGTTTCTCGGGAGTTTCAAGTACTACTCCAGCGCTGGATCTCTTGCCATTCCTAGCGCCATCAGTATACAATCTCCAGGCACTGGGGTCGAGAAGTAATTTTGAAGTGTCAACTTCTTCGTTTGCTATATCCTCCTCCGGGACGGTAAACTCTGCTATGAAGTCGGCTATCACTTGCCCCCGAATTGACCGTCGGGGCTGAAAGTTCAGATCAAATTGACTTAACTCAATGTTCCATTTGAGTAATCTTCCAGACGCCTCTGGTCTCTGTAGAACTTGCTTGAGTGAATGATCAGTGTATACGGTAATGGGATGCGCCTGAAAATAATGTCGAAGTTTCCTAGAGGCGATCAATAAACTATACGCCAACTTTTCTATCCTTGGATAATTACGTTCTGCTGCCGTCAATTTTTTGCTCACGTAATACACAGGTCTTTGGACCTTATCTTCTTCTCTTACCAAAGCTGAGCTGATCGCGTGGGATGACACTGCCAAGTACACGAATAAGTCCACGTGATCCATCGGCTTAGATATTATCGGACGTTTCTCCAGGTGTCTCAGCAAGTTCTGAAACGCTTCCACGCAGTCGGGCGTCCATTTGAAGTGGCGTTTTCCTCGCTTTATCAATTCGAAGAATGGGATGCATTTGTCCGTAGCCCTAGAGATAAATCTGCTTAGTGCGGCTACTTTTCCTGCAAGGCTTTGCACATCTTTAATTTGCCTAGGTTCCTGAATGTCCCTGATTGCTGCGATCTGGTCTGGATTAATCTCAATCCCACGAGAACTGACTATGAATCCCAAGAATTTTCCGGAGGCGACCCCGAATGAACATTTTGTTGGGTTGAGTTTCATCCCATAGTTTCGAAGAATGTCAAACATCTCTGCCAAGTCCGTAGTGTGATGGGAGGATTGCTTGGACTTAACCAACATGTCGTCGACATATACTTCCATTGTTTTCCCGATCTGGTTATAGAACATTATGTTCACTAGCCGTTGATATGTAGCGCCTGCGTTCTTCAAGCCAAAAGGCATCACTATATAGCAATATAATCCCAGATCCGTAATAAAACTAGTGTGTTCTTGATCTGGAACGTGCATTGGAATCTGGTTATATCCTGAATAAGCATCCATAAATGAGAGAAGTTCATGGCCCGCCGTCGAGTCCACCAACTGGTCGATCCGGGGTAACGGAAAACTGTCTTTTGGGCAGGCTTTGTTCAAATCCGAGAAATCGATACACGTTTGCCACTTCCCGTTGGCCTTCTTTACTAGGACTGGATTTGAAATCCAGTCTGGGTAGATCGAGTCTCTGATAAATCCATTACTTTTTCGCTTTCCAACTTCTTCCTTCAAGGCGGCGGACCTCTCCGGGCCCAGCATTCGCCTTTTTTGTTTTACCGGAGGATGTTTAGGGTTAATGCTTAATGAATGGCTCATGATCGATGGAGATATCCCGCACATGTCTGCGTGGGTCCAAGCAAATACATCCAAGTTATTTTTTAAGAAATTAGTCAGTTCTTTAGCAAGATTCGGATTTAACTGGGATCCAATCTTAAGGACCTTCTCTGGGTCACTATCATCGATCGGTACATCCACAGTTGTCTCGTTGGGAGTCGCCATTCTGCCCCCAGGTTCTTGGTCCTCTCTGGGATCTATATCCTCGGGCAACTCTCTGGGCGACTCTCCTACGGTTTTCTTCTTTAGTTGCTATAAGGTCTCCACCCTTGTAGGGGGAGAAGCGCCCTTGGTTTCTATGTCCCCTCCATTACGGAGTAGCTTTAGCTCTGCAACATAACATGCTCGTGCGGCAACCTGATCTCCTCTGACAATACCAACGCCAGCTTCCGTGGGAAATTTCAATAATAAGCACTAGGGGGCTATACAGGCTCTAAACTTTGCGAGGGCCGGTCGGCCCAGGAAGGCATTGTAAGGTGATTCAACATCCAGAACCACGAAGGGAAGGATTCTCACTCTCTGGCATTCTCCTTCCCCAAGCGTAACTGGTAACTCTACATAACCCATTGGAGCGGTGGATGCTCCGTTAAATCCACGGATCCATCCCTGATAGGGCTTCAAGTCTTTTATCTCGAGGTTCATCTGATTGAATGTCCTTTTGAAAAGAATATTGACAGAACTCCCGTTATCCACCAAAACTTTATGAACAGTGGCCGGGCCAATAGGTACTGTGATTACAAAGGGATCTTCAGTTGGAGCATGGACTCCAATACTTTCTCGTTCGCGGAAAACGACATCGTCGGACATCATCTTTTGTTGCTTTATCGGGACGTTGTCCTCGGGGTTGCTACACTCCCCTACCTCGAGGTGTTGCTTGGCTCCATTGACATACTGATCCAACGCCTTGGAACTGTGTCCGGCGAGATAAAGCCCTCCGATTACGGTATTGATAACGAGGTCTTTTCCCTTTTGCTGGGCAGTTGGCCTGACAACAGGTTGATTCTAGTTCTGATTTAGGGCCTGTACGGCTTGCCCCCTATCTCTGGGCGTTACTCTGTATTCATCTAATTTTCCTTCTCGAAGAAGCCTCTCGACTACATCTCTTAGGTGACGACAATCATTTGTCGAATGGCCATGAATCTGATGAAAGAGACAAAACTTCCCCGTTTCGCGTTCTTTCTCAGTCGACTCTCTGGGAGGTGGCCTCTTATTCTGGAGGACGTTGTACGAATCCATGAAGATATTTTCCAAAGTATCATTTATTGGCGTATAACTCTCAAAAGCCCTGGGACGAGTCCTTCTCTGGGAGTCGTTCCCTCGATTCCTCTTCCGGTTGTTGCCATTACTATTATTATCATTGTTCCCTGACTGACGACTACCCTGATTCCGATTTCCGGCATTAACTTCGACCTTCCCCGAGCTGTCTCCTGTCTGCTTAATGGGGACATTGCTCTGGATTTCCTCCTTATCGACCGTTTTTGCCTTTCGGTTAGCATATACTTCCCGGCGTAAATGTACGTTAGCTTTTTCGTAGAATAACTCTCTAGTATGGGGTGGCTTGCCGGCCAGGTATCTCCCAAATTCAGTGTCTTTATCTACTCCATCAATCAGAGCGGCGACAACGGTTGGCTCATGAGGATCTTTAACTTCAGTAGCAGCCAGGTTGAAACGGTCTAGATACACCCTCAAACTCTCGCCTGGTCGTTGCTTGACAAGGAACAAGTCAATCACACTCTTTGTCTTTTGTGCGTAGATGCGGAACTGTTCCACGAACCTTTCACTCAACTCCCTGAAGCTGGAAATTGATCTTGCTGGTAAGCGAGTAAACCATAACAATGCTACATCCTCCAAGAATATGGGAAAAGCTTTGCAGTTGACAGCGTCAGAAGCTGCGGCAGCGGTCGTTGACCAAGAATATCTCATCAAATGCTGGACGGGATCAGATCTACCCGCGTAATGGTTCATCTATGGCATGTTGAAATGCCTCGGGAAAGTCGCATCTAAAATATCATCAGTGAAAGGGGTATGACTGTGGTCAATTCCCCAATCTTCATTCCGTTGTCCACAACTATCTGCCAGAATTTGATGGATCGTAGCTGCAACGTTTGCACTGGTCAGCGGAGGTTCGGGGTCAGTGCTTCTTGCTCGGTGGGGTTCTCTAATCTCTCTTCCGGGAGCAGTCACAAAATCCGGGGCTCGGATTGGGCTTCGTTGCCCCCTGTTACCATGAGCATTTGCACGGCGACGGGGCTGAGGCGGTCTGTTCTGTACAGGGCTGTCCACACCTTGCGCTCTGGAAGTTGCGGCGTGACTGTTCACATTACGGTTTGAGGGCCCTGCACCCAGTGCCTCCTCTTCCCGTGATGGCAGGGTTCCAAATCGAAGCTGCTCTATGTTTTTGGGCCTCTCATATGGTCGCCGTGTAGGTCTCGGCGATTCCTTTGACGAAGAAGAGTATTCTGGGGTGAGCGGACGAACTGGTGGCGTCCTTTGCCTTGCGAGATCATTAAGCCTTCTATCCATAACAGTCAAATTTTGTCGTAGAACGGAGCTTTCCTGCCTTTGAGCAGCCAATTCATCAAACAGTCTCTCTCACATTTCGGAAAAGCGAGAGAGATCCCCTTCAGTAACGGGAGCAGAAGGGTCATATTGATCATCATCACTTTCTCTTATGCGCAAAGAGCTCGAGCCAGGTCGAGCGGAGGGGACAGGACGGTAAGAGCGAGCCATAGGCTCCTTTCCAGGTCGAGTTGTAGTCCGATCATCAATTCGGATCGCTGTGGATCGAGGATGGTGGCTCACAGCGCCCCCTGGGATCGATTCGTGGTCACGGTACGTGGGGGATTCGAGGCGTTATCACGGGATCGAGTAACAACCCCTTCAGCAGTTCGGTTCGTCTCGTCTTTGTCGACTCGGAGCATGGCACCTTCATCGGATCGGTTCGCCCCCGACGCCCCGCGATCCTATCCCTCATTGCCCAGCTCGTGCACACTTTCTTCAACTGCTTCATTCGCGATTTCACTCGTTCGTGAAGCTCGTACTTCCTTAGACCTCTTTCCAGCCAATGTATTAGGTGTCGCTGGAATCTTCAAAAAACTGAATAGTGAAGTTTTAGGACTTTTCTCAGTGAAAGCACCAAAATGTTAGATCAAAATTTGGACCTAACACCCAAATCGTTCTGATTCTTATAGAGTTTTAACTGGAGAATGAAGAAAAAGCAGAAAACAACACAGAATTTATAGTGGTTCGGCGTTAATGAGCCTACGTCCACTTTATATGTTATCGATTATACTTTGAATGCTAATACAATCAGTAATTTCTCCCTAGCTCACTTTTACAATTGTGATTTCTCTCAGTAATCTAGCAATAAAACTGATAAGAAATGGTGATATGACAATAATGGAGGAATCAGTACTCAATATTGCCAAAAGATCCCAAAAAATGCCAAGCTTTGGGCTATTTATAGCTGATTTTGTCAGGCGGATCGCGGTCACACGTGGCATGAATCCCGAGGATATCGGATCGTATCGCAGCCGATGAAGAAATAGTCAAATTAGCCGTTGTGGACAGGTGTCGCGATCCCCTTGAATATCGGATCGAGCAAAGGGGGAGAATCAGTCAAAATGACAGTTGGGGACACATGTCGTTGGATCCGTGCATCTCTGATCGCCGAAGACTAGCTCGTGCTTGAACGGATCGAGGCTTCGCCGCGCATCGGGGGATCGGATCGGTCTGTACTGGGTAGTAATGTATGTACGGATCGAGTCGCATAGAAGTGGTCGTATCGCTGATGTAATGGGGGCGATCCGATGAGGTGTGATCCGATGAGGGGCGATCCTCTGGTGCGATCCGTTCCTTCGTGTACTTGGGGAACGTAGTTTCATACTTTCTTCTTGTGAGTGAACCTTGGTGGCTTGGTCAAAAAGCTAGCCAACACTAGTAAACTATTTGAACGATTACAAAAGAAATACAATAAAACCCCCTTTTTCTAAAGTAATATAGGCCTGCCACTTTGCTTTGTCAAAAAAAAACTTGCTCTCCTCTTTGTTGATGGCAGCTGACAAAATAAAGTAGGTTTTTTCCCCAAATCAATTCGACTCCGATTGCAAAAAGAAAAAAAATGATTCTCTGATGATCTTTAAAGTTGTTTTTCGTCGATAATTTGGCTGAGGTTGCGATCGAAAACAAAGTGAGTAGTACTGATTTGAACTTGTTTTCTTTTTGAGTTGTTGCTTTTTTTCGATATCCCTTGCCTGTGATGAATTGGTTGAATTTATAGGATTATAAAATCCTAAAATTACTCTGATTTCCTATATGGCTTGACTTGATTGTATGCGTGATTTTGGCTTTTTGATTTTCCTAGGATGAATTGGATTCCTCGGCTTTAATTGCTTCCATGATTATTACTCTATTGATATACCCCAATAAAGAATTAATTCATAGTGAATTCCTGGAAAGATTTTCCATTTTGAATTCCATTACAATCCAGAAATGTCTTCGAAGTAGTTAATGAAATCTTTCCAAATAATGGTGCCTGATTTCATTAAAATGCTTAGCTGAAATATGTATACATTTTGAAACTAGAATTGTTTTTCCATGATATAAGTTTCTGGAACTAATGAGAATATGATCTTTCCCAAAAAAAAAAAGAAAAAAAAAGAAAGAAACTGTATGCTGAATTAGACCACGCAAGAAATATTTTTGATTGCATCCATATGTTATGATGAATATCAAATTAGGTATATTTATAATTTCCAAGAAAGAAGGCAATAAATTCATTCCCATTAACTTGATTTTGTGATTTGTTGATGAGCACTTTTCCTAAATGCTTGATAGAGTTTGGTCGAAGTCTTCTTGCAAGTCAAAATATATGACTGTGAACACAAGTGCGTATATATATATATATGTATGTATGTATGTATGTATGTATGTATATCCAACTTGCACTTGTACCTGTGTATATGATGCTGCATCATTTTAATGCATGTATAAATCTCCATGCGGCTATGCTCATCCAATTTCTTTAGTACGCACTGCTCCATGCACTTAAAACCATGCCTCTATGATGCCTCACCTTTAAGAACTTGCTGTGTTAATTGTACCATGTACTTGAGCTTTGAAATGCTGCACCAAATTCATTACTTACCCTTTATGCACTCAAATATTTACATACATGTAAATTGTATATGTATATATGTGAATTGTTGCCAATAATGATTTTCTTTGAATGTTGACATCCATGATAAATTGCACACATGAAAAAAAACAAAATGTTATTGCAAGTCCCTTGCTTTATTTTTGAATTGCTTCATTTGGATTCTGAATGATTATCAAGAAAGAATCGATCATATTCTTTGCCCAAAAATGGTTTCTCTAATTTCTGCACAAAATTTTTGTTAAAACAGGAAACAAAAGATAATTATTTGCCAAATTAAGATGCAATTTTATGGAAAATAAATAAATCTGTTCTCATTGTCCATGCGTGATTTTGATAGTGTGAATTCCTTGTCCAAATTGATGTTTAATAAAATTTATAAACAAAAATTGCTTTCTTGCCAAAATTTACATTGTTCATTGCTGCATGTAAATGTTTGGTTGATGACACATTCATATGAGTTCCTGGATAATGTTGAACACTTGCCATATTTGTTGCTTTCAATATAGCACTGCAATTAAATGCCAAAAACATACTCTGTGATTTCTTGAAAAATTATAAATCGTGATTTCTCACTTGCCAGACAAATCAACATTCTGCTTTGTCAATTTATATTTTTCCAAAAGAACATTCATGCAGATTTCCAAAACTATATGTACATTTCTGGAATCATTAAAAGTCTTGCCGTTTTTGTTCTATTCATTTGAACACCCTAAGCTTTGCATAGTCGGTTTTTCACTTGCCAAATAAATTTTTTGATTTTTATGGAAAGCATTAATCTTTTTCTTCATGCCCAATAAATGTTTTGGTTTCTTTGTAGTTGCCAAATTTTCAGATGTTCAAAAAGTGAATTGAAACATGCCCTTTTTTTGTCGTTGTACACTTATGAACGTCACCTGCTTGCATACCTGGCTTCTTTCTTTGTTCTTTGGCATGATGATTTGTATTGGTATCATTATGGGCTACTTGGACAGAAAAAAAATGTTTTTCCTCTTTTTTTGTGCCATAATTGCAATGTGAATGAGTGAAATGCTGTAATGAGGCAATGACTGTATACTAGAGTGACGAGCGTTGTAGTGAGGAACAAATGTACCAAAATGAAAAAAAATTGTAGTGATATTTGTAATAAACAAATTTGATTAAAATAAAATATTATTTTATTATGTTCAAACTAATTTATTTAACGTATTCAGTTTATATACAAGTATAACATCATGTGAAGAATATACAAATAGTGGATTTATAAAATTGTACTGTTTGATTGTTGAAATAGAATATTATATTTAATAAAATACCATTTGAATATTTAATTCTTGTCCAGTAATATTTTGTATAAATATAAATACTATATTTCTGTCTGTGATATAGAATAGTAGTACAGTAATAAACACATTCAAAATAAAATTTGTTTGGTTGTTATCATCAAACAAAAATCATATAATTGTGTATACAACTACGTCATATACAACAATCTCCCCATTTTGATGATGACAAACAAATAAAAGATTTTGAGCACAATAAATGTGTTTGACAGTGAATATTGAACTCCCCCTATTTATTAGCTCCCCCTACAACAGAAAACTCCCCCTATAACGGTGCATGAGTGAAATGAATGAATAATAATGAATTTTTAAAATTAAAATATTTATAAAATATTCATTCATAAATCAAAATATCAACCCATTCTCCCCCTTTTGTTATCATTAAAAGAATATAGAAATTAAAATATAGATGAAATATGACTAAAAATATAATATCATCTTAAGAGGAAGACCCATCATCATAAATCTCAATCAGTCAAATAAAATCATAATATTCTAAGAACTAGTGGCATATTTCACATTGTAGAGAATGACGGATTTACGATGAAATTTATATAAATGGAGAGAGTTTTTAAAAAACAATTGACTCCAATTATTTTCAAAAGAATTTTATAAAATGAAGCAAAAAACAGTGATGGATTTGGACTATAATTATAAATTTAACTTAAGTGAAAAAATTAAATAATCTCAAATCCCAATAGCTATCAATCAACAAATCGTAATATTTCATAATATATTAACACATTTCACAAATTAGGAAATGGATTGATAGGCTAGTTTTTATACACCAAGGAGAATTTCATATATAAATTCTTGTAGCAAGTTATTTTCTTTTTTTTTCTCTAATTTAAGAGCATACTGACCGCGCATAACCAGATCTTGGATTTTTAAATGAGATCAGTTGCAGCTTAAATATAAGTAATCTCATAAACATGCATAATCAGAGCTTAGATTTTTAAATGAGGTTAGAGAAACACTTATGAATATTATATTTTTATTATTTCAGTTTCAAAATGAAAAAATCCTTAGTATATAAAACTAATATGGATGATAGAAATGTGATAGGTACAGAAATGGTTTGTGAAATAAATTTCTAAATTGATCATATTACGAAATATGATCAATTGTACCGAGATCATTGAAAATTTCCAATTATCACTAATTTTGAATAATAACATAGTCCAATTTCTATCACAAATATTTCCATTGTTTAATCAAAATGATTTTTGAAAAAATATTTAACTCTCCACATTAATATAAAAAAAACATGGATGGCAGAATGATGATAGATAAAGGAGATGGTCTTGAAATAATTGCCAATTCAAAGATATTATAATAGTTGTTCAACCATCATGAGAATCTAAATACAATCTCCTCTTGTTGTGAAATATATTGCAGTCGCAATTCATCGCAATTTCAAAGTCTACTAATAATTTTGATGAATTACAAGTACAGTTCAATTTGGATATAGATTTCAATTTTTGAATGAATAATCAATAAATAACTTTAAAATTGAAAATCAATTACAAGAGGGATACGAAAGATCTATACAAGACATGAAAGATTAAGAAATATATACATGTTGAGAATAAACAAAACAACACTTCTAAACTGATATAACTTGATGTCTCAATTAATGAGAATTGTAACAAGACACTGGAGACAAAGAACAATATCAAAGACAAGAATTTTAAGCACAAAGCTCAAGATTCTCAAATCAGGCACTTTTATCAAAGTAGAAAATAGTTCTTCTCAAAACAAGCAGTCATTTAAAGCATTCTCAAAACAGTATCAGAGCAGCACAAAAAATCAGTTCAAAGCAGTCTTGTCATGAAGATATTTCAAAGATATTTCAAACAGTTAAATAATGGTTCATGATCCAATGGTTAAATATATGGTTTATTTTAAATCATTTGAAGGGATATGAAAAGATCGAGATTCAATGAATCAGTCACACCAGATTATAAATTTTAAATTCATGATGTGTGTGAGATTCAAGTAATCAATAATTTCAATTGATTTTAAACAAACAAATATTTAAATCAAAAAAATCGTGAAGTGACACTGAGTTTCAAGACCAAATTTCAAAGAATTTTTCCAAAGAATTTCTGACAAGCACAAGAGTAATTTCAGATCATTTACATCAGACTTGAGAGATATTCATGATCTAGAAAATTAAACAATAATTTATTTGAAATCACTTGAATCAATGTCAAGTTTGAGATATAATGAATCATTCACACAAGATGATAATTTCAGAATTAAGAGGTGTGTGAGATTCAAAATATCAAGAATTTCAGATGATTTCAAACAAACAAATTTCAACTATAATGATCATGAATAAAGGTGAAATTCAAGATGTATCACTGATTCAGTACAATTCAAAAATATCCAAGCCAATCTAAAAAATAATAAAATTATCACAATTGATAAATAGTAGAGTGCTGTAACGAGTATAATATATTGCACTTTTCTAAAATGAATTAGAAGAGACCCAGAACAGCAGAGGTGTGTGTAATTTCACAAATTTTTCATATTTTCAAAAAATTAGAATTCAGATTAACAGTGTTCAAGATATAACATGAATGCTTCAGCACAGTTAGGAATTCATGGATAAGAAAATAAACTTCAAAACAATTGCAGATATTTACAAATTTAAATTCAAGATCTGGAAAAAAAATAAAAACATCAAAGTTCTATTCAAATAAAGCGAATTTCCAGAAGATCGTGAGTGCTACAATTGGAAGTTAAGAAAGTACAAGAAAATTTACAATGATATGACAGTGACACATCGAAATAAAAAAAAAATAGATGGGGTAGAAGAAGGAATAAACAAAGGAAACAAAATATTTACAAAGATGAATTCAGAGATTATACTTGAAATCCATGTAAACCAGAATCTCCGACTCAGCAGAGTTGGCTAAGGAACCGTGAATAATCTGATGATATGAAGCAGTTTGAATTCAGTTCCTCTTTCTGGATAGCAATTCCTCAGCCTCCTCCGGTACCTAACAGTTTATAGAATTGAGTGGTCTAACAAAGGTTGTTTTACCACTCATAGTTGTGTGTCGAACTTTCGGTACCTAAACTTGTTGAATAGCAACCCATTAGAATTTACCAAAGTGCCTTTAGGAACCCATATCTGTTTGAATTTAGATGAATTCATTTTGCTTCTTTTTGGGGTCCAAACAGGATTTTTACTAAACAAGTTATTACTTTGTTCATGATTTAAAAATCCTTCGAAATTGTTTGAATTCAAATTTTCAAGATGAATATTTCCAAAACTATTTGAAGGATTTTTAAAATCATTTGAACCTCTCTTTTCAAATTCTTCAAATTTTCCAAAGCCAAGACCATTCCTATTTCCAAAAGAAAATAGATTTTTCAATAACATATTTAATGATTTTTCACCAGTTGAAAAACGTTTCAAGCTCAATTCAAGATTGCTGATTTTGCATTTAAAGAATTTTCTTTCATCAGATTTGAACAATGATTAATGTTGATCTTTCTCCTTTCAGTCTCATTCTGTTTCAAAAACAAGTTTTCATTTTCAAGCGATTTGATTTTGGTCTTGGATTCAAAAATCTCTGATTCAAACTGAATTTGTTTTTCAAATTGTTGATTCTCAGAACACTTGAACTTTTTAATCTCCTTTTCAAGTTCTTTCAATATCAAGTCACTTTTCAGCAAATTTTCATTTTCAGCAATTTCAAGTTTGGAATTTATAGCAGTCTTGAAGATTTCAAATTCCTTTTGCAGAAAATTATTCGAACTTGATAACTCAATCTTGTTCTCTTTTAGGATCAAAATTTCATTTACAAACTTTTGAATATTTTTATGGAGATGAACAAGATTGGTTTCTAATTTCAAACAATTTTTGCAGTCCGAATTTGAAGAGTTTTTAAAATATTCAAGTTGTGATTCCAAATCATTAGTTTTGCTTGTCAACTCAATATTTTTAGATTTCAGAAATTTGTTTTTAGATTGGAGTTTATCAACAGACTTAGTTAGATCAACACATATATAAACTAAATCTTCGTATGAGAAATTTCCTATTTCATCGTCTGTTGAATCTCCATCGACTGATCCATCTGAATTTTCATTTGTAAATCCTGTTAAGCAGAGCTTTGAATCTGAGTTGACTTTATCGGGTTTTGAGCAGCTGTTGTCGATTTGTCCATACTTCTTATTGCGAATATTCCAAATTTCCTACGCAGTTAAACAATGGGATATGAGATTAAGCTGATTATTATTGAGATAAGAATAGACAATATGCATAACACGAGCATTGGTAATTTTATTCTTCTTATCTAACAAATCTCCCAAATTTTCAATAATATTCCAATATTCTAAATCAACAGATTTTAAATAGGATTCCATGTCTGATTTCCAAATTAAAAAATTTGCCATTGAAAATAATTGGAATATCACTGGACTGACTTTCTATGGACTGACAACTAGGAGAAACCATGACTCTAGAGTTAATGGAAATACCTGCTCTGATACCACTTGTTGGATTTAGATTAACCCTAGAGGGGGGAGGTGAATAGGGTTTATAGAAGATTAAGCGAGATATAAAAAAATATAAGATCATAGAATGCAGCTGAAAATAAATGCAGAAAAGTAAATGACACAAAATATACCCAGCTTCGGCAAAATCCTGCATACTGCTGCATTCCTAAGGTTCCTACTAGGTAAAAAAACAGATCCCGCTTACAAGACCATGTAAACTCACGAACCCCTCGCTCCTATTCTAATCCTACGCTCAAAACCCTAGACTGATCTGTATCCTCTAGATCAAATTTTCCCTGGCTATAGCCCCATAGCCAGTATACCCTAGTTTTTACAGACTCTAGTAAACTGTTTGAACGATTACAAAAGAAATACAATAAAAACAATAAAACCCTCTTTTTCTAAAGTAATACAAACCTGCCACTTTGCTTTGTCAAAAAAAAAACTTGCTCTCCTCTTTGTTGATGGCTGCTGACAAAATAAAGTAGGGTTTATCCCCAAATCAATTCGACTCCAATTGCAAAGAAAATGATTCTCTGATGATCTTTAACATTGTCCTTTGTCGATGATTTGGCTGAGGTAGCGATTGAAAACAAAGTGAGTAGTGCTGATTTGAACTTGTTTGCTTTTTGAGTTGTTGCTTTTTTTCGATATCCCTTACCTGTGATGAATTGGTTGAATTTATAAGCTTATGAAATTCTAATATTACTCTGATTTCCTATATGGCTTGACTTGATTGTATGTGTGATTTTGGCTTTTTGATTTTCCTTGGATGAATTGGATTCCTCGGCTTTAATTGCTTCCATGATTATTAATCTATTGATATACCCCAATAAAGAATTAATTCATAGTGAATTCCTGGAAAGATTTTCCATTTTGAATTTCACTACATTCCAGAAATGTCTTTGAAGTAATTAATGAAATCTTTCCAAATAATGGTGCTTGATTTCATTAAAATGCTTAGGTGATATATGTATACATTTTGAAACTAGAATTGTTTTCCCATTATATAGGTTTCTAGAACTAATGAGAATATAATCTTTCCTAAACAAAAAAAATCTGTATGCTAATTTAGCCCATGCAAGAAATATTTCTGAATGCATCCATATGTTATGATGAATATCAAATTAGGAGTATTTATAATTGCCAAGAAAGAAGGCAATAAATTCATTCCCATTAACTTGATTCTGTGATTTGTTGATGAGCACTTTTCTTAAATGCTTGATAGAGTCTGGTCGAAGCCTTCTTGCATGTCAAAATATATGACTATAAACACAAGTGCGTATATATTTATCCAACTTGCACTTGTACCTGTGTATACGATGCTGCATCATTTTAATGCATGTATAAATCTCCATGCTGCTATGCTCATCCAATTTCTTTAGCAAGCACTGCTCCATGCACTTAAAACCATGACTTTATGATGCCTCACCTTTATGAACTTGTTGTGTTGGTTGTACCTTGTACTTGAGCTTTGAAATGCTGCACCAAATTCATTACTTACCCTTTATGCTCTCAAACATTTACATACATGTAAATTGTATATGTATATATGTGAATTTGTTGCCAATAATGATTTTCTTTGAATGTTGACATCCATGATAAATTGCACACATGAAAAAAAAAATGTGATTGCAAGTCCCTTGCTTTATTTTTGAATTGCTTCATTTGGATTCTGAATGATTATCAGGAAAGAATCGATCATATTCTTTGCCCAAAAATGGTTTCTCTGATTTCTGCACAAAATCTTTGTTAAAACAGGAAACAAAAGATAATTATTTGCCAAATTAAGATGCAATTTTATGGAAAATAAATAAATCTGTTCTCATTGTCCATGCGTGATTTTGATAGTGTGAATTCCTTGTCTAAATTGATGTTTGATAAAATTTGTAAACAAAAACTGCTTTCTTGCCAAAATTTACATTGTTCATTGCTGCATGTAAATGTTTGGTTGATGACACGTTCATATGAGTTCCTGGATAATGTTGAACACTTGCCATATTTGTTGCTTTCAATATAGCACTGCAATTAAATGCCAAAAACATACTCTGTGATTTCTTGAAAACTTATAAATCGTGATTTCTCACTTGCCAAACAAATCAACATTCTGCTTTGTCAATTTATATTTTTCCAAAAGAACATTCATGCAGATTTCCTAAACTTGTTATATATGTACATATCTGGAATCATTAAAAGTCTTGCGTTTTTGTTCTATTCATTGGAACATCCTGAGTTTTGCATAGTCGGTTTTTCACTTGCCAAATAAATTTTTTGATTTTTATGGAAAGCATTAATCTTTTTCTTCATGCCCAATAAATGTTTTGGTTTCTTTGTAGTTGCCAAATTTTACATGATCAAAAAATGAATTGAAACATGCCCTTTTTTCGTCGTTGTACACTTATGAACGTCACCTGCTTGCATACCTGGCTTTTTGCTTTGTTCTTTGGCATGCTGATTTGTATTGGTATCATTATGGGCTATTTGGACAGAACAAAATGTTTTTCCTCTTTTTTTTATGTGCCATAATTGCAATGTGAACGAGTGAAATGCTATAGTGAGGCAATGACTGTACATTAGAGTGATGAGCATTGTAGTGAGGAACAAATGTACAAAAATGAGAAAAATTGTACTAATATTTGCAATAAACAAATTTGATTAAAATAAAATAATATTTTATTATGTTCAAACAAATTTGTTTAACGTATTCAGTTTCTATACAAGTACAATATCATGTGAAGAGTATACAAATAGTGGAGTTATAAAATTGTACTGTTTGATTATTGAAATAGAATATTATATTTAATAAAATACTGTTTGAATATTTAATTCTTGTCCAGTTGTATTTTATATAAATATAAATATTATATTTTTGTCTGTGATATAGAATAATAGTACAGTAACAAACACATTTAAAATAAATTTTATTTGGCTGTTATCATCAAACAAAAATCATATAATTATGTATACAACTACGTCATATACAATAGGACTTTCATGCTTTAATAGCTTTATTCAAGTGACAAATGCTGCTTCACATAACGTAATGAAAATCGTAACTCCTTGCAGTCCAGCAATTTATTTTAAAGCAAACTTTACTATTTTTGAAGCAAACTGTATAGTGCAAGTAATATACATTTGTGTTGTTGTACGTAGGAAATGTTGTCATAGGGTTATCTGTTTTTCAATTGCAACAGAAGAAAAAGTGATAACCTCAGGAAAACACTTCCCTACAGAAGCACAAATGTATGTTACTTACACTACACAGTTAACCTCAAGAAAACACTTCCCTACGGAAGCACAAATGTATATTACTTACACTATACAGTTTGCTTCAAAAATAGTAAAGTTTGCTTCAAAATAAATTGCTAAACTGCAAGAAGTTGCAATTTTCATTACATTAAGTGAAGTAGCATTTGTCACTTGAATAAAGTTAATAAGCATGAAAGCCCGGCTATGTCCATGAGCTAAAATGGATCCATCTGGTGGATCACCGAGTAAATGTTTAATTAGAAATTAAGTTAAAACCTTCAGCTTGGATATGTTATGTTCGATATGCAATTCAAATATGTTTTTGCTATATTCGTTGTGTAATTTGGGGATGTTATTGTTATGTAATTTGGATATGTTGTTGTTATGTAATTCGGGTATGTTATTGTTAAGTAATTCAGATATGTTATTGTAGATGGAAAATATTATGGATATGGAATATTAATTATATATGGCTCTAGCTCGACAATAAGGAAGACATGCACAGCTGACACAGGTGTGTCAGACATTGGGATATATTTCCAGATGTCTGATATCAGAAAAAGAAAACAATCTGAATACTAATCAAACGTCTAATATTTTATCCAGACGTCTGGATTTTTTCTCGGTCTAAAATATTATGCCTGAAGAAGTATTCAAACGTCTGGATATTTTATCCAGACGTTTGAGATATTTCTCAACATAGATATATATATATATATATATATATATATATATATATATATATAGAAGCATTCAGACGTCTGAAATTTTATCCAAACGTCTGGGTTTTTTCTCGGCCTAAAATATTATGCCTGAAGAAGTATTCAGACGTCTGAATATTTTATACAGACGTCTGAGATTTTTCTAGGCCTAAAGAAATATATATATATATATATATAAAGATGCATTCAGACGCCTAGATATTTTATTCAGACGTCTGGATTTTTTCTTGGCCTAAAAAATTATTTCTGAAGAATTATTCAAATATCTGATATTTTATCCAGATGTCTGGATTTTTTTCTTAACATAAACAATATGAGTTAAATAGACACAACTAGATAAAAGTTACAAAATATACCTAAATGTAATCCCATAAAATGTCTTTCAAACCAACGTCAAGGTGTCTCCAATTACTAAGTGCGATTGGAACATGCTCTCGTAAAACTAGTCCTAAAAAAAGACGATAAATGGATTGATCCTTCACCTATTGGTTTAGCGTTCTCATTAAATTCAACTTCAACACGATTTGTGAAGTTTAAAAGAAATCTCTTCATTTTTGTAGGATCTCTACTCGTTCTTTTCTATGGTCGATTTGCATTTGCATCTTGAGTTGGTCCATCGGCTTCCATGTGTTGTTCGTTTTGCATTGTATGGTTCTCAAATGCACTAAGATTATCTTTTACTAATTGTGGATTATTTTCTAATGCTTGTGCTCGATTATCTTCTACTAATTGTGGATTATTTTCTACTTCTTGCGCTCGATTATCTTCTACTACTTGTGAATTGCCCTCGCTTTGAATGTTGTTGTCTTCAATATGCCTCTTCCGTTTATTATGCTTCATGAATACATTTTTGGTTGCTTTGCTTTTTTGTTGTTGTCGCGTTATTGGCCTCATTTCCTATTACTAAAATATGAGGAAAAACATAAAAATATATAGCAGAACTATACAATCCAAGCACTTATGCGCTAAGGTCATCCTGAATATCCAAAACACTACATAATATCAGCTACACCTCAATATGTCATTTACAGGAAAGCAACAGTGCATTTCACAGCAAATAATGGCAGTTTAGGAGATTTTAAAACATAGAAGTACGGTTATAGCTACAGCTACAACAAAATATGAGTTAGCCTAAATAATTTGTTATTGTCAATTTGTCACCAATCTAACAAGAATGCAAACAGAAAAAATATAATGAAGTGTTGCATTTTATAATGAAGTTATAGCTACAAAGCGCAATCTTCCCTAACATAGCATTCCCTAACATAGCTAGTGATATACTACTCAAGTATTCCTTCGCAATCTTCCCTAACATAGCTAAGATCCTCAGCAAAATTGTTAATCTCTATATCGGTTTCTTCAAAATTTCCTGTATCTAGGGCTGTCAACGGATACTTTCTGATACAGATAGTGCCATATCCGTATCCGCATTCGAAACCATTTTCAGATATAGGATATCCGCATCCGCGGATACAGACGGATCTCGGATAATTATCCGTTCCGCCAACAATCGATAAATCAATGAATATAAATGAATTTTTTAGCTTAATATTAAGCTTTTTCAACCTAATTGATCACTAAAGTGCTAAAAATAAATAAATATGATGATAATATATAATTTTGAGCAATTAACATGCGTTTGGTAGACTTTTAATTTTGCAAATTAATAAATTAATATATTTAATTATGTTAAAATACCCATAATTTAAGCTATAATCGGAAGAAAAAAACGGACGGATATTTTTCAGATGTGGATATGCCTATATCTGCATCCGCATCCGCTCTTTCGGATATCAGATATTTATCCACTTTTCGAATACGGATGCAGATGGATTTCGGATATTTCGGGTATCCATTGACAGCCCTACTTGTATTCATGATAAATTCCTTAAACAAGTCATCTTACATGAAAATTTCTTGAAGGTGCCCTCATCACAACATACCAATTAGAATCATCATCTTCCATTAAATAGAAAATTTGTTTTTCTTGAGATGCAGGGATATATGGATCTTTTGAAAATGAAGCTTGATTTCGTTGTAGATTGAAAATGGTAAATCCATTTTCTACTTTCGCACCATTTCCTATATTTGTACAATGGCACTTAAAGACGAGAACATAAACGGCTTGATAGTCTAACAAAATATATCGGTCACTGTTCCATAATAAGTTATCACGTCAACCACTTAGGAAATATCTTTTGCGCTAGCCCTGCACATGGTGGTTGCATCATAAGTGACTCCACTATTTTGAGTTTTTCTCTCAATATCTTTTGTGTGAAAACGCTCTCCATTGATGACATAATATGTACAAGACAATGCACTACTCCTTGAACCATAGGCAATCCATTTTAACATTGTGTCGTGTTCATTCGAATCATAAGGTATCTATAAATAAAAATATTATTTATGTTAGATCACGATCATAATACATTTAAAATTAATGAGATTATATTTTAAAATTCAACTCATCATCTTCTTAATCCAATCAGCAAAGTTATTTGTGTGGGTTTTCCAAAGTAAGGTCGCATTTTTTTTCTATGCGCTTGTTTGAGTACTGCAACTCCTCAAAATGTAAACTATTGTGAAAGAAAAAAAACCAGATAAGTTGCACTATAAAAAAATTGAACAACAGAACAAAATGCGCTAGCCCCTTACTCTAAAAATGGTTGCACTATAGCCATATTCATTAGCACAGCCAAATGAGTAGCTTGTTTCTCATTCTCAGACAGTGTAATTATTTTGCAAGCTGAAGTTGGTCGTCCTTCAAGTATGATATCATTTTCATAATCTTCATTTCAGACTTTCTTCTCTTTTATTTCTAATATTTTTTTAAGAATTCACTAAAATATTTCATGCACTGCTCTACAAGATTGGAATTTGCAATACACCCCTTAGGACGCAGTGTTTCTTATATAATGTTATAATGTTTTAGTGTCATCATGTATCTTTCAAATGGGTACATCCAACGAAAATGAACCACTCCACATAATCTGGCTTCTTTTCCATGATGAATCGTCAAGTGTATCATTATATCAAAGAACAAAGGTGGAAAATATCTTTCGAGTTCACATAAAATTAGTATAATCTCATCATCAAGATGTTGTAGTTTTTCTCTATCAAGAACACGTTGGCATAATTTATTGAACAACAAACATAAACAAATTATTGCTTTCCTTGGCTTCTTCGGTAACAATCCTCTCATTGCAACCGGCAACAACTGCTGCATTAGGACATGATAATCATGTGACTTCAAACCACTAATTTTACAATCCTCAAACGATATAGAGCTCTTGAAATTCGAGCAATAACCATCAGGTCCCTTAAAATCATACAATCTTTTACAATTTTTTTTCTTTAGATTTGGACAGTGTATATGGAGCTATGGAAGATATGTTTTTTTCCACGAGATTGTACATAAAGGCCAAGTCGAATTCCCCACTCTTCTAAATCTTTTCTACAATTAATTCCATCATTCACTAACATTTTTTTCTACATGCATTAGGTCTACGCATTGGCAGTTCCTACAAAAATCAACAATGTTAAATTTCATTACAAAAGAATTGTATTATTGTTTAGTGAAAAAAAAACTAACCTCCCAATATGGTAAATCAAAGAAGATTGATCGTTTTTTCCACATTGATAGCTCTATATTCACAAGATAACCATCTTCACCTCTATTTTTTATTATTGTTAGTATTTTTTTCTCTTCCTGCTCTCTTACTTAATTTTTTCTTCTTACTCTTCCTCTTCTTGCTATTATTATTCCCATTTTTTATTTCTTTCCCAAAATTATTTGGAAAGTTTTTCAAAACAGCAGAGATGTTTCTTCCTGTCAAAACTCTAGGTCTACGACCATTTTCTACAGTATTATCAAACCAGGTTTTTTGCTTTCTCAATGAATCTGAAGGGGGTAAAAATTTCCTATGACCCATATAACCGCTCTTCCGACTATGTTTAAACCATCGATGGTGAGTATTGATACCGCATAATGGACAACCATTTTTACCTTTGACACAACATCCAATAAGATTTCCATATGTTGGAAAGTCGTTTATCGTCCATAGTAAAATTGCTATCATATTAAAAGGCAATCTACTAAAGGCATCATAAGTTTGAACTCCATTACTCCACAAGTGTTGCAAGTCTTCAATTAATAGCTCTAAATATACATCAATATCATTTCCTGGTTGCTTTGAAATAGGAATAACAATGTTAAGGTGATATTTTATTTTTTCATGCATAATATTGGCGAGAGGTTGTATGTCACAAGCATCACAGTCCAACAACTATATTTGGAACTCATTGGCACAAAAGGATTAACACCATTGGTAGCAAGACTAAGTCTTATATTGCGTGGATCAACTGCAAACGATTCCCATTTCTCATATACTACATTCCATGTTATTGAATCCACAGGATAACGCATTTTCCCATCATTGCTTTTGTTACTAAAATGTCATCTTAAATCTTCTACCACCTTTTGAGGTCTAAACATTCTTCTAAATCTGGAAATAATTGGAAAATATTTCAAAACCATAGTCGGAATGCCATGCATAATTTCATTTGTACGTCCATTCTTCTTCCATCTTGATAAACCACATTTAGGATAACTTTTCAAATCTTTGTACTCTCTTCTAAAAAAGCAACAATCATTTTGACAAACATGAATTTTTTCAAAACGCATATCGATTATCTTAAGAATTTTTTTACCTTATATAATGTCTTCGGAAGTACATTATTTTTTGGCAACAATAATTGTTGTGCATTTAGAAGTTTATTGAAGCCAGTATCAGGCAATCTAGTCTCACATTTAAGATTATACAAGGCGAGGATGATAGATAATTATGTTCGATCGATACAATCAGGATACAACGGGGCTTTTGCTTCTTCCAAGTTCCTTAACAAATCATCCTCTCGTTTTTATGCGTTATCTTCATCTTTATCATCATCGAAAAAAGTATAATTGATGAAATCTTAATTTTCATAATCAGTAGCTTTAAATAAATCATATATATCATCGAACTTAACATTTATGCTTATATTTATGTGCTCACCGTGGCAATATCACCTACTTGTCTTATATACACGATCCATTCATCTTATAATCAGATGATCAACTACAACCACTACGACAATAAAGGGATTTGATATCGTTTCAAAAACGCTATTACAGCCAAAGATAGCATTTCAGAGAATGTCGTCTAACGACATGCTATGTTAGACCACCAACTTCAAAGAGCGGAGAAGTAAGCACTATAAAAAATAAAAGTTTGATAGCGTTTTATCTTTGCTATTAAAAAAAAGGCTATATGAAAGCTTAGCCAACTGCCACCTATGATAGCGTTTTCATATTACTATTATAGCGTTTGTTCAGATCCTTCTATAGTGTTCGTTGTTATTTCTATAGCGTTTATTACTACAGTTGTGATAACGTTTACAAGCACAAATAGATAGCGTTTTTTTTAATAGCGTATGTCCCTCCTTTTGACACCATTTTAAAAACGTTGTCAAAGGGATACGATTTTGTATACGATATTTTCTACGCTTTCATCACTTTTAAATACATATATCATTCAAACATTCATATGTATCATTATATATTTCTCAAACATATAAAGACATAACACATTTTCTAAAACAACAAACATATAAACTACAACATAATATTTCATACATATCATTCAAACAACATTCATATATTCAAACTCAATATTTCATACATATAATTCAAATGACTTCACATATCCAAACTTAACAACTCATACATATTGTTTAATCAACTATTCCCTATCCATAATACGCCATGTATACTTGCATTAACAAATTACTTACTAAGTAATCGAACGCTTGATTTACTCTCGTATTGCTTTTGATATTTCCTCCAAAACATAAGCAATTTGGTTCTATTACAATAAAAATAAGCAATATTTAGCATTAGAAAAACAAGACAGAGTTGTAATGCACAACATTAAAGCCAGTAACTCATGGTGAATACACTCAAGTCAGGGTGTCACATGATTCAAGCCAGTAACAAGACAAAGTTGACTAATGTATATAATGTGAATAGTGCGACTAATATTAAACAGGCCTTCTTTGGAACATCCACCTCACGTTGGTTTCATTATTAATTTAATTGTCTACATATATACCTTTTATATCTTTACATATCTTAAGTAGTTTTCCATGTCCCGCATCCACTTATTATTACTATCTTGCAGGTCGCAGTTTCCTATACAGTTTTCCGCAAACCACTTTCCCATTTTTTAATTACCATTTTGATCACATGCTATCACTGATTCCATCAAGCTTTGGTCAAAAGAAAGCAATTCACAAACACGTCTATCATTCAACCATAAGTAAATCATTATTCATATTGTGGCTTTTTACTGTCCTAGAGATTTATTTTGCAGGTACTATATACTTCAAATGTAGCTAGACTCCCCATATGGGCCGCACTCTTACAACAACTGCTCAGGTGAAAAAACAAAATTTTCCCAGCTTAACTAAAATATTTAAAATTCTTTATGTTGTTTCTTCTATTTAAAATACGTTTGTCGATATCAAAAATTGATACCACCAGAAAAGCAGAGGAATTTTGAGGTGGTCACTTTTTTTACTATAACATTAGGTTAGATGGTGCAGAATGTAAGGAATATAATTGGTGTACCAACAACAGGAAAAAACAGGATAGATTTATGATTGGTTATTATTAGGTAACACTTTGTACTGTAGTATGATCCTGTAATCAAAGAAAATAAGTTGTTTAGTTTATTATTTAGATTAAGAGACTAGGATTGTGCATGAATGAACATTCAATTTTTCTCTACCTCCTGGAACAAATAAAGTTAGATAAACTGGTCTTCGAAGTAAGATGAATGACGGTTTTGAGAAGGAAGATTGTTAATGATGGATTCCTAAAAAAATAACAATATATTTACTGTTATGGACTAACGCGCAAACCACTTACTGGACTATTCGACAAACACAGCATGTGCCATCATAACATCCACAAATTCAGGTTGTATTGATTTTTAAGCTGCATTGCATATTCATATTTCATGCTTATATGTGTAAAGAAAACACATTCTTGAGTAAAATTTAATATCATAATCAGATGACTAAGAAAAACAACACGGTAAACATAAATTATTTTTGAATTCTTATCTGAATGATAGACTAACGTTGAGTGATGGAAGCTTAAATTTTAAGATACGAATTCTAGATTTGTTATCTTCTGTACCAGCCCAACAAATGTCTTATATTTCCCAGTAAAATGACAGAATCAAAATCAAAGTTGTTTTGCGAGAATCTGATTAATAAAACATAAACCTATCATACGCCTTCAGCTACACATATCATTCCGGACCTCTTCTTAGTTAGTCTAATATCAAACTAAAGAATCGTACCCTGTATAATCAATATTTTCGGTAACTTTCAAAATTATCTATGGATTTTGAGTTAATGGATTCTCATTGAATCTACCTTATGATCCCAAAATTAAACAAAAAAGGCTCCAAAATACATAAATTTCCATGGCCTAACCTATTGTACCTCCTTTTGTCAGACTGAAAATCTCATAAGTACTGCAAAACCTAAAAAAAACAATTCCACATGGGAGGAACACAAGTCGATTATAAAATAATAATTAAGGACTAATCCTGGATGTAAGGTTCATCTACAATCCTCTACTAACACATTCTTGTTTAAAAAAGTATAGGATAATTAACTATGTTAGCCCTGTTTTTAAAGTTTATAACGCTAACAGACTTGTTTGAAAAATAATTACAGAAATAAACCTATTTTGAAATAATGAAGGTGCCTTTTCAAAACTCACACAAAGGCGAGTTTTCAAAAATGCCTGTATACTTTGTGTTTTTATATTCCATAGCGACTTTCTTGAAATTTGATTTGGACATAACTCAATATCTATGATATGAAATATCTATTTTTTGTTCCATTACTAAAATATAGTTCTATAGATTCGAATGTTTTGTGTTTCAATGAAATCCGACGTATAACGATTCCTATATATTCAATGAAGCTGTACACGTTAAACTACGAACCACCACGACATTTAAATAGTATATATATAGCTTAACCAAACAACATAAAACAGATATCAAATTTTAATATTCAAATATAAAAGAGATACGTAGTACGGTTAAGGATAGATAAGTTCGAAACATAAGAAATACAGATACACGAAATGCAATACACTGACATCGCATCAATAAACATACATCTCCATTTTAGGCTACTAAAGTACACCGCTTTCTGTTATGGCTCTGCGATCCACATTTGCTGCACCTGTTTGTTTTGGGCGTTTAATGCTTGTACATAACATTTTTGAACCTCATTGATTTTTGTCGTCTAACTAATCTTCTGACAGGCATAGCAAATATTCGTGGACCATTGTACGAGTCCTAGTATTTCTTATCACGTATAGGATTAAACTCTGGGTCGTATGTAGCTCTATAACTTTGGATGAAGTACCATTCAGAAGAAAAATCATGATGAGCTCTATTACTGCCGAAATCCTGTGCTGAACAAGCCGCCATCACATGAGCACATGGTATTTTCTGCAGAAGTGGGATTCTGCATGTACAGGTGACATGAGAACCGTCGGTCTCAACATCAAATTCATCTCCGTAACAGTGAATCACTTGCCATTTATATCGATCAAATCGAACAAGCCTACAACGCCTTACTTCAATAGCACAAGCTTCAATTTTAGCTTCCCATTTTGGAGTAAGTTTGGTAATCAGACCATCCCCTTTTTCTCGCCTCTTATAGAAATATTCAACTGATCGAAAGAACGTTCTTTCAACCAACGCCTTTATAGGCAAGGATCTGGCGCCTTTTAGTACGCCATTAAAACTTTTAGATGCGTTGTTTGTCATAATTTGGAAGTGGTCACGTCATCTCTGCAAAGAACCCAGTTTTCTTCGCAATTCCCTAGGCTTCGTTCAATCCGGGTATCCGCCTCCGACTTAGTTGCCTTGATTTCTTCTCTAAGTTTAGTGTATTCAACCGCTTCTGAAGCACATGCAGCAACGTAAAGCAAGCCTACAAGTCGCTTGTCTCGATGTCCTGCAGCTTGAAAATTTGCTTTCAGGTGCCTTGCACAAAACCTATGTTTGTGAGGTTCTTCCCAACTACCCTGCAAAGCAATTGGGATCCCTTTCATTCTATTAGATATAAATGTAATGTGTCGATTTCGTACGATATAAATGAATGCACGCATGCATGAAAAGAACCAGGCCCAACTATCATATGATTCAGATTCGACCACCCCATAAGCTAATGGGAAAAGGCAGTCGTCTGCATCTATAATGGTAGCAACTAGTAGTATTCCTTTGTACTTACCGTACAAATTTGTCCCATCAATAGAGAGAACTGGACGGTAGTGTACAAAACCTACAATGGAAGGGCAAAATGCCCAAAAAGCACGCTCAAATACCCCAGCATCATCGTGTACTATATGTCCCACTAAACCTGGATTGGTTCTTTTTATTTCTGCAAAATTTTATTTCTGCAAAATACTGAGGCAAATAAGAATATGATTCGGCCCAGTCGCCATATTTTTTTTTCAATGCTTTATTCAACGTTCGCCAAGCTTTCATGTAACTGATTTTGATGAAGAGTTGCTCGTCGACAAGCGCTTGCACCGTCCCAGCTGAGATATCCAAATTGGCCTTCAAAAAAGACATGATTTTGGATACAAGAAACTTAGAAGTGGCTTGCTTGTGGTTGGAATTAATCGTAGGGTTGACACAGTTATGTTCGTGAGGCACCTTTCTGATTTCCCACCATCCAGTTTCTGATTTCTTTGACACTATAGCATGTGTTCGCCACAGACAAGTAGCATCAACATTACATATATCAGTGTATATTGTTTTATTCGACTTGATTGGCTCGTATGAAACACCGTGAAGAATAGACAATTCCGTAAGTTGGTGGAGAAACTGTTCTTTGCTTTGGAATACCATCCCAATAGCAAAACCATTTTTTACGCATACAGCTGAGAATTTTCACTAGAAAACTCTAGATTAGCCACTACGGATCTGGCCATTATTTGCGCCATGCGCAGATCATCGTCCATGGGTACTTCCATTTGAACCTCATCACCATCTTTTTCGGGATCTACTATGCATGCAAAATCATAGTTCAGTGGTTCGACCCAGCATGTATCATCAACAGTTGCCGGGGCAACCGCCATGCTGTCAGTATGTTCAGCCTGTTGTGGAGGACCTGCACCCCAGTCTTCTTCGAGTTCTACAGTCAATTTGTTATTAAATACATTTTAGTTGAATCTTTCGTTTCAATGAGTAGTTATAAAACTAAATTGATGTGGAACACATAAGTTTGGCTCATATCTAACAGTTCCGACTGATTAGTTTGTTGTTCTTCTTCTTGTTGTTGTTGTTGCTGCTGCTCAACCACATTTGGTGGACAATACGAATTGGTGTACAAAGGAGAACTAAAGATGAGTGATGGACCATGAGTTTGCAACATTTCTGTGAAATAACCTAAACCGCTACTCATTATAGGTTGTGTGATTATTTCTTCCATGATTTCTTTTGTTGTTTTTTCAACAATCAACTCAATTGATTTCTTAACAGCAGAAAACATTACTTGTACATCTTCATCTTCTAAAAGTGCTATGGCTTTCGTCCCCGAATCAGTAGGCCAGTTGACCGACAACTCGATATCATATTCGTGAAGGTTAATTTTGGTTGCTTGGAAAACTATTTCTTTCAAAGTATCAAGTGTGCAACCCCTACGAACTCTCCCTGTTTTGCAGAATCTTCCCACATAACTTTCATTTTGGTGCTCATCTACGACAAATTCACCATCGTAGTAGTAAAGTGCAGTAATAAAAGTAGACGCCATTGTTGAGTGAGTTTATTTTTCTTGAAGTTATTTTAAGTCAGGATTGAAGCGTATGAGAAATAATGTGCTAAAAAGCTATGAAATAGGGAAACCATCTAAGTGACATCACCGTCAAATCAACTTTAATCAACCCAGTATGGTCGTTGTCAAGTCAGAATTGACAAAGCTTTAATCATGTCACTGATTTCAAAATAAAGTAGAATTGTGATGGCCTGCCCCGCACCAGCAGACATTTCCAATGAAAGTGCGTTGTGCCTGTGCCCGACTAGCACGGGACGGTTGCCAAAGAAAGGAAAAGTAGGAAATTTGAACTAACAAGGAACCTGTAGAATGTCTCACAGCACATGAGATAAAATATAATAAAAACATAACTTTGGTATAAAGCAGGTGAGACAGTGCATAAGCTGAATGAAAACTAAACTATCATAGCAGCGGAAATCCAAATTACAGCTTATCATCCAAATCAACATTATTACAACTTTGAGATACTGTCTCTAAAGCAAAAGAAAGAGGTATACTACTAATGCCCAAAGTGGTGACCAGCAAGAACACAGGGAGAATATATATATATATCATACGTGGAAGCTTCCTGCTCGTCTCCGGTACAACTACTCGTGCACAATCACCTGACCTGTTTCTAGTCTGCCCGTTTAAGAGCACCCAGAGTAATAAGAAGAGACATAAAACTCTAGGTCAGACAAAAGTCTTGTATGAGCGATAAGCAGCAAAATAGAACAATAACAGGTATACATAACCATACCTGAACCTGGACCTACAACCAAAGAGTTAGCACAACAGGATGTACAATACTCTAAGGGGACACTAACACATGGTGTAAAGATACGGGAGAGGGGTGTGCATGTCATAGTGATGTCAAACAAATAAGCATAGCAACCATCCTCACATCTCTCACTCAGTGCGTAAAGCATACGATATCCACCACTTTGATCACCCTATCCTTTGTTACGATCACTCTGCCCCATGGAGTCATGACGACTCCACTACACTGATCCGTAAGCACTAGTACTTTGCTATGTCCACTCTGCCCCATGAAGTCATGACGACTCCACTGCACTGGCTCATAGCCATGCTACGATCACTCTGCCCCATGGAGTAATAACTACCCCACTGCACTAATCCGTAGCCTAACATCCGTCTTGGTGGTGAATCAAAGTTATGGACGTCGATAGCCCCTTAGCACACGTCCCGCATTAAAGCCCAACTCATGAAGTTAACTCGTTGGTTCCCCACTGGATCCTGAGTTCTAACTTCCTATTTGGACTACCTTTGCATCTCGGGTTTTGGTCATCATCTTGCTTCGATCTCCATTTGGTTCATGATCATCACTTGGGTTCGATTCGTGATATACAACTCGTGCCAAGCTCCTGGATTTGGTTCAGGTGTACGTCTTCGGTTCAGCTCGTGGCATACTCTGGCTCCGGCTCGTGGCTATGTCCAGTCCGGTTCGTAGGACACCGGTTCGGCTCATGCAAGGTCATCCAGGTTGGGTCGTGATGCCCTCCCTCTGGCAGTTCGGACCGCAAGCTCGAGTCGGTTCAGAGTTTCTGGTTCGTGGTGCTCTGGTTCGTGATCCTTCATCTAGGGTGGTTTGTGCCATACGGTTCGAGTGCATCTCTAGAGCAATGGCTCATGGCTTGGGTCGGTCTTGGGGGTCACGAACGGGTCGGCTCATGCGGTCTTGATCGGTAGGATCGTGGCACCTTGGTCACGAACCGATTCAGTTCGGGTTTCCTGCACTTGTTCCAGCCACTGTTTACGCCAAGCGACGGCGTATTCGACCAATCTAACAATTCTAGACAATCACAAAACATACCAAACATTCATAGCAACATGTAGACGCGACCATAAACATCAAAACAACGATTTTACAAGTTAAAATGGACCAAACCTACCCAAAACCCCTATTTTCCCCTTAATCATGTTTACCATAACTAATGATAGGACTAGCAAAACATATCCAAATTAACCCAAATTTCTAACAAAGGTATAAAATAATATTTCAGAATTTCTAAATATTTTCCTAAATTTTTCTGAATTATAATTTCGCTAATTAACACTAATCACCCCTAGTTAACCGTAATTAGTGAAAAACAATGCAAATCACTCACCTTAGCCACAAATAAAATATCAAATCTGAAAACTCCACTATTTTGGTCAAATTCTAATGCCTAGCAGTAGCTCCAACTCTGATTTGGTGCTATTTCTCATTGATTTAACGTGATTAGCTTAATCCTTGATTAGAGAGCGATTTAGGATGAAGTTAGAAGGTGGAGGCCATTGTTAGGGTTTCTAAGAGGTAAATGGTGGCTAGAAAACTGAAATAGAATGAAAACCTAACTCATTTCAGCCTCCCCATAACCCTAATCCCGAAATGAGTTATGGGCCCATTTGCTAATTACCCTAATCAGTCCACTTAAGCAGTTTTTCACCTTCTAAACCTTGTTTCAGCCATATCTCCCAAACGATGAGCCCGTTTGGCTGATGTGACCACTCTGCGGAAATGTAAACCATCATTCGAATCCAATGGAAGTGGTTTCAGGTCAAAACCCCTTACCAATCAAAAGTTATGGACGAAACAAGATCAACTAGGGGAAAATGGTCATTTAAAAATTGACACAAATCGTGAACATGAGAAACGACCCCAATAGTCGGTCCCCAAAGTCACATGACTATACGACCTCATAAGAAAATAAAATAAATATTCTACGATCCTCCAACGCGTAGAATGCAGGTCGTTACACTCTCTCCCTTAAGAAATTTCGCCCCCGAAATTCCATAACTAAGAAACAACCAATGGGTCTCGCATGCCTACCAGCCATATCTCGCAATCAAACATACAAAAAAACTAAACAAACCTATCATAGCATGCGGAAAGACTAAATCGAAATGAAAACCTTCCAGGGAAAGAGTTCTGGATACGTCTCCTTAATTCTCTCCTCTGTCTCCCAAGTATAGTCACTCTCATTCTCGCCCCACTGAACCTTGACCAGTTTCACTGCCTTCCTTTGAAGTCCCTTCGTATCGCTCTCGACAATACGGATCGGCTTGTGGTTCCCAACCGCCTCGGGTTCTACTTCGATGTCATCCAACTGATCTGGTGAAATAGTCATATCGGGGTCGTCACGAACTTCCTTAACTGGGGAACATGAAATACGTTGTGAACTCATGCCATCTTGTCAGGTAATTCAACTTCATATGCTAAATTCCCAACTTGTTCGAGAACTGGGAATGGACCAACAAATCTTGGTGTTAACTTGCCTCTCTTGCCAAACCGAATCATGCTCTTTAACGGAGAAATCTTGACAAGCACCAAGTCGCCAGTGGAGAATTTTAGATCTCTTCTCCTCTTATCAGCATAACTCTTCTTCCTATCTTGAGCAGCCTTCATTCGCTGTTGGATAACCTTGATCTTATCTGAGGTTTCTCTTATCACATCTGGCCCAAGCACAAATTTCTCACCGGTTTCCAACCAACATGATGGTGAGTTGCACGGTCTTCCGTACAAGGCTTCAAATGGAGCCATACCAATACTGGACTGATAACTATTATTATATGCGAATTCAACCAGATGTAAATGGACATCCCATGACCCTCCAAAATATAATATGCAAGGTCTCAAGAGATATTCTAATATACGATTCACCCTCTTTGTTTGACCGTCGGTTTGAGGATGGTACGCGGTACTGAGATGTAATTATGATCCTAAAGCCTCTTGTAAGCTCTTCCAAAATCCACTAGTGAACAACGGATCTCGGTTATTTACAATGCCTTTGGGTACTCCATGAAATCTAACTACCCACTTCATATACAGTTCTGCTAACTTAGCTGCTATTCTATTTGACTTGACGGGTATAAACCTTGCACTCTTGGTCAATCGGTCCACAATCACCCAAATACTATCATAGCCTGACCTAGTCCTTGGTAACCCATCAATGAAATCCATTGAGACTTGTTCCCATTTCCATTCTGGAATTTCTAATGGTTGCATCAAAACACTAGGTTTCTTTTGTTTAGCTTTAACTAGCTGGTAGTTCATGCATTTGGATATAAACTTCCCAACGTCTCTTTTCATCCCTTCCCAGTAGTAGGTCTGCTTCATGTCTCGATATATTTTGTTACCACCGGGATTTATAATCAGTTTCGAGTGATGACATTCTCTAAGCACTTCATCTCTCAATCCATTAACATTGGATACAACTAGTCTCCCATTCTTTCTAAGCCATCCATATCGATCAAGCCCAAACTTGTTCATGTCCTCACCGATACCCATCTCTAACTTGGAGATAATTTCCAATAGGTTAGGATCGTTCTTCTGACTGGAACCAATCCGCTCAATTAAAGTGGGTCTGATCGTCAAACTTGCTAGCATTTCTGGATCCAATTCGCACTTTGGTCTGAAATCATACCTAGTGATATACTCTGGTTGCTTCCATTTTAGAAACATAGCCCCTAAACTGGCATGTCTCCTACTCAATGCATCAGCTACCGCATGCCATTTCCTGGTGTGTATGCGATATCGAAATCATAGGAAGCCAAGAATTCTAACCATCTTTGCTGTCGGAGATTTAGATCCTTCTGAGAGAAGAGATACTTTAATGATTTATTATCGGTAAACAACTCGAACCTTTCTCCCAAGAGATAATGTCTCCACATCTTCAACGCGAACACGATCGCTTCCAATTTCAAATCATGGGTATGGTATATTTTCTCATGCGGTTTCAGTTGCCGACTTATATAAGCTACAACCCTACCTCCTTGCATCAATACAGCACTAGTCCAGTACCACATGCATCCATGTATACTGTCATCTCTTCATTCCCTTTAGGAATGACTAACACTAGTGCACACGTCAACCTTTCCTTTAGTCTCTTGAATACATTTTCACACCTTTCGTCCCAAACGAAAGCTTGATTTTTCTTGGTCAACAGAGTTAACGGCGCCTCTATCTTGGAGAAGTCTTGGATAAACTTACGATAATATCCAGCTAATCCCAAGAAACTTCTTACGTCTGTTGCATTCTTGGGCATAGACCAATCTTGTACCGTAGCCACCTTCGTAGGATCCATGGCAATACCATTCTCTGAAACAACATGGTCCAAGAATCTCACTTCCCTCCTCCAGAAGTGACACTTAGAAAACTTCGCTCTCAATTAGTGTTTCCTCAACACCTCCATCACTATCCTCAAATGTTCCTTATGTTCTTCCTCTGTCTTCTAATAGACAAGTATATCATCCACAAACACAAGAACAAACTTATTCAATTGGTCCCTAAATACCCTATTCATATGATCCACGAAATATGTTGGTGCATTGGTCAACCCGAATGGCATGACCAACCACTCATAGAATCCAGATGGCATCCGAAATGCCGTTTTAGGAATACTCTCAGCCGCTACTCAAAGCTGATGAAACCCTGTCGCGAGGTCCAATTGAGAGAACACCCTTGCTCCCTCCATTTGATCAAACAAATCATCTATCCACGGAAGAGGATACTTATTCTTCCTAGTCACTTTATTCAACTCGCGATAGTCCACACATAAACGAAGGGAACCATCTGCCTTAGTGGCAAATGCGACTGGTGCTCCCCACTCGAAAACACTTCTTCTGATAAATCCCTTCTTTAAAAGATCGCTTACTTGCACCCTGAGCTCTCGCTGCTCCCTTAGTGCCATACAACGAAGTGGCATCACTATAGGTTTGGCACCTTTCACTAAATCAATACGGAACTCAATCTCTCGGTGTGTTCGAAGTCCGGTCACTTCCTCAAAGATATCCGGATACAGGCCAACAATGGGAATTTCTGCTAACTTATCCTGCGTGATGTCGAGGGAATTTAGAAAACTAGCCATCACCTCATCACTAGGTAGGCCACCAAACACTGCCCACCGCCCATCATCCGCCCTAATAGGCACCGAAAATCCCTCATAGTCTACCTACACCCCGTATCTTTGGAGCCAATCGACTCCTAAAATATTACCAAACCCAGTAAAGCCCAAAACAAAGTAATCACAAGCAAACATGCATCCATGACTCGATAAGACCAAATTTCAACAAATCATACTAAGGCTAGTCGAACCACCAATCGGGTTTGTCACTACTAAAGGTCTATCGACTATCTCGGGTTCCAATCCCAACCTATCTACCAGGTCACTAGATATGAAGGAACGGGAAGCCCCAGTATCAAACAGTACTTGAACAAAAACATCATAAACAGAAAGCATACCTTGAATGACGACATTCTTTCCTTTCTCCGTCGCAGTTGGGGCATTTGACGAAGAAGGAACAACATTAAGAGCATATGCTTTCACAATCTGCTTCTCTCTTTCGGGGGTTGCGGGCATTTATCCTTGTGATGTCCCACTTAGCCGCAGTTGAAGCACTTCCTGTCCGCTGGCTTTGCTTGACATTCTTTGGCATAATGGCCCTTCTTGCCACATCTAAAGCACTCAATATCTTTCTTGTATTTATTTCTCTGACCATCCTTAGCTTGGTTCTGTTTCCTTTTGTTTTGAAAATTATTCTAGCCTCCACCGCTTTCTTGCGGCTTTGGCCTCTCTGCAGATGCAACAGCAACTTCAGTCTTGGGCTTAGGATAAAGGCTCTCTTATCTTAGTGCTTTCCCAACAATCGATTCAAAAGTCTCATCAATATGGTTTATAAGCCTTTCCCCTAAGTACTAATCTAAGCCCATTATGAACTTCTCATTCTTCTTCTCGGGAGTGCCAATAAGGGATAATCCACACTTCGATAAAGTATCAAACTCAGCAACATATTCTGAGACTTCCCTACCACTCTGTTTAAGCTCCAAGAACTTCCTAAACAACTCTGACTTCTGAGCAGCTGGGATAAACTTATCATTGAATCGGGCCTTGAACTGATCCCAAGTAACTTGATCCTCAGGGGTAGCTGTCTTAATAGCATTCCACCAATTCATAGCCCGTCCTTGCAGCCGACGGGAAGCTAGCTTCCTCTTCATCGCATCTGCGATTCCCAGATCCTCGAAGATACGCTCACAACTATTAAGCCAATCTTGAACTTCTGTAGCCGATTATGTTCCATGGAGCAGCTTCCCACCAAGACTAGTGTAGTCCTTACAGAGCTTGGCGAAATCAGCCCTAGACGCCTGCACCGCTGCACCACCACCATTTGCAGCATTAGAAGCTACCCTCTGAACATCCTAAGCATCTCTCTCATGAAGTCAGTGAACATCGTCCTTATATCAGGAGCATTCCTATTATTGGCTCCTGAACCAGTATTCCTCGCATATCGGCTCATCGTTCAATCTGTAAGGAGAAAACGATTAACCATCTCTTTGGTGGTGCCAATGCAGTGCGACTTCATCCTTGGATATACTAATAGTGTGTATATATATAAAAAACTTTTAAAAACCAAAAATATAACAAATACATTCTCTCATATACGTACTATCTCTCCCTGGTGTCTTTCCCTAGGTTAACTGCGCAACCAAGAGTGTATATATATATAAAACTTTTAAAAACCAAAAATATAACAAATACATTCTCTCATATACGTACTATCTCTCCCTGGTGTCTTTCCCTAGGTTAACTGCGCAACCAAGAGCTCTGATACCAAGTGTGACGGCCCGCCCCGCACCAGCCGGCATTTCCAATGAAAGTGCGCTGTGCCAAAGCCTGACTAGCACGGGACGGTCACCAAAGAAAGGAAAAGAAGGGAACTTGAACTAACAAGGAACCAGTAGAATGTCTCACAGCGCATGGGATAAAATATAATAATAACATAACTTTGACATAAAACAGGTGAGACAGTGCTTAAGCTGAATGAAAACTAAACTATCACAGCAGCGGAAATCCAAAATACAGCTTATCATCCAAATCAACATTATTACAACTTTAAAATATTGTCTCTAAAGCAAAAGAAAGAAGTACACTACTAATGCCCAAAGTAGTGACCAGCAACAACACAGGGAGAATATATATATATAGAGAGAGAGAGAGAAAGAGAGAGAGGCAGGTTCGAGAGCACCCGAAACAGTGCAGCACCCCAAATGCCTCTCAATCTCCACCAAGTATTTCCCCTTCTCTTTCCTTCCACTCACTCTCTCACTTCCCACTCACATTCTTTAATATAAACGGGTGGTGGAAATCAGGGGGCATTTGAGGTGCTCCATTTTTGGGGTGCAAACGAATGCTTGCCATACATATATATATATATATCATATTTGGAAACCTCCTGCTCGTCTCTTGTACAGCTACTCGTGCACAATCACTTGGCCTGTCTCCAGTCTGCCGTTTAAGAGCACCCAGAGTAATAAGAAGAGACATAAAACTCCGGGTCAGACAAAAGTCTGGTATGAGCGATAAGCAGCAAAACAGAACAATAACAGGTATACATAACCATACTTGAACCTGGACCTACAACCAAAGAGTTAGCACAACAGGATGTACAATAATCTAAGGTGACACTAACACATGGTGTAAAGATACGGGGGAGGGGTGTGCATTTCATAGTGATGTCAAACAATCAAGCATAGCAACCATCCTCACATCTCTCACTCAGTGCGCAAAGCATACGATATCCACCACTTTGATCACCCTATCCTTTGTTACGATCACTCTGCCCCATGGAGTCATGACGACTCCACTACACTGATCCGTAACCACTAATACTTTGCTATGTCCACTCTGCCCCATGAAGTCATGACGACTCCACTGCACTGGCTCATAGCCATGCTACAATCACTCTGCCCCATGGAGTAATAACTACCCCACTGCACTGATCCATAGCCTAACATCCGTCTTGGTGGTGAATCAAAGTTGTGGACGTCGATAGCCCCTTAGCACACGTCCCGCAGCAAAGCCCAACTCATGAAGTTAACTCATTGGTTCCGAACTGGATCCTGAGTTATAACTTCCTATTTGGACTACCTTTGCATCTCGGGTTTTGGTCATCATCTTGCTTCGATCTCTGTTTGGTTCATGATCATCACTTGGGTTCGATTCATGATATACAACTCATGCCAAGCTCCTCGGTTCGGTTCGGGTGTTTACGTCTTCGGTTCGGCTCGTGCACTCTGGCTCCGGCTTGTGGCAACGTCCAGTCCGGTTTGTGGGACATCAGTTAGGCTCGTGCAAGGTCATCTAGGTCGGGTCATGATGCCCTCCCTCTAGCAGTTCGGACCGCAAGCTCGAGTTGGTTCAGAGTTTTTTGTTCATGTGGCTCCGGTTCGTGTTCCTTCATCTAGGGTGATTTGTGCCATACGGTTCGAGTGCATCTCCAGAGAAATGGCTCACGGCTCGGGTCGATCTTGGGGGTCACGAACGGGTCAGCTCATGGTGTCTTGGCTGGATTGGATCGTGGCACCTTGGTCACGAACCGGTTCAGTTCGGGTTTCCTGCACTTGTTCCAGCCACTGTTTACGCCATACGACGGCGTTTTCGACCAATCTAACAATTCTAGACAATCACAAAACATAACAAACAGTCATAGCAACATGTAAAAGTGACCATAAACATCAAAACAATGATTTTACAAGTTAAAATATGGATCAAACCTACCCATACTTTTCCCTTAATCATGTTTAACCATAACTAATGATAGTACTAGCAAAACATATCCAAATTAACCCAAATTTCTAACAGAGGAATAAAATAATATTTTGGAATTTCTAAATATTTTTTCAAATTTTTCTGGGTTATGATTTCGCTAATTAACAGTAATCACCCATAGTTAACCGTAATTAGTGAAAAACAATGCAATTCACTCACCTTAGCAATAAATAAAATATCAAATCGGAAAACTCCACTGTTTGGGTCGAATTCTAATGCCTAGCAGCAGCTCCAACTTTGATTTGGTGCTATTTCTCCTTGATTTTACGTAGATTAGCTTAATCCTCGATTAGAGAGCGATTTGGGATGAAATTAGAAGGTGGAGGTCATTGTTAAGGTTTCTAAGAGGTAAATGGCAGCTAGAAAACTGAAATAGAATGAAAACCTAACTCATTTCAGCCTCCCCATAACCCTAATCCCGAATGGGTTATGGGCCCATTTGCTAATTACCTAATCAGCCCACTTAAGTAGTTTCTCACCTTCTAAACCTTGTTTCAGTCATATCTCTCAAACGGTGAATCCGTTTGGCTAATGTGACCACTCTACGGAAATGTTAACCATCATTAGAATCCAATGGAAGTGGTTACAGGTCAAAACTTCTTACCAATCAAAAGTTATGGCCGAAACAAGATCAGCTCGGGGGAAAACGGTCATTTAAAAATTGGCAAAAATCGTGAACATGGGAAATGAACCCAATAGTCGTTCCCCAAAGTTACACGACTATACGACCTCATATGAAAATAAAATAAAATAAATATTCTATGATCCTCCGATGCATAGAATGCGGGACGTTACAAGAATCAATTTAAAAAAAACAAGCCTTGAATCAGAATTCAGAGAGCTTTAATCATATCATCAAATTCGAAATAAAGCATTACCATTCGCCCATACAACGGCTTTATCACAATGGACAAACATTGAGTCAGATTTGGCAGATGCTTGTCAACTCAACCATTTCGAAATATTAGACCAACTTTATCAGTGTCTAGTCAAATCACCTTATTTGCGGCAGATCGTACTGTATATAAACAGACTGACCCAGCTTTAATTTATGGCAGCTAGTTGTCAATTCATCTTTATGGCATAATGTGCAGTGTACGAACCAGCAAACATACAAAACTTTAATTCAAACTTCAAAAAACATAAAATAAGTCATTAGAAAAACATAAACATACAATCGTATTAATCTTCCAAGTCGTACAAACACACAAATAATAATTCAAACTAAACTTCATAAACATGCAACAGAAATGGATAATACAATAAGTCAAACTAAACTTCAGAAACCTACAACGACGATGGATAATAAAAACACTAGTGGTTACGGTGCAAGTCCTCTAGAAGTTTTTTGAGACGTCTAATTTTTTGCTTCAGCTCATTTGTATATGCTATGCCCCTAGGACAAAGCGGTTCGTCAATCCATTCTGAAAAATTGCATCCGTGGGGATAATTGGAACAAAGAAGACTTCGATGACCAATGTTTTCGCCATCATCAGATACGACAACTTCAGCCATATATCCATAGTGGCAGCAAACTAGGTACGAGTTAACCTTTTGCGTCACTATTATTTGAGAAGTCATTTTGAAATATGTGAAGCTGAGAAGATGCGATTGAGTATGTTTCGAATTATGAGAAGACTAGTGAGTATATATAAAGTTTGGGAATAACACAAATACGCAGGCGAGTTTTCAAAACTTGCACACAGGCGAGTTTTCAAAACGCGCCAATATCCATCCCCAAACAAAACAGGCCTATATTTGTTATTATTTCTGAAACATGGCTAATCATGTAATACTTTCTGCAAACAAGCCTACACATGTGATTTTTTTCAAAAATATAATGAAAAGTGTAAGCGTTGTGAGATAGTTATCATAAAGAAGACAAAGGAGAAATGAGAACAAAGTTGCACGCTGCATGACAAGTTAAGCATGAAACAAAGTAATTAAAAAAGCTCGGAAGAAAATTAGACCATGTAGATGGCTAAAAAAGTTATGAAACTCAAAATCGCAGAAGCCAAAATTCAATGAAACAAAATCTCAATGCCACAATAAAACATAAACGTGGACCACTTCTTAGTTAGCCTAAATGTAATAATATCTTTCACTTTTGGGAATCAATCTTAAAATACTATAACATTTTTAACATTAGGACCAATTACGAAGTTCAGTCAGGCAATATCACATTATCTATACTACTACATAATTTTCAAGTTTTGTTTTAAGGGCGCACAAGTACTCTGAATATCTTATGAACTCAACCACGACTTTGTTTTCCTTCACCATTTTCCCGGAACCATCCTCCACTTTGTTCCACAACCCTCCTTTTTCTGCCCTTCTCTGACAATTTTCTAATTCCACCTTTCAAAATCGAATAATGTGTTATAGGGATCCTTATTTCTCTTTGAATTCCATACATACTCTCGATCATTGAAAATAAAGCATCTCCAAATAGAATAGGAAAGCGTCGGCTATGACAGTGAATGTGTGACCCATGTATTTTTCCTATTTCTATTTCTGATTATTCAAGCCCTTAATTAAATTTGGTATATATTTTTTTGCTAATATTTATATTTTTGAATTTGTATTTTTCACGTGTAACTGATTTGGCAATTAGTCAAAATAAACTTCAAAGAGGAAAGTCGAATCCGAATTGATCATCATGTTTAAGTTCCTTTGGCGGCTGTTATTTGGGCCCCAATTATCTATACTATTGCAAGTAAAAATTCTTATTGCTTCTTATCTACCGGATTCAATTTGCAAGGATATATGATAGGTCTTTTGCAGTTGTACATGACTAAGATAGTTTTAGTTAGGGTGGGCAAGAAGAAAAAATGGACCATGTCCTACTTTAAATAATATACATAATACATTTCAAAAAGACTATTGAAACTTGAGTAAATGGATTTCTTATTAAATTTGAGCAAGAATATAAATTAAAAAGGAAAACTTTCATTATAAAGCTCTGTTGAAATAAGAAATTTTATCTAACTTGAGTACGTTAAAAATAAATGATCTGGGCTAAAACAAAAAAAGAGAGAGAACGGAATGATAATATAGCATACCTGATCATGAGATTGGGAGACTTAGTCAGCAATGAGTGATACATACACACACACGTATGATTAACGATATATATATATATATAGAGAGAGAGAGAGAAGGGTTCCGCTTATATTGCACGTGAACTCTCCCTCTATCTCCACCACCCACTTCCCTACTCATTCTCTCTCTTTCCACTAAGAAATAATATTAAAATGGGAAGAGAGAGAATGAGTGGGGAATGGATGGTAGAGATTAAGGGGGAGAGTTCACGTGCAATATAAGAGGTGTAGCGGAACCTTTATATATATATATTTGTGTGTGTGTGTGTGTATGTGTACGTAACCTTCTTTTGAGATTTAGATTTCGGCTATTTTTTAGATTTGTTTGTAGATGTAACCTTCTTTGAAAATTACAGCTAGTACCTAAAAGACCTCTCCTACTAACTTTATATTGAAAATGATACAAAATGCAAGGCAGTAGAGGGCCAGCATGGTGCTCAAACAATAGAATCTCAAAAGGGCACGTAAAAGGTGCAGATACCATAGGGCGCTCAAATAGTAGAATTAGAAGAGAGGAGAGGGGGTGGGGGGGAATTGGTTTTGCGTGAATTGCTTCGAAACTGTAAAAAAAGCATGTCTGGTTATGATCTGTCTGTTTTCAGAAATAATTCAAGCTAACATGCCTAGACTGCTAAAAACACATTAGCATATACAACACAACGTTTATATCCTTACACCACGTAGGGTATCAATGTTACAAGATACGATCTAAAACACATTAGCACAAGGCTTACACCAAAGACTTCAACTGAAAAAGTGGTAACACAACCAAACTTCCAACAACACAAGAGAGAAAGCTGCTTACCCACACCAACCAAACTAAAGAGATCACCAACGACAGTAGCTTCACTTACTAGAAAAGATGCCACACACCAAGCATACCGTGTTTTCTAAATTTACATATTTTATCACTTCTCAATTATATGTAAATGTCATGTTCTTTATTCTTGGGTATAACAATTCATACCGCTAGAATGTCATTGTCGTTGGCATGCGCCAACCATGCCAACATATATTTTTAATGTTTTACACCCAACGTTATTACCCCCGTTGTACGTTCGCAATATTATAACAAGTGTTGGGCTCGACACAATCCAGCCCAACTTTATAATCGTGAGAAAAAAAAGGAAAATCAAGAACATGTAATATTTTACAATACATAAAGGTGTGTGGCGCATGAACTTGCAATTCAGCGATTCAACTAACATAAATCATGGATCATGTGAACTTGCATTCAAATCAAAGTATAACTAAGTAGGTAACATATGAAATGGCATAGTTTAGGCTTACGCAAACTTGACATAATGTCAACCACAAAACTAGCATGTTGTATATTCACCAAAATGTCCAATTTTAACATCTAATCATATAGCCTATTTCAACATGAACTTGCATAGTTTATGAAACCCAAACGATACTTAACATAGATCCAATTATACTTGCAAGTAAACATAAGAATGTGTTCATAGGTTTTGGGTCATGTAGGCATAAAAAGGTCTCAAATCTAGAACATGTTTACATAGGCCTTAATTTAGACTTAGTGAATGTATATAGTCCATGCCATAGACATAAACATAAAGGGATCAAATTCTAGTTTTTGCCACAAACTTGCAAGTGCCATTGTTTTCATATACAATTGTTCAATAGGCTTGCATCAATCAATTTAGGCCACAAATATCAATACACAAGTCATGACAGAATCATTACGATACACAGAATTTATATCATTATCATACAATAACACAATTCTATTTTCATTTACATCGAATCATGTCACAGTTTTAATTCATATTATGAAAGGTCACTATACTTACAACGAATGCAGAATCTTGAATTTTGGATTCTGAATTCTGAAATTCAGATGCGTTCCTTTGGGTAGATTATCGTTGCGTTGATTAATTTGATTAAGCTTTAGTCTTCTTCTTAATTTGATTCGTCTCTAAGCTCCTCTCTCTTGACGGCTATGCTCAATTCCTTCCTGGCAGCATGACGACTCCCGTCTTATTTTTTTGTGTGAATTTTTAGTTGAGACTTAGGGTGTATTTATAGATTTTTAAATTGTTTTAAGCCGTCAGATGAAGACAGGAGGAAACTAGACCATACAAAGTCCAAAGAGCAAATCAAGAGGTGACATGTCAGCCCTAATGACACACCAAGCCACAGAAATTCGAGCCAGACCCAGCCAGCCGGGTCGACCAGGTAGGTCGACACTATGGTCGACCTGGGGTGACCAGGTCGACCCTATGGTCGACCTGTTCCCTGGGCGGGAATTTTCACGCCCAGCCCAGTTTGAACCTGTTTTTCGAATTTCGAATTTGAAACCGAGCTGTTTGAATTTTAAATTTTATTCTGAAACTTCCGAAGGTCATAACTTCTTCATATGGAGTCCGATTCACGCAAACTCGGACTCTATTTCAAGCAGAATTTCGAGACGAACGCAATGGCGTAACCCATTTCCCTTAATTCTTTCATTTAGAATTAATTACACTTTAATTTGTGAAGCTTAATGTTATAGAATTCACGGGGTGTTACACAAATGAGCAACTTATTTCTAATTCTCAGATAGTGTAATTATTTTGCAAGCTGAAGTTGGTCGTCCTTCAAGTATGACATCATTTTCATAATCTTCATTTCAGACTTCCTCTTTTTTTTCTACTGATTTTTTTAAGATTTCACTAAATTATTTCATGCACTCCTTTGCAAGATAGGATTCTGCAATACACCCCCTCAAGACGTGCAGTTTTTCTTACATAATGTTTTAGTGTCTTTATGTATCTTTCAAATGGGTACATCCAACGAAAATGAACTGGTCCACATTATCTGGCTTCTTTTCCAAGATGAATCGTCAAGTGTATCATTGTATCAAAGAACGAAGGTGGAAGATATATTTCGAGTTCACATAAAATTAGAACAATCTCATCATCAAGATGTTGTAGTTTTTCTCTATCAAGAACACGTTGGCATAATTTATTGAAGAATAAACATAAATGAATTATTGCTTCCCTTGGCTTCTTCGGTAATAGTCCCCTTATTACAACCGGCAACAACTGTTGCATTAGGACATGATAGTCATGTGACATCAAACCACTAATTTTACAATCCTCCAACGATATAGAGCTCTTGAAATTCGAGCAATAACCATCAGGCCCCTTAAAATCATACAATCTTTTACAATTTTTTTTAGATTTGGACAGTGTATATGGAGTTGTGGAAGATATGTTTTTTTCCACGAGATTGTACATAAAGGCCATGTCGAATTCCCCACTCTTCTAAATCTTTTCTACAATTAATTCTATCATTCAACATTTTTTCCTGCATACATTACGTCTAAATTATGATGCATTGGCAGTTTCTACAAAGATCAACATTGTTAAATTTCATTACTAAAGAATTGTATTATTTTTCAGTGAAAAAAAACTAACCTCCCAATATGGTAAATCAAAGAAGATTGATTGTTTTTTCCACCTTGATAGCTCTATATTCACAAGATCACCATCTTCACCTCTATTTTTATTATTAATAGTATTTTTCCTTTTCCTGCTCCCCTGCTTAATTTTTTTCTTCTTACCCTTCCCTTTTTTGCTATCATTTTTGATTTCTTTCCCAAAATTATTTGGAAAGTTTTTCAAAACAGCAGAGATGTTTCTTCCTGTCAAAACTCTAGGTCTACGTCCATTTTCTACAGTATTACCAAACCAGGTTTTTTTTCTTTCTCAATGAATCTGAAGGGGGTAAAAATCTCCTATAACCCATATAACCGCTCTTTCGACTATGTTAAACCATCGATGGTGAGTATTGATACCGCATAATGGACAATCATTTTTACCTTTCACACAATATCCAGCAAGATTTCCATATGCTGGAAAGTCGTTTATCGTCCATAGTAAAATCGCTCTCGTGTTAAAAAGCAATCTACTAAAGACATCATACGTTTGAACTCCATTACTCCACAAGTGTTGCAAGCCTTCGATTAATAGCTCCAAATATACGTCAATATCATTTCCTGGTTACTTTGGAACAGGAATCAACAATGTTAAGATGATATTTTCTTTTTTCATGCACAATATTGGCGAGAGGTTGTGTCACAAGCATCAGGGGCCAACAACTATATTTGGAACTAATTGTCATAATTAACACCATTGGTTGCAAGACCAAGTCTTATATTGCGTGGATTAGTTGCAAACGATTCTCATTTCTCATATACTACATTCCATGTTACTGAATCCACAGGATGACGTATTTTCCCATCATTGCTTTTGTTACTAAAATGTCATCTTACATCTTTTGCTGCCTTTTGAGATCTAAACATTCTTCTAAATCTTGGGATGATTGGAAAATATCTCAAAACTTTAATCAGAATGTCATGCATAATTTCATTCGTAGTCCATTCTTCTTACATCTTGATAAACCACATTTAGGACAACTTTCCAAATCTTTGTACTCTCTTCTAAAAAGGTATCATTGTGGTGGTTAATCTTCTACCAACGCCCATTGTGGTGTCTCTATTTGTTAGTTAATTTAAAATGAAGAGGTATTCACTTTCAGTAATTCATCGTCTTCTAAATGACGGAAAACACTTATTGACGTTATTTAGTTATGAAGTTTAGTTTTTTCTACATGCATTATTTAAGTAAAGATACTCTCCGACTTCCCTTTGAGTTATTGAAGCATCGCATCTCTTTTTTTTTTTTTTTTTAACCAGATTTGTATGTCTGAGATCTGTTGAAGTACTCGATCTGAGAGACCTGGACCTGATTAGTATGTAGCTACAAGTCATGAGTATGTGGACAAAACTTTTTTTATATGTATTTTTTGTGTTGTATAGATGTATGTATTTTGGAATGGTTATGTTTTTTGTAAGGTTTAACTAGTAATGTGAATGACCATTTTAGATTGTTTTGTTGGGTATGTATTTATTGTGTTTTGTCAGCAGATTATGTAACAAAAAATGACGAGAGTTTGAAAAAAAATGATATATTGTTTTGGTTTATGTTTTAAGTTTGTTTGATATCTTTGGTTTTGTAGATAATTTGTTCAACAATGAATTCTTTTATTAGTAATATGTATATAATTTTTGGATATATTACAACTATAAAATAGAAGATGTAATAAAATATATCACAACGGTTATAATTTATTGTAAAAATTAAAACAACAACGGTGTATAACTGTTGTAATAAATTTATTACAACGGTGGAAGTAAGTTGTAAAATATACATATTACAACGGTGTTGCAACGGTGCAGAAAAGTTATAAAAGATTTTAACCTATTACAAGTTCTTAATACACGACAGTTAGCCCACCATTGTAAAATGTATATTACAACGGTTTTCCACTGTTGTACGATCATTTTGTCGTAGTGATATCACACCAGACCTCTTCTTAGTTAGTCTAATATCAAACTAAAGAATCGTACCTTGAATCATCAATATCTTTGGTAACTTTCAAAATATGCTATGGATTTTGAGTTAATGGATTCTCATTGAATCCACCTTATGATCCCAAAATTAATCGAAAACGCTCAAAAATACATAAATTTCCATGGCCAAACCTATTGTACCTCCTTTTGCCAGACTGAAAATCTCATAAAATACTGCTAAACCTAAAAGAACCAATTCCACATAGGAGGAACACAAGCCAATTATAAAATAATAATTAAGGACTAATCCTGGACGTAAGGTTCCGCGTACAGTCCTCCACTGACACATTTTTGTTTAAAAAAGTACGAAAAAAATATAATAAGAAGTGTAAGCGCTGTGAGACGGTTATCATAAAGAAGACAAAGGAGAAATGAGAACAAAGTTGCACACTGCATGACAAGTTAAGCATGAAACAAAGTAATTAAAAAAACTCAAGAAAATTAGACCATGTAGATGGCTGAAAAAGTTACGAAACTCAAAATCGCAGAAGCCAAAATTCAATGAAACAAAATCTCAATGCCACAATAAAACATAAACGTGGACCACTTCTTAGTTAGCCTAAATGTAATAATATCTTTCACTTTTGGGAATCAATCTTAAAATACTATAACATTTTTAACATTAGGACCAAATAACCAATTACGAAGTTCCGTCAGGCAATATCACATTATCTATACTACTACATAATTTTCAAGTTTTGTTTTAAGGGCGCACTAGTACTCTGAATATCTTATGAACTCAACCACGTCTTTGTTTTCCTTCACCATTTATTTTTCCTATTTCTATTTCTGATTATTCAAGCCCTTAATTAAATTTGATGATATATTTTTTCTGCTAATATTTATATTTTTGAATTTGCATTTTTCACGTGTAACTAATTTGGCAATTAGTCAAATTAAACTTCAAAGAGGAAATCCGAATCCGAATTGATCATCATGTTTAACTTCCTTTGGCGGCTGTTATTTGGGCCCCAATTATCTATACTGTTGCAAGCAAAAATTCTTATTGCTTCTTATCTACCAGATTCAATTTGCAAGGATATATGATAGGTCTTTTGCAGTTCTACATGACTAAGATGGTTTTAGTTAGGGTGGGGAAGAAGAAAAAATGGACCATGCCCTACTTTAAATAATATACATAACACATTTAAAAAAGACTATTGAAACTTTTGAGTAAGTGGATTTCTTATTAAATTTGAGCAAGAATATAAATTAAAAAGGAAAACTTTCATTATAAAGCTCTGTTGAGATAAGAAACTTTATCTAACTTGAGTACGTTAAAAATAAATGATCTGGGCTAAAAAAAAGAGAACGGAATGAAAATATAGCATACCTGGTCATTAGATTGGAAGACTTAGCCAGCAATGAGTGATATATATACACACGTATGATTAACAATATGTATATATATATATATATATGTGTGTATATATATATATGTATATATATATATATGTATGTATATAAAGAGAGAGAGAAAGAGAGGAGGGTTCCGCTACACATCTTATATTGCACGTGAACTCTCTCCCTTAATCTTCACCATCCATTTTCCCACGCATTCTCTCTCTTCCCACTAAGAAATAATATTGAAATGAGAAAAGAGATAATGAGTGGAGAAATGGGTGGTGGAGATTAAGGTGGAGAGTTCACATACAATATAAGAGGCGTAGCGGAACCCTTATATATATATATATATATATATATATATATATATATATATATATATATATATATGTGTGTGTGTGTGTGTGTGTGTGTGTGTGTGTGTGTGTGTGTGTGTAACCTTCTTTTGAGATTTAGATCTGGGCTATTTTTTAGATTTGTTTATAGATGTAACCTTCTTTGAAAATTACGGCTAGTACCTAAAAGACCTCTCCTACTATCTTTATATTGAAAATGAAACAAAATGCAAGGCCGTAGAGGGCCAGCATGGTGCTCAAACAGCAGAATCGCAAAAGGGCACGTAAGAGGTGCAGAGACTATAGGGCGCTCAAATAGTAGAACTAGAAGAGAGGGGAGGGGGTGAGGGGGGAATTGGTTTTGCGTGAATTGCTTCAGAAGAACTGTAAAAAAAGCATGTTTGGTTATGATCTATCTATTTTCAGAAATAATTCAAGTTAACATGCCTAGATTGCTAAAAAACACACTAGCATATATTGCACAAGGTTTATATCCTTACACCACGTAGGGTGTCAATGTTACAAGATACACGATCTAAAACACATTAGCACAAGGCTTACACCTAAGACTTCCACTGAAAAAGTGGTAACACAACCAAACTTCCAATAACACAAGAGAGAAGCTGCTTACCCACACCAACCAAGCTAAAGAGATCACCAACGACAGTAGCTCCACTTACTAGAAAAAATGCCACACACCAAGAATACCCAAAAATACCATAACCCGCACCACTCAAACAAGGCAAACCACACTGTAAATCTAACTCAGACTAGCATGCCAAACCAACAATCAAAAACTAAACAAGAAAAAAACCCAAAGCACAAAGTAACTAACACCAGATCAAGAAAAAGTAGAAAAACAACCAGCACATCGAAAATAAATTTGACCCACAATCTAAATCCAAGCTCATGCAAGAGTGGAGAAGGCCTGCCTTTTGGTGTTTGCCTGTGCAAGCTGAGCAAACGAGGTTAGAGAGACTTGGGTAGCAGCCAAGGAGGTGAAGTCACGATAAGATAATAGCAAGTTACCAGATTAGGAGAAGAACGAAAGGAGCATTAGGAACTCACAGGGTTATATCAAAAGGGGGAACAGAGAAGTGACAACTGGATTCGGCGGTAGAGAGGGCTACAACAAGAAGGCAGAAGGTAAGTGGTGAAACCAAAGTCGTGACTTCAAGAAGCGGGAAGATCTAAAGTATGAGATTAGAAAACAGGATTTTGGAAGAAGCTAAAAGGAGCACCTTTTCCATAAGGGAAAAGCCGGTGTTGGGAAATCTAGAAGCATAGAAGTATTATTGGAAATAAGACTGCCCAGGAATATATATATAAGAAGAATGCTGAAATATTTGTCCAAAGTATGTATTAATTACCGCTTAAGTATCATTAAGAAGAAGGGTAGCAGTATCTATGACGAGCCTAAGTATCATTAAGTATTTCAGCAGTATCTATGACGAGCCTAAGTATCATTAAGTATTTCAGCAGTATCTATGACGAGCCTAAGTATCATTAAGTATTTCAGCAGTAGCTAGAAGCGTAGAAGTATTATTGGAAATAAGACTGCACCTGCATAAGTAGTAATAATTACATAACTTCAGTTATCTAATATACCACCGTAGCCTTATTTCTATTCAACATAATGTATATGACATTATTAACACAATGAAAAATATATCCTGTCTCAAGTAGTCCAGGTATGGAAATTGTACTGCAAATAAAGTCTTTTACGTAAAGACAATTATTTAATATCAAAACTAATCCGCTTAACAAAGAAAAATGATAATCTCGAACTGTCATTGCATCTATCAAAGATTCACCAACAGCCTGAAGTCTTATTTCTCCCTTTGCCATATGACATATGTTCCTAAGTCCCTATGACGAATTACTTATAGGATGAGACACTATTTTGTCTCCTCTCTTTGACAATCTTAAAGTTACCCGAATAGGTCTATTTCCAATAATACTTCTTATGATAGTGATGAAACAAAGTCTTATCAACTGCAGCATTCTACTTATATATGTACTTAGAATTAAATCTTAAAATTACCACAACCCCTCCCCACTGTCGCGTCTTCCAAGCAGCAACCCCCTCACTTCAGTAACCCCGTGACCAAAAATCGTCCATCATCCCACCAAAAACAACCCCATTTCGACGTCGAACTGCACCGGCCACCTTGTACTTGCGCTAACCTCCCTCCCTTCGATCGTCATCTAACTCGAAGTATTTTTTTCATTTGGAGTTTTGTATTAGAAAAGGAAATGGAGTTTTCAGTCTGTGATATTCGAAAAAAAAAATTAAAACGAGGCTCATGGTTTCTATCTACTGGAAAGAATGTATATTTGTATGGGTGTCTCGGTTTTAAGCTTCTGAAAAAATGAAAAACCCAACGTGCCATATATATATATATATATATATATATATATATATATATATATATATATATATATATAGAGAGAGAGAGAGAGAGAGAGAGAGAAGAAAGTAGAAAACAACAGGAACAAATTCATTTCCCTAGCCATATGCGTGAAGAAGGTAGGAGACAGTGCTAAGGTAGGGTACGTTGGTTCAGGGAAACATGTGCAAACTGTTGGAGGAAAAAAAAGTTCTTATATATGCCGGCATATATAAGAAGAATGCTGAAATATTTATCCAAAGTATGTATTAATTACTGCTTAAGTATATAAAAAAAGGCGGTGCGGTCTTTTTTTCCATAAGATTCACTTAAGCTCGTCATAGATACTGCTGCATCCATTGCATGTATTTATCCAAAGTTAAATAAATCCATCCCCATGCTGAAATACTTAATGAAAGCTTTAAGAATTTTCATGAAATCAGACATATAAGATCATCATGTCTACCAGCAAAAAGTTTCCAAAACTCCAAATATTTGAAATTCGCCTATTGTTTGAAAAAAAATGCATAAACAACTAGGGGACCGGTATGTATTCACGTGAAATTCGGTTCTTGCATATAACCAACTTTTAGGTACCATGTCCCTGAATCCGTATGTTTAAACTGCGTATTCAAATTAAATCTTATATCAAATTATCGCTCTAACCATTGCATGGAGCAATTCAAAACTGAAGTCACCCAAAATGGCATTTGAAATTAAAAATCCAATGAGTCATATGGTTTTAAGGTTTTCACATATTTCTAAAACTGATGTATGCGAAAATCACGGGTGTAAGCATTATAAAGTTACAGGCTCTAGGAAAATTGTGCACATGAAACTGCGCATATTCAGAACAGAAGTTTATGAAAACTTAAAGCCATATGTGCTTGTATTCTTTTCGAGAACCTGATATACTTGATAGCTTCATTCATTTAGGAGGTTGCATGCTTTTATTCATTTACATTAATCGGATCATAGGATGAATAAACAAATGATTTAAGCAAATGAATCTAGAAGTATAGAAATAATTCGTGCGAAGGAACAAGAAAATAAAAATGGATAAATGTTTCCACTTAGAATTAAATAAACAAGTACACTTTCTTGTGGAAAAGTTACATCTATAAACAAGTTTAAATAACAAATGATGAATTTTTTAGTTTACAAAACTTGTCGCTAAATATCTTACTTGAAACATAAATAAACATCGATAATATTACTATTTCTGCACTATACGCCTTAAATTTACTATATTTTTTCCAAAAGATAGTAGGAAGAACACATCCCTCACACAACATGCAAATTGACAATTGATAGAAGGTAGACTCATAGCATTGTTAGATAGCAGCTAGGAGAGGACACCAACTACAGCCAAACCTACACCTAGACATACATATCTGTGTACAAGATTTTAGTTTCGATTTACTTTTTAGTTCTAAAAAATTCAATACATGTTTTGTTTTCAATTTGAATGGATCAAATGCATTATTAAATAGATTTAAAACAATTTTACAGATGATTAGCAAGGGATATATATCCCAGTAGATTCAAGCTAAAAGAAATTAATAGTATATAACAACAAAGTTTGTCACAAACTATTTTGTTACTCTCAACAAAATTGGTGGACTAAACTAAAATGAGTAAAGTATTCAAACAACCCATTAAATTGTGTAAAAATATCATGGGAATGCTTTAGAAATAAACTTTATTTATAATTTCCAGCTTCTGCCTTTTGTTTCATCATCTTCAAACATCAATTTTTTTGTTCATACGATAAAGGAAAAAAAAGAATCCCTATTCTTTCCTATTTTTAAAATGTTATAAAAAAGTTAAAAAAAAAAAACTAGTTGAAACTCTCTCTTTCGTATCATCACTAAGTTGATACTTACTGGAACATGATGATAACTAAGGACAACACCTGAAATGAAGACAGAAGGCCCAAAACCGGTTTACTATGAAAGGAAGTGGTAAGTGGCAACCCACTAAGTGAGGGTGACGGAGGCAATGTATTGGTTCTGGCAATCATAGGATTTCAAAATTTATGACAATAATGCCTAAAAGGCCACTCATTGACATTATAAACATCATGAGCAAAGCTATAGTATAAATGAAGAAATCTGTTTATAGAATTAATTTTTGATTTAGGAAGAATAGAGTTTTTTTTCCTTCCATAAGTCATACTCCTCACAATAATATTGTAACCAATGCAAAAAAATATATTTATTACTGACTAATGATGCTTTCAACAATTTTGAAACTTTAGTTGAATGTTGATTTTTTTTTTTTTTTTTTTTTTTTTTTTTTTTTTTACTGTTTTGGTGGGTTCTAGTCCAAAACCATATTCTTTGCTTTTGTTTTGCATACAATTATAAAAAGAGGTTTGTGGTTTTGGACAAAACCTTAGAATTTCAATTTTTTGTAGGGATATATATAGGGATTGGAATCGATTTTATCTTAGTGGCACAATGAAGGGATCGACTATGACGAGGGTTTACAAAGTGGCTACATGAACGTTGATAAGGTGAACAGTTAGATCGGTAGAGGACTTTTTTTTACAGAAATGACGAGTAAAACCAGTGAAAGGGAAAGGGCACAAATGTGCTAATAGAAATTAATTTACATTCCCACACGAAATAATTATGGGGATTATTAAAGGAACTCCACTTTTGGTTAAGCGGAGGACAAATTTTTATTTATTGTATAATTGTTATGGGGTGGACAAAATAAATTAACCTCCCCTTAAACATATAAATTAAAATTCCGATATTAACTCTCTATAATTTTCATTAATATAAAATTTAAACCTTAATTAATGATAACAATTTAATGTTGCACATAAAAATAAAATATGGATATAGTTAATGTAGTGAGACACAAGAAAGTTTCATGAGTGATCAGAATGCATCAGATGAGGTAATTAATTGTAATTTTACATTTTTGAATTGGCATTATTTATTTAAAATAAATGTAGAAACAAAAATTTTGATCTAAGATGTTGTATCGAATTTGTCAAATTGAGATGTTTAGTAATTTGCACGTTTATTACTTTCACTGAATTTAGTAAGTTAGGATTTGACATAAGCTGTCGAGCTAGGGATAGTTATGTCTCTTTTCCTTTCTTTAAAAAAATAAACCAGACCTCCCCTTAACAAAAATAATTTAAGCTGGAGTCCCCTTAAAATTATCCGTCCCTTAACCAAACATGGAGTCCCTTTAACAATTCCCATAATTATCTCCCGCCTTTTACGAGTCTGAGTTTGTTCACACTATTTAAGGTAGTGTGAACAAAACACCGGATTTAATTGGTGGAAATCAGGGGGGGCCGTGTGGGTCCCTCTGATTTCAACCAATTAAAAGTAGTGTTTTGTTCACACTACCTTAAAGTAGTGTGAACAAACTACTACACGCCTTTTACTCCGTATAGCGTTGAAACACGCATCTCTATAGTGTATAGCGTTGAATAACCTGGCGCACCCTGCGATAGGAGAAGGAAAAGCGGGAACGCTATTCACTGTTGCTATCAAACGTTGATTTTGTTGTAGTAAACCTTTTCATATTGATTACTAAGATTTCAACAATTTAAGTAAGGGCATAGGATTTTTTCTACATTTCCAGAATTTTTCATAACGGTATGCACAAACTTCCAAGCTCCTTGCTGATACTCACTACTAGTTCTTTGAAAAAAAAATCTTTTAGCTTTCGTTAAAATATATGATTTGATTCACAAATTACATTTATGTTGAGAATTATGTAGTTACCTATGTAGATGCACCCAGTTTCTATCCATCATCATCTAATACATAAGCAAGAAAATTTCTAAAATTTGAAGTAATAGTCGATCGTTGATTACAAGCAAATTAACACAACTACTTAAATAAAACAGTGATACTAAATGAGACACAGCAATGTATAAACTGCTTATAGCACAGTCAACATTTTTGGTAGGCATAACAGATGTTTAAAAAAAACTGAAGGTTGACTAATCAATGAAAAAGATAAAATAATCAAGACAATGCTTACGTTGAAACTTAAGGACGACGAAAATTGAACGGAATCTATGGGTGTGAATTGAACGGAAATTCCTTCACTGGAATGGAAATTCCTCCATTGGAACTGATTCGCTTTCGTTATGGCAACTGAGACGTAGACCAGAGCAACAGTGCGAATTGAACGGAGATTCGTAAATGAGACAGAAACTAGGTGGACGACGGAAATTCAAAGGAAAATTTGTAATTGAGTAATTAAAAATTTGGGGAATTTTATTAGGATACGCACGACCGAAATTAGTAAGAGTGGAGGGAAGTGAAGAAAAAAATCCCGCTTTAATTCACCTTAGTGTTTTAACCTAAAAACCACGTACTACTGTTTGATTTTTACAACATGGAGATGAAAACGCTGTCTTTTGCAATTATAGATAACCACCTTTCTTGGTGTCTTTTGGCCAGTGGTCATCAAACAAAACTCTTCCCCTGTAAAACAACACATATTTTCAAAGAATTAAGTGACTTTTCAAAATAAATAATTGTAACTTTAAAAAAATAACATCATAATAATTCTGTGAAATATCCATATGAAAAATAGTGTTAAAATTGCCATTTAAACTTTTCAAAAAAAAATCAGATTATGATAACTTTGAAAACCATGCTCTGATATCAATTGTTAGGGATGAGGATCAAGGATCTTAAGGCAAAACTAACACTAGAGGGGGGTAAATAGTATTTTAAAGAACTTATAGAAATCTTAACTAATTATCAGTTTCACAAACAACTATATGAATCATAGAATGAATATCACAACAGAAACAATCACGGATGCAGGTATAAACAAAAAAAATGCAGAAAAGGAAAAAACACACAAGTGTTTATGCTGGTTCGGACTATTCCCACGTCCAGTCCCGCACAGCGCTGGATTGTGCAGAGTTTTATTAATATCAGCTTCCAATTACAACACCCTTGATTTCATAGCTACAAGGTTAACGCCGATCGAACACCCTTGATTTCACGGCTGCAAGGTTAACACCGCTCGTTTTCCTTGATTTACCGGCTACAAGGAACACACTCTTCTTGTCTTTGATTACAGTTGCCCTAGAACTCTTGAGTAGCACTTCCAAATATAGTGTATTTGATAAAGATTGAAAATATAAGAAGAATGATATAATTTGTATTGAAATCAGCAGAGTATAAGTGTAGAATCTTAGAAAATTAAGAAGAATAATGGTGGTATGTAAAGTAGGGAAGAAGAAGATGATAGATTATGATTTTTTTTGAAAATGAGGCCTTTATATAGTGTTCCAAGAGACACAACCGTTTCTTAAACGTTTTAAAATGAAAAGACACAACTTTTAAATTCAAATAAATTGTGATGGTTATATGTCGACATGTAACAATGTGTATGTTGACATATGTATAATAAATTTTAATTTTAAATCATTTTTAAAAAGTATTTAAACTAATATATATTCTGGAAGTTCCTGAAATAAAACTAGTTGTTAGAATATAATTTTTCAAGTATAAAATTATAGTAAAATATAATTTAAACATATGATTAAAAACTATATATAAATGATATAAAACTATATAATATAATTATAAATACACACATATATATAGGAAAATACAAAGATATATATATATATATATTATATAAACATAAAAGGTTTTCTGAAAACTTAGAGTTAAATAAGAATATTTGAAATTATAATCAAATATAAACCCAGTATATAAAATATTTATACAAATGTTTTAATATATAAAACAATAAAAATAAAAAACTTATAAATTAGGAAAAATATATTTGAAATCATAAGTTTAAAATCCTTGGATGATAAAAAGTTATTTGAGAGAAGTTTGAAATCAATTTGAATATAGTTTTTAAAAACAATTTGAAAAGAAATAAGAAGTTATATTCTGAGTTTTACATACTATGCAACAGCTCGCCATTTTACATATCGGAGGATCGTAAAATATTTTTATTTATTTTCCTGAGGGTTGGATCATTCTCATATTTCGATATGTTGGTTATGGGGATGTGAGACATGTCCATTTACCAATTTTATTTGTGACCATTTTGCCCCTGTTAGTTTTGTATAGGGAATAACTTTTGACTAAGATCGAATCAGGTTTTGAGATCAACTTCATTGGAAAGGGAATGGTGTTGTCGATTCCGTAGAGGGGTCACATTAAAGATTTGGTGCATCAGTTTGGGAGGAATCGTTGTTTTAGTGTTTCACAATTTCTGTTCAGGTTTTATGAGCCATTAATGGGCTGGTGGGAGGCTATAAATAGGGGTTAGAGGCATGGTGAGAGGGATACTATTTTTATTCTCTCATTTGGTTGAGTCCATGATCCTCCTTACTCAAACAAATACATCTCTCTAGCATTAAAATTCTAGATCTACGCAAGGGAATTGAAGACGTACGTAAATCATAGCTAAATCTACATCACGTGAAGAGAGATCGCATCAAATAGGGAGTTTTGAAGTTCATTCTTCATTGTCTTGATTAGTAATTTTGGGATTTCGAGTTAATTCGGAGAATTTGTGAGTGATAAACATCTCTTACATGGATTCAATCAAGTATATGAGTTGTTTGATCTTATTTTCATCATTTTGAGTTGTTTTCACCAAGATCTATATCATGGTATGTATATTCTCATTTGAATCACCCTAAGATCTAATCTAGCAACTTAAATTGGTAATTCTTATGTTAATTCATATGTTTATGCAAGTTTAGATCCATTGTTTTTGTTTATTCATTGATTTATCATGATTTGGTGAATTCGATATGATCATTGATGAATAATTGTCATTTTGATGTTGTTGATGATTTCATAAGGTGTCGATGGTTGAGTTGGATGATTTGGATGAGTTGTTTGAATCGATGTTGTCGTTTGGTGATGATTTGGTCAAGATTGGAGCTATTTTGGTCCGATCTGGAGTCAGGACTTTTTTCTTGGGTCATTGATGGCGTGGCAAGGAGGTCAGGTCGTGTGTCTTGTTCTCCAAGAAATGGACTTGGGTCGTTCAGGTTGAAGCTTGGGCCATGGGGATTCAGGTCATCCAGATCAATTGGATTCGAGAAGCACTTGGATTGCTGGCTAGCTAAAGGCGGGTCACCTAGGCTTGGGTCGTGACATGTTAAGTCGCAAGTGGATGGGTCAGTTCGAATGCATGGCTTCAGGTTGGTTAGTATGGACGGCTTCAGGTCATTGAGCTTCGGAGGGATGTGGGTCGTCCTACGTGGAGTAAGTCAGGTCGTTGGTTGAGTTAGGTCGTTGGGGGTGATCTAATGTGTTAGGTCGCTGGAGCGGTCTAAGGATGTTAGGTCGTTAAACGACCTAAGGGAAGGAAAAACATTTGGAAACACTGTGAATCGAGGTCCAAATGTTGTGGTTTGTTTTTAATAGCGGAAAGGTTAGAAACACTATGGAAAGGAATATCGACCAAACGGTGCATATTTGGTTCGAGAATGAATGTAGCTTCGAAGTAAATTCAAGTAGGAATGTTCGAAGTGTTATGATGTGTTCGTTAATCATCGAAATGCAATGAATGTGAAGACGACTCAAGGTGGTGAGTTCGTGGATAATATTTCCTCGAGAAGGCGCTTGAGCTTGTGGATAGTCATTATGGTGGATGACTAGAGATATTGAAGGCCGGGAAATTATCATTGTCGTAGGTTCTAGCGACCTCAAAGCAGGGGTACAACGAGGGCACCCAAAGACTAGAAGGTCGTCGGTCGAGTACCCTAGGCAGTCATGATGGGCCTAGAGGTACGAGTCACGACGGCATATGGAGTTTTGCTAGAACCGGGGTTTACCATTAGCCTTTGACGGATGGCAAGGTCGGCCAGTCATACAATTAACGATGGTTTCAAAGCAAGATTGGTGGTGATAGTCAGAGTTATGGATGATGATTGTTTTTCTTATATCATCTTGTCTAAATTATTCGACATCGAAGGAGATATCTTTTGGGTGCTTGTCTGATGTGGGTTTAGGCCTTCGGGGCTTGTGCTTGGGAGATGTCGATATAAATTAGGATGGTCTATGTTTGATAACTGATTGCCATGAATGTAACGTTGTTTCTAATTGTTTGTTGTAAAGGCTACCACTGTCGGATGAGGGGAAGATGGGTGTGAGTTCTTCTCAGTTGATATTGGTAGATTAGTTGATTAATCTTCCTATCCTCATATACTTTATTGATGATGTTAGATAGTTGTTTTATCTCTCACTAAGATTGTTGTCTAACTCAAGGTTTTATGTCTCCCTCTTATTACCTTGGGTTGTTCATCCGGTTGTGGATGGGCAGACTAAGTAGCAGGTGACAGGTGATAAATCTCGGTGAGGACGATGTTGCTGAGCGATGATGAGCAGGAGGCTGGCGTATTATCTTCTATTATCTAGTATTTGTTGTTTCTTCTTTTTGATGTATTCTCTGAGTGTTTATAGTGAGACTTATTTACAGACTCTTATATTGTTATCTAAGGTTCACTACAACAAAATGAGGCTATCATAGCATTTGAAAAACGCTATTATATCCTAACATAGCGTTTCAGAGAACGACATGCTATGTTAGATCTTCTACTTTAAATAGCAGTGACAAAAAGGGTATGAAAAGTCAATTTTAGATAGCGTTTTTATTGCTATTAAACAAAAACGCTATATAATATATAATATGATCCTTATTTACTATAGCGTTTTATATATTTTTCTATAGCGTTTTATATCGTTTGCAGAGATGTTTCTATAGCGTTTTTTCATACAATTATTAGCGTTTCTTATAAACTCCTATAGCGTTTTTTTAGTTATACTATAGCATTTCTAATGTTTGTTTCTATAGCATTTGTTATTCAATAGCGTTTTTGAAACGCTATTGCCTATATTATTAATTTTAAGATTTAATTTATTGTTGTTTCAGCTTTTTCATATATATATATATATGTGTGTGTGTGTGTGTGTGTGTGTGTGTGTGTGTGTGTGTGTGTGTGTGTGTGTGTGTGTGTGTAACACATAAACATCTAAACATTTTTTGATTTGCATATAATATAACAAAATTTCACAAACAACAAATATATGAATTACAGCATAAAATTTCATTTATATCATTCATATAATTTAGTATTTCATACATATTCTATATTATTAGTTTTAAGATTTAATTTATTGTTGTTTCAGCTTTTTCATATATGTATATATATATATACATACATACATACATATAACACATAAACATCTAAATATTTTTTGATTTGCATATAATATAACAAATTTTCACAAACAACAAATATATGAATTACTGCATAAAATTTCATTTATATCATTAATACAATTTAGTATTTCATACATATTATTTTATCAACTTCTCCATATCCACACATAATATATTATATATTTACATATCAACAAATTACTTACAAAATAGATGAACATAATTACTAAAATTCTTGGCCTTCTCATTTCTCTAGCAGCAAATGTAGCTTAAAGCCTTGATGTGGTCGGTTCCATGAAGCTTTGTGTGGAAAGCACTAGCAACTGCTAGGCGCACCTGTACCCCAAAAAATAAAATACAATTATATTTGTCATTGATTTTAAAATGTAAGAAAACCACGTAACTGTACAGAAATATGAAAACTTACCTCCATCCATGTTTTAAATGATTTAGCTTTGGCTTCACCTGCTTCCACTCCTTTGATACCTCCTGAGATAGCATAGTTGCCTCGAAAATATCAATCTTATTAACTCAAAAGACACATACTTTAATACTTCAGAATATAAACGGAAGTAAAAATTAAATAAACTATATTATGGACACAAGAATTTGGGTGATGTGAACTCTTTCTTTTTCATCGACTTCCTCATTAGCTACATAACATAATAACTACACTTTTTCTGAATCTAATCCGATGATGTTAATCATAGCGCTAGGTGCAGCATCCGAACATCCTAAAGGAATTATAATAGTTGTAAATGTTAGACATCCGTAAATTTTACATTTAATTTAAAAAATTGCTTTCAATGTATGATTACAAGTTTTGAAACTAATCTGCATGGCTTCTCCTCTTAGCTTGACAAGTCTGAGGCCATCTTCGAAGCTGCGAATTGATTCAATATACAAGTGCTTTGAAATTCACATACAAAGGGGCCACAAGTGCCTAAAAATTGTACTATACAGGTATCTAAAAAACTGTACTAGACACGCAATCATTTATATGACCATGTGCAAAATGGACTATAATGACAGTATACAAGGGTCTGATGACAACAAATACATAATCTACGTTTCACAAAGTAAAATCAAGCTTGAAAATCAACCAAGTAACATGATCGACGCTTTCCTATGAACTAGAAAAGCGCGAAATTTTAAAATAAATTCTGCAAGCGCACAGATCGTGTAGTATGCAGGTCGAATCACAGGGAGGCAAATTAAAAATTATTATTTATAGAATTTCGTGGGCGAGTTAGATGACTTTTGAGATTTGGTTGAAAATAGAACAATTGAAATTACAACAATTAGGATTATCGTTGAATCTAATCAAATGATTAATCACTAATGAAAGTAAATTGCAAAACAAGAATAAAAATGCAGAAAATAAAAGTGCAGAATAGAAATAACAACAGAAATAAAATTAGGATTATCGTTGAAACTAATCAAACGATTAATCACTAATGAAAATAAATGTAAAATACAACTAGTACTCTACCAAATCTAATTGTGTAGATGACACTAGTTGCTAAGAAAGAGAAAAAATGCAGAAAATAAAAACTACAGAATTAAAAGAAAAGGGAAGAAGAAGAAAACTTTATTCATTCCAAGATAAAAGCTTACAATGAGATTACATAGATATTTATAGGGGATAGATAGCCAACCTAAAACTCCAATCCAATCTATGCATATACGGGCCTGTTAATCAGCAATTACTCCTCCCCTCTTAATTAGCCATTATTCCTCCCCTCTTAATTAGTCATTATTCCTCCCGTATCTTCCTTGTTTGGAACGTGACTAATTGATGGGAGATAAAATTTCATAATATTTATTCAACCAAACATGAATATATCATAAACTCCAAAGCAACACAATGTTAAGTCTTCATCTACAGATCTTCATATGTATATACACAGCATTTTGATCTTTATTTTCTGTTTTACCGACTGAATGTAGCTTAGTTGGCATATCTGTAAAAGTGATAAAATAATACCCAAGTAATATTTATTTATATACAAAAGATAAGATATAAGAGCATAAATTAAACACATTTCTATGTTAATCAAATACCCCCACACTTATCTTTTACTCGTCCTCGAGTAAAATAAAAATAAAAAAAACTAACTAGATAGGTCACACTTTCGTAGGAAACACGATTGCATTGAGCATATGCAACAAGCCGTTAAACCTCTAGGTGTCCCTAGTAGGACGAGTGGTGTCTCGTGAGGGTTTTCAGCGGATACAACCCACAAAATCCGAATGCAGTATGCTATGGCTCTAATGTAACTACATGAATACAGAGGACTTATGCAATTGAAAACAAAAATTAAAACACGACTTATTTCAAGAAAGTGGTACAACAAATTAAATTAACAATTTCTAACCAGTTGATTTTATTTTAGATACCTCAACTTGTCACAAATTTTCAACATGAATCAAGTTTTTAATGTTAAACTCTAGTTTGGCCAGTTGGTTCAGTCGATGATATAGTACGGCCATGAAATAAATTCTTAGTTTGCTTGGCACCGTTTGTAAAGTGGTATTATTATTTCCTTGTGTATGGCTAGTCAAACAAATAAGGTCAAGAAGTGTTTGGGCATCATCGCTTATTCGCCATCTCTATAAAAATTGAAATTTACAATTAATTACATACACCTAACTAAAAAGACCATGGTATACCACCCATACACTGCCTTGCGGATTGGCGGAGAGTTGGGACAGAGCTTGGCAGATTGTGCAGACCGACGCTGACTTTGTCAACAACATGTTGGTAATCCTTAGGTGTTCAACTCATAAAATGAGACCAAGATATTCCGACACTGACTTTGTCAACAACATGTCAGATAGAGCTTGGCGGGTTTGCACACCAACGCTAGATATACAAGCAATGTTGGATACCCTTGGATTGCTATTATTATTATTGAAAATATAAGAACAGGAGAGAGTTATGCGAATTCAGCTTAACCCAACTTAGTTTTAAATATTCGAAAAGCCAATATAAGTATTTTAAGTCCTCCACTTATTTAAACAAAGACTACAATATAAAATAAACTTCATCGCCATCACCTAAGAATCTCCCTATGTACCAGTTACACTATTATCCCTCAAAATTCAACTTTTCATTATATTTTTTATTCGATCTTAGTTGAGAGAAAATAATACTAACAACTGACTAACAATTGTTAACTTATTTTGTTGTATCAATCTAAAATGTGTCGTATTTTCCAAAAAAAAAAGGCATGTTACTACGATCTAAAATGCATGATGGTCCTATATGAAAAGAAAGAGAAAAAAAATTAAGAAAAAATGAAAAAAATGCAATGTAGACTCCCCCCACACTAGAACTAAACAGTGTCCACACTGTAATTTTTTTTTCTATATTTGAAAGATCGTACCCAAAGGTGAATGAGTTGCAGAATTATTTGTAACATGAAATGAAGTTTAGCTACTATATATGAATGCCAATCATATGCAAAGTGAAATCTAGGATGACAATGAGTGTTATGTGAAAAATGCGATTTCCTTTTCCCCTTATACTTGCCTCTATCGAAAATGATGCACAATGATTTCTTATTTGATTTGTGAGGTGTAACAGGCATGTGAGTGAATTTTGAAATGGATATCTTTCCTATGAAAATTGTGTCAAGCCAATTATTTATACAATTCAGATGCAGATTATCCCATAAAATTTTCAAAGGTTTTTCTTCTTGGTCCTCGGTGAGATCAAAGGCCAAGATCATGGGAAAATTTTCTGTAGAGTCCAAGTAAGCATACTCAAGGTCTTGTGATAGGGGTTCGAGGTCTAACTTAGGAAGTTCATGTGTGTTAACATTGGTCAACATTCCTTTGTTAGATTCAGGTGATAGGGTTTCGAGTCAAGAAGTTAATTTAATTCAGAAATGTATTCGAGCTCTTCGAAATCAGAGTTGAAATGGTTAAAACACATTTTCATGGCTTTAGAAGTGTCAATAAAGGTTTCATTAACTGTGGTCTGAATCATGCCAATTTCATCAATCTCAAAATTCCTAGGAGAATTATGATGGCTAACACTCTTTTCATTCATCGTTGTTGAATATAAAAAATGCAAGACTTAAGATTGACACAAGTAGTTGTTATTACAAAATAGATAACGTACTCAAGTATATCCTATTAGTTGATAATCTCGATTTGAAGAGGGAAGAGGGTCTTATGGCCATTCACGTATAGTAAAAATACTAAGGGATACGACCAATGTTTTATGGGTAGTATGCAACATCTTTTGCTAGAAGCTCTATTAATTGAACTAATATATATCCGCGATCAAACCGTTGAGAGAATCGGTTTCATAAAATACACTCTAGTAGTTCAATATCTTGAAAATCAAATCAGGTTTTGCAATGTCTGATCAAGTTTTATTGTTGAAAAATGATGAGAACAATGACAGTAGTAGTGAAAATTTCAGCCAACCACAACAATCAGACAATAATAACAGCAGAAAACTAAAATACTGTACAAGCAAGCCGCTGCCCCTACAGAATTTTTTTACAAGCAATGTCTATATTTTTCTTTGCAGCAGAGCACCTGTAGAGTTCAGAAAATATTACAGTGGGGTATGGCTACCCATCCAGAAAATTTGAGTATTGTTCATGTTTCAAACTTCACTGTTTGCAAATTTCTCCACCTCTGAATTCCTTATTTGATTTCTTTGAACTCTTCACTTCAAAGTTGGCCTTTGGTTTGTTTTGGAGATTTCACCTATTTTTTTCCTTTTTTTTTTTTGAAAGAGAGAGAAATAGAATGAGAGCAAAAGCAAACAAATAAAAAAAACTAAATTGGATAAAACTAAATTAGCAACAGACTACACTCAAAAGACTAAAATAAGCTTAACAAAAAAGAAGAAAGAAAAGGAACCAAACAAAATTAACAACTAAAAAAATATAACAAGACTCATGCACTAATTAAAACAGTCCTTGAAGCCTAACCACTCAAGAATAAAAACTCACGCACTAAACAAATTGCTCACTCACCCAAAAAAAAAATCATATCAAACCCAAAACTCACGCAAAAGATTCTCACGCACTCAAACACCAACCGAAATCCCGACAATCATGCCCTGTTAATTTATTTTTTTTCTTTTTTTTTACACAAAAGACCACTCAGAAAAAGAAAGAAAAAGACAAACTAAAAAAATCACGCCTAAAATAAACCTCCCAATAAAACAAACAATCAGCTCCCTCAATAAAAGGAAATAACGCCCCCAATTTCTCACGCTCAAGCCAAAAGTCGCTCTTTTTTCTCTCTCAAAGAAAACAGTAATACGCTCCTTGTCTCTTTTATCTTTTTTTTCCGATCCAATTAAAAAATATCGATAACTCAAATTGGGTTCGGATCTGCCTTTCCGATTTGAATCGAGCAGTGCGCTTGAATTGACGGTGGCTTTCGAGTAGGCTTGCAGTAATCGTTTGGATTTCGGTTTTGGATGTGGAGAGTTGAGTACAGTTTCTGCAGGTGATTTGGTGGATTGGTAAAAGGCAGAGGAGTTGTTTGAATTCTTGTTGTGGTTTGGATAGTGTTTTGCGTGGATGGCATGGCTTGAAGATGATAGAGGAATTGTGATAGTTGACGTCGAAGGGGTTTGCGTGATGACAGGGAGGATTCTAGTGATGATGTTCAAATATATTTTTTTGGAAGGGGTATGTGATGTGAGCGGATTCAGGTGAAGGATTTGGGTCTATGGCTGTTTGAAGAAGATGAAGAATGGTTTTGTGAAGATGGTGTGGTGAGGAGTTTGGTTGATGGAGAAGAAATATGGTAGAATAAAGGAAGAAGAAAGAAGAAATATAGAAAAATATGAAGAGTGAAAAGGAAAGAATTTAAAGCAATGGAAATGTACAGCAAGGAAAGAATTGCAAAGGAATAATGTTTTTATGACTTTTTTTATTGTTGAAAAGGAAAGAACTTGTATGATAGGAAGAAATAAATGACAAGAAATTTTTTTTTTTTGTAAAAGAAGGAAGGCAATGTAGAAGATTGAGGAAAAAAATGGAAAGACGGAAAAAAATAAAGGAAAATCGGAAGTTTATTTTTTTTCAAAAAAAAAAGGAAAGTAGAAATCAATGTATTGGAAAGAGGAGAGAGCGAAAAGGAAAGCAATAAAAGAGAAGACAAAAGCAGAAAGATTTTTTTTTATTGTTGCAAAATTAGAAGAGAGAAAAAAAAATGAAAAATGAAAAATTTTGAAAAGGGGAAAGAAATAAATGAAAAGGAAATAAAATCAAGAAAATTTGGAAACTATTTTTTCTCTTGTTTAGAAGATTAGAGTATTAGTAGATAGTACCAAATCAACTATTTAAGATTTTTTTTCTATATATACACGAAAACAAAAGGAAAACATAAATGAAAAAAAACTAACACGAATCAGAAATTAAATAAGTAATAAAATTTAATAGTTACCTCCCGGCAACGGCGCCAAAAACTTGATCGACGCTTTTATGAACTAGAAAAGCGCGAAATTTTACAATAAAATATGCAAGCGCACAGATCGTGTAGTATGCAGGTCGAATCACAGGGAGGCAAATTAAAAATTATTATTTATAGAATTTCGTGGGCGAGTTAGACGACTTTTGAGATTTGGTTGAAATAGAACAATTGAAATTACAACAATTAGGATTATCGTTGAATCTAATCAAACGATTAATCACTAATGAAAGTAAATTACAAAACAAGAATAAAAATGCAGAAAATAAAAGTGCAGAATAGAAATAACAACAGAAATAAAATTAGGATTATCATTGAAACTAATCAAACAATTAATCACTAATGAAAATAAATGTAAAATACAACTAGTACTCTACCAAATCTAATTGTGTAGATGGCACTAGTTGCTAAGAAATAGAAAAAATGCAGAAAATAAAAACTACAGAATTAAAAGAAAAGAGAAGAAGAAAAAACTTTATTCATTTCAGGATAAAAGTTTACAATGAGATTACATGGATATTTATAGGGGATAGATAGCCAACCTAAAACCCCAATCCAATCTATGTGTGACGGCCCGCCCCGCACTAGTCTACATTTCCTCCGAAAGTGCGCTATACACATACACGACTAGCACGGAACGGTCGCCAAAGAAAGGAAAGAAGAGAATGAACTAACAAGGAACCTGTACAATGTCTCACAGCGCATGGAACAAAATATAATAACAATATACTTGACATAAAACAGGTGAGACAGTGTATAAGCTGAAAAAAACTACCATAGCAGCGAAAAATCCAAAGTACAGCTTATGATCCAAAGCCAACATTATTACAACTTTTAAAAACTGTCTCAAAAAGCTAAACAAGAAAGGTACACTACTAATGCCCAAAGTAGTGACCAGCAACGACACATGGAGGATATCTATATATATCATACGTGGAAGCCTCCTGCTCGCCTCCGAATCCGCTACTCGCGCATCACCAGCTAACATATCTCTAGTCTGCTCGTGAGAACACCCAGAGTAATAAGAAAAGACATAAAACTCGGGGTCAGACAAAAACTCTGGTATGAGCGATAAGCAGCTAAACATAACAATAACAGGTATACTAAACCATACCTGAACCTGGACCTACAACCAAAGAGTTAGCACTACATACTGTACAACACTCTAGGGTGCCATAACAAATGGTGTAAGGAATACGGGGGTGGGGGTGTGCATGTCATAATGATGGCAAACAATCAAACATAGCAACCATCCTCGCATCACTCACTCAGTGCGTAAAGTATATGATATCCACCACTTCGATCACCCAATACTTTGCTATGATCACTCTGCCCCATGAAGTCACAACGGCTTCACTGCACTGATCCATAGCCACTAATCCTTCGCTATGTCCACTTTGCCCCATGGAGTCGTACACGCCCCACTGCACTGGCTCATAGCCTTACTAATCCTTTACTATGTCCACTCTACCTCCATGGAGTCACAATGGCTCCACTGCACTGGCTCATAGTCTTACTACGATCACTTTGCCCCTCGAGTCATGGTGACTCTACTGCACTGAAACGTAGTCCTGCTACGATCACTTTGCCCCTCGAGTCATAATGACTCTACTGCACTGATACGTAGCCCATTGTTCCTTTTCAGTGGTGAATCGAAGTTATGAACGTCGACAACTCCTTAGCACATGACCCGCAGCAAAGCCCAACCATGAAGTGAACTCATTGGTTCCCAACTGGATCCTGAGCTCTAACTTCCATTTGGACTACCTTTGCATCTCGGGTTTTTGGTCATCACCGGATCGGTTCGGGTCCCTCTCTTCTTCTCTGTCGGTTCGGATCGGTCTCTTCCATGTTCTCCGGGTCAGATCATGGCCTCCAAGTCCCTTCGTAGTATATCGGTTCGGTTCGGGTGTTCTCTGGCGGGTCGGGTCAGGTAGATGCACCTTGGTTCGGTTCGGTGTACCCATGCTCCATCTGTTCGGTTTGGGTTCCTGGTCTCCGATCTGATCCACTTCCCTCTTCCTCTTCCGTTCTGATCCCCTTCTCTTCCCTTCAGTCGATCTGATTCCCCCTTCTTTAGCTCGATCCGATCCCAGTTCAACCATTGTGGCCTTCCTTTTTGCCATTCTTTCCCTTGTGCCAAGCCTCGGTTCGGTGATCCCTTGCCCAGTCCACTATCCGGTCCGAGCCCATTCCCCCGATCCGATCTGAAAGCCTGCACCATTTTCCTGCATTTTTTCCAGCGAGTGTTTTACGCCATTCGACGGCGTTTTCGACCATTCTAACTATTCTAATCAACCACAAAGCATACCATACAGTCATAGCAGCAAGTATAAGTGACCTCAAACACCAAAACATAAATATGATAGTTTAAATGGATCAAACATAGCCAAAACCCCATATTTTCCCTTAAACATGTTCAAGCATAATTAACGATAGGATTAGCAAAACTTAACCAAATTAACCCAAGTTCATATCAGATGGTCTAAAACATCATTTAAGAATTTATAAGTATTTTTCCAGATTTTTATCATGTTTAAATTCGCTAATTAACACTGATTACCCTTAATTAACCATAATTAGTGAGGAACTATGTAAATCACTCACCTTAGCCACAAATAAACCTTAGATCTGAAATAAATCTCTGATATGGCGCGAATATCAATGCTAAACAGCAGCTCTAACCTTGATTTGGTGAAGATCTCCCTTGATTTGATGTTGCTAAGCTTAATCCTTGATTAGAAAGTGATTTGGAGGTGATTTAGAGGTTGGAGGCCATTTTTAGGGTTTCTAAGAGGTAAGTGGAGGCTAGAAAACTGAAATGGAATGAAACCCTAACTCTTTTCAGCCTCCTCATAACCCTAATCCCGAAATGAGTTATGGGCCCATTCACTAATCACCCTATTTGGTCCGGTTAAGCAGTTTTTTACCTTCCAAACCTTATTTCAGCCATATCTCCCAAAGGGTAAGTCCGTTTCTCACATGTGACCACTCTACGTAAAGGTAAACCATCATCCGAAGCCAATGGAAGTGGTTTCAGGTCAAAACTCCCTTCCAGTCAAAAGTTATGGCCGAAACAAGATCAGCTAGGGGCAAAATGGTCATTTAAAAATCGGCAAAAATCATGAACATGGGAAATGACCCCAATGGTCGTTTCCTAAAGTTACATGACCATACGATTTCGTATAAGAAAGAAATAAATATTTTACGATCCTCCAATGCGTAGAATGCGGGTTGTTACATTCTTCCCCCCTTAAGAAATTTCGCCCCCGAAATTCCCTAACCAAAACACACGAAGGGTCCCACATGCCTATCAGCCATAAAGCAACAATCAAACATGCAAAACAAGCAAAACAAACCTATCCTAGCATGCGGAATAGCTAAATTGCAAAGTAAATCTGACCAGGCAAAGAGTTCTGGATACGTCTTCCTAATGCTCTCCTCTGTCTCCCAAGTACAGTCATTCTCGTTCTCGCCCCACTGAACCTTGACTAGCTTCACCGCCTTCCTTCGAAGTTGCTTCGTATCGTGCTCGACAATACGAATCAGCTTGCGGTTCCCAACCGCCTCGGGTTCCACTTCGAAGTCCTCTAACTGATCAGGTGAAATAGTCATATCTGGGTCGTGCACGAACTTCCTTAGCTGGGAAACATGAAATACGTTGTGAACTCCCGCCATCTTCTCTGGTAAGTCAACTCTATACGCCAAATTCCCAACTTGTTCGAGAACTGGGAATGGGCCAACAAATCTTGGTGCCAACTTGCCTCTCCTGCCAAATCGTATTACGCTCTTCAACGGAGAAATCTTGACAAACATCAAGTCACCAACGGAGAACTTTAAGTCTCTTCTCCTCTTATCAGCATAACTCTTCTGCCTATCCTGGGCAGCCTTGATTCGTTGTTGAATGATCTTAATCTTATCTGAAGTTTCTCTTACTACATCTGGTCCAAGCACAAACTTCTCACCGGTCTCTATCCAACATGATGGTGAGTTGCACGGTCTTCCGTACAAAGCTTCATATGGAGCCATACCGATACTGGATTGGTAGCTATTATTATATGCAAACTCTACTAGATGCAAATGGTCATCCCATGATCCACCAAAATCCAATATACAAGCCCTCAAGAGATCTTCCAATATACGATTCACCCTCTCTGTCTGACCGTCGGTTCAAGGATGATACGCGGTACTGAGATATAATTCCGACCCTAGAGCCTCTTGTAAGCTCTTCCAAAACCCACTAGTAAACAACGGGTCTCGGTCACTCACAATGCTTTTAGGTACTCCATGAAATCTCACTACCCACTTCATATACAGTTCTGCTAAGTTAGCTGCCGTTCTGGTCGATTTGACTGGTATAAATCTTGCACTCTTGGTCAATCGATCCACAATTAACCAAATGCTATCATGTCCCGATTTAGTCTTGGTAAACCATCAATGAAATCCATCGAGACTTGCTCCCATTTCCATTCAGGAATTTCTAATGGTTGCAACAAACCACTAGGCTTCTTTTGCTCGGCTTTAACTAGCAGGCAATTCATGCACTTGGATATAAACTTCCCAACGTCTCTTTTCATCCCTTCCCAGTAGTAAGTCTGCTTCATGTCTCGATACATATTATCACCACCGGGGTGTATTGTCAGTTTTGAGTGATGACATTCCCTAAGTACTTCATCTCTCAAACCATTCACGTTGGGTACAACTAGTCTTCCATTCTTTCGAAGCCATCCTTCTCGATCAAGCCCATACAAATTCTTCTCCTCACCGTCGATATTCATCTCTAACTTGGAGATGATTTCCAACAGGTTAGGATCGTCCTTCTGACTGGAACCAATCCTCTCAATCAAAGTGGGTCTGATCATCAAACTAGCCAATATCTCCGGATCCAATTCACACTTTGGTCTGAAATCAAACCCCGCGATATACTCCAGTTGCTTCCATTCAAGAAACATAGCCCCTAAACTGGCATGTCTCCTACTCAAGGCATCGGCTACCGCATTACCTTTCCCAGGTGTATATGCGATATCAAAATCATACGAAGCCAAGAACTCTAACCATCTCTGTTGACGGAGATTCAGATCCTTCTGAGAGAAGAGATACTTTAACGATTTATGATCGGTATACAACTCAAATCTCTCTCCCAAGAGATAATGCCTCCACATCTTCAACGCGAACACGATCGCTGCCAGTTCCAAATCATGGGTAGGATACCTTTTCTCATGCGGCTTTAGTTCCCGACTAGCATAAGCTACAACCCTACCTCCTTGCATCAATACAGCACCTAGTCCGGTACCACAAGCATCCGTGTATACCGTCATCTCTTCATTCCCTTTAGGAATGACTAACACTGGCGCACGCGTCAATTTTTCTTTTAGACTCTTGAATGCATTCTCACACACTCTGTCCCAGACGAAGGCTTGATTCTTCTTAGTCAACTGAGTCAACGGTGCCGCTATCTTGGAGAAGTCCTGGATAAACTTACGATAATATCCAGCTAACCCCAAGAAGCTTCTTACGTCTGTTGCATTCTTGGGCATAGACCAATCCTGTACCGTAGCCACCTTCGCAGGGTCTACGGCAATATCATTCTCTGAAACAACATGGCCCAAGAATCTCACTTCTCTCCTCCAGAAGTGACACTTAAAAAATTTCGCTTTCAATTGGTGTTTTCTCAACACCTCCAACACTATCCTCAAATGTTCCTTGTGTTCCTCCTCTGTCCTCAAGTAAACAAGGATGTCGTCTACGAACATAAGAACAAACTTATTCAACTGATCTCTGAATACTCTATTCATAAGATCCACGAAGTATGCTGGTGCATTGGTCAATCCAAATGGCATGACCAACCACTCATAGAATCCAGACGGCGTCCTAAATGCCGTTTTCGGAATACTCTCAAATGTTACTCGGAGATGATGAAATCCTGTCGCGAGGTCCAACTGGGAGAACACTCTTGCTCCTTCCAGTTGATCAAGCAAATCATCTATCCGCGGTAGAGGATACTTATTCTTCCTCGTTACCTTATTCGACTCGCGATAGTCCACACACAAACGAAGGGAACCATCTGCCTTATTGGCAAACACAACTGGTGCTCCCCACTCGGAGACACTTCTTCTAATAAATCTCTTCTTCAAAAGATCGCTGACTTGCACCCCGAGCTCTCGCTGCTCCCTTGGTGCTATACGACGAAGTGGCATCACTATAGGTCTGGCATCTTTCACTAAATCAATACGGAACTCAATCTCTCAATGTGGTGGAAGTCCGGTCACTTCCTCGAAGACGTCCGGATACTGGCCAACCACGGGCACATCTGACAACTCATCATGCGGGATGTCGAGGGAATTTATAAAACTAGCCATTACCCCATCACTAGGTAGACTACCAAACACTACCCTCCGCCCATCATCCGCCCTAACTGTCACCAAAAAGCCCTCACAGTCTACCACCACCCCGTATCTTTGGAGCCAATCGACCCCCAATATAATGTCATACCCAGTAAAGCCCAAAACAAAGCAATCACAAACAAACATACATCTATGACTCGATAAGACCAAATTTCGGCAAATCATACTAAGGTTAGTCGAACCACCAATCGGGTTCATCACAACCAACGGTCTATCGACTATCTCGGGTTTCAGTCCCAACCTATCTACCAGATCACTAGATATGAAGGAACGGGAAGCCCCAGTATCAAACAATACTCGAACAGGTACATCATAAATAGAAAGCATACCTTGAATGACGACATTCTTTCCTTTCTCCGCCGCAGTTGGGGCATTCGACGAAGAAGGAACAACATTAATAGCATATGCTTTCACAATCTGCTTCTCTTTAAGAGGTTGTGGACATTTATCCTTATGATGTCCCACTTGGCCATAGTTGTAGCACTTCCTATCCGCTGGCTTGGCCCGACATTCTTTGTCATAATGGCCCTTCTTACCACAGCTGAAGCACTCAACATCTTTCTTGCTCTTTTTCTGGCCATCCTTAGCTTGGCTCTGCTTCCTCTTATTCTTAGAGTTGTTCTTGCCTCCACCGCTCGCCTGTGGTTTTGGCCCTTCTGCAGATGCAACCTCAGTCTTTGACTTAGGGTAAAGACTCTTTGATCTCAAAGCTTTCCCAACAATCGACTCAAACGTCTCATCGATGTGGTTAATAAGCCTTTCCCCCAAGTATCCATCTAGACCAGTAATGAACTTCTCATTCTTCTTCTCAGGAGTATCGATAAGAGATAGTCCATACTTCGACAAAATATCGAACTCAGCAATATAGTCTGAGACTGCCCTACCATTCTGCTTAAGCTCCAAGAACTTCCTAAACAATTCTGACTTCTGAGCAGCTGGGATAAACTTGTCGCTAAAGCGAGCCTTAAACTGATCCCAAGTAACCTGATCCTCTAGAGTGGTTGTCCTAATAGCATTCCACCAATTCATCGCTCGCCCTTGCAGCTGACGAGACGCTAGCCTTCTCTTCATCGCATCCTCGATACCCAAGTCGTCGAAGATACAATCACAACTATCCAACCAATTCTGAACATCCGTGGACGACTCCGTTCCGTGGAACGGCTTCCTACCAAGGTTAGTGTAATCCTTAGACAGCTTGGCGAAATCGGCCCTAGGCGCCTACACTACTGGACCACCACCATTACCGGGATTGGGAACTGCTCCCTGAACATCCCTAAGCATCTCTCTCATGAAGTCAGTGAACATCGTCCTCATGTCAGGAGCATTCCCATTATTGGTCCCTCTACCAGCACCCCTCGTATCTCGACTCATCGTTCAATCTGTAAAGAGAGAACGATTAACTATCTACATAGTGGTGCTAGTGCAGTACGACTTCATCCTTATACTACTAATAGTATATACATATATATAAATTTTGAAAACCAAAGTAATCACAAATACGCGCTCTCATATACGTATTATCTCTCCCTAATGTCTTTCCCTAGGTTAACTACGCAACCTAGAGCCCTGATACCAAATGTGACGGCCCGCCCCGCACTAGTCTACATTTCCTCCGAAAGTGCACTGTACACATACCCGACTAGCACAGAACGGTCGCCAAAGAAAGGAAAAAAGAGAATGAACTAACAAGGAACCTGTAGAATGTCTCACAGCGCATGAAACAAAATATAATAACAACATACTTGACATAAAATAGGTGAGACAGTGTATAACCTGAAACAAACTACCATAGCAGCGGAAAATCCAAAGTACAGCTTATGATTCAAAGCCAACATTATTACAACTTTTAAAAACTGTCTCAAAAAGCTAAACAAGAAAGGTACACTACTAATGCCCAAAGTAGTGACCAGCAACGACACAGGGAGGATATCTATATATATCATATGTGGAAGCCTCCTGATCGCCTCCGAATCCGCTACTCGCGCATCACCAGCTAACCTGTCTCTAGTCTGCTCGTGAGAGCACCCAGAGTAATAAGAAGAGACATAAAACTCTGGGTCAGACAAAAACTCTGGTATGAGCGATAAGCAGCTAAACAGAACAATAACAGGTATACTAAACCATACCTGAACCTGGACCTGCAATCAAAGAGTTAGCACTACATACTGTACAACACTCTAGGGTGCCATAACAAATGGTGTAAGGAATACGGGGGTGGGGGTGTGCATGTCATAATGATGGCAAACAATCAAGCATAGCAACCATCCTCACATCTCTCACTCAGTGCGTAAAGTATACGATATCCACCACTTCGATCACCCAATACTTTGCTATGATCACTCTGCCCCATGAAGTCACAATGGCTTCACTACACTGATCCATAGCCACTAATCCTTCGCTATGTCCACTTTGCCCCATGGAGTCGTACACACCCCACTGCACAGGCTCATAGCCTTACTAATCTTTTACTATGTCCACTCTGCCCCATGGAGTCACAATGGCTCCACTGCACTGGCTCATAGTCTTACTACGATCACTTTGCCCCTCGAGTCACGGTGACTCTACGACACTGATACGTAGTCCTGCTACGATCACTTTGTCCCTCGAGTCATAATGACTCTACTGCACTGATATGTAGCCCATCGTTCCTTTTCAGTGGTGAATCGAAGTTGTGAACGTCGACAACTCCTTAGCACACGTCCCGCAGCAAAGCCCAACCATGAAGTGAACTCATTGAATCCCAACTTGATCCTGAGCTCTAACTTCCATTTGGACTACCTTTGCATCTCGGGTTTTTGGTCATCACTGGATCGGTTCGGATCCCTCTCTTCTTCTCTGTCGGTTCGTATCGGTCTCTTCCGAGTGCTCCGGGTCGAATTGTGGCCTCCAAGTCCCTTCGTTGTACATCGGTTCGGTTCGGGTGTTCTTTGGCGGGTCGGGTCGGGTAGATGCACCATGGTTCGGTTCGGTGTACCCTTGCTCCATCAGTTCGGTTCGGGTTCCTGGTCTCCGATCCGATCCACTTCCCCCTTCCTCTTCCGTTCTGATCCCCTTCTCTTCCCTTCAGTCGATCTGATTCCCCCTTCTTTAGCTCAATCCGATCCCAGTTCAACCATTGTGGTCTTCCTTTTTGCCATTCTTTCCCTTGTGCCAAGCCTCGGTTCGGTTCGGTGATCCCTTGCCCAGTCCACTATCCGGTCCGAGCCCATTCCCCCGATCCGATCCGAAAGCCTGCACCATTTTCCTGCAACTTTTCCAACGAGTGTTATATGCCATTCGACGGCGTTTTCGACCATTCTAATTATTCTAATCAATCACAAAGCATACCATACAGTCATAGCAGCAAGTAGAAGTGACCTCAAACACCAAAGCATAAATATGATAGGTTAAATTGGATCAAACATAGCCAAAACCCCATATTTTCCCTTAAACATGTTCAAGCATAATTAATGATAGGATTAACAAAACTTAACCAAATCAACCCAAGTTCATATCAGAGGTCTAAAACATCATTTAAGAATTTATAAGTATTTTTCCAGATTTTTATCATGTTTAAATTCGGTAATTAACACTGATTACCCTTAATTAACCATAATTAGTGAGGAACTATGCAAATCACTCACCTTAGCCACAAATAAACCTTAGATCTGAAATAAATCTCTGATATGGAGTGAATACCAATGCTAAACAGCAGCTCTAACCTTGATTTGGTGAAGATCTCCCTTGATTTGATGTTGCTAAGCTTAATCCTTGATTAGAAAGTGATTTGGAGGTGATTTAGAGGTTGGAGGCCATTTTTAGGGTTTCTAAGAGGTAAGTGGAGGCTAGAAAACTGAAATGGAATGAAACCCTAACTCTTTTCAGCCTCCTCATAACCCTAATCCCGAAATGGGTTATGGGCCCATTCACTAATCACCCTATTTGTCCTGGTTAAGCAGTTTTTCACCTTCCAAACCTTATTTCAGCCATATCTCCCAAACGGTAAGTCCGTTTCTCACATGTGACCACTCTACGGCAAGGTAAACCATCATCTGAAGCCAATGGAAGTGGTTTCAAGTCAAAACTCCCTTCCAATCAAAAATTATGGCCGAAACAAGATCAGCTAGGGGCAAAACGGTCATTTAAAAATCGGCAAAAATCATGAACATGGGAAATGACCCCAATGTTCATTTCCCAAAGTTACATGACCATACGATTTCGTATAAGAAAGAAATAAATATTCTACGATCCTCCGATGCGTAGAATGCGGGTTGTTACACTATGCATATACCGGCCTGTTAATCAGCAATTACTCCTCCCCTCTTAATTAGCCATTATTCCTCCCTCTTAATTAGCCATTATTCCTCCCATATCTTCCTTGTTTGGCATGTGAATAATTGATAAGAGATAAAATTTCATAAGATTTATTCAATCAAACATGAATATATCTTAAACTCCAAAGCAACACAATATTAATTCTTCATCTGCAAATCTTCATATGTATATACACAGCATTTTGATCTGTATTTTCTGTTTTTCTGACTGCATGTGGCTTAGTTGGCATATCTGGTAAAGTGACAAAATAATACCCAAGTAATACTTATTTATATACAAAAGATAAAATATAAGAGCATAAAATAAACACATTTCTATGTTAATCAAATACCCCCACACTTATCTTTTACTCGTCCTCGAGTAAAATAAAAATAAAAAAACTAACTAGATATAGGTCACACTTTCGTAGGAAACACGATTGCATTGAGCGTATGCAACAAGCCATTAAACCTCTAGGTGTCCCTAGTCGGACGAGTGCTGTCTCATGAGGGTTTTCAGCGGATACTACCAACAAAATCTGAATGCAGTATGTTATGGCTCTAATGTAACTACATGAATGCAGAGGACTTATTCAATTGAAAACCAAAATTAAAACACGACTTATTTCAAGAAAGTGTTACAACAAATTAAATTAACAATTTCTAACCAGTTGATTTTATTTTAGATACCTCAACTTGTCACAAATTTTCAACATAAATCAAGTTTATAATGTTAAACTCTAGTTTGGTCAGTTGATTCTGTCGATAACATAGTGCAGCCATGAAATAAATTCTTAATTTGATTGGCACAGTTTGTAAAGTGGTATTATTATTTCCTTGTGTATGGCTAGTCAAACCAATAAGGTCAAGAAGTGTTTGGGCATCATCGCTTATTCTCCATCTCTATAAAAATTGAAATTTACAATTAATTACATACACCTAACTAAAAAGACCAAGGTATATCACCCATACACTGCCTTGCGGACTGACGGAGAGTTGGGACAGAGCTTGGCGGATTGTGCAGACCGGCGCTGACTTTGTCAATAACATGTCGGTAATCCTTAGGTGTCCAACTCATAAAATGAGACCAAGATATTCCGACGCTGACTTTGTCAACAAAATGTCAGATAGTGCTTGGCGGGTTTGCACACCAATGCTAGATATAGTAATAACCCGGAAATACGAGCCAATTAAAAAAAATATTTTGGCAATTTTGATGGATATTGAATATTTAAACTGGATTATTTGAAATAATAACGACGAGAAATTTATTTTGAATAGAATTAGAACGTATATTTTTATTTGAATCATCGTTAGAATATAAATATTTATTTTAAATTATAAAAGGAATTGAAAATGGCGTGGTAGTTCGAAAATTTGATTTCAAAATTCAAATGAATGTACAGGATTCAAAATAAACCGGATTTTAGCGAAACCAAAAATATTAGAATCTATTTGAGAATATCTTTCCAACGAATCCGAAAAATTGAAATTTCATAGCGGGAATCAAAAGTTACGTCCAGTTGAAAATTCAGAATAGTCGCTACGGAATTCTGGCCCTTAAAAATGGAAATTTTGCAAACGACCTTGGTTTTCGACGAAACCACTTTTGTTGGATCCGTGATGTCAATTTATTGCTAGATTCCAAAATTCATAATTTTCTGAATCAATATATGAATGTGGCAAAGGAAAACGCGTTTGACCAGTTTTAGTTGATTTTAATCGACTGGAAAATGACCATTTTTCAAACGGTCTCGGAATTTGACGAAATTAGTTTTGTTAAGTCCGTATCGTCAATACGAAGCTAGAAATGTTTTTTCTGCAATTTTCCGAGTCAGTATGTGGCCCCGGTAATTTGAAATGTGCGTTTAAATTAAATATATACTAATTTATATTTTAATTTTGGTGAAAAATGATCGTAACAGCCGAATTGGGTTACGGGACATATCCCATTGTGTTCGGAGTGGGGGTATTTATCTAGGGGCGACAGTCGTTGGGTTTGGATTGGAGTTCGTGGCGATAACCAAGTATTTTTACAAGTAAAGGAATTAAATAATATAAAAATTTAATATAACCCCCCCCCCCCCGGCCAATCATATTCTTTCTCTCCTAAACCCTAATTTTCGCCGCCACCCTCTGAAGAACGGCAGAAATCGCCCTGGCTTCCTCCTCCCTGATCTCCGCCATCACGCAATGGATTCGAATGTTCAGGCATGTAAATTCCTCAGCATCTCGAGCTCCACTCATCTAACGGTGGAGATGGGTTATCATCGTGTAAATTCGCCAGAATCGGAGCTCAAAGCTCCACCGTTCGCACCGGATTTGTGGCGTTGGGGTGCTCCGGGTTCACCACCGTTAAAGGCGTAGGCGGGGGAGGCCAAGCCGCGTCGAGGGGGCACCACCGATCCTGGTTCGGTGATCTCAGATGAAGGCGGCGACTCGATTTTGTTTGGAGCGAGGTATCGGCTTCTACAGGGAGGAGGAAGATAATTATAAATGTAATTAGGAAGAGGTAACGTTTTTTTAAATGCTGTTAATTTCGTTAATTCTATTTTAATTACTTCGAATTGTAAACAACGTTTAAAAATACATAACTTTTCCATACGAGATCGGAATCACGCGAAACTGGATCCATTGGGATCGTGGGGACGAGAACTTCACAACAAAACTGACCGCGTCCAAAACCGAGCATGTTGGAATCTCAGGCAAATTCAAACCCGAACTACACCAGAAATTCAGAAACAAAACTGACAGAGTGGATCCCAATGTGAGAACTCCTCACTTTTATTTTAATTTCTAGTTGAAATATATACTAGGATGCAGACGGTGCTTAGTAGCACCCGACACCCATCGTCCATAGACCATGGATGACTTGTTTATTTGATTACTATGTTATGAAATTTGATTGTTGATTGTGATGTGTGAAAATATGTATTCATGTGTTGAAATAAAATATATATTCATGTGTTGAAATAAAATATATATTCATGTGTTGAAATAAAATATATATTCATGTGTTGAAATAAAATATATATTCATGTGTTGAAAGAAAATATATATTCATGTGTTGAAATAAAATATATATTCATGTGTTGAAATAAAATATATATTCATGTGTTGAAATAAAATATATATTCATGTGTTGAAATAAACTATATATTCATGTGTTGAAGTAAAATATATATTCATTTACAAATCGAACGATTTGTTTATGTACACCGATTTGACTGATATGGATTGGGACGATAAATTTTACACATCGCCCAACGACACAAATAAAACCTGTGTTTGATTGTTTGAAAACCCTACATGGGTGTTGGGATGAAATTGGTCATACACTAATCCCAATAATTAGCTGTATGTCGATCGATTGATTGACAGGCTGTTGTAAGCATTAATTATTTATATTTAATGCTTATGCAGATGTGTGGTGCACTCTGGATGATGGTTGATGATTTATCGTTGCTATTATATGCATGCGTTGTAGGGAATCCATATAATTAACGTTATATGGTAATTGATTGGGCCTCATTCCAATTCGGGAGAATAAGGAGTATTATAAAAAGAAAATTCATGTGTTGAATAGAATAAAAATATATTTATGTGTTGAATATTCATGTGTTGAATAAAAATATGAATTCATGTGTTGAATAAAAATATATATTCATGTGTTGAATAGAATAAATATTCATGTGTTGAATAGAATAAAATTAATGTGTTGAACAGAATAAATATTCATGTGTTGAATAGAAAGAAAATTCATGTGTTGAATAGAATAAAAATTCATTTGTTGAATAGAATAACGAAGTTATTGAAATATATAAAAGCCGTGTTGATTAGATTGACGTCGTTTTGACGTGAACGATATTTATATCGATTTTATTCATTTTTATAATGAATATAAGAAAGAAAGTGATTTCAAAATATAACGTTTTGAAAATATTATCATTTGTATATCGATGATGTGGAATATTCAATATTGATTCGAAATTGAATATGAAGTTGAAATCATTTCGAAAATGAATTTAAAACCATTTATAAAATACGTTTTAAAAGGAAATCGACAAAATATATATAATATATATATATTATATATATAGAATGGCCTGAACAGAACGCGCCGCGCCGCGGAAGTTCGCGAATTTCGACCAATGGTTTCGAATGGATATTACGGGAGATCCGACTGTCGGATTCTCCTAAAACCAGAACCATTGGGTTCGTATCGAAAAGAGCTTTCTAATACCGCTGTTTTTAGTTTCGGATCTTACAAATCATTCCCGCAGTGGCGAATAATAGAAAATAAAAATATAACGGTTGGATTTGGAATTGTGTCCAAATCAAATTTGGAAAAGGTCGTTGTAAGTGCAGTTCGATGGCCGTTGATGGAATTTGACTGTACGGGCCTTGATAAAATTATTAAAAATAGTAATAATTTGTGTAAAATCATAAGAAATGATTTGTGAAGAATTGAGATGAAAAATTCCAAATTTGAAAAGATAAAAATAGATTTTTATCGAAATGAACTAGTTTTGAACTAGAATAATAATTTATTTATTTTTAGATAAATATATTGGATTTGAAAGGGTTTTAAAAGTAACCAGAAGTTTCAATAATTGAATTGGAATGGAATGTCATTTTGGGTTTATAGTGAACCGTGTTTTAAATGACATTGGTTCTTTAACCCAGTTAAAGACATGATATGATTTCCCAAGTTAAACAATCATTGATATTGATTTTTGGGAAGATTAAAACCAAGTGGAGTTTTAATGAATCTTTAATTAGATTGAAATGATCGAGAATGGAGTATCACCAGTTTTGCTCTAGGCGATAGTTAAATCTTTAATTAGATTTGAACGTGAAATGGTAATTGAATTTACCGATAACACCGTGGTGTTAGATATGAAGTATGAACAGTTTTACTTCATGGGATGAATAGGTTGGGATTGGGAAATAAAATAAATGATTACTTCGGTGTGGTTCGCTAATCCCGACTAGTTTGAATTGATATTCAAAAGAAGATTAAAGAATAAATTTAAAGAATTTATCTTTGATAAAATTAATGGGAACCTTTCCCAAAGTATAAGAATATTTGAATAAAAGAATATTCTGAATTGGAATGAGGCGTATGTTGTGTTTGTATAACACTTGTTTATTATATACGCGAGTTATTCAGAAAGACCGGGTTTATCCCATTCTGAATAACTGATTCGACGTGGTGTCGAGGATGAAGACGGTGGTCGAAGACCGGAGTTCTTCATATCGTTTGGGTGATTGCTGATGATCTTGATTGGGCTGTACACCCAAAAGGAGGGAATCAGTTGGTGATCGTCTAGACGTACTTGGAGATCGATGGATATGCGAGGTACAAGGTGCCTCCGGTTTCGTTCAGACCCAAAACGAACTTGTAAATGGACTGTGTGTCTGGCATTGGATTTTATTCTGTGTGATTGATTTCTACTAAATATATATCTGTTTGGCGGCGGAGAATTTATTCTCTTGCTTAACGTCCTTCTCTGAGACGTACGAGCTCCGGGGTTATATATTGATGGATATCAATCGCATGGAGTGAATTGCCTATGTGGCATGCCTAAGTGGAAAATGATCAAGGATTTTGTTGAAAAACAAAGTCTTGTGGTTGATGATCAAAGCACCGCCTGTGTGGCATAGCATTGTGTAACGTGAATTCGCGAGCCTCACACCCCGGTTGTGAACCAGAAACGGGAGAGGACCTCGGGGAGGACATGCGTTTCCTTCTAGCTAGGGTGGTGTCAGTAACCTACCAGCCCTGACATTTATATTATTTTCACCTGTGTGGTTGTTGCTGTTGCGAGGCACCTCGGATATATCGATGACTGTGTGGAGCCGATGGAGTCATTTGGCTCATTGACGCCCACAAAGGGCGGGGAAATGCAGTGTTCAGGCATTTTAATCCACATCGGTGGACCGACCCTAACGATCCAAGGGCCCACCTGAGTCTGGGTCCTGAGACACGGGCTAGAGCGTCTCGAATCGGTGTTCACAGATGGAAATCCAACTTCCTATACATGACTTTGCGGTTTTGATTGTATACCTATATATGGCGACATAGTGGTATGGGGCACTTATGCCGTCTATGATTGATACTTATGATTGAAATTGTTTTGACACTATACACATATAGTAATAATAAAAGATGAAATTTAGCGTATCAAGCATTCCTTGGCTATTATAAGGTAAAAACCCTATCATCCGGCTTGCGTTGCATTGTGTGATGGGACCTGGGTCTTATAATAGCTTCATTTTTCTTTATTTAGCATTGCGCTGTTGTTTTATGCACTGGTATTCTTGGGAGGAAACCCGTTCCGTGTTATACGGCGTGGTCCCTTGATTTACCTAACTTTAAAATAAAGATTAATAACTGTTTTAGTTCTCACACCAGTCACATGATTGACCTGGAGTTTATTGTTTTAACCTAAACTCTGGGTGCCCTTATTTTGACACGGGCAGCTAGTAGTTTTGGGTTTGCAGATTTATATTCACAGGATCCTAATTTACAGCTGGAACGATACTCGGAAAGCTCTGTATCCGTGTATTACTTCTAGTTATGTTTTGTATTATTTTCCGCTGTGATGTATTTAAATGTAATTTAAATCTCTGATATTTTCCGTGTAATATTTATTCATACTCTGTAATATTCTTGTATTTTGATGGAATTGTTGTAATTGACAATGAAATGTTCTTCTGTTTGTGTTCCAATTTGTCGTGTTCTCAAATAATCAAGGGTTTCGAACGGTCTTGGTCGGTTTAGCGATCGATTCGGATCAAGCGAAATTTCTTTTCGTTACTTTTGATACCAGAGCTTTGGTTTACAAAGCTCAGAGAACAAGACACGTTAGAACCAAACGAAAGAATTCATCAGAAATTGGATTAGCAATATCCAATGAGAATGACTCGTTAGAGATGGGATCAGTAGCATCCTAGAACGAGTGTGAAGAGTGTTGCTTTCAAAATAAAATTGAAAACTAGTTTTGTTTTGAAAATTTAATTCAATTATTCGTATTTGAATATTTATTTATATTTATTTGGACTATCAGACCACGTGTATTGGAAGCCTCCAATATACTGGATGGATATAGATTCACACTCTAGTCGCTCGTGGATGTTCTGATGGTGGTTCGAAACATCATCAGAATTTATGTTCGAGTGACGAAAGTGGGATTTCTATATGATTCCAATTGACTGGTGTGAGAACCAAAACTAGATAGGGCTATTGTTGTGATTTGGCATCAAAAATGTGATTTTTGGACTACATATCAAAGTTATGAATTTGAAAAGCTAATCAACTAATTGATTGATGGTTGTGATATTTGATTATAGTTTGATTAATTAAAAGGTTGAACCTTTAGCCAAAATTGTATCAAATAGTGAGTATATTGAAAATTAGTCGCATTTGCTTGCATATACATATACTTACATTGAACAGGTCATAGCAAGGAGGCTAGAGCAGAAGAATATAATTGTTTGCCCGACAAATAGGTACATGTTTACCAATTCATTGGGTTTTTGATGATTTTATGAGCCGATTAGCTAGCCGCTTGGCTGTTTCTTTTTCTTTTTGGATTGGTGAGGGCCATAGGAGGCTATTTGAAATATCCCGAAGTCCCCGGTGCAGGGGTAATTTTGGCGAAATTTTTCGAAAATTTAGGGTGTTAGCCAAATTTTTGATAAAATTGAAAAGTTCTTATAAACTGAAAAGTTGAAGAACTTAAGCTGTAAAGAAAATAATGAAAGTTGAGTTGATTAGTTAAACAACTTTCGACTTCGTTCCTTTTCGGGGACGAAAAGTTTAAAGTGGGGGAGATTGTAATAACCCGGAAATCCGAGCCAATCTAAAAATTTTATTTTGGCAATTTTTATGAATTTTGAATATTTAAACTGAATTATTTTAAATAATAACGACGAGAAATTTATTTTGAATAGAATTAGAACGTATATTTTTATTTGAATCGTCGTTAGAATATAAATATTTATTTTAAATTATAAAAGGAATTGAAAATGGCGCGGTAGTTCGAAAATTTGATTTCAAAATTCAAATGAATGTACATGATTCAAAATAAATCGGATTTTAGCGAAACCAAAAATATTACAATCTATTTGAGAATATCTTTCCAACGAATCCGAAAAATTGAAATTTCATAGCGGGAATCAAAAGTTACGTCCAGTTGAAAATTCAGAATAGTCGCTATGGAATTCTGGCCCTTAAAAATGGAAATTTTGCAAATGACCTCGGTTTTCGACGAAACCACTTTTGTTGGATCCATGATGTCAAGTTATTGCTAGATTCCAAAATTCATAATTTTCTGAATCAATATATGAGCGTGGCAAAGGAAAACGCGTTTGACCAATTTTAGTTGATTTTAATCGACTGGAAAATGACCATTTTTCAAACGGTCTCGGAATTTGACGAAATTAGTTTTGTTAGGACCGTATCGTCAATACGAAGCTAGAAATATTTTTTTCTGCAATTTTCCGAGTCAGTATGTGGCCCCAGTAATTTGAAATGTGCGTTTAAATTAAATATATACTAATTTATATTTTAATTTTGGTGAAAACTGACCGTAACAGCCGAATTGGGTTACGGGACATATTCCATTGTGTTCGGAGTGGGGGTATTTATCTAGGGGCGACAGTCGTTGGGTTTGGATTGGAGTTCGTGGCGATAACCAAGTATTTTTACAAGTAAAGGAATTAAATAATATAAAATTTTAATATAAACCCCCCCGGCCAATCATATTCTTTCTCTCCTAAACCCTAATTTTCGCCGCCACCCTCTGAAGAACGGCAGAAATCGCCCTGGCTTCCTCCTCCCTGATCTCCGCCATCACGCAATGGATTCGAATGTTCAGGCATGTAAATTCCTCAGCATCTCGAGCTCCACTCATCTAACGGTGGAGATGGGTTATCATCGTGTAAATTCGCCAGAATCGGAGCTCAAAGCTCCACCGTTCTCACCGGATTTTGTGGCGCTGGGGTGCTCCGGGTTCACCGCCGTTAAAGGCGTAGGCGGGGGAGGCCAAGCCGCGTCGAGGGGGAACCACCGATCCTGGTTCGGTGATCTCAGATGAAGGCGGCGACTCGATTTTGTTTGGAGCGAGGTATCGGCTTCTACAGGGAGGAGGAAGATAATTATAAAAGTAATTAGGAAGAGGTAACATTTTTTAAACGCTATTAATTTCGTTAATTCTATTTTAATTACTTCGAATTGTAAACAACGTTTAAAAATACATAACTTTTCCATACAAGGTCGGAATCACTCGAAACTGGATCCGTTGGGATCGTGGGGATGAGAACATCACAACAAAACTGACCGTGTCCAAAACCTAGCATGTTGGAATTTCAGGCAAATTCAAACTCGAACTGCACCAGAAATTCAGAAACAAAACTGACAAAGCGGATCCCAATGTGAGAACTCCTCACTTTTATTTTAAATTCTAGTTGAAATATATACTAGGATGCAGATGGTGCTTAGTAGCACCCGACACCCGTCGTCCACAGACCATGGATCACTTGTTTGTTTGATTGCTGTGTTGTGAAATTTGATTGTTGATTGTGATGTGTGAAAATATGTATTCATGTGTTGAAATAAAATATATATTCATGTGTTGAAATAAAATATATATTCATGTGTTGAAATAAAATATATATTCATGTGTTGAAATAAAATATATATTCATGTGTTGGAAGAAAATATATATTCATGTGTTGAAATAAAATATATATTCATGTGTTGAAATAAAATATATATTCATGTGTTGAAATAAAATATATATTCATGTGTTGAAATAAAATATATATATTCATGTGTTGAAATAAATTATATATTCATGTGTTGAAGTAAAATATATATTCATTTACAAATCGAACGATTTGTTTATGTACACCGATTTGACTGATATGGATTGGGACGATAAATTTTACACATCGCCCAACGGCACAAATAAAACCTGTGTTTGATTGTTTGAAAACCCCACACGGGTGTTGGGATGAAATTGGTCATACACTAATCCCGATAATTAGCTGTATGTCGATTGATTGATTGACAGGCTGTTGTAAGCGTTAATTATTTATATTTAATGCTTATGCAGTTGTGTGGTGCACTCTGGATGATGGTTGATGATTTATCGTTGCTATTATATGCATGTGTTGTAGGGAATCCATATAATTAACGTTATATGGTAATTGATTGGGTCCCATTCCAATTCAGGAGAATAAGGAATATTATAAAAAGAAAATTCATGTGTTGAATAGAATAAAAATATATTTTCATGTGTTGAATATTCATGTGTTGAATAAAAATATGAATTCATGTGTTGAATAAAAATATATTTTCATGTGTTTAATAGAATAAATATTCATCTGTTGAATAGAATATAATTCATGTATTGAATAGAATAAATATTCATGTGTTGAATAGAAAGAAAATTCATGTGTTGAATAGAATAAAAATTCATTTGTTGAATAGAATAACGAAGTTATTGAAATATATAAAAGCCGTGTTGATTAGACTGACGCCATTTTGACGTGAACGATATTTATATCGATTTTATTCATTTTTATAATGAATATAAGAAAGAAAGTGATTTCAAAATATAACGTTTTGAAAATATTATCATTTGTATATCGATGATGTGGAATATTCAATTTTGATTCGAAATTGAATATGAAGTTGAAATCATTTCGAAAACGAATTTAAAACCATTTATAAAATACGTTTTAAAAGAAAATCGACGAAATATATAATATATATATATATATATAGAATGGCCTGAATAGAACGCGCCGCGCCGCTGTAGTTCGCGAATTTCGACCATTGGTTTCGAATGGATATTACGGGAGATCCGACCGTTGGATTCTCCTAAAACCGGAACCGTTGGGTTCGAATCGAAAAGGGCTTTCTAACGAATATTAGAAATCTAATGGTTGGATTTGGAATTGTTTCCAAATCAAATTTGAAAAAAGGTAGCTGTAAGTGCAGTTCGATGGCCGTTGATGGAATTGGACTGTACGGGCTTTGATAAAATTATTAAAAATAGTAATAATTTGTGTAAAATCATAAGAAATGATTTGTGAAGAATTGAGATGAAAAATTCCAAATTTGAAAACATAAAAATAGATTTTTATCGAAATGAACTAGTTTTGAACTAGAATAATAATTTATTTATTTTTAAATAAATAAATTGGATTTGAAAGGGTTTTAAAAGTAACCAGAAGTTTCAATAATTGAATTGGAATGGAATGTGATTTTGGGTTTATAGTGAACCGTGTTTTAAATGACATTGGTTCTTTAACCCAGTTAAAGACAGGATATGATTTTCCAAGTTAAACAATCATTGATATTGATTTTTGGGAAGATTAAAACCAAGTGGAGTTTTAATGAATCTTTAATTAGATTGAAATGATCGAGAATGGAGTATCACCAGTTTTGCTCTAGGCGATAGTTAAATCTTTAATTAGATTTGAACGTGAAATGGTAATTGAATTTACCGATAACACCGTGGTGTTAGATATAAAGTATGAATAGTTTTACTTCATGGGATGAATAGGTTGGGATTGGGAAATAAAATAAATGATTACTTCGGTGTGGTTCGCTAATCCAGACTAGTTTGAATTGATATTCAAAAGAAGATTAAAGAATAAATTTAAAGAATTTATCTTTGATAAAATTAATGGGAACCTTTCCCAAAGTATAAGAATATTTGAATAAAAGAATATTCTGAATTGGAATGAGGCGTATGTTGTGTTTGTGTAACACTTGTTTATTATATACGCGAGTTATTCAGAAAGACCGGGTTTATCCCATTCTGAATAACTGATTCGACGTAGTGTCGAGGATGAAGACGGTGGTCGAAGACCGGAGTTCTTCATATCGTTTGGGTGATTGCTGATGATCTTGATTGGGCTGTACACCCAAGAGGAGGGAATCAGTTGGTGATCGTCCAGACGTACTTGGAGATCGATGGATATGCGAGGTACAATGTGCCTCCGGTTTCGTTCAGACCCAAAACAAACTTGTAAATGGACTGTGTGTCTGACATTGGATTTTATTCTGTGTGATTGATTTCTATTAAATATATATCTGTTTGGCGGCGGAGAATTTATTCTCTTGCTTAACGTCCTTCTCTGAGACGTACGAGCTCCGGGGTTATATATTGATGGATATCAATCGCATGGAGTGAATTGCCTATGTGGCATGCCTAAGTGGAAAATGATCAAGGATTTTGTTGAAAAACAAAGTCTTGTGGTTGATGATCAAAGCACCACCTGTGTGGCATAGCTTTGTGTAGCGTGAATTCGCGAGCCTCACACCCCGGTTGTGAACCAGAAACTGGAGAGGACCTCAGGGAGGACATGCGTTTCCTTCTAGCTAGGATGGTGTCAGTGACCTATCAGCCCTGACATTTATATTATTTTCACCTGTGTGGTTGTTGCTATTGCGAGGCACCTCGGATATATCGGTGACTGTGTGGAGCCGATGGAGTCACTTGGCTCATTGACGCCCCAAAGGGCGGGGAAACGCATTGTTCAGGCATTTTAATCCACATCGGTGGACCGACCCTGACAATCCAAGGGCCCACCTGATTCTGGGTCCTGAGACATTGGCTAGAGCGTCTCGAATCAGTAGAGGACTATCTTCTGCCTCAGTTCACAGTTGGAAATCCAACTTCCGATACATGACTTTGCGGTTTTGATTGTATACCTATATATGGCGACATAGTGGTATGGGACACTTATGCTATCTATGATTGATACTTATGATTGAAATTGTTTTTACACTATACATATATAGTAATAATAAAAGATGAATTTAGCGTATCAAGCATTCCTTGGCTATTATAAGGTAAAAACACTATCCTCCGGCTTGCGTTGCATTGTGTGATGGGACCTGGGTCTTATAATAGCTTCATTTTTCTTTATTTAGTATTGCGCTGTTGTTTTATGCACTGGTATTCTTGCGAGGAAACCCGTTCCGTGTTATACGACGTGGTCTCTTGATTTACCTAACTTTAAAATAAAGATTAATAACTGTTTTAGTTCTCACACCAGTCACATGACTGACCTGGAGTTTATTGTTTTAATCTAAACTCTGGGTGCCCTTATTTTGACACGGGCAGCTAGTAGTTTTGGGTTTGCAGATTTATATTCACAGGATCCCGATTTACAGCTGGAACGATACTCGGAAAGCTCTGTATCTGTGTATTACTTCTAGTTGTGTTTTGTATTATTTTCCGCTGCGATGTATTTAAATGTAATTTAAATCTCTGATATTTTCTGTGTAATATTTATTCATATTATGTAATATTCTTGTATTCTGATGGAATTGTTGTAATTGACAATGAAATGTTCTTCTGTTTGTGTTCCAATTTGTCGTGTTCTCAAACAATCAGGGGTTTCGAACGGTCTTGGTCGGTTTAGCGATCGATTCGGATCGAGCGAAATTTCTTTTCGTTACTCAAGCAATGTTGGATACCCTTGGATTGCTATTATTATTATTGAAAATATAAGAATAGGAGAGAGTTACTCGAATTCAGCTTAACATAACTTAGTTTGAAAGATTCGAAAAGCCAATATAATTATTTTAAGTCCTCCACTTATTTAAACAAAGACTACAATATAGAATAAACTTCATGGCCATCGCCTAAGAATCTCCCTATGTACCAGTTACACTATTATCCCTCAAAATTCAACTTTTCATTATATTTCTTATTTGATCTTAGTTGAGAGAAAATAATACTAACAACTGACTAACAATTGTTAACTTATTTTGTGGTATCAATCTAAAATGTGTCGTATTTTCCAAAAAAAATGACATGTTACTACGATCTAAAATGCATGATGGTCCTATATGAAAAGACAGAGAAAAAAAATTAAGAAAAAATGAAAAAAAATGTAATGCAGACTCCCCCCCACACTAGAACTAAACAGTGTCCACACTGTATTTTTTTTTCTAAATTTAAAAGATCGTACCTGAAGGTAAATGAGTTGCAGAATTATTTGTAACATGAAATGAAGTTTAGCTACTATATTTGAATGCCAATCATATGTAAAGTGAAATCTAGGATGACAATGAGTGTTATGTGAAAAATGCGATTTCCTTTTCCCCTTATACTTGCCTCTATCGAAAATGATGCACAATGATTTCTTATTTGATTTGTGAGGTGTAACAGACATGTGAGTGAATTTTGAAATGAAAATCTTTCCTATGAAAATTGTGTCATGCCAGTTATTTATACAATTCAGATGTAGATTATCCCATAAAATTTTCAAAGGTTTTTCTTCTTGGTCCTCGGTGAGATCAAAGGCCAAGATCATGGGAAAATTTTATGTAGAGTCCAAGCAAGCATACTCAAGGTCTTGTGACAGGGTATCGAGGTCTAACTTAGGAAGTTCATGTATGATAACATTGGTCAACATTCCTTTGTTAGATTCAGGTGATGAGGGTTTGAGTCAAGAAGTTCATTTAATTCAGAAATGTATTCGAGCTCATCGAAATCAAAGTTGAAATGGTTAAAACACATTTTCAAGGCTTCAGAAGTGTCAATAAAGGTTTCATTAACAGTGGTCTGAATCATGCCAATTTCATCAATCTCAAAATTCCTAGGAGAATTATGATGGCTAACACTCTTTTCACTCATCGTTGTTGAATATAAAAAATCCAATAATTAAGATTGACACAAGTAGCTGTTATTACAAAATAGATAATGTACTCAAGTATATCCTATTAGTTGATAATCTCGATTTGACGGGGGAAGAGAGTCTTATGGCCGTTCACATATAATACTAAGGGATATGACCAATGTTTTATGGGTAGTATGCAACCTCTTTTGCTGGAAGTTCAATAAATTGAACTAATATATATCCGCGATCAAACCTTTGAGAGAATCAGTTTCATAAAATACACTCTAATAGTTAAATATTTTTAAAATCAAATCAGGTTTTGCAATGTCTGATCAAGTTTTATTGTTGAAAAATGATGAGAACGATGACAGTAGCAATGGAAATTTCAGCCAACCACAACAACCAGACAATAATAACAGTAGAAAATTAAAATATTGTACAAGCAAGCCGTTGCCCCTGCAGAATTTTTTTACAAGCAATGTCTAAATTTTTATTTGCAGTAGAGTACCTGTAGAGTTCAGAAAATATTACAGTGAGGTATGGCTGTCCATCTAGAAAATTTGAGTATTGTTCATGTTTCAAACTTCACTGTTTGCAAATTTCTCCACCTCTGAATTCCTTATTTGATTTCTTTGAACTCTTCACTTCAAAGTTGGCCTTTGGTTTGTTTCGGAGATTTCACCTTTTTTTTCTTTTTTTTTGAAAGAGAGAGAAATAGAATGAGTGCAAAAGCAAACAAATAAAAAAAATTAAACTGGATAAAACTAAATTAGCAACAGACTACACTCAAAAGTCTAGCCACTCAAGAATATAAACTCACGCGCTAAACAAATTGCTCACTCACCCAAAAAAAAAACATATCAAACCCAAAACTCACGCAAAAGGTTCTCACGCACTCAAATACCAACTGAAAGCCCAACAATCACGCCCTGTTAAATTTTTTTTCTTTTTTCTTTTATACACAAAAGAACACTCAGAAAAAGACAAACTAAAAAAAATCACATCAAAAATAAATCTCCCAATAAAACAAACAATCAACTCCCTCAATAAAAGGTAATAATGCCCCCTATTTCACGCTCAAGCCAAAAGTCGCTCTTTTTTCTCTCTCAAAGAAAACAGTAATACGCTCCTTTTCTCTTTTATCTTTTTTTTTCCTGATCTAATTAAAAAAATATCGATAACTCAAATTGGGTTCGGATCTGCCTTTCCGATTTGAATCGAGCAGTGCCCTTGGATTGATGGTGCCTTTCGAGTAGGCTTGCAGTAATCGTTTGGATTTCGGTTTTGGATGTGGGGGGTTGAGTACAGTTTGTGCAGGGGATGTGGTGGATTGGTAGAAGGCAGAGGAGTTGTTTGAATTCTTGTTGCGGTTTTGGATAGTGTTTTGCGTGGATGGCGTGGTTTGAAGATGATAAAGGAATGGTGATAGTTGAAGTTGAAGGGGTTTGCGTGATGATAGGGAGGATTCTGGTGATGATGTTCAAATTTTTTTTTTTGGAAGGGGTATGTGATGTGAGCGGATTCAAGTGAAGGATTTAGGTCATGGCAGTTTGAAGAAGATGAAGAATGGTTTTGTGAAGATGGTGTGGTAAGGAGTTGATATACACGTAAATGTGTATATTTTATCCGCTTATTTATCTAGTTTTCTATTTAAAATAATTAATATTGTGTATTTATAGCTGTGTTTTCAGATTGTTGATAAAAAGCTTGGTTTAGAGCATTTGATGGATAGAGCATGAAGAATTTGCTTAAAAAGAGTGAAGTTGAAATTTCTAAAGCTTGAAGAGTTTAAAGCTTGAAGAACGGTTACAAATAGAGTTCAGTTGGGTAGATTTTGCTTAATAAAGACTCATATTGCGTTCACATTAGCTCATTTGCAAGGCCTCTCACTCTACAGTTGCGTTCACACTAGCTTATGTGTTAGTTGGGCTAATTCTTTAGTCCCACATTATGGAATTTGCCAAGTAGCCTTTGTCATATCAGTTATAAATACACTTTATCTTATTCATTGTAAGAGACACTTAGTTTTATTCTGTAATCTTTCTCTTGGAATAAAACTCTTCTTCCTCTGTTCTATTTAGTTTTAGTTTTATTTATGTTCATGTTATTTAATTTCTGTTTTTCCTCTTCTTTAGCTATGTCTAGCTAATCCCCTTTGATTAGGGGGTGATGACGCTAATAGATATGATTCAACATGAATCACATAGCCAATAGATGAGGACTTTATATATGTAGATCTAGATCTGAATCAAGGGTTAGATCTGAACCTTCATATTCTGTGTCGTTTAAGAGCTATGCTCCTTCACAGGGTATATTCGTGTTCGATCTAACAATTATCAGATTTAGATCTAATTTTAGGTTTTTAGAAATTAATTTGTGAATCTGTCCTGATAGTCTATGGTTGTTTAAGAGCTCAGCTCCTGCATAGGCTATGCTTGTCGTTGTTTACTTATTTGTTTCTAAAAATCTATTTATCGTTGATTCGTGTTTCTGACAGAAACATGAATTAGATCTATATTTAATTTGTTGGCTATTGATGAGTGTGAATCTAATCTATGTAATTATCCCCTAATTGCTTTCTCTTATTAGATAAATCTCTCTTTTTTATTTAATTGCTGTTATTTTCTGTGTTTTCAATCAATCAAAATTCTGGAATAACTTGATTGGATTTATTAATTAAAATATTTTTGGTCCCAGAGTTCGACACCCTCTACAACAATCCTTGTTGTTTAGGAAAATCGAACGGATTTTACAATTGTTTACAATTGTATAATTTGTTCGCAAACAAATTTTGGCGCCGTTGCTGGGGACCAAAATAATTTTTATTAATAATCCTTCGGGTTATATTTTTATTTTTATTTTAATTTTCTTTTTAGTTTTTCTTTATAAAAAAATTGTTAGTTTTATTTTTAATTATATATATATATAAAATCTCTTGATTAGCTTAGATTTGGTATTGCTGATTAATACCGGGATCTTCTAATTAAGAGAGGAAAAAAAATTGCAATTTTGTATTTGATCTCTTTCCCTTTTCATTGCCAATTTCAATTTCTTTCCCTGTACAAATTCTTTCCTCTTTACTATATTTTCTGAAGAAAAAAAAATCCTTTTCTACATTTTTCTGCCTGCCTTTCCAAAACTGACCGTCAACAAATTATAAGAAAGCCTCGTCCCATCTTCTTCACAAAACTGCCTTCTCCAAAGTCACAATCTCGATCCAAAAATACACCACAATATCACCACCTCCGACCACGATCTGAACCCAAACCGGAGATCAGCATAACTCCTCCATCATTACACTCCAATACATCTGCCAATTCACTTCATCAACCACCAAGAACCCATAACCTTGAAACTCCAGAACCACATACTGTTAGCCCAGTTCTTTCATTTACCATCAAATACCACCGCATACATCAAACTACAAGCCATCAGCCATCACACAAGTCCCATCTCCAGAATCCTCACTACCGAACAATACCACCAGTCAGCATCCAACCCCCTGATTCACAGCACACTCACCACCTTCTCAACATCTTCACCAGCAGAAACCATTCGAAATCAGTCCAAAAACCACGATACTCTTCCCCCTTTACAGCGTCATACTTCCTTAAGCCAAATCACCACACAACTGTGATCAAATACCATCACAGTGCATCAGCCTCACCGCAGCTTCCAGTCACATACCATCACAGACAATCCCCTTCACCCTTCAAACCAAACACCATACTTGACTGCTCAAAACTGGCAACCTCCGCACCCATCACAATACGCAACTCCCAGTACACATCAATTTCGAGAAAGAAAAAAAACCGCATCGGAACTTCCAATTTCGCAAGTTCCACTGTTCAACTGTTCCAATTCCACCGTTCATCTACCAAAAATCGCCATCGGAACCCTATCCAAACAACAACCGTCAGTTTCCGATAATACAAACCGTACCACCCATTCCTCACCCAACCTCAAACCCAAATCTGCATCTCCCCTAAACAGACCATCAAATCTTCACCGAATACCACATTGATCACTCCAATCAGCAACAGTAGAACCCAAATCCGATTCACAGTCCAGTTCTTACCAAATCGCACCACATCGGGACCAACTTCGATCAATCTAAAACCGAATTTCAAAACCCGACAACCTCCTCTTTAGATCCGAAGCCTATTCGAAGATTTTATTTTTATTTCTTTTTCGTTTTTTTTCTTTCGTAACTTTGATTCTGGCTTTGTGGTTTGTTATAGCAGAGATATGAAGTGGTTGATGTTCTAGAATTTGTTGTTTGCTGGGTTTCATATTAATGATTGGGCATGGGCTTGTGAACTTTCAAATGGGCTGTGCATATTTGGTTTAGTGTTAAGTGTTGAGTTTTAGTGTTTAAGTTTTTTTTCTTAAGCTTTAGTTAATTGCATTTTAGCTTTAGTTAACTACATTTTAATTTTAGTGTGAAATTATTTGATTTTATTTGCATTAGTTAGGACTGCCATCTTAAATTAGGTTTGTTAAAAAAAAAGGAAATCAATTTTTTTTTAAAAAAAGGGGTTTGAGGGATTTTTCGAAAATAGGTACATCGGTAATTTGAAAAAGGTCAAAAAAAAAAAAATCCCGTGCCGCAGCGCAGTCAACCAATTAATTTGGAGGCGACAACAACCGAACGCGACAGACAATTTAGGGTTGGAGCGGTTGCACACCAAGTGATGTGTGAACGCGCTAGCGCGACTCAACTGCACTGGATGGACTGCCGATCAAGGTGAGTATTTTCTAACTCTACAGGGACCGTTGCTGCAATTAAAAAATTATATATAGACTTTGCTTGTAAAAAATCTTCTGCAGGGCATCGGCTTGCTTGTAAATTTTTTTTCTGCAATTGCCTGTTCTGAGACTGTTCATTCTGTGACTGATTAAAACATTAAAAAAAAATTGCATTTATCTTAGTTTTGTTTTTATTTTCTAGGGACCTCATTATATTTTGACAAATTGGTTTAGTTCTAACGGATTATTTCTCGGTGTCTAGACTACGGCAGAGTAATAACTGTTTATAAATATTACGGTGATTCGTAAATATTATATCGGTTGTTCCTCTGAAGGTACTTAAACCTTCGGCTGCATTGCTAGGGTGATTCCTGGTGCACCGATAACTCCTGTCCGTTAACTGGCTGAGAAATCTTTTGTTGAAATAAATCTAACCGTCATTATATAATTCTAGAAATTGTAATTTGCATTAGGTTCATCTAAAAAAAAATCTTTTGTTTCTAATTCTTTTTCTCTAAAAAAAAAAGAATTTCAAAATAATTCTCGTTTTGTAAAAAAAAATGCTTCTCAAATTTGTTTTTTCTCGTCTTCCCTTATTCTTCTCGCTAGTGCATGCGTCATTGGACTCGTGATCCTTCAGATAACCGTTTAGTTCGAACAAACATTCCTTTAACCATGGCCGAAGAAAGACCCCCTCGATCTCTTATGGATAGATACTTCCCCGATCGGGTTTCTATTCCTTCTTGCATCATATTGCCCACCCCAACGGGTAACCACTTTGAAATTCATTCGAATCACATAAATACTCTTCCAAAGTTCGGCAATCTAGAATGTGATGATCCTTATATTTTCTTGACCAAATTTGAACAAGTTTGTGCAACCATGAAATTTCAACAATTAAGTGACGATGGAATCAAACTTAGGTTAATTCCGTTTGCACTTACCGATTATGCTGAGAAATGGTTATATAGCTTGCCTTCAAATACGATTGGAACATGGGGTGAATTTGTGAACATTTTTCTAAAGAAATTTTACCCTTTGGAAAAAACATCCAAAATCCGAAACGAAATTGTCAATTTTCATCAATTTGGGGGTAAATCCTTTGCAAATATTTTGAAAGATTTAAAGAAATTCTAGTCAAATGTCCACATCACAATTTCGAAAAATGGACTCTTTGTCAAATTTTATACGATGGACTTGAAAATAACTCTCGAACCATGCTCGAATCGATGTGCCAAGGAAATTTTCTAGCCCAAGATCACAATGCCGCTTGGCAATTTCTCGAAAATTTGGCCGAAAAATCAGCTCAATGGGGAAGATCTAACGAGAAATCGATTTATTCCCGATCTAACGCTCATTCGGTAGGATCATCAGTAGCCTTAGAAGCAAAAATAGACGCGATGATATCCAAATTCGATAATGTCCTTTCATCAACGCAAATAAATCAAGCTCAAGCGTCTCAGACCTCATGTTACAAATGTAACGATCCTAGCCACATAGCCGATCAATGCCCACATTCATTGGAACAACTCAACGCATTTAACAAAGCTAGGAACGGCCCATAATCCCCAACATACAATCCAGGTTGGAGAAACCATCCTAACTTCTCTTGGACCCAAAACAATGCAAATTCGAATGCGGTTCGACCACCTTTTCAGTCATTTTCGAATAATACTTCGAAACCTCCCTTTCAACAAACTCAATTCCAACATCCTGCGCCACCTTCTCAAATTCAAGCGCAACAATCTTTTGTTCCACAAGACGATAAACGATTGACATCACTTGAGAAAACTCTCGAAGAACTGACTAAAGCAACGACTCAAAATCTCCAATCAAATACCAATCTTCAAAATTTATTGACTTCGCACATGCAAAACACGAGTCAATCGATCGCTAAACTTGAAATGCAAATGAGTCAGTTAGCCACTTCTGTAAGCGAACGGGAAAGAGGCACTTTCCCGAGTCAACCCATTCCAAACCCCAACCGTCAAAATCCTAACTCCAACCAAATTCACATCATTCAAGACTCAAACGTGAGTCACTTGAATGCGGTCACGACTCTTAGATCCGGCAAAAAGATTGACAATCATGTGGTCAACCCGAATGCTATACCGGACGATCTTCCAAACCCTATCAAAAATTCGACCAACTCAGATCAAAACATTGAGCCAATTTCTGACAAGGACCATCCTCAAACTCAAGTAGCGCAACCTACTGAGTTGTCTGCTCCATTTCCTCATAGACTCCGACCTAGGAAAAAGACGGATCAGCTAGAAAAGACGCTTGAAATATTTAAGCAAGTTAAAGTGAACATTCCTCTTTTAGATATTATACAACAAGTTCCACAGTACGCGAAATTTCTAAAAGATTTGTGCACTCAAAAACGTCATACACATGTACCTAAGAAAGTGTTTCTAGTGACAACTCTAAGCGAAGTCTTGTCCCAATCAATGCCAGTGAAATACAAAGATCCTGGCTGCCTCACAATATCATGTACTATTGGGGACAAGAAACCGATAGATGCCTGCTAGACTTAGGTGCTAGTGCTAACTTGCTTCCATATTCCGTCTATCGCCAATTAGGGCTAGGAGAACTGAAACCCACTAAGGTTACCCTTCAGCTTGCAGACCGTTCAATTAAGAAACCTGTGGGCGAAATTGAGGATGTATTGATCAAAATAGGCGAATTCATCTTTCCAGTCGACTTCATTGTCCAAGAAACTCAACAGGTTAGCAATCCTGCAAACCAGATCCCTTTGATTATAGGACGACCCTTCTTAGCAACCTCTAATGCTCTCATCAACTGTAGAAATGGGTCTATGAAACTTTCTTTCGGTAACATGACGGTTCAGCTAAACATCTTTAGAACCGAAAACTCTCCTAACTCTTATGTGGACTAGTTTTCTGAAATCCATGTTGTCCACGATAATGAATCTGAGCTCGACCATCTGAACAACGAAATTGAATCGAATTACGAAACCTTGTTTCAAGATATTCCCAAAAATGTCTCTGATTCGATTCCTGTCGAGCCACTCACAATTGAGTCTGTCCCTCAACCAGTTTCTTCAATTGAGTCGTCCCCAAAATCTGAACTCAAAGTGCTGCCCAGTCATCTTAAGTACGCTTACTTAGGAGACAATGAAACTTTTCCTGTCATTATCACTTCTGACCTTACTTTAGAGCAAGAACAATTGCTCCTTCCCATCCTTAAGAAAAATAAGGAAGCAATTGGTTGGTCCATGGCTGATATTATGGGGATTAGTCCTTCGATTGTCCAACATCGAATCCACCTTATAGATGATGCCAAACCCACTCGGGATCCCCAACGTCGACTAAACCCCATCATGAAAGAAGCAGTTCGTGCTGAAATCCTTAAATGTCTTGACAATGGAATCATCTACCCGATTTCCGATAGTCAATGGGTTAGTCCGATTCATGTTGTACCTAAGAAATCAGGGATTACCGTGATCCAAAATGAAGCTAACGAGCTTATCCCAACCCGCACCCAGACCGGTTGGCGTGTTTGCATTGACTATAGGGAACTTAACGCTGCAACACGAAAGGATCATTTCCCTCTGCTATTTATCGATCAAATGTTAGAATGGCTAGCTGGTCATGAGTACTATTGTTTCCTTGATGGGTACTCGGGCTATAATCAAATCCCTATCGCTCTTGAGAACCAAGAGAAAACCACTTTCACTTGTCCGTTTGGTACATTTGCGCACCGACATATGCCTTTTGGTCTCTGTAATGCACCTGCAACCTTTCAGAGGTGCATGATTAGCATTTTTTCTGATATGATCGAGCGATTTTTGGAAGTGTTCATGGATGATTTTTCCATCTTTGGGGATTCCTACACTGAGTGTTTACATCACCTAGATCTTGTTCTTAACCGTTGCAAAGACAAACACTTAACGCTTAATTGGGAAAAGTGTCACTTCATGGTCAAACATGGCATTGTTTTAGGACATGTCATCTCTAACAAAGGAATTGAAGCAGACAAAGCCAAAATCGAAGTTATCTCGAATCTTCCCATTCCCAAATCCGTTAAGGACATCCGATCCTTTTTAGGTCATGCTGGTTTTTACCATCGCTTTATAAAAGATTTTAGCAAAATCACTCGACCTTTGACCAATCTTCTTGGTAAGGATGTTCCTTTCGACTTCAATTCTGATTGCATTTCATCTTTTGAGCGTCTTAAAAATGAACTTGTCTCTGCCCCGATCATTTGCTCTCCTAATTGGAAGTTGCCTTTTGAAATCATGTGTGATGCCTCGAATTTCGCTGTTGGCGCTGTCCTAGGACAACGTATCGATAAGATTCTTCACGTCATTTACTACGCGGTAAAACTCTGAACGATTCTCAAATCTATTATACGACCACTGAAAAGGAACTCTTGGCAGTCGTTTTCGCTTTAGAAAAATTCAGACCTTATCTAGTTGGCTCACACATCACTGTTTATACCGATCATTCCGCACTTAGGTACCTTTTCTCTAAAAAGGATGCTAAGGCTCGTCTCATTCGTTGGATCCTTCTACTTCAAGAATTTGACATTACCATTAAGGATAAAAAAGGATCCGACAACGTTATTGCGGACCACTTGTCTCGTCTTCCAAATGCCCCGTCTTCTTCTCTTCCGATCAACGAGAATTTCCCTGATGAACAGTTGTTTTCTCTATCCACTGATCCTTGGTTTGCTGACATTGTTAACTACTTAGTCACTAAGCAGACCCCTTCTTTTTGGTCTAAGCAGGATAAACACAAATTCTTTTCCCAAGTGAAACATTTTTATTGGGACGACCCCTATCTTTTCAAGTATTGTCCCGATCAAATCATTCGAAGGTGTGTTCCTGACACTGAAATTCACAGTGTCCTCTCTTTCTGTTATGACCAAGCCTGTGGTGGTCACTTCGGTCCCAAAAAGACAGCCGAAAAGGTTCTCCAATCGGGTTTCTACTGGCCCACCCTTTTCAAAGACGCGTACGAATTTTGCAAAACTTGTGATCGATGTCAATTCTTAGGGAAAATTTCTAAACGGAATATGATGCCCTTAAACCCCATTCTAGAGGTCGAAATTTTTGATGTGTGGGGTATAGACTTCATGGGACCCTTCCCTAATTCTTTTGGGAACCTTTACATTCTCTTAGCTGTTGATTATGTTTCCAAATGGGTCGAAGCTGTTCCATGCAAAACAAACGATAGCAAGGTTGTTGTGCGCTTCTTGAAAGAAAATATCTTCTCTAGGTTTGGCACACCTCGCACAATAATCAGTGATAATGGAACACACTTCTGTAATCGTTCTTTTGAAGCTCTCATGAGAAAGTATTCGATAACCCACAAGTTATCCACTCCTTACCATCCTCAAACTTGTGGGCAAGTTGAAGTATCGAATAGGCAGATTAAACAAATTCTTGAGAAAACTGTGAATCGAAATCGTAAAGATTGGTCCCAAAAGTTAACCGACGCTCTTTGGGCTTACCGCACCGCTTTCAAAACCAACTTGGGTATGTCCCCTTATCGGTTGATTTTTAGTAAGCCATGTCACTTGCCAGTTGAACTAGAACATAGGGCGTTATGGGCAATAAAAACTTTAAATCTTGATTTAGAGCAAGCAGGTGAACATAGGAAGCTTCAACTTAATGAACTTGATGAAATTCGAAATGATGCCTATGAAAATGAACGAATTTACAAGGACAGAACAAAAGTTTTTCATGATAAATCAATTTTACGTAAATCTTTCATGCTAGGTCAAAAAGTTCTATTGTATGACTCAAAACTACATTTATTTCCGGGTAAGTTAAAATCTAGATGGACAGGACCTTACACTGTACGGACTGTTTTTCCGTATGGTGCGGTAGAAATTGAGAATCCAACCGATGGATCATCCTTTAAGGTCAACGGTCAACGCCTTAAACCTTACTTGGAACCAATACCCAACCAAGAGGAAGAGCTCATGGTCCTCCATGAGCCACATTACATTCGGTAAGACGCACTAACCCTCTTTTGTACATATGTAAATATTCTCTTATTTGTTTTTCCCTTTCACTAAGATATGTCTGATTAACGACTGTGAGGACACAGTCACACTCAAGTGTGGGGGGAATTTACATTACGTCAGCAATCAAATTTTATGAAGTAGGTCATTCATTGAACAGGGATTAACTCAAAATTCATAAATAACACCTTGGTTCTTGTTTGATAAGTTGAATTGTTGGGTGATGAGAATGAACATTATTTATTCATTGAATCGTAATGTGTCTTTTTAAGATGCTAGCTTGAGACTGTGCAGACGTTAGTCGTGTTCTGGAGTAAGCGTGTCAACCTTTGTTATACATGTTAGAATGTGCAAGTAAAAATAATCAAAAAAAAGTCAAATAATAATGATTTTGCACTTACATTTGATTGGATTTTCTAAGTTCGTTTTCATGCATAATATTTTCTTTTCACTCAAATTTTCAAAATCGTAAGTTCTAAAATCCACTTGGCCCAATTAAGGAGAAATGACTCATTGTAGCGTTCTTCTTCGATACCCCACATTATTCAAACCCAAGTTTTAGTCGATTTACATCCATGTTTCGACAAGTTTATCTTATATTGGTATACTCAAGAACCTTTGTTTAAAGGTCAAAAACGTCACTTTTTATACCAATATTACACCACCCACTCCGTACTTGTTTTAAGGTAGGATAACTATATACCATATCTTATTTTATATGGGTTATCTATCTTACGAAACTTTGCTTATCATTCCTTTCAGCTTTTTGTATAACATCAATCCAGACTTGTGTGTTGAATTAAGGTTATAGAAGTAGAGTAAATAGGGCACAAGACTTTCCTTTCATGAAGTGTTGGTTTAGTAGAGGAGGAATTAAATGAAATAATGTACGGTATCATTCCATTCCATCTCCACTCATCATTCATGCAAAAAAGAAGAAAAAAAGAAGAAGAAAAGGGAAAAGAAAATAAAAAAAATGAAATAAAGAGAGAGTCTCTCTGAATAAAATAGTCATTCATCATTCTTGACTATAAAAGCATTCAATTCCATTCCATCCACATCCATTCTACTGTACTTGGAAGTTAGGATTGTAGTAGACGAGATGAAAGGAAATAAAAATGTTCATATGTGCCTTAGTATTACTTTATCTTTTGTAGCTTGAAATTCAACTAATACACCTGCCCTCTTATCTAGAATATTTTTAGAACTTACAAAAAATTTCCTTCATCTATGCATAACTCATATCCAATACATTACAGTTACATTGGTGCAAAATTATTCAAAAAAAAAAAGAATAAAGAAATGATTGGGTGCACATTGTCGATGTGTAGAACTTTGGTTGACACCATGCTCTTAACCTTCAAGACAATTACAGTGTTATCAAGGAATTACGATTCAGCTTGAAAAAATTTGTTCATTTTTGCACTAATTATGGGATGGACAATTTGGGGCTAAACCGTTATTATTGAAGTTAGGTGAAATCCTTGGAATGTGAAAGACCATAAATATATTGTTTGATTAATCCGCGTACATAAGACGCTTTGGATTTTGTGGGTAGTATCCGCTGAAAACCCTCACGAGACAACACTCGTCCTACTGGGGACACCCAGAGGTTTAACGGCTTGTTGCATATGTTAAATGCAATCGTGTTTCCTACGAAAGTGTGACATATCTTAGTTTAGTTTATTCGAGGACGAATAAAAAGATAAGTGTGGGGGTATTTGATATACACGTAAATGTGTATATTTTATCCGCTTATCTATCTAGTTTTCTATTTAAAATAATTAATATTGTGTATTTATAGCTGTGTTTTCAGATTGTTGATAAAAAGCTTGGTTTAGAGCATTTGATGGATAAAGCATGAAGAATTTGCTTAAAAAGAGTGAAGTTGAAATTTCTAAAGCTTGAAGAGTTTAAAGCTTGAGAACGGTTGCAAATAGAGTTCAGTTGGGTAGATTTGGCTTAATAAAGACTCATATTGCGTTCACATTAGCTCATTTGCAAGGCCTCTCACTCTACAGCTGCGTTCACACTAGCTTATGTGTTAGTTGGGTTAATTCTTTAGTCCCACATTATGGAATTTGCCAAGTAGCCTTTGTCATATCAGCTATAAATACACTTTATCTCATTCATTGTAAGAGACACTTAGTTTTATTCTGTAATCTTTCTCTTGGAATAAAACTCTTCTTCCTCTGTTCTATTTAGTTTTAGTTTTATTTATTTTCATGTTATTTAATTTCTGTTTTTCCTCTTCTTTAGCTATGTCTAGCTAATTCCCTTTGATTAGGGGGTGATGACGCTAATAGATATGATTCAACATGAATCACATAGCCAATAGATGAGGACTTTATATATGTAGATCTAGATCTGAATCAAGGCTTAGATCTGAACCTTCATATTCTGTGTCGTTTAAGAGCTATGCTCCTTCACAGGGTATATTCGTGTTCGATCTAACAATTATCAGATTTAGATCTAATTTTAGGTTTTTAGAAATTAATTTGTGAATCTGTCCTGATAGTCTATGGTTGTTTAAGAGCTCAGCTCCTGCATAGGCTATGCTTGTCGTTGTTTACTAATTTGTTTCTAAAAATCTATTTATCGTTGATTCGTGTTTGTGACAGAAACATGAATTAGATCTATATTTAATTTGTTGGCTATTGATGAGTGTGAATCTAATCTATGTCATTATCCCCTAATTGCTTTCTCTTATTAGATAAATCTCTCTTTTTTATTTAATTGCTGTTATTTTCTGTGTTTTCAATCAATCAAAATTCTGGAATAACTTGATTGGATTTATTAATTAAAATATTTTTGGTCCTAGAGTTCGACATCCTCTACAACAATTCTTGTTGTTTAGGAAAACTGAACGGATTTTACAGTTGTTTACAATTGTATAATTTGTTCGCAAAAATGAGTTTGGTTGATGGAGAAGAAATATGGAAGAATAAAGGAAGAAGAAATATAGAAAAATATGAAGAGAGAAAAGGAAAGAATTTAAAGCAATGGAAATGTACAGCAAGGAAAGAATTGCAAAAGAAGAATCTTTTTATGACTTTTTTTATTGTTGAAAAGGAAAGAACTTGTATGATGGGAAGAAATAAATGACAAGAATCTTCTTTTTCTTTTTTTTTTGGTAAAAGAAGGAAGACAATGTAGAAGATTGGGAAAAAAATAGAAAGACGGAAAGAAATAAAGGAAAATTGAAAGTTCATTTTTTTTTCAAAAAAAAAAGGAAAGTAGAAATCAATGTATTGGAAAGAGGAGAGAGCGAAAAGGAAAGCAATAAAAGAGAAGTCAACAACAGAAAGATTTTTTATTATTGTAAAATTAGAAGAGAGAAAAAAAATGAATAAGGAAAAATTTGAAAAGGGGAAATAAATAAATGAAAAGGAAATAAAATCAAGAAAATTTGGAAACTATTTTTTCTCTTGTTTAGAAGATTAGAGTATTAGTAGATAATACCAAATCAACTAATTAAGATTTTTTTTCTATATATACACGAAAACAAAAGGAAAAAATAAATAAATAAAACTAACACGAATCAGAAATTAAATAAGTAATAAAATTTAATAGTTACCTCCCGGCAACGGCGCCAAAAACTTGATCGACGCTTTCCTATGAACTAGAAAAGTGCGAAATTTTAAAATAAAATATGCAAGCGCACAGATCGTGTAGTATGCAGGTCGAATCACAGAGAGGCAAATTAAAAATTATTATTTATAGAATTTCGTGGGCGAGTTAGACGACTTTTGAGATTTGGTTGAAAATAGAACAATTGAAATTGCAACAATTATGATTATCGTTGAATCTAATTAAACGATTAATCACTAATGAAAGTAAATTGCAAAACAAGAATAAAAATGCAGAAAATAAAAGTGCAGAATAGAAATAACAACAGAAATAAAATTAGGATTATCGTTGAAACTAATCAAACGATTAATCACTAATGAAAATAAATGTAAAATACAACTAGTACTCTACCAAATCTAATTGTGTAGATGACACTAGTTGCTAAGAAATAGAAAAAATGCAGAAAATAAAACTATAGAATTAAAAGAAAAGAGAAGAAGAAGAAAAATTTATTCATTCCAGGATAAAAGTTTACAATGAGATTACATGGATATTTATAGGAGATAAATAGACAACCTAAAACCCCCATCCAATCTATGCATATACGAGCCTGTTAATCAGCAATTATTCCTCCTCTCTTAATTAGCCATTATTCCTCCCTCTTAATTAGTTATTATTCCTCCCATATCTTCCTTTGGCATGTGACTAATTGATAGGAGATAAAATTTCATAAGATTTATTCAACCAAACATGAATATATCTTAAAAACCAAAGCAACACAATGTTAAGTCTTCATCTGCAAATCTTCATATGTATATACACAGCATTTTGATCTTTATTTTCTGTTTTTCTGACTGCATGTGGGTAGTTGACATATCTGTAAAAGTGACAAAATAATAACAAAGTAATATTTATTTATATACAAAAGATAAGGTATAAGAGCATAAAATAAACACATTTCTATGTTAATCATAACACTAGCAGACATCTAAACTGTATATAGGATCTAACCAAGAAATCAGTACATTGTTATGAGACTTATGAAAAAAATCAACATCTTCTGACCATATTAGATCTACAGAAGCACACTAGAATTCACATTTAGCACATAATTCTATTGTCACTAAACTAGAAAGTAAATGTGCTAGAATTTAAATGTTGACAAAAACAATTATTTATAGGTGAAGAAGAGTAACCGTAATCGCTTATAAAATGTGCATTCTTTATGGAAATGTTAACAAACACCAAATTGGAATTGTCCAAATAAAATAAACAACATTAATAACAATGTAACCTACAATGATGAACAACAAACAAGATTGTACTGCATTTTTGTTTAGGTATAAATCGCATAATATATCATCATAGGAAGTAATCTACCTATGATGATTGCACATTGCTTTTGGCAAAACTAGAAAACTTAAAGGTAACTAAAAATACAAAGTTTCACATTCTTATGAAATGTAAGCTGTACAGATATATGTAAAACTGCACCATACCGATTACACTTTGTAATGCAATATAGGACAATATGATAAAGAAACCTTCACACTTCAATATATATTTAAGTCATCGCTATTAAACTTTGATTGAAACATGCAGGGGAGCATAAAGTCTAAATGCAAGAAATGAAAACAGTTGAAGCTTAATGCCCAAATGTCAATGCATGAATCGTCAAACTTAATATCTAGACAGTTGAAAATCTCTTAAGTTTTACAAAAATTGCAAAATGAAACAGAGGTAGTAGAAAAATGAAATAGGCACTCACCAAGAAGGAAGTCAAGCACGCAAGAAGAGGAGGGTAGCGCCGAATTAAGCTATGTACATCAAGTTGACGCAAAATTTAAAATGTGGACAGTACCCCCGCACAATCAGCACCTTTCACATCAAAAGACGCAAACCATCAGAAGACGAAAATTTTGAAATGTGTATTACGTATAAGTAAGCATTGACCTAAAATGGTTAATGAAAAAAAAATAAAAAACATTGTTGTTGCTCATATTGAAAAATGGAAATTTAGTAAAGAAAATATTTTAGTTATTATAAAATTCAAGGAGAAAACACTTATAGAGGGTGTCACCAACATGGCATTATATTTGGAAGCCTAAATTTCACAATATTTTTCTGGCAGTTCATCAGACAACATCTCCTGCTTTGAAAACAATAGAGGAACTCATGGTGACACAAGAAAAAACTTTTAAAAGCAACTGAAAGAGCCTCTTCCTTCGAAATTTCCAAGTGCTCTTCCCATTATAGCTTGACCATGCTACATGTACAATTATGGCTCTTGATAGTATAAAGCCATCTATGACTACCAGCACTTGTCAGACAAACAGTGATGTCCAAACTTCATAATAGAGTATCCATGAACAAACCAAAAAATTCAATTCTTCAACATTGTAACAAACGTTAAAACACTGCAGTACTAATCTGCAACTCATAGTGCTTCTTTAAATATGTTTAGAAAATATGAACCAATTTCGTTGCAAATATAATATTAAAAAATTAAAGTGTTCACACTCTTGTTAGGATACGATCCTTGCATCTATAATCTATCATCTGGTTGTTTATACAGTTATAATATATACTAATAAATATACATAAATGTTGTGAATGATTTGATACGTTACTTTGTTCATTGCATCATTCCTTAACCAACTCGTTATACAGTCTTCGCCCCTTTCTACTTAACTAAGAATGCTAATTTGGAGAAATGAAAGTTGAATAGGAAAAGAATTTTTAAAATACTTAAACTGTATATATATGACATATGAAATGGAAGTTAATGACTGTGTGTGTATGTATATATATATAATACCTAATGACATTGTTTATGAAAAAAATTAGGATGATCGATCCAAGCATACAAACAACATTTTGGTAAAATATGTATATGCAACAAAATGATGGGGAAGGATTTTGTAGAAAAATATAACATCACATATGCTGCCGCAAGAAGCAGCATGGAAATAAAATGCAATAATGGACATGAAATTTTAACAAAGATGAGAAATTAAGCAAGTTTGAAATTTAGAGAAGAAAAAGGGAGATGATATATATAAATAATGCAAATGCAAGATGGATCAACCAGTTAAGTAAAGGAATGAATAGTAGCGAGTGAGGAATTAATATGTGAATGAATCCATGATAATAATTTTGTTACCTAAAATATATAACAGCCAAGTCTAAAATTGACGAAATAATGTTAATTATTTACCAGCAGAGATGATAAAAGAAAAACTACATGCATATATATTGGGCAGCTGCATCTATTAATAAAGTAAATGGGCATCAATCTACATGCAATAAAGTTAATTGCCTGCATATTAAGCAAAAGGCTAACTAAAAGAAAATAGGGTAAAACGAGCAAGTATCTACCAGTCTTAAGTAAATCTGCCATTAATTTGGTACTATCAGCAACGATAATAAATATTATTCATGTATCAATCAAAGCTCGAGTATCAGGGGGCTTTTGGGATGCTCCATTTTGGGATGCCACGGAACGCTTGTCATATATATATATATATATATATATATATATATATATATCCTAAAAAAGTGATTGAGACAGAAAAAAGTGATCTGGAAAATAAAATGGTAAAGGAGAGGTATACGTTGATATTTACACAAATCACAAATTTTGAGCAACAAATAAGCTTACATATTTTCTGAAGAGATTTGTTGCTAGATTTTATGGAGAGACTTGGATGCCAAATTTTCTTGGGCATGAAGCGATTCTCTCTATAAAAAGGACCAGCTAACATTTCATTAGGTGTGGGTGAGAGCCACCAAGAGTGATCATTCTAGCTGTTCCAAATTGAGTGTTCTCCTCCAAATTATTTAGCCATTAGATATTCTCTACCTATTTCTCAATAAGGTTATTGGTTCAAGTTGTAATTGTTTGTAACAATATTTGAGATCGATTGTAAACAATTTTTTATTAGTGAATCAATAAAGAGGGTAGTTGGGTGGAATATCGTGTGCTCATATTTTCGATATTTTTTGTGTTTTTTTTGGTTTTCCAATCAAATTCATCTTCACGTGATTGAGTGATAAAGATCCTATTTTTCTTGGTGTTTTGTCAAACTTCCGCTGCGCACAAAACCCCAACAGTTGGGTATCAGAGCAATTTTTGCATAACAGTTTGGTATCAGAGCCAGTTCATCGCATATCTTGGAGTGATTTTGAATTGAAGGTTGTAGATGTCGGAGATGATGTTGCTTTCATGGATGGCTATTGTTTGAGTGGAGGAAGTGTTGGTATCAAGGTGGAATGTTGAAATTGGTGATACGCAAATCACAAATTTTGAGCAATAAATAATCTTACATATTTTGTGAAGAGATTTGTTGCTAGACTTTATGGAGAGATTTGGATGCCAAGTTTTCTTGGGCATGAAGCAATTCTCTCTATAAAAAGGCTAGCTAACATCTTCATTAGGTGTGGGTGAGAGCCACCAAGAGTGATCATTCTAGCTGTTCCAAATTGAGTGTTCTCCTTCAAATTATTTGGCCATTAGATATTCTCTACCTATTTCTCAATAAAGTTATTGGTTCAAGTTGTAATTGTTTGTAACAATATTTGAGATCGATTGTAAACAATTTTTTGTTAGTGAATCAATAAAGAGGGTAGTTGGGTGGAATATCGTGTGCTCATATTTCCGATATTTTTTGTGTTTTTTTGTTTTTTCAATCAAATTCATCTTCACGTGATTGAGTGATAAAGATCCTATTTTTCTTGGTGTTTTGTCAAACTTCCGCTGCGCACAAACCCCAACAGTTGGGTATCAGAGCAATTTTTGCATAACAGTATAAGATAACAGAAATTTACGAGAAAACATAGAGAGAAGAAAGGAAGCATTGCACGAACGTCGATCAGCACTGCAAAGAGACGTGGAAATGTTGAGAGAGCAGCTATAAAAAGAAAGAGATTTTAGGTTGGCACTAGAGTCTGGATTAATGAACATGAGACCCGGACATGCATCTATTACTTCTACGATGGATAGCAAGACAAGGGCTGATCTTGAGGAAATAACTCAAATGGAAGCTAATATAATTAGTTTAAAGTAGCAAGCTGCAGACTTATGTGGAAAGATTTCAATTCAATAACAAAATAATCAACAATTGGAAAGAGATGAAATGGAGTCTGATAGGACAATTGAGAATGCTATTCCACATCAAAATGAAAACTCTACGATAAGCGATATTGTATCGTCCTTAGTTAATACTGATGATGCAATAGCTGAATCTCAAATGCCTTCATCACCTAACAAAAATCACTAAACCAAAGCGGTCAATAATTTGGTACCAAGAGAGAACATTGCATCTAGAGCAAACCATTCAAACTTTTCAACAAACAAGGAGCCAGCTGGTTATGAATCTGCTTCCAATAAGTACAATCCAAAGGGGTTTCTAAGTCTTAGTCTAGATAACCCTAAATTTGAAGTACACATGGACGTTGCATACCTTAAAAGCTCATAAATTAAATTCACCAACATTTGGAGACTTGAAGCATTCCCTTAAGTTACCACGGCAACCAACAAATAAAAGTAAGATTAAAGAAAATGATGACCATCCACCACAGATCGATGATCTACAACATTATCTCGAAATTATGCTCCAAAGAGATCATCTCATCGAACTAATAGTGCAAACTAGTTTTGCTCGATCTGAGGACGAAAATCCTCCATCATCATCAGCGCTAGTCAGACTAACAAATCAACTCCATTTCTGAAAGAAAGAAGAATCCAGCCAGCACATGAACTTCAAAACCTAAACGCTAATTCCCAACCTCCTCCAGTAGATTCCAAGTAAAATGGAGTGGCTTACATGTAAATAGTGAAATCGCAGGCAATTTCTTTGGTTTCATTTTTTGGGACTAGTAAATACTGTAATAACGAAATGGGTTTAGTTATGGATTAAATCGTCGCAGCGTTGTAAAAATTATTCGTTTGTAGTTATCAAAACATACGATTTGTCCTAAAAAGGGTAATGCGCGTATCATCTGACCCCTATGCTTAGATCCACTAACATATCATCCACCTAAGCATGAGTAGCAGTGAAAATAATGCATGGATATATGCAGACTTGCGGGTGAGCTTATTTTCTAGTAGACTAAGGAGGTCTATTGATAGTTGGATTTACTCAACTTCAACTGTGCCTAGCTAGCAAAGTTCATTATCTAGCATTCTGAATGCAACACGTCGTCTGTTCCTATTCAATGTATTATAATCACACCCTCCTTCCAAGTCACAGTGCATGCAATGCAGTTCCTTAACCTGCTCCCAGGATTCTTGGCAATGATTAAAAATAGACTAATAAACTTTCCTCTTGATTTAATTTATTAAATAACCAACTCGGTAGACATCAGCAATAAAAAATTAAATGAAAGAAAAACAGAAGATAATTTGACACCAAGTAGATTAGAAGTTTTGCTACCTGGTTGTTTTATTAATGTAGCACTATGCATAGCATAGGTATCAGCTTTTTCAAATGCTAACAAAGCTCTGTAAAAGTTAATGTCCAACCGATTCAAAACAGCTTATGTATTAACCATTACATCAAAGAGCGCCCGAGAAAAAAAGTTACTATGAGAGTTCTGCCTATCTTTTAAAGGCAAGTAATTTGTTACCGTTAACACGGGTGGCAGTTGGTCAAATGCAATAGGTTAAATTACTCTGAAAAAAGGACTAGTTTAATCTAAGTAGAAAAAATTCACATAAATGATCAGTTCACCATTACAGTCGTAACAATCTACTATAAAGATGACACAAGGTAAGACAATTCAAGGCTTACATATGCTATTCCCTTCAGGGTAGCCTCCTGAACCAGTTTGAGGAGCCACGTGGTCTGGTAAATTTTCTAGAAGAGTTTGTAGAGATGAGGCTCATAGCGTGTTCCTTGCAACTGCTGCAAGAGCTGCAGCAGACAACATAGGCTGATCTTGGTTTCTGGCCTTAGTGTCATCATCTCTATCTAAATTAATCCCCCCTATTGCATTTGTAGTTGAAGAAAGATCCGCCTCTCTAATGATATATAAAACACGCCTCACTATATTTGTGCACTTGTGTGATAATAATGGAAGTATAACAACTACACAATAATTATCCACAAATATGAATTTTCAAACATTTATATTGTCAGACTTAAACTACGAAGTCCAATAATTGAACTTTTACCATTATTATATTATCAGACCCATTTTCAATGTAGTCATCATAACTTACATGCTAAATTTAAGTTTATAAGACTATTATAATATATGTACATTTTTTATAATCAACAATTTTTTACTTTTTATGTTCGATAAACTGGTTTTTCCATCACTTATATTTCACAACCATGAAAAAGTTAATGTATAATAGTGACTAACACTTCACAATGACAAACATAACATCACATGCACGTATTTATATATATCGGCACACAGATAAATACACACACACACATACCATAATCAGTTCAATTTGGCAAAAAGATGCCCAGAGAAAACCAAGATATTAACTATAAACATAAACACAACACACACCAGTCATTAATTAGATGGTTAAACATAGTTTAATAAGCATAGTTGACTTGCCTATAGTTTATGTCTTTCTCTTCAAATTTGGAATTTCCTGTAATTTATTGAATTTTGATTTTTTTCTAAGCAAAGCTGGTTTTTATTTTAGTGTTAACTTCAAGAGGAAGCTAAAATGAAAGTAAATAAGCAGTTTGTGCCCCAAAAAAAGAGCTTAGAAGTTCATTTTAACCTGAGACTTGTAGGCCTGAACTATTAATATAAGTGTAAATATAAATGTATATTAGGTAAATTTTCAATTTTTATCTCCCTTACTTATAATCTCTATTTAATTTAATTTGGTATCACTTCCAATTTAAAATCAGTTCATTGCAAATTACAGACAAATTCACAACCAAAGTTGATCAATTACCAAGGTGTTTCCTCACCATGGAAGTAAAACAAAATTGCATTTTACAGGACGATTCAAAATCGACATCTTGTTATTCAGACTTCTCCCGGTGTCCTTCATGTAAAGACATACCATTTTCATATAGATTAGTAGGAGGCGGTAACTTCTAGGGAATACCCATATTAAGTAAATTATACTAATATACATTATTACACAGTTGTTTCAAATTGATATTTTATGGTTATAGGTATATCTCATAAAGAAAGAAAAAAAAACTAGTTTAGTCATACATACTTAACAAAATGGGAAATTTCTATATTAATTGTTCTAGACCGGTTCACTTGTTAACAATCAATTACCTATCCATGCAACATCAATCTTGACAAAAATATGAAAAAATAAGTGAATAGTGTTTCCCAATGTTCATTTGTATAGTCAACCGTAAAATATGTGAAAATTCATGGAAAAATCAATCCTATTAAAAATATAAATATGTGTTTGTTAGTATAATACCAAAGTACCTGTTATAAGAAGAAATTTGATAAAATTCAATCATTCAAACCACGGCTTTCAATCAAACGAGTTTAAAACAGAGATTGAATGATTTTTCTTTAACAAAATAATGCAAGGTAAATGTATATAAGTATCCATAGAAACAAGTATTTCTATTAAAACTGTTAAGTTTGTTGATACAAAATCACAAATTGATTGGAACAAATTTGCAAAAAATGGAAAGTAAATGTTTTATGATGGGAGTGCATTGATTGCATCTGATGAGATGGTAGAGAAATAAATGAAGGGATTAATTTCTTCCATCCATGCTAAAGAAACAGATTGATTTACTTTTTATGTTTGCACATTTGTTGCTATGGTAATTTTCTTCCATTATATTATTACCATATGTTGGTAATGTAATTGATGACTCATATACATTTCATTGGTTATAAACTGAGGGGTAGACTTTAGTGCAAACCCATTCTGGCATGGAGCCAACGATCCCCAAATGGAGTGTCTCTTCTTGTTAAGCCTATTTGAGGTTTGGATATGTAAACTCTTATTTTGTAATCTCTTGTAATTCTCTCATGTGGAATAAATTCTCTCTCTTTTGGACTGGACATACACTTACTTATGGAGAACAGTGGAACCAGTATAAATATTGTGTCTCTTTGTTTCTCTGTTATAGTTATTTACTATTTACTTGATGTAATAAAATAATTGCTATCAAATTAGACTGATGTTCAATTGACAAATCTAGATCCTGCTTATTACGCTTCCACATTCGAGCAATTTTTGCATAATAGATTGGTATCAGAGCAATTTTCGCATAATAGATTGGTATTAGAGCATTTTTTGCATAACAAATTGGTATCAGAGCAAGGCGATTTGTTTTAAATTGTGCATCAATTATTTCTACAAAGGTTGGTAGAATTGGTGGTGATTATTTTATTACTATTTTGGGAGAAAAGGAAGACTTTGGTGGAGGAGATTATGCTGAGAGTGAAGAGCGTTCCAATCTGGGAACTTTGACGTGATATGGAGTTTACTGTGTTGAAGGGGCTATTGGATTTAGGAAGTTTTGATCATGTTTCTGACATGGGTCTTCATGTTAATAATGCTCGAGGGATCCAAGATGATCAGGAAAGGAGCTCAGGTCAAGTGACAGATGGGTGTTGAGACAGAGATCATTGTGATTTAGACTGGGGTCTACACATTGATGATGCTCGAGGGATCCAGAGTGATCGAGGAAGGAGCTCAGATCAAGTGGTAGACGGGTGTCGATGTGTATTTGTGACGCCCCGCCCCGCACCAACCGACATTGACTCTATAAGTGCGCTGTACACATGTCCAGTTAGCACGGGACGGTCGTCAGAAGAAAAGGAAGAAGACGAAAAATCAATAAAGAACCTGTAGTATATCTCACAGCGCATGGAATAAAATATAGTCATAACATATACTTGGTATAAAACAGGTGAGACAGTGCATAAGTTGAAAACAAACTATCATAGTAGCGGAAAATCCAGATACAGCTTATGATCCAAAGCCAACATTATTACAACTTTAAAACTGTCTCAAAAAGCTAAACAAGAAAGGTACGCTGCTAATGCCCAAGTAGTGACCACCAACGACACAGGGAGAATATCTATATATATATCATACGTGGAAGCCTCCTGCTCGCCTCCGAATCAGCTACTCGTGCATCACCAACTAACCTGTCTCTAGTCTGCTCGTTTAGGAGCACCCAGAGTAATAAGAAGAGACATAAAACTCTGGGTCAAACAAAAGTCTGGTGTGAGCGATAAGCAGCTAAACAGAACTATACTAGGTATACTAAACCATACCCGAACCTGGACCTGCAACCAAACAGTTAGCACTACATACTGTACAACACTCTAGGGTGCCACTAACATATGGTGTACAAGCATACGGGGGTGAGGGTGTGCATGTCATAGTGATGATAAACAAATCAAACATAGCAACCATCCTCACATCTCTCACTCAGTGCGTAAAGCATACGATATCCACCACTTCGATCACCCACTACTTTGCTATGATCACTCTGCCCCATGAAGTCACAACGGCTTCACTGCATTGATCCATAGACACTAATCCTTCCCTATGTCCACTTTGCCCCATGGAGTCGTACACACCCCACTGCACTGGCTCATAGCCTTACTAATCCTTTACTATGTCCACTCTGCCCCATGGAGTCACAATGGCTCCACTGCACTGGCTCATAGTCTTACTAAGATCGCTTTGCGCCTCGAGTCACGGTGACTCTACTACACTGATACGTAGCCCATCATTCCTTTCAGTGGTGAATCGAAGTTATGAACGTCGACAACTCCTTAGCACACGTCCCGCAGCAAAGCCCAACCATGAAGTGAACTCATTGGTTCCCAACTGGATCCTGAGCTCTAACTTCCATTTGGACTACCTTTGCATCTCGGGTTTTTGGTCATCACCGGGTCGGTTCGGATCCCCTCCTAGCCATCGGTTCGGTTTCCTACACCTCATTCAGTGTGGCACTTCAGCAACGCGATTCGGTTCGGTATCTCGTAGTGTGGTTCGGTTCGGGTTTCTTTGCTCCATCGGTTCGGTTCGGATTCCTGGTCACGGTCCGATCCACTTCCCCTTTCTCTTCCGTTCCGATCCCCTTCTCTTCCCTTTAGTTCGATCTGTTTCCCCCTTCCTTAGCCCGATCCGATCCCAGTTCAACCATAGTGGCCTTCCTTTTTGCCATACTCTCTCTTGTGTCAAGTCTCGGTTCGGTTTGGTGATCTCTTGCCCAGCCCACTATCCGGTCCGAGCCCATCCATCTGATCCGATCCGAAAACCTGCACCAATTTCCTGTAACTTTTCCAGCGAGTGTTTTACGCCATTCGACGACGTTTTCGACCATTCTAACTATTTTAAACAATCACAAAGCATACCATACAGTCATAGAAACAAGTAGAAGTGACCTCAAACACCAAAACATCAATATGATAGGTTAAAATGGATCAAACATAGCCAAAACCCCATATTTTCCCTTAAGCATGTTCAAGCATAATTAATGATAGGATTAGCAAAACTTAACCAAATTAACCCAAGTTCATATCAGGGGTCTAAAACATCATTTAAGAATTTATAATTATTTTTCCAGAATTTTATCATGTTTAAATTCGCTAATTAACACTAATTACCCTTAATTAACCATAAATAGTGAGGAACTATGCAAATCACTCACCTTAGCCACAAATAAACCTTAGATCTGAAATAAATCTCTGATATGATGCGAATACCAATGCTAAATAGCAACTCTAATCTTGATATGGTGAAGATCTCCCTTGATTTGATGTTGCTAAGCTTAATCCTTGATTAGAAAGTGATTTGGAGGTGATTTAGAGGTTGGAGGCCATTTTTAGGGTTTCTAAGAGGTAAGTGGAGGCTAGAAAACTGAAATGGAATGAAACCCTAACTCTTTTCAGCCTCCCCATAACCCTAATCCCGAAATGGGTTATGGGCCCATTCACTAATCAACCTATTTGGCCCGGTTAAGCAGTTTTTCACCTTCCAAGCCTTATTTCAGCCATTTCTCCCAAACGGTAATTCCGTTTTCCACTTGTGACCACTCTACGGAAAGGTAAACCATCATTCGAAGCCAATGGAAGTGGTTTCAGGTCAAAACTCCTTTCCAATCAAAAGTTATGGCCGAAACAAGATCAGCTAGGGGCAAAACGGTCATTTAAAAATCGGCAACGATCATGAACATGGGAAATGACCCCAATGGTCGTTACCCAAAGCCACATGACCATACGACTTCATATAAGAAAGAAATAAATATTCTACGATCCTCCGATGCATAGAATGCGGGTTGTTACAGTATTGCAAGCACTTTTAGATCATTGGTTTATGCGCGGTGCAGCTTATGGTGGTTGATGCATCTTTTACAGGCGGTGGGTGAAGCTTGTAATGGTTTTGATTAAGTGGTAGGAGAGAGATTTTTTAGCGATTGAGAGAATTATTTTTTGGTCTTGGTGGTGTTGAGATTACTTTGGAATCTGCTTTCTTTTTTATTTTTGGTTATTTGGAACATTTTGTTGGCGGGCGGGGACGTAGTCTGAGCTCGTTAACTTGGTGTGATAGGGGGTAGCTTTGCTGGAACCCATTAGGCAAATATTCGTTTTAGATTTCTATCTCATTATGAGATTTTGGTTTAAGGTGGAGTTCTTTTGAAGAGTTTTGTGTTGTGAAGAGAATCTGATTTGAGATGGGGTGTTGCAGATATGTGATTTTGCATCAAGGTGGAGTGTTAAATTTAGTGATACAAAATCACAAATTGATTGGAACAAATTTGCAAAAAATTGGGAAGTAAATATTTTTATAATGGGAATGCATTGATTGCATTTGATGAGATGGTAGAAAAATAAATGAATGGATTAATTTCTTCCATCTATGCTAAAGAAACGGATTGATTTACTTTTTATGTTTGCACATTTGTTGCTATGGTAATTTTCCTCCATTATACTGTTAGCATATGTTGGTAATGTAATTGACGACTCACACACATTTCATTGGCTATATATTAAGGGGTAGACTTTATTGTAAACCCATCCTGGCATGGTGCCAGCGATCCCTAAATGGCGTGTCTCTTCTGTTAAGTCTATTTGAGGTTTGGATATGTAAATTTTTATTTTGTGATCTCTTGCAATTCTCTCATGTGGAATAAAATCTCTCTTTTGGATTGGACATACACTACCTTATGGAGGATAGTGAAACCAGTATAAATATTGTGTCTCTTTGTTTCTCTGTTATAGTTATTTACTATTTGCTTGATGTAACAGAATAATTGCTATTAGATTAGATTAATGTTTAATTGGCAAATCTAGATCTTGCTTATTACGCTTCCGCATTCGAGCAATTTTTGCACAATAGATTGGTATCCGAGCAATTTCGCATAACAAAAATTTCTAGAGTATTATATAAATTGAAGCAGTCCAAGTTTAAAGCATGTGTGTGGACCTCTTAGAGGAAAAGCATAGTTCTGAGTAACATGGTATTTGTATTAATTTGTTATTAATCATTTATACTTCCTTACATTTTTATTTTCTAAATTGCATGTTATATCATATATAACACTACAACAAATACAATAAGAAACCATAAATAATTTAAACAACAACTATAACATAGGTCACATATTAAATCTAAAATATAAAAACAAAAAAAAACTACATAACCTGTGAAGCATATATAAAATATAACATAACAAGTCAGAAGCGTAGGGGTGTAAACGGGTCGGACCGGACGGAGGTGTATCCAAGCTCTGTCCTATGAGAATTCGGATGGACACGGATCAGACATGACATAGCCTCGGACCGAGCTGGACAACAGACTATCATGTCCGATATAGCCTTAGATAATAGAAAAACGTTGATTGACACAAAAATGTGTTTATTTTATGCTCTTATATCTTATCTTTTGTATATAAATAAATATTACTTGGGTATTGTTTTGTTACTTTTACAGATATTCCAAACCCATCCCGCATGCAACCAGAAAAGTAGAGAAATAGAGATGAAATTGATATATATTTACATTTTGAAGAATTGTAGATGAAGATCTCACATCTAGTTGCTGTTGGACAAGAAAAGGATTGATAAAAAGGTTTTGCACATCACAAATCAATGAAGAAGTGTCAAGGAAGCAAGAGGAAAAGAGAAAAGGCCCAAATTTGCTTTATTTATCTAAGTCCCATTTATGTTTCTCATTGTAAACTAATTAGTGATGTAATGACCAGGCCCATTTATCATTAGGGTTAGGGTTAGGGTTTGGCTATCTACCCTATATATACCCTTGTAATATCATTGTAGCCACCATCCTATCATATATCTCATTCTATTCTTTTCATCATTAATAAAACTCATTTTTCTTTTTATCTTATGCAATTTTCTATTTCTTAGTAATTAGTGTTGTCTACACGATTAGATTCGGTAGAACACTATTTGTATTTTGCATTTCTTTTCATTAGTGATTGACCGTCTGATTAGATTCAGCGGTAATCCTAATTTTATTTCCTGTTGTTATTTATATTCTGCACTTTTATTTTCTGTATTTTAATCGCGTTCATAGGTTAAATTAGATTTGATTAGATTTGAATCTGATTCATAGTTTCATTGTTTTTCCATTGAAATTGTGATTTGATCGTCGGTTCAGTTAGATCTGTTCTGAATCAAATTACAGTTTTAATTTTGTTTTGTTTAATTTTCAAAATCAACCTCCAAAGTTTTGTCTAACTCGCCCAAGAGATTAGATAAATAATTTGATTTAATTCACCTCCCTATGTTCGACCTGTATGCTACACACATGTATGCTTGCAGAATTTAATTTAAATGTCGCGCTTTTCTAATTCATAGATTAGCGTCGATCAAGTTTTTGGCGCCGTTGCCGGGGAGGTAACGATTAAATTTGATAATTTATTTAATGTCTGATTCGTGTTAGTTTTTATTTATTTGTTTCGTTTTGTTTTCTTGTATATATAGATAAAATTCTTGATTAGTTGATTTGGTGTTATTTGTTGATACCGTAATCAGCTATACAAGAGAAAAAAATTCTTGCTAGTTTTTCCTTTTGTTTCTTTCTTCTTTTCCCTCAATCTCTTTCCTTTCTCTTACAATTTCTATTAAAAAAAAAACAAGGGGAATCTTTTGTTTTATTTTCCTTTTTTTCCAACTTTGATTTCCTTCCTATTTCTTTTTCTTTCTACCAACAGCATCTTCTCTTCACGATAATCCTTCAGTCCTCTTGTCCACACAACACCAAACTCACAAACAATCCTCCTCCACAATTTCACTTCTGTCCACAAAATCCCCCCATGCAACAATCCCCTTTGCAAACACTGTAAATCCATACTACAGATTCACAACCCAAAAGACAAACAAATCCTTCACCTTCACCCTCGTCCATCTCCTAATCTTCATAACATCACCACCGTCTAAACCTACATCGCACGAACCCCAAATTCAACCTGAACTCCCACCGTACATCTTCCTTGATCATCCCCAATCAAGCACAAAATCAGTCAGGAACCCGATTGGAAAACACAAGCCATCCCTTAACAAACATCGGACCATTACTACATCCTCCCTCAACACATTCACCACGTTCAGTTCAACTCAAAAGCATCATCAGCCTGCAGCTCTCCACTACAGCACCATACCTCAACACCACCTCATCCTCTGCCAAAAATCCTTTCTCTCATCACCATCTAACAGTCCAGCGCCATCAACATCCACCCAAAAGTCTTCAATCTGTTCGCAACCCACATGCAACATACCCTTCTCCATAGTTTACATCGACTATTCCCTACCATACAGCAACTCCTTGCCATCAAACTCGCAACCACTGATTTCGAAATCACAAATCGTCTCGAACCCTCAAAAACACAATTCGAAGCAATTCAATTACTGTAATCGGACCAACTTCCGATTCGAAATCCAACTCCGTCTGAATAAAAATCCATAGAAAACTTCGATCCGTGGTTTGCTGAATCAAATCGAATTAAAACAAAAGGGGGGGCAAGTGTCTCGGTACCGATTGATTTTTAGTTTTGATTTGGGAAAACGAAGTTTGAGTTTTGTCAGCGTTTGTTTTTGGAAGAGGAAGCATCTGAGTCTTTATTTAAGAGGAGGGTTTACTTTTGTTTTATAATCCACGTGAGGATCCATTTCCATTGACCAAGTGTTTAACTTGGGGCCATTTTGTTTTTCCTTTCATTCTGACGCCTAGTTCCTTTCTTTTGTTTTCAATTTAACTTAGTTTAGTTTTGTTTTAAAGTTAAGTTTAGTTTGCTTCTTTCATTTAGTCAATTGTTTTTGTTTCGTCATCTAATTTAATTTAGTTTTCTTCCCCGCTTATATTTTTTTTAAAATTTCTGTCATTTAGTCAATTTAACTTAAATTGTCTTTTAAGTCTTTTCTTTTTTCTAAAAAAAAAGAAAAAAAATTCAAAAACAAAAAAAAATCCAAAAAAGTGGAATTTCCAAAACAAATCAAGGACCAAAGTAAAGGAAAGTTGTTCAAGCAACAAACGGAGAATTCAAAAGCGAGCAAAGCAAAGCAAACAGTGGAGTTGAACTGTCACCGCTACTCAAAATTTTCTGGACGGACCGCCATACCCCACTGTAAATTTCTTTTAACTCTACAGGTGCTCTGCTGCAAAGAAAAATATATATAGACGATTGTTGTAAAAAAAATTTGTAGGGGCAGCGGCTTTGAATGTACAAATTTTAATTTCTGCAATTATTTTGTGTGATTGCTGTTATCTCTGCATTTTTTTATTCATTCTGTTAAGGGCAACACCCCAATTCACATAAGGTGAGGGATTTCATCACCCTTTCCTTAGCCCACAAATTGCATTTCATCGTAGAATCTGACTAATAATAACGGTTAGACGTTGGACTTAAGGGAGTCACGGGCTCATCTAGGGCTTAATTATATTGTGATAGTTGATTCATTTGGAATGAATTATTTCTTGGTGTCTAGACTACGGCAGAGAAATAACCGTTTATGAATATTACGGTGATTCGTAAATATTATATCGGTCGTTACTCTGAAGGTACTTAAACCTTCGGCTGCATTGCTAGGGTGATTCCTGGTGCACCGATAACTCCTGTCCGTTAACTGGCTGAGAAATCTTTTGATCTAAGTAATCAAACGTGTCACTTTATAATTTTGGGTTAGGAGCCAATAAGGACAGAAAATTTCATTGTAGCTAATTTATGTGCTTGTATTTAACAACAATGAGTGAAAAAAGTGTTAGCCAACAAAATTCTCCTAGGGGTTCTCGAATCAACCAAAATTTTCCAACCGAATTGGATCAAAATCGAGGGAATCAAAATTTTCCGAACTTGGGGATCAAAACCAAATAAATCAAAATTTTCAAAACCTCAATATCCAAATGGATAGACCCTTGTCTCTTCGTGATCGATGTTATCCTACTAGGACCGTTCAACCCTCTGTCATCGTGTTCCCACCAGCTGAAGGGAACAATTTTGAGCTAAAACATTCTTTTATCCAAGGGGTGCCAAAATTTACTGGGTCTGAAAATGCTTATGAATTCCTGAGTGAATTTGAATTGTATGCCTCCACAACAAAAATGCAACAATTATCTAACGAATCGATCAAGCTAAGGCTAATTCCATTTGCACTACTTGAAAGCGCTAAAAGATGGCTAAATTATCTTCCACGACATTCCATAAGAAGTTGGGATGAATTTGTCACTGCATTCTTGAAAAAGTTTTTCCATTTCCATAAAACTCTAAAAATCCGAACCGAGATAAATCAATTTTGTCAAAATGAGGGGGAAACTTTTTCAAAATACTTTGAGAGATTCAACCAGCTATTATATAGTTGCCCTCATCATGGAATTCTAAAAGATCACTTATGTCAAATTGCATATGAAGGGCTAAACTATCAGACTAGAACTCAACTAGAATCAATGTGTGAAGGAGACTTTATGTCTAAAACAGCCGATGAAGCTTGGTGGTTTTTAGAAGATTATTCTGAAAAGGACATGCAGTGGGAATCGATTCGTGTTTCCATTCGTACTTCTACTAGAGGAGTGCATGTCGTGGACCCAAGTCAAATTCCCTTAGAAAATCAAACTCCTCAAGCCGGAGAAGGGTTACCCCACTATTACTCTCAAAACCAAGCCAATGCCATAGCTCAAAATAATCACGTACAACCCTGGTTGGAGGAACCACCCAAATTTTTCCTGGTCAAACCCCAATAATTCGGCTAACCCATCTCACATGCAACCCTTTATTCCCAATCCGAATTACCAAGCTCCTTCTTCCAATTCTCAACCTGCACCTCAAACGAAACAACCTTATAGGCACCCCAACTTTCAATCATCAAATCAATCCTCTCAATCTTCTCAACCACCACAAGATATCGTGCGTTTAGAGAAACAGTTGAACTCTCACGAAGCTAAAATGAACTCACAAGACGCTAAACTCGACCAAATGTTCAATATGATGAAAGAACTAATGAAAAATAATGAGAAAGGAAAGTTGCCTAGTCAACCCGAGGTGAATCCAAAATATAACTCTCGTGCTCTAAATTCTTGTGCGGATGAAAACCACAATCCGGTCAACGTTGTTACAACCCTTCGATCTGAAAAGGGGATTGATAATAATGTTGGCAACCCTGACAAACCTTCGAACTCAACCCAAATACAAAAGCTTGATGATCACTTAATGGCTACAAATGCCAGTTCTTCTAAACTTCCATCTCCCTTAAATGTTGGCAATCCCAACAGTTCTTCTCCTAGTGTCGACAAACCCGACTCACCTTCTGAAATCGATGTTGGCAATACCAATATTTCATCTTCTACACACTTACCACCTTCTTCTTCCATGGCCAAATCTTCATCGTCGAACGATGAAACTGATCGTAGAGTCGAAAAACCTATAGCTCCATTTCCCTATAGACTCAATAATAAAGAGAAAGCGGCAAATTTCGATAAAATTCTGGAAATTTTCAAACAAGTCCGTGTGAACATTCCTCTTTTAGACACAATCGAACAAATTCCTCAATATGCCAAATGTCTTAAGGAATTGTGCACACAAAAACGTGCAACTAATGTTCCAAAAACCGCCTTTCTAACTGCAAATACAAGCTCTGTTCTTTCGAATCTTGCCCCAGTCAAGTATAAAGACCCTGGCTGCCCTACGATTGATTGCAAAATAGGAAAAACCCATATCTCTCGTGCCCTACTCGACCTTGGTGCCAGTGTCAACCTTCTCCCTTATACTGTCTATCGTCAACTTGGACTAGGGGAGATTAAACCAACAAACATCACACTTCAACTAGCCGATCGATCTGTCAAAAAGCCATTGGGAATTATCGAAGACGTCTTGATACAGATCGAACAGTTTTACTTCCCTGTCGATTTTATAGTTCTAGAAACAGAGCCTGTCTCAAATCCCAACGTTCAAATACCATTGATCTTAGGACGCCCTTTCTTAGCAACCTCTAATGCTGTCATTAATTGTAGGAATGGTCAGCTTCGACTTTCCTTCGGGCACCTAACCATTGAGCTAAACATCTTTAATCTCAACAAGCAACCTAGGGATTTTGAGATCGATGAAATTGACATGATTCAAACCACAGTTGATGAAACCTCTAGTGACACTTCTGAAGCCTTGAAAATGTGTCTTGACCATTTCGACTCTGATTTCGATGAACTCGAATACATTTCTGAACTAAACAAAATTCTTGACTCCGACACTTCATTACCTGAATCTAACCAAGGAATGTTGACCAATGTGGATACACAAGAACTTCCTAAGTTAGACCTCAAACCATTGCCACACGACCTTAAGTATGCCTACCTAGACTCTTCAAAAACTTTTCCCGTAATCTTGGCCTCCGATCTTACCGAGGACCAAGAAGAAAAACTTTTGGATATCTTGCGGGAAAATAAGGACGCCTTGGGGTGGGAAATTAGCGATATAAAAGGAATTAGCCCATCAATTGTGGAACATCGCATACATTTAGTTGATGAGGCTAAACCCACCCGTGAGGCTCAAAGGCGATTAAACCCAAACATGAGAGAAGTGGTCAAGGAGGAGATAATCAAATGTCTAGATAATAACATCATCTATCCCATCTCCGATAGTACTTGGGTGAGTCCGGTACAAGTTGTACCAAAGAAGTCGGGAGTCACAGTGATCAAAAATGACAGTAATGAACTCGTCCCAACAAAAATCAAAACCAAATGGCGTGTGTGTATCGACTATCGGAAGCTTAATTCAGCCACGCGAAAAGACCATTTCCCTTGCCTTTTATTGACCAAATGCTCGAACGCTTAGCGGGACATGAGTACTACTGTTTTCTCGATGGATACTCTGGCTATAACCAAATTTCTGTTGCTTTAGAAGATCAACATAAGACCACCTTTACTTGTCCCTTTGGAACCTTTGCTTATCGTCGCATGCCTTTTGGTCTTTGTAATGCCCCCGCGACTTTCCAAAGGTGTATGATGAGTATTTTCTCTGATATGGTGGAAGAATTCTTGGAAATATCCGTGGACGATTTTTCAATATATGGATCATCTTTTTCCCAATGTCTCACTCATTTAGAACTCGTCCTTAAGCGTTGTAAGGAGAAATCACTCGTCCTTAATTGGGAAAAATGCCACTTTATGGTAAAAAGGGGGATAGTTCTAGGTCATGTCGTCTCCAAAGATGGCCTAGAAGTCGATAAATCCAAAATCGATTTGATTGCTAATTTACCTCCTCCAAAGTCTGTCAAAGATGTTCGTTCATTTCTTGGCCATGCAGGATTCTATAGAAGATTCATTAAGGATTTCTCAAAAATTTCAAAACCTCTCTTGAATTTACTTGCCAAAGACGTAAAGTTTGAATTTTCCAATGATTGCAAAACATCTTTTGAAACTCTTAAGTCAATCTTGACCACAACTCCCATCATTCAACCTCCTGATTGGACTCAACCCTTTGAACTTATGTGCGACGCTTCTGACTTCGCAATTGGAGCCATCTTGGGTCAGCGAATTGATAAACTCCCTCGAGTCATTTACTACGCTAGCAAAACCTTAAACGAGGCCCAATTGAATTACTCAACTACTGAAAAGGAATTTTTGGCAGTTGTCTTCGCTCTTGAGAAATTCAGACCATATCTCATAAGATCCAAAGTCATAGTTTACACGGACCATGCTGCCCTACGATATTTGCTTTCTAAAAAGGATGCCAAGGCCCACTTGATTCGTTGGATTCTTCTTCTTCAAGAATTCGATATAGAAATACGAGATAAAAAGGGTTTTGAAAATGTCGTAGCTGATCATCTCTCTCGAATTGTGCACGAAAATGATAACGACACTCAAATCGATGACTATTTTCCTGACGAACAAATTCTTTCCATCTCTAACACCCCTTGGTACGCTGACATTGTGAATTATCTTGTCACACAACAAATGCCCGCTGAATGGTCGAAACAAGATAAACAAAAATTTCTCTCGAAAGTTCGAAACTTCTATTGGGACGACCCATATCTTTTCAAATACTGTCCAGACTAAATCATTCGAAGGTGTGTGCCCGATCATGAACACCAAAGTATTCTCTCCTTCTCACATGACCATGCTTGTTGCGGTCATTTTGGAGCAAGAAAAACTGCTGCAAAAGTTTTGCAAAGCGGTTTTTATTGGCCCACACTCTTCCGTGACGCTTTCGAATTTTGCTCTAAATGTGAACGATGTCAAAGAACGGGTCGAATCTCTAAGCGAAACATGATGCCTCTCAACCCCATTTTAGTGATTGAGTTATTCGATGTTTGGGGCATCGATTTCATGGGACAGTTCCCTAATTCATTTGGGAATCTTTACATCTTACTTGCGGTAGATTATGTCTCAAAATGGGTTGAAGCCATTCCGACCAAAACCAACGACAACAAGGTTGTTGTCAAATTCCTCAAAGAAAACATCTTTTCACGCTTTGGCACACCTCGAGCTATCATTAGCGATAATGGCACTCATTTCTGTAATCGTGCTTTTGAGTCCTTGCTCAAGAAATACTCAATCACACACAAGCTGTCAACACCTTACCATCCACAAACTAGTGGACAAGTAGAAGTTTCCAATAGACAAATCAAACAAATTCTTGAGAAAACCGTGAATTCCAATAGAAAAGATTGGTTCGTAAAACTGATTGATGCACTTTGGGCTTTTCGCACTGCTTATAAAACCAATCTAGGGATGTCACCATATCGATTAGTCTTTGGAAAGGCCTGTCACTTACCTCTTGAATTAGAGCATCGCGCTCTTTGGGCCATAAATTTTTTGAATTTTGACTTAGAAAAAGCCGGGTCACATAGGAAGTTACAAATTTCGGAATTAGAGGAATTAAGAAATGAGGCGTATGAAAATGCGAAAATCTACAAAGAAAGAACCAAAGCCCAACACGACAAAAACATACTTCGTAAGGAATTCAATGTAGGTCAAAAAGTTCTTTTATACGACTCTAGACTTCACTTGTTTCCAGGAAAACTCAGATCTCGATGGACTGGACCTTATGTCGTGAAAACAGTATACCCTCATGGAGCGGTTGAAATTGAAAATCCTAGGGATGGAAAAGTCTTCAAAGTAAATGGTCAACGACTGAAACCATTTTTGGAATTCGAGCAATATGACGAAGATGACTCTATCGATCTGCATGATCATCCACCATGAAATCAGGTGGTACACGTTCTTTTTCTTTTATTTTTCTTTTTCATTTTTTTTATTTTATTTTTGTTTTTCTGCCTTAGACAGTAGGGACACTGTCTCAATCAAGTGTGGGGGGGAGTCTGCATTTCATCCATTTTCATTTTTCTTTGTTTTATTTCTTTTTATTTTCAGCCATTTAAATAGGACCATCATGCATTCTGGATTGTACGAACATACCATAAATTTTTTTTTTTGGAAAATACGACTCATATTCAATTGATACAACAAAATAAGTTTACAATTTTTATCCAGTTGATAGTATTTTTTTCTCTCAAGTTAGATCGAATAAGAAATATAATGAAAAGTTTAATTTTGAGGGATAATAGTGTAACTGGTACATAGGGAGATTCTTAGGTGATGGCCATGAAATCTATTCTATATTGTAGACTTTGTTTAAATAAGTGGAGGACTTAAAATACTTATATTGGCTTTTCAAATCTTTAAAACTAAGTTGTGTTAAGTTGAATTCGCGTAACTCTCTTTTGTGCTTATATTTTCGATAATAATAATAATAGTATTCCAAGGGTATCCAACATTGCTTGTATATCGAGCGTTGGTGTGCAAACCCGCCAAGCTCTACCCGACACGTTGTTGACAAAGTCAAAGTTGGAATATCTTGGTCTCATTTTATGAGATTGGACACCTAAGGATTACCGACACGTTGTTGACAAAGTCAAAGTCGGCCTGCACAATCCGCCAAGCTCTTTACCTACTCTCCGTTAGTCCGCGAGGCAGTGCATGGGTGGTAAACCTTGGTCTTTTTAGTTAGGTGTATGTACTTAATCATAAATCTTAAAATTTTATAGAATAAAGAATAAGCGATGATACCCAAACACTTCTTGACCTTATTGATTTGACTAGCCATACATGAGAAAATTAGAATACCACTTTGCAAACTGTGCCAAGCAAACTAAGAATTTATTTCATGGCTGCACTATGTTATCGACCGAACTAACTGGCCAAACTGGAATTTAACATTTGAAAACTTGATTTATATTGAAAATTTGTGACAAGTTGAGGTATCTAAAATAAAATCAACTGATTAGAAATTATTAACTTAATTTGTTGTACCACTTTCCTGAAACAAGTCGTGTTTTCATTTTTTCGTTTTTATTTGCATATGTCCATTGCATTCATGTAGTTTCATTAGAATCATAGCATACTGCATTTGGATTTTGTGGGTAGTATCCGCTGAAAACCCTCACGAGACACCACTCGTCCTACTAGGGACACCTAGAGGTTTAATGGCTTGTTGCATATGCTCAATGCAATCGTGTTTCCTACGAAAGTGCGACCTATCTAGTTAGTTTTTCATTTTCTTTTCACTCGAGGACAAGTAAAAGATAAGTGTGGGGGTATTTGATTGACACAAAAATGTGTTTATTTTATGCTCTTATATCTTATCTTTTGTATATAAATAAATATTACTTGGGTATTGTTTTGTTACTTTTACAGATATTCCAAACCCAGCCCGCATGCAACCAGAAAAGTAGAGAAATAGAGATGAAATTGATATATATTTACATTTTGAAGAATTGTAGATGAAGATCTCACATCTAGTTGCTGTTGGACAAGAAAAGGATTGATAAAAAGGTTTTGCACATCACAAATCAATGAAGAAGTGTCAAGGAAGCAAGAGGAAAAGAGAAAAGGCCCAAATTTGCTTTATTTATCTAAGGCCCATTTATGTTTCTCATTGTAAACTAATTAGTGATGTAATGACCAGGCCCATTTATCATTAGGGTTAGGGTTAGGGTTTGGCTATCTACCCTATATATTCCCTTGTAATATCATTGTAGCCACCATCCTATCATATATCTCATTCTATTCTTTTCTTCATTAATAAAACTCATTTTTCTTTTTATCTTATGCAATTTTCTATTTCTTAGCAATTAGTGTTGTCTACACGATTAGATTCGGTAGAACACTATTTGTATTTTGCATTTCTTTTCATTAGTGATTGACCGTCTGATTAGATTCAGCGGTAATCCTAATTTTATTTCCTGTTGTTATTTATATTCTGCACTTTTATTTTTTGTATTTTAATCGCGTTCATAGGTTAAATTGGATTTGATTAGATTTGAATCTGATTCATAGTTTCATTGTTTTTCCATTGAAATTGTGATTTTGTAACACCCCGAATTTTAGTTAATACTAATATTCACTAATTACATAATAAATAATCTCAGATGTGAGAATTGGGGGAAACGGGCTGCGTCTTGGCGTTCGTCTCGGAAAAATACGCGAAATAGAGTCCGAGTTTTCGAGAAACGGAGTCCGTATGGCCCAGTTATGGCCTAATGAAGTTTTCAGAAAATTCAAAGTTCAAAACAGATTTGAATTTCAAGTTCAAATTTCGAATTTTCGGGTCTGGAAGGCTAGGGGGAAATTTCCCGCCAGCCAAGCAAGTCGACAGGCCTGTCGACTTGGCAGTCGACTTGGTAGGACCCAAGTCGACAGCCCTGTCGACTTGGCTGTCGACACATGCCAGCCGGGCAGTTTTGCCTGATGCACGATTTTAGGGTTTGGGCTGTGTTTTGGGGCTGGTTTCTGGAAGCTTCCGAGATCTTATGGTCCTAATCTAATTTAGGGTTAATCTAATGGCCTAAAACACTTGCCTAATCTATAAATAAGACCCTAAGCTAGCCCTAAATGATCATAATCCTATCCTCTAACTAAACTATGCCAAAATTTTCTATGATAATGGCCCCCACTCAAAACCCTAGCCTCCATCCTCTTTAAAAACTATTTTTATGAAGGCTTTCATGTTCATACAAGCATTTTTAAGTTGTATGAGTGATCATTAGCTTGCATTCATCATCAAGTTGCAAGCTTTATTTTCAAGGCTAGAGTTTTTGGGTGATTTTTGGCAAGGGTTTGCTTATTGGAGTTTAGTGGTGAGTGTCTATAGCCTTAATAATCAATTGTTAAATTGATTATGATGGGATATGATAAGATATGGCTATGTTTGTGGATCAATGTGTTTATGCAAGTTTAGTATAGTGTATGTTGTGTGTTTTGCAAGTTTTATGCTATATGTTATGCAAGTTTAATGCTATGTTTTATGATGCTCATTATGCAAAACACTATGTTGAACATTGATTCATATGTAACATGTTATGCAAGCTATATGTGAGATTATATGCAAGTTCATATGTAACATGTTATGCAAGCTATATGTGAGATTATATGCAAGTTCATATGTAACATGTAATGCAAGTTATGTGCATGATTATATGCAAGGTCATATGTAACGTGTTATGCAAGTTATGTGTTTGGTTATATGCAAGTTATGTGCATGATTATATGCAAGTTCATATGTAACATGTTATGCAAGTTATGTGTTTGGTTATATGCAAGTTATGTGCATGATTATATGCAAGTTCATATGTAACATATTATGCAAGTTATGTGTTTGGTTATATGCAAGTTAACATGTGACATGCTATGCAAGTTCACACCTTTGTATGACATAAGAATCATATGCAAGTTACCCCCTTTGTGACATATGTGCTTCATGCAAGTTTGGGTTAAATGCTAGTTGGGTTTAATGTATGCTCATATATGCAAGTTGACACCTTTTAAACCCATGATAAAGTTATATGCTATGTTGGTTAAACCCATGGCATTTGTGATGAATCTTCCCTTTATTGTTTCATGTTATGAGAACGAATTACGTGGGGAACGATGGGGCTAATATGCATGTTAATAAAATGGTGTGAAATGGGTATGCTTAAGCATAACATAAAGTGAATGGACATAATTGGGAATTTACCTATTAAGTTAGGTCTACCCATATTATGGAATTGGGAATTTACCTATTAAGTTAGGTCTACCCATATTATGGAATTGGGAATTTACCTATTGAGTTAGGTCTACCCATGTTCTTGAAATTTGTAATTAATTAGGGATAATTAATACAAATTATGGGGGTGATTAATTAGGTGTAATTAATCGACTAAGACACGAGGTTGGACCCTTTTTGTAGCATAAGACTGCCCGGAACCGACCGGCAAATCCAGCGGCTACAAATGATTGGCCCAATGTGAGAGGTCTTAGTCATAAACTAAATACGTGACAAGTGTAAAGACACGAGGTTAGACTCTGTTATGGTGTAAGGCTGCCCGGAACCAACCGGCATATTCAGCTGCCATAAAATACAGTCTAATGTGAGAGGTCTTTACAAAGGTTACGATCTTAATTAATTAAGAAACACTTAACCAAATTAGCATGTAGTGGGGCATGAGGGGTTAAGTGGGTGCCTTGGGTGGCATGTAGTAACTAGTGGGGGTGCCTTGGGTGGCATGAGGAAACTAGCGGGTTGCCTTGGGTGGCAATAGAAAATACGATTAGAATACTTAACCAAAGTGGAACATGTAATTAAACATGATTAAAGGGTTAAGTAAGTGCCTTGGGTGGCATGTGGGAATCAAGTAAGTGCCTTGGGTGGCATGTGGAAATCTAGTGGGTGCCATGAGTGGCAATTAAAATATGATTAAAAGACTTAACCAAAATTTATAACATGTAAGTGGATATGGTTAAAGGGTTAAGTGGGATTCACTAGAAATGACAAGCTTAGGTGGGTAGCTTGTGGGGAGGCCCATTTCAACCAATATTCCAAACGTATCTTTGTGGGCTCGACCCAAGTCGAGGACGGGACACGCATATTGGGCTTGACTGTAAGAGGCCAAAACGGGTTAGCGGTGGCAACGCAAGTCCAACGGGTTTCATATGCGTGTGTGGACCCGGGCTGGTAAGTAAGACGTTGTTGCACCGTGTAGGTATAAGCCGTGCACCGTTGATATTATCAGGTTGCCACTTTGGGGAATGATACACCCCACTGTGGGGCCAGCACGGGTATCTACGTTAGGGAGCCGATCGCTTGGGGAGTAGTGGGTACACCTAGTGGAGATAGGGGCAGACGACACCTATGTAGTCAGCTAGGGGTACACGAAACTACTATTAAAAATTACTAAGTACACTTAGTGGGATCAACCTTTAAGTAGGAATTACCCTTGGGTGGGTAGAACTGGTGTGGTGCAGTGTAAGAATTACCCTTGGGTGGGTAGAACTGGTGTGGTGCAGTGTAAGAATTACCCTTGGGTGGGTAGATCTGGTGTGGTGCAGTGTAAGAATTACCCTTCGGTGGGTAGATCTGGGGTGGTGCAGTGTAGGAGTTACCCTTGGGTGGGTAGATCTGGGGTGGTGCAGTGTAGTAATTATCCTTGGGTGGGTAAATGCGTCTTTTCGGTTATCTTAGTACATCCTGTGTTTAGTTGGCTACTTAGTGTAGTCATTATCCCCAGAAGTACCGTACCTTGTTTATATCATACCCTAATTACTTTAATGATTGTATTGTTAAAGTTATAGGACTCGCTCAGACTTATGTCTGACCCCGTTGTTTTTATCTTTTTCCCAACCCTCAGGTTATCAGAGTGGGCCTAGCACTAGTGGGCTTTGATCAGACTGCTTTATCTATCTTTTGGAGCTTGGACCGTGGTTGTAAAGCTCAATTTATCTTTTCTATTATGGATATTAAGTTATGTAGTGGGATTATGTACTTTTGTTTTATCAGGATGGATATTATGTACTTGACTCTTGTTTATGGTTTTGGTGTAACCAAACATGTTTTACTTTCCGCTACAATGAAATGATGTTTTAAATTCTCAAGTATTACTTATATCTGTCTTGTTGTAATTTTTCTGTTCTATATTCACTTAAAATACTCCACCGATGTTATGGCATTCCCTTAGTGAGTGATCGTAGCGGGTGTGGGGTGTTACACGTGGTATCAGAGCTTAAGGTTACCAGAACAGATAATTTTTTTAGAAAAACTATTTTCTAAGAATATTTTTGAAAGGAGTATTTTCAAAAACATGTCTTTTAAGAGAAAAGTTTTTGAAAGAAAAGCATAATCCCCAATAGCCATATCTTTATCTTTCGAATTCTCCGTTTTGAATCTCTTCCTCTCTCGTTTTGAGTTTCCCCTCCGCGTATAGATGATCTTTCTAAGATAGATAAGAATGGAAAACCACTTCAAGGGACTTAGACATTAGTCGGACTAGAAGTTGGTTCAGGAAGGAGGAGGACTTGTAGGTACCTACTGGATAGACGATGGGAGGAAGGCTCAAATAGTTGTTTGGTTAATGAAGAGCGAAACCTCATTTTGATGGGAGGTTACGAGTGGAGAATGGGAAGAAGAGGGCTATTAGTTATCCTTTTGGGAGGAATAGGACACCTTATTAGGATTGTCCAAAGAGGCAAGGGCAAGGTACGGAATCTCCTGGAGGGTAGTTGTATTCCCTCACGGCTAGTGTACCAGATGGGGATAGGACCGTCTAGGTTGGAATTTGGATTTCTTTATTATCCGGTTTGAATTTTATTTGATTCTGACGCATCGAGTTCGTTTATCTCATCATTGTTAGTTGAGTCACTGCACTTAGACACCAGTTATTAGATGATCCCTTAGTTGTTTCAAACCCAATTGGGGCTCCATGATGTGTTTGGGTTTGAAAGTTTCTATACTTAGCGTTGAGTTTAGATGTGATGCTTTTTGGGCTTCACGGGCTATGGGTTAGTTTTGGGCATGGACTGGTTATCCAGTAGTGGTGTCGTTCTTGATTTTGAAGGGAGAGTTGTTAGGCTTATGACCCGCTTGGGTAACACTCTCGAGATCTCTTGTAATCCCATGGAATCTGTTATGCTAAGTTATCTAGAATCTCTTGACACGTCGGTCGAGAGTTTGCAATCTGCTAGAGTGGTCCGGGAATACTCGGATGTGTTTGAGGAGGCGAAGGGCTTACCTCCGAAGCGGGAGATAGACCTCCGAATATATCTGGAAGATGATGCTAAACCAGTATCTTTGTTAGTGCGCCACATGGCTCCTCGTGAGAGGAGGGAACTCCATAAGCAAGTAGGGGAGTTGCTTGAGAAGGGGTTCATAAGACGAAGTATATCGGAGTAGGGTGCTCCAGTAGTTTTTGCTACGAAGGCGGATGGGTCCCTCAGACTTTGTGTAGACTATAGAGAACTCAATAAGCTTACAAAGAAGAATAGACACCCATTGCCGAGGATTGATGATCTCTTTGATCAGTTAGTTGGCACCTCAGTATTTTCGCAGTTGGACTTAGCCACGGGGTTTCGTCAGTTGAGAGTGGCTGAGGATAGTATAGAGAAGACTGCCTTTAGGACTCCGGATGGTTTTTATGAGTGGCTGGTGATGCCATTTGGTTTGACGAACGCCCCCGCATGCTTTGTTGATTTGATGAGAAGGGTGTTCAGGGAGTACCTAAATAAGTTTGTGATGGTCTTTGTAAATGACATCTTGGTCTTTTCTAGGAGCGAAATAAGTTTTCGTGTGTGCTTAATAGGTTGAGCAAAGCCAGTTATGGGAAAAACGGTGGTTTTGGAGCGAGACTGGCGAGGACATCCAAAGTTGGTCAAAGGCTTAATTGTTTAGCCATTTTTACTAGTATCATCTCACATAGGTCGTCTGAACTCGAAGGAGATATCCCTTGGGTGTTTGTCTGATATTGGTTTAGGCCTTTGGGGCTTGCACTTGGGGGATGTCAAGTTCGACTAGGATGGTCTGCGTGAGAGATGGACAGTTGTGATGATTTTGCATGGGAGAATATCCTGATTTTCTCTAGAAGTGGAGAAAAGCATGCCCTACATCTTAGGGAAGTGTTGGAGACTCTTTGAGCGCATTGTCTTAAGACAACAAAGGTGGATGGAATTCTTAGCATCCTATGAGTTTGAGATAGCGTATACCCATGGCAAGGGTAACGTGGTAGCGGACGCCTTAAGTAGAAAAAGGTTGTCCTTGAGTTCATTGTTCGTTGAACGACGGAGCTTAGAGTTTATTTCTATGTTTGATTTTAGACCTTCCGTTGACTTTGTACCCGGTTTGCTAGCCTCCTTGGAGGTTAGGCCTACTCTTTTGGGACGGATTGGCGAGGCACAGCGAGACGACCCACAGTTGGTTGAGTTAGTAGAGAAGCTCATAAGGGGGGAGTCGTCCAGCCATTTGAGTAGGTACACCCTAGATGGTAAGGGGTGGTTGCGTAGAGACGGTAGACTTTGTGTACCGCAAGACGAGGGTTTGAGGAAGGCTATACTTGATGATGCACATCGGTCGAAGATGACCATTCATCCCGGTGGGGACAAGATGTACCAAGACATGAAGCGAGTTTTCTTTTGGGCTGGTATGAAGAAAGATGTGGCCGAGTATGTCGCTAGATGCTTGGTGTGCTAGCAAGTGAAAGCGGAGCAGAAGAAACCCGGTGGGTTGCTTCACCCATTGGAGGTTCCGCTATGGAAGTGGGATAGTGTCTCAATGGATTTCGTCAATGGATTACCAAGATCGAGGAAGGGTAATACGGGAATTTGGGTTGGGGTAGACAAACTTACTAAGAGTGCCCATTTTATACCCGTGAAGAGTAAGAGGACTGCTCAATGGCTAGCTTCAATCTACATTCGAGAGATTGTTAGATTGCATGGTGTACCTTCCAGTATAGTGAGCGATCGAGATCCTATCTTCACTAGAGAGTTTTGGAAGAGTTTGCAAGAGGCGGTAGGGACTCAGTTGTGTTTGAGTACCGCATATCATCCTCAGACGGACGGCCAGACCGAGAGGGTGAATCGTATTTTAGAAGACCTTTTGAGGCTATGTATCTTGGATTTTGGAGGTACATGAGAAGAGCATCTTCCATTGGTGGAGTTCGCATATAATAACAGCTTTCAGTCTAGTATTGACATGGCTCCTTTCGAAGCTCTTTATGGAAGGCCTTGTCGATCACCTACATGTTGGTGGGAATCTACGGATAAGATCTTACATGGGCCCGATATGGTTAGAGAGACTTCGGAAAAGATTGGTTTGATCCGAAGAAGGATGAAAGCGGCGTAAGACAGACAGAAATCTTATGCGGACAAGAGGAGAACAGAGCTTGCGTTTGATGTTGGGGACATGGTCTTTGTCAAAGTATCTCCGTTACGGAATGTGGTTCGCTTTGGATTTGTTGGGAAGTTAGCACCAAGGTTTGTTGGACCGTTTCCTATTAAGGAAAGGATTGGACAGATGGCCTATAGAGTGGAGTTGCCCGACAGACTTAGTGGTGTACATGATGTATTCCATGTGTCACATTTGAGGAAGTGCCTACATGAGACCACAGAGGTGGTAGAGCCGAGCTTGCTTAGAGAAGTAAAGATAGAGCGTGATGCGACTATTCGACGAGCTCCTACTCGCATCCTTGGGTCAGAGACTAGGAAGTTGGGGAATCGAGAGGTTCAACTAGTCAAAGTGCAACGGGGAGAAGATGAGAGCAACGCTACTTTAGAGACGGAAGAGAAGATGCGTTCATTATACCCATTCCTTTTTAGGATATGCCTTTTTATTTCTCCTTTATCGTTTGACTAGTACTTATCTTTCTTTAGTATGTCCTCTCGTTAGTACTTTTGACCTTTAGATAGGGTAAACCTATGGTTGAAACATGTGTTTGAGGCATGTTATGATTGATGGATGCATGTGGATGCAAGTGTTTGCTAGTGGTTGCTCGTAGATGCATGTACATACACTCTAGACACTAGATCGGCTCAATCACTTCATATTGCATATTGCATATAATTGGGTGTGTAGGTAGCTATATTTATGGATGTATAATGGTTGTGTTATCATATGGATGATGCATTTTGGTGAATGATTGTGCACTCATGTAGATATAGTATGTGTCGATAGGGTTCTCTCGCATACATATTGGATGCATGACACTATCATGGTTTGCATATGTTCATACATTAGATAAGGAACATATACACACACTTTTTGCATATGCTCATACATAATTAGAAATTGTTTTAAGGACAATGGATGCCCGTGTTTGATGGATTGAGTAAATGGTTGTTTGGATGGTAGGATATGCATTCTCCTTAGCTTAGAGATTTCGGGGACGAAATCCTTTAAGGAGGGGAGAATGCAACACCCCGAATTTTAGTTAATACTAATATTCACTAATTACAGAATAAATAATCTCAGATGTGAGAATTGGGGGAAACGGGCTGCGTCATGGCGTTCGTCTAGGAAAAATACGCGAAATAGAGTCCGAATTTTCGAGAATCGGAGTCCGTATGGCCCAGTTATGGCCTAATGAAGTTTTCAGAAAATTCAAAGTTCAAAACAGATTTGAATTTCAAGTTCAAATTTCGAATTTTCGGGTCTGGAAGGCTAGGGGGGAAATTTCCCGCCAGCCAAGCAAGTCGACAGGCCTGTCGACTTGGCAGTCGACTTGGTAGGACCCAAGTCGACAGCCCTGTCGACTTGGCTGTCGACACATGCCAGCCGGGCAGTTTTGCCTGATGCACCATTTTAGGGTTTGGGCTGTGTTTTGGGCCTGGTTTCTGGAAGCTTCCGAGATCTGATGGTCCTAATCTAATTTAGGGTTAATCTAATGGCCTAAAACACTTGCCTAATCTATAAATAAGACCCTAAGCTAGCCCTAAATGATCATAATCCTATCCTCTAACTAAACTATGCCAAAATTTTCTATGATCATGGCCTCCACTCAAAACCCTAGCCTCCATCCTCTTTAAAAACTATTTTTATGAAGGCTTTCATGTTCATACAAGCATTTTTAAGTTGTATGAGTGATCATTAGCTTGCATTCATCATCAAGTTGCAAGCTTTATTTTCAAGGCTAGAGTTTTTGGGTGATTTTTGGCAAGGGTTTGCTTATTGGAGTTTAGTGGTGAGTGTCTATAGCCTTAATAATCAATTGTTAAATTGATTATGATAGGATATGATAAGATATGGCTATGTTTGTGGATCAATGTGTTTATGCAAGTTTAGTATAGTGTATGTTGTGTGTTTTGCAAGTTTTATGCTATATGTTATGCAAGTTTAATGCTATGTTTTATGATGCTCATTATGCAAAACACTATGTTGAACGTTGATTCATATGTAACATGTTATGCAAGCTATATGTGAGATTATATGCAAGTTCATATGTAACATGTAATGCAAGTTATGTGCATGATTATATGCAAGGTCATATGTAACATGTTATGCAAGTTATGTGTTTGGTTATATGCAAGTTATGTGCATGATTATATGCAAGTTCATATGTAACATGTTATGCAAGTTATGTGTTTGGTTATATGCAAGTTATGTGCATGATTATATGCAAGTTCATATGTAACATATTATGTAAGTTATGTGTTTGGTTATATGCAAGTTAACATGTGACATGCTATGCAAGTTCACACCTTTGTATGACATAAGAATCATATGCAAGTTACCCCCTTTGTGACATATGTGCTTCATGCAAGTTTGGGTTAAATGTTAGTTGGGTTTAATGTATGCTCATATATGCAAGTTGACACCTTTTAAACCCATGATAAAGTTATATGCTATGTTGGTTAAACCCATGACATTTGTGATGAATCTTCCCTTTATTGTGTCATGTTATGAGAACGAATTACGTGGGGAACGATGGGGCTAATATGCATGTTAATAAAATGGTTTGAAATGGGTATGCTTAAGCATAACATAAAGTGAATGGACATAATTGGGAATTTACCTATTAAGTTAGGTCTACCCATATTATGGAATTGGGAATTTACCTATTAAGTTAGGTCTACCCATATTATGGAATTGGGAATTTACCTATTGAGTTAGGTCTACCCATGTTCTTGAAATTTGTAATTAATTAGGGATAATTAATACAAATTATGAGGGTGATTAATTAGGTGTAATTAATCGACTAAGACACGAGGTTGGACCCTTTTTGTAGCATAAGACTGCCTGGAACCGACCGGCAAATCCAGCGGCTACAAATGATTGGCCCAATGTGAGAGGTCTTAGTCATAAACTAAATACGTGACAAGTGTAAAGACACGAGGTTAGACTCTGTTATGGTGTAAGGCTGCCCGGAACCAACCGGCATATCCAGCTGCCATAAAAGACAGTCTAATGTGAGGGGTCTTTACAAAGGTTACGATCTTAATTAATTAAGAAACACTTAACCAAATTAGCATGTAGTGGGGCATGAGGGGTTAAGTGGGTGCCTTGGGTGGCATGTAGTAACTAGTGGGGGTGCCTTGGGTGGCATGAGGAAACTAGTGGGTTGCCTTGGGTGGCAATAGAAAATACGATTAGAATACTTAACCAAAGTGGAACATGTAATTAAACATGATTAAAGGGTTAAGTAAGTGCCTTGGGTGGCATGTGGGAATCAAGTAAGTGCCTTGGGTGGCATGTGGAAATCTAGTGGGTGCCTTGAGTGGCAATTAAAATATGATTAAAAGACTTAACCAAAATTTATAACATGTAAGTGGACATGGTTAAAGGGTTAAGTGGGATTCACTAGAAATGACAAGCTTAGGTGGGTAGCTTGTGGGGGGGGCCCATTTCAACCAATATCCCAAATGTATCTTTGTGGGCTCGACCCAAGTCGAGGACGGGACACGCATATTGGGCTTGACTGTAAGAGGCCAAAACGGGTTAGCGGTGGCAACGCAAGTCCAACGGGTTTCATATGCGTGTGTGGACCCGGGCTGGTAAGTAAGACGTTGTTGCACCGTGTAGGTATAAGCTGTGCACCGTTGATATTATCAGGTTGCCACTTTGGGGAATGATACACCCCACTGTGGGGCCAGCACGGGTATCTACGTTAGGGAGCCGATCGCTTGGGGAGTAGTGGGTACACCTAGTGGAGATAGGGGCAGACAGCACCTATGTAGTCAGCTAGGGGTACACGAAACTACTATTAAAAATTACTAAGTACACTTAGTGGGATCAACCTTTAAGTAGGAATTACCCTTGGGTGGGTAGAACTGGTGTGGTGCAGTGTAAGAATTACCCTTGGGTGGGTAGAACTGGTGTGGTGCAGTGTAAGAATTACCCTTGGGTGGGTAGATCTGGTGTGGTGCAGTGTAAGAATTACCCTTCGGTGGGTAGATCTGGGGTGGTGCAGTGTAGGAGTTACCCTTGGGTGGGTAGATCTGGGGTGGTGCAGTGTAGTAATTATCCTTGGGTGGGTAAATGCGTCTTTTCGGTTATCTTAGTACATCCTGTGTTTAGTTGGCTACTTAGTGTAGTCATTATCCCCAGAGGTACCGTACCTTGTTTATATCATACCCTAATTACTTTAATGATTGTATTGTTAAAGTTATAGGACTCGCTCAGACTTATGTCTGACCCCGTTGTTTTTATCTTTTTCCCAACCCTCAGGTTATCAGAGTGGGCCTAGCACTAGTGGGCTTTGATCAGACTGCTTTATCTATCTTTTGGAGCTTGGACCGTGGTTGTAAAGCTCAGTTTATCTTTTCTATTATGGCTATTAAGTTATGTAGTGGGATTATGTACTTTTGTTTTATCAGGATGGATATTATGTACTTGACTCTTGTTTATGGTTTTGGTGTAACCAAACATGTTTTACTTTCCGCTGCAATGAAATGATGTTTTAAATTCTCAAGTATTACTTATATCTGTCTTGTTGTAATTTTTCTGTTCTATATTCACTTAAAATACTCCACCGTTGTTATGGCATTCCCTTAGTGAGTGACCGTAGCGGGTGTGGGGTGTTACAGATTTGATCGTCGGTTCAGTTAGATCTGTTCTGGATCAAATTACAGTTTTAATTTTGTTTTGTTTAATTTTCAAAATCAACCTCCAAAGTTTTGTCTAACTCGCCCAAGAGATTAAATAAATAATTTGATTTAATTCACCTCCCTGTGTTCGACCTGTATGCTACACACCTGTATGCTTGCAGAATTTAATTTAAATGTCGCGCTTTTCTAATTAATAGATTAGCGTCGATCAAACATCAAGCATTTTAGATCGGACCGAACACTGGTGTGTCCAAGCTCTGTCCTATAAGAGAATTGGACGGACACGGACCAGACATACTATAACTATGGACCGAGCCGGACAACGGACTGTCCTATCCGATATACAGCCCTACAGAAGCGTAGTTAGACTATGATAGAACAATTGCAAGTAAATGAACTATTTGCATAGTATGTTAATTAAAATAGGGAGAAAATATAATAATACCTCTCACAGGAATATAAATCTAAGACGATTGTTTAGGTTGGGATTGGGATCGACCATCGACCACTAGTGATGCTTACTAGGGTTGATTTTGTGGAGTTAATGCTTTCCAGATGTAGATGACGACAATTTAGCATATTTCACTTGCACAACCAATTCTCGTCACCAAAATTGCCCTTTGAAACCTAAATCGAAATTGCGAGTTCAAACTAAACCCAAAAAAAAGTCGCAAATTCAAAATCACGATTTTCAATTTTACAAATCGATAAATTAGTGAAAAATATATAAGTCAGCAGTTCCTTTCATGGTCGTTCAAATTGGAGAGCTCCGGGATTAGCTGCTGATGACGAGAGGTTCAATGTCAAATTAGGGATTTAAAATCTTGGCTCTCTTATGGACTCTGGAGGCGATAAAGAGGAATAGGAAGAAAAGGGATGTTTTATGAAGGGAAGGGAAAAATCACGAATTTTTATTTCTCGCGCAAAATAATTCCAGCTCCCGCCTTTCGTATAGGGTTGGTATGTGGAATTTATTTTTCGAATAACATTGGAATAGCCCTGGGGAATTTGAAAAGAATTGAAACAAACGCTATCTAACCCTGGTTTTGTTGTAGTGGTTGTATGGATATTTTCATGATGATATGGAAAAGTTTTAAGATTTTGCTCAATTCCGCTTCACTATTATCACCTGTTGCATATGTCCTATTATATTTTACCCTTGCGTTGTAAGTTATACGACAGGTTCCTCTTATGTTATCCCACCCTGGCGATCGTCCATAGCTGCATAGCACGTCTTTCTATGCATTACTCTGATCTTGATACTCATGAGCCTTGATTCTCCTTTGAAATCTTGAATTTCTTAACTGTACAGTCTTCAATATTTATTCCCTGCATATAAATCTCGTACACACACACACACACATATATATTCCGAATAAAAGTGTTAGTATATATTTCATAATCAATAATGATAACGACTGAAACGAGGTTGTTGTCATCAAAACATCATTAACATTCCATTCTCCAACAGAATATGGTTAAAATAAAAAATAGCAATGACATGACCTATATGCTTTTTAGCACTTTTAATACACTTTATTGCGGATTTAATAGAAGGTTGAAAACTACCTCCTTTTTTTACATATATGGATCGATCCTTGCAGCAATACAGGTTTCGTAGGAATTGGACTTCATTTTTTTGTTCTTTGTCATCGAGCCATGCTGAGCTACTTTCGAAGTGTCCATCGAATATCTTGAACGAGAGATATCGTATTGCAACCAAACTTAGAGGAGGTGTCAATATAAAGACATGGAGCATCATGGTTGGTCCCATAATGGGTCGTTCTTTATGTTTATGGATCGACACTGATATATATTCTACGAATTGGTATCAATCCATATACAACATATTTTATGCAAAGTTTTTGTGAATCTCTTCCTTGTTTTCCTTTGAGCCTTTTGGTTGATTTTAAAACAATTCTGACTTTGTCTTGACTTCAGACTTCTATGGATCTTTATGTCGAGTTAGAATCCGGCTCAATAATTTTTATTAGGGATAACTTTTGGGCTCGCATATCTGCTCAAACAAGGCTGGTAGCTAGATAAGGCAGACTACTTCCTGTTCCCATCATCCTTTTTCCTATTTACGTACGCCTCATTCCACTTCACACCATAAAATATGAACCTTCTCCATTTTCTACACCACAATCCAATTCTCTTTTTCAGTTAACTTTTCACGTTTTTGTATTTATTTTTCTTTCAATGTACAACATATATTTTTTCACTAATTTTTTATTATATTATATCATATCACAGGGATTTTCAGCTTGAGCTTAGGTAGTGTTTGCACTAATCTTTTACTATGTTCTCGTGTGTGATGTGTCTAGCGCATCACAAGCGAGAATGGAGCAATTGGCCCGCTTAGATGAATGAATCTTTTCGGCCTATTTGTGATCAATTAAGGTATTGATTACTAAATTTATATTTATTGAAAGTTCTAGAATTAATAACTTTTGCGAATGAGGTCCATTTATGACTTTTTTCCTTTGCAATCGTATTGGTGCACTTCATGTTATGGAGTCGGTTTGAACTAAATCCAAAAACAATTAATTAATTTTTAATTTATTTATTTTTGTAAATTATTGCTACATACTATATATTAAAAAAGAAACAATTAATTAACTAAGTATAAATCAATTAACTTAAAAATTACAATTTAATTACTTACTCATGTACCCCGTTTTTAATGCCAAATGTATCCCTTATCCACTCAACTTCTCCCGTTTTAGACTAGCACCACCATCCCAGTGGTTAATAGCTTCAACTTTGGTGCGAGATATCACGAATTCGAAAGTTACGTAGTGTAATTCAAAGGTTTCTTAACATGCAGTTTCAATTAAGACTTGTAGTACGACACGTATTACTATTTAAGTACCTAATTTCAAAAAATAAATTTCTCGGTTTTAATGCCCCATTTTGTTTTAGTGAAAATCTTTCATGCTCTTTGCATAGAACATCTTCAATCTCTAATAGTGTTATTAATGAAACATCTACTTGATAAAGATAGTTAGACAACGCTCAGTTAATGCAACTGCACGTCACATTAAGTAGTTTTATTTTATCCAGTACAAACTTATTTATTTATTTATATTAAAATTACATTCGGCTTGAAGGCCTTGTATTGGGTTTGCGGAGCCCTAGTCCATAGGTATTCTCCCAAAAATAACTTTTTGCCGCTTAAATGAGTGCCCCAATTTTTTCGCGGGATCCTAAATCACCCTGAAAACCCTTCCACTTCCCAATTGTGCAAACGAAGAAAGAGGACAGAGCGTATAGTAAAGAAAAAATGGAGGGAGTCTTAACAAATTCTGAAAGATACATTGCTAGAATTAACAGACTATTTAGAAGTCATAATTCATGCTCCTTCAAATCAATCTAGGTCGGATAGATCCAGCGAGGAGAGCGCAATTCGATGGAGTGAACAAGAAAATGGGGCTTTTGCTGTACTAGAAATAAGAGGCGAATTAGAGAGAGATTTCATTGTTAGGAAGAGAAATAAGGCGCTTTGGTGAGTAGCTGCATCTAGAATGAGGGGGAGAGGATATTTTCGAACTGCAGATCTGTTTAATTTATACAAGGTATGATTTATGAGTTCGTTTGTGTTATTTGGGTCTTATCATGCTTACTGTCTAGCACGTTTTCTTTTTATTAACTCCTGCTCAAACTGAAATTTAACTAGTACTAAACTTAACTTATTGACACATGTTTTATAATCAGAATTTGCATATGCGGTTTGGCAACACCTCATTTTACAAATTCCGAAAATTATGTGTAGTTTTGAGTTATAATTTTGAACTAGTTTTATATGAGTAATAAAAAATTAGAGTGTGTGGACATGCAAGCAGTATTTTTGATAGTGATTCTTTTCCCAGTAATTTGATGCTTTCAAGTCAAAATTTTAAGTTTTAAATTGCTGCAGTAAAATATAAGATGTTTTTTGTACTTATTAAACAGTGACCAAAATTTTTCTTTTAACTATTTGCGAACCAATGTTTCTTTAGTACCTTTACCGTATAGTTGAAAAATATCTGCAATGTGAACACGAGCTATTTCATGTGTTGTTAATAACCTGTTTCTTCAAATAACAGAAAGAGGCTGTGATTTAGTCTCCCACTTTTCCATCACTCATTTCCCACTAACTCGCCTTCTCTCTCCTTCCACTAACTCTCCCACTTTCCACTTTTTTTCTTTAATATATATATATATAATTTGTACAAATTAATAATCGTTTCTGCTGAGAGCTAAGTTCATTATATGACTAACTGCAATATATCTAACGGAAGTAATAAATATCTTAAGAGCATCTCCAATCCTTAAGCAATGTAATGTCTTCTGAAGATTACGTGGAGACAAGAGCTTTACAATGTCAAGCTTATGTGTCAACAAACATTATATATATATAAAATCCGAGTCCAATGCAAAAGTGGTAGAAAAGTTAAACTAATCTATGTGGCATAACTGAACATAGTTATTAGATGGAAAAAATGGCAGTAAACCCAAAAAAAAGCGCAGGCAAAATCATGCGGTAGTGGCCAGTAAAATAGGTGACAAACTTCTTTGGCATATTTCTTCAATCTACGCCTCACTGTCATTTTTTCTGGATCCGAAGGTATGGTTTCTATACTCATTTGCATTTGCATAGCATTGTAATTCACGTATTCGTGCATTTACTTCATTACTTGGAACCTTCTGTTCGCGAATTCCTGCATTTACTTGGAACCTTCATCTACTTCATACTGCCTGCAGGTATATGCACTTTTTTTTCTGAATGGAATCAAAAGAGATTTTCATGGCAGATCTGTGAAGAACGATTTTCATGGCAGATCTGGGAAGAACGATGGAGTAGTGGAAAAGAGGAAGAAGATGAGCAGTTGGGATTTGTGACGTGTACGGCTTGAAAATGTGGAATATAATGTCCGAAACTGGACATTCTATTTCACAATTTGCATTTTTTTTGGGTCCACGTCACAGTCCACAGCCAAATTAAAACTGGATTGGAGAACCAAAAAACACACACGTTGTGAACTGCTGATGTGTAATTCATTTTACACTACATATACAACAGCATTGGAGATGCTCTAAGTTGACATGGTTTTTTCACTTCCTCTTACCCTACGCTCTTCTACAGGAAACTGAGACATCTGATCCAGAAAACAACAATCAGTTTCGTTCAATGACATGTACACAATTTTCAAAGAACAACCATGTTTGATGCAACGGCTTCTTGAATCTGAAACAAGTACTCCCACCAGGGAACAAAAATGACTTTATGGAAATGTATTCTCTGACGAAGTTTCTGAAGATCTTAAAGAAATAACTTATAATCTTGCTAAGAAAAAAGAGTTAAAAGCTGATACTATAGCACGGAAGAACTACTTAAACAGCTCTTCAAAATGCAGCAAGAGATTGATTCCGGGTGGGTTGATAAGAAAAGAGATCAAGAGTGAAGAATCTTTGACAATGAGTGGAAGCATTCTGTGAAGGAATTGAAAGTGAAAGACTGATGATGGAGAAAACATGGCATGAGAGAGAGAGATGAATTTAAGGGAAAGGAGCCGTGCTTTGAAGAAGGATGTTCTTTTGAATTTCTTTATCAATAAGCTCTTGCATGACAACATATGATGAAGAAGTTCAAAACTTCAATGGTATGTTAACCTTTTTTATAAGCAGTAATTGTCTTTTGAATATTATGATTTTTTGTGCGTTTGGCTATTATATGTTGTCTAAAGATATCAAGTCCGATATTTTCGTATCTGCTAGATATCTTTATTAATAGTTGACTTTAAAGTACAAACTTTTGGTACAACCGTGAAGTAAAAAAATATGCAGTAACGTATCTTTATCTTTATATATCACATAAAAATTTGATTTAACAATTAGACATTTTTACAAATGAAAATGATATTTCTACAAATATTAGTAAATCTTAATATCACTTAAAAGCAGATCTAACAAATAAACCATGTACAACATCGTTCTTTATTAATTAACAGCACAAATAAAATCGAAGCTAATAATAAAAATTAGATATTGCAACTTAAAAATAAAAATTCGAACTAAATACACATTATCTCAACGTAAAAATATAACCAAATATTCATACAACACATGTTTTCTTGAAAGTGATAAACATTTACAGTTTCTAAAAATATAATTCAAGCGCGTAACATGTGTCTTGAGCATGCACAGAGTGTGTACCGTAACTTTTTGAATACATATACCTAGTAAAATAATTACAGCTAAAAATTATCATATGTCATAGAACATTAAATGCATGCCATTGTAAATTGATTCCATATTAGTTGACCATGGCTGCAAAGGAGAGCCATGTAAAGTGCTCAATAAATATATTCCTCAACAGAGAACATGTATATGACCCCCCCTCCCCCCCCCCCCCCCCCCAAAAAAAAAACACTGTACTTAATAAAATCGAATCATTCCCGACAAACCCAATTTAACTTTATTTATCAATTATTGCACTGACCCAATAACATTCATTTTTCACAATAAACGTGTTTGATTTTGCAACATATTTAAATTTGTATGCTTATTTCTTTAGGTTTCAATTAAGCTTCTTCATTGCAATTTTCTCCTGCATTTCGGTTGGGCTTTGAATTATTGATTTTTTTCTGACTTTCTTCTCTAATCCAGATCTTATGTAGGGTAGTTCTTCTATGCATGTGTGAATTTTGTAATTTTTTTAGCCATTTTGCTCGGTTTATCAATATCTATACGTAAGGCCATTTGGATGCATGTTAGGTATGTGTAATGTTGATGCGTCTTAGAGTACTTTTGAGTTTTTTTTTTCTTTTTTCGAATTTACTCTTTAAATTTTCCATACATAGAAGAAGCAATTAACCACTCAATTATAGCGGAGTTTTGAAAAACTTGCTATTTAGTTACGCAACTTGTTTGTCTTTTCAGCTCTTTAAACAACTTTTAATGCACGCTTCATCGTTTAGTCTACCATTTTATTTTTCAAGTTTTTATGCACACTTCACAACATCTCTGTTTTGCAACATCCTAAAAGCACATCGATATAAACCACAAGTCTCTTTTTGAATAATGTTTTAAGTGGATGAGAAAATGGTGGCTCTAATTGCTCTCTGATTTCCACAATCCATTCCCTTCTGTCTCTTCTTCCACCAACTCTTTCTCCTTCCATCCACATTCATATTTAAATATAAATTTGTGGCTCTAATTGAGGGGTTGAGATGTGTGTGTGTGTATACATGTGTATATATACACACTCATATCATAGTGAAATTTCCATGTTCTTACAACATAGTTGTGGTAGTTAATCTTTCCTTAGCATATGAGGTATAGCATAATGAAGTGTTTGGTTGAAATATTGAAGATATAATGAAGTGGCGATTATTTATTTTGTCAACTTAGCTGTTTTCATATAGATAAAAATATACACTTTTATTATGTATTTTTGATATAGCATGGATTTTGTTTTCATTCTTTATGTTCTTGTACTGCCTAAATTTGTGAAATAGCGAAAAGTTAATAGAGAATTTTAGAATTTATCATGGAACTGAATAAAAATGTTGGAATTGTGATTTCTCAATTATATTGAATATTTGCTAAATCATTGTTACTACTAATATAACGTGGTAACATATATAAAAATAAACTAACATCAAGATTAGTATTGTGCAGGTTGTGAACCCCGCTATACATGAATCAAAATCAATATTTGTAGTTATACATATTATCCACAGTCGCATGCAAAGCACGTGTTAAAAAACTAGTGTGCGTATACACACACACGAAAAAACATGTGTGTGAATGCATTCACAGGAAAGTTGGATGGAGTGAGTTGGGGACATGATGCGATATAAGCTCAACATAATATATCCCCGCTGTTAATCTCTCTGTATTTGGAACCTGTGGAGGTCCGAGGTTTGTTTTGTTTTGTTTTCCGTCATCTTTTTATTTGTGTTTTAATGATTGTTGCATGCATGCATGCGCGGTGTGTATATTTCGTTATAGGTGTGGATATGTTGATATGAAATTTATTCTTAATCTCAAACACCTAAATTTCAAATGGTTGAACGGAAGGACTAAGAATAAATCAAATGGTAAATAATAGTTCAAATATAATATCTTGTGTAAATTTTGTGTCACAAGACCCTTTTCAAACGTAACTAGATCATCATATCAGTTACTGAGTGACCTAGTGATAGGAAACTTAATAGGTTTAATACAATATTTTGCTTGGTGTACTATTACAAAGAGCAAAGAGCAACTATGGTTGTACCATTAGCTGCTTAACTGTTCATATTTTCGTCAACTACTACTGTAACAATTACACTTAAAGATTTTGATCATAATGGTACGTAAACTATATCAGCTGTACATGGGTTTAATACACTATTTCACCCCCCCCCCCCCCTCCTTCAAGTGTGTACTAGTATCGTAGGCTCGAAAAATAATGCACCACACGTGTTATAATATGTGCATGCATGATTTGTCTATAAAAAAGCAAATTAATTTGTGAAAAAATATCTACGATAGAAATCAGTTAACAATAATAATGTATATAATTGATAAAACATGCAAAAAAGATTTAAAGCTTAAAAATAGGATGGTTAACCATCATAAATAGTTACAATAAGTGTTAATGAATTTGTTAACAGTCAACAACAAATATGTAAGTGGTTACAGCTGAAGGTTATAATGCTGATAACCACCATCATGACACTCTTATTTTTACATCTGGCTACTTCTTATTTTTTTTTAACCCTGTTACTTTACTTTTTGACAGATTTTGTATTGATTATTATACATCTACGCAAACTACATCAAGGTCATGAGATAATTTGTTGAGTTCTAGTAAAGCAGAACTACTACGAAAATATGATGTTGAAAAATAAAGCTCAGTGCGGTCAACTTAATTAATAATTATGACTAATGGTTATTAGTGTTATATACTTGTTTTTAGAAATTGATCCTTATCTCGATAAGATAATCATTTATTTAAAAGTTGTTTTTTAATGAAGTTCAAAATGGTACTTAATATTAGGTGATTAGTACATATGTATGCCATTGTGAAATCAAAGTACAAATGTTTATCAAATTAAAAAAGGCAAATTATAGTCTTTGAGATTTTTTTTTTTGGATAAGCATGAATTAGCAAGTGATTATCGATACAAAAAGAGCAAAGATGAATTTAATATCTAGCACCAGTGGTCTAGTGGTAGAATAGTACCCTGCCACGGTACAGACCCGGGTTCGATTCCCGGCTGGTGCACCTTTTTTGCACCAAGTACTGGGCTAGATGTCCAGAATTCTAAATTTTTGTTGATTTGGCCTATTCGATACATAATTGAAACCATCATAAATTTTGATCCCTTTTGCTTGGTCTAAAAGTACACACTTATAAAGCCGTTGTACATAAAATTTGAAAGTAGATTCAATGATAACAAGAGCATAAATGTAACATCTTAGTATACATAATTGAATAAATTTTGGTTAATTTGGCCTATTTGGTACATAATTGAATAAATTTTAGCTTCTTGTCCTTATGAATAATTTTTTTGTTAATTTTGTCCTTAACAATATTTTCCTGTAATAATGTAATATTGAAACCATCAGAAAATGCTGACCCTTTTTGCTTGGTCTAAAAGCACACTTATAAACCCGTTGGACATAAGATTCGAAAGTAGATTCAATGATAACAAAGAGCATAAATGTAACATCTTAGTATACAATTTGCATCTTCCGGTCCATCTCTTTCAATCATGTATAAATAAAAATGCAACTAAAAATTTAACATAAATTCTGTAATCGAGTTACCTGGGGATTGAAAATATCATCATTTTGACACAGGCTTTGCTTAATTCACTCTTACATCTCACTTCAAACTCCGCTATTTTTTTTGGTGACAACTTTTGTATTTTCTTGTTTTATATTTAAGCAAATGACATCAGCACCGTGAGAAAATTTTAATTGACTGTAATTTACAGTGTTGAGATGAAGTAAGGCATAACAACAGCAAAAAAACATAAAATTGTTGCAAAACAAATCGGTGCTCCAACGTTAAAATATACGAAGCTATGTCGAATTTATAATACGATAACTTGTTAATTTGGCCTTTTTTTTCCACCATAGTTTTAAAAGGTAGTCCTGGATCAATTTTGTTAGTGCGAATGCAATCTATTGGAGAAATTAAATTCTCGAACTTTATTGTATCTTTGAGGTGAACTTGCTATAACTCAGATCGTCCACTTGTTTAATTAAACGATGGTGATTGAAGCTATCATCTTAAAAAAGTGTTGTAATCAACCCGCTTAGTAGCAAACTTCACTATAAACATCTTCGAATCAACCATTGTTTCATCGTGCTACAAAAACTATTATCCAACATGGAATGAGTACTAGTTCGCTCCTCTGCAATTGAAGACTATTGCTGCAGCAATGTCACAACTCATATTAATGGGAATTAAATTCATTCGATTGATAGGAAAAATAAAAGGATTTTCGAACATATGGCATGGGTCGATGTTCATGAAACCATTTACAGTGGAAGTGCTACTGGGGACTGGATTTATGCACATGCGTGGTCTGCGATGATGAAGTCTTGTTTGCCTAGTTCTGTCAACCTTTTCAGTATTTAGCACGAAGGCGGCAACACTGACATTGGTTTATGGAATTCGTTGGGTTTGCAATTTTACAAAAAGAAGCATATGTAAGTTAGATGGCGTAAATGCTAAGCAAAAAAGATCGTGTTTGCAGTAAGCACTAGGGTCACGTGGGTGTAGTGGTGCATGGAAGCTTATTGTGGGAAATGATACACCAGCTGGTGCACATGAGAGGCAAGACATTGAAGAAAAAAACTGAAGGAAAAAAAGTCAAAAAGCAAAGAAGGGAATAAAATCATACTGGAAAATTGTTGTTAGAAAAATAAAATATTTGTGAAAAACGGAGTACAGTGGATAAGCTTATAAAACTTTCACATATGAATGTCAACATATGCACGGGAATAACACGATTTACTTGATAATAAGGAGTGGCGCGAGTGGCGTTTCTTATTTTTTCCCAAATTTAAGAAAATGATGAAAAAACATCGTACCTCATATTACCAAAATCGATCACCAAAGTATTAACGATTAGAAACATACAATTGAGTTTTGAATCTCTTTTTCTGCCCGAGATCTAGTCGATGAGGTCCTTTTCACGTTTGGACAGAATGTTTCCATTTATAACATATATTTTTCTACAATTTTTTTATTATACTCTATCATTTTCAATTTTTAGCATGTCGCACGGATTTTTTGCTTGTGCTTAGGCAGGGTTGCAGGGTTTGTGGTAATCTTTTACTATGTTCTCATTTTGACGCGTCTAACGCATCACGAACGGGAATGGAGCGACTGGCCCGCTCATACGAATGAATATTTCCAGTCTGTTTGTGATCAATTAGGGTATTAATTACTAAATTTTTATTTATTTAAATTTCTATAATTAATAACTGCGAATGAGATCCGTTTGCGGTCATTTTTTTGCTTTGAGATCGTATCAAAGCGCTTCATATTGTGGGGTTGGTTTGAACTGAATCCTAGCAATTTATAATTTATTTATTTTGCAGATTATTACCAAATATTATTTGTTAAAAAACAAAGAATTAATTAACAAACTACAAATCAATTAAATTAAAAATCACAGTTTAAATACTCGCTCAAGTACTTCGTTTGTAATGCAAAATCCATCCCTTGTCCACTCAACTTCCTCCGCTCTAGACTAACACCACCGTCCTAGCGGTTAGACCCTTTGACTTCAGTGCGGGATGTCATGAATTCGAAACTTGCGTAGGGTAATTCAAATGTATATTGACATACAGTTTTAACTAAGACCTGTAGTACTAGCACGTATTACTATTTAAGTACCTAATTTCAATAAATAAATTTCTCGGTTTAAATGCCCCATTTCGTTTTTGCTGAAAACCTTCCCTACTTTCTTTGTAGAACATATTCAATCCTTAATTGCGTTATTTACTGAAACATCTATGTGTCAAAGATAGCTAAACAATGTTAAGTTGCACATCACATAAATAGTTTAACAATGTTAAGTTGCACATCACATAAATAGTTTTATTTTATCTAGGGAAAGTCTATTTGGACACAAGATTTTCCATTTGGCTTGTATTAATTTCTTTTTAAATAATGTTTTGATGGGAGGAACATAACTTGTGGCTCTAACTGCTCTGTGATTTCCACAATTCATTACCTTTTTTCTCCTTCCACTAATTCTCTCTTTCTATCCATCCATATTCTTATTTAAATATAAATTTGTGGCTCTAATTGAGAGGTTGAGATGGGTGTTGCATGTTGGGGTGTTGTATAGCGCTCATGTATGTATGTGTTATACATGTATGTGTATATATACACACACACCCACATACACACACATATCATAGTGAAATTTCCGTGTTCTTATCAGACAGTTGTGGTAGTTCATCTTTCCTTAGCATATGAGATATAGCATAATGAAGTGTTTGGTTGAAATATTGAAGATATAATGAAGTGGTCATGATTTATTTTGTCAACTTAGTTGTTACGATATAGATAGAAATGTACACTTTTAGCATGTATTTTCGATTTAGCATCGATTTTATTTTCATTCTCTATGTAATCGTACTGCCTAAATTTGTCAACTTATTTGTTACCATATAGATAGAGATATACACTTTTAGTATGTATTTTTGATATTGCATCGATTTTATTTTCATTCTCTGTGTTCTCGTACTGCCTAAATTTGTGAAATAGTGAAATGTTAGTAGAGAGTTTTAGATTTTATTATAAAATTGAATAAAAATGTTGGAATTGTGATTACTCAATTATATTGAAATTTGCTAAATAATTGTTACTGTTAATACAACATGCTAATATATATATATATATATATATATATATATATATATATATAAACCGACTAATATCAAGATTAGCATAGTGCAGGCTGCAAACCCATTAAAATGAATCAAAATAAATATTTGTAATTATACGTATTATCCACAATCGTACGCAAAACGTGTTAAAAAAACTAGTGTGTGTATATTTGTAGTTAAAAAAACACGTGTACACACACATATATATATATATATATGTATGTATATTTAGTTATGGGTATGGGTATGTTGATATGAAATTTATACCTAAACGCAAATCTAAACTGTAAACGGTTACAAGGACTAAGAATAAATCAAATGGTAAGTAATAGTTCAAATATATTATTTTGTATAAATTGTGTCTAAAGATCCTCTTCAAACGTAACTAGAAGTCATTGTATCATCAATTACTGAGTGACCTAGTGATAGGAAACTTAATAGCTTTAATACACATTATTGCTTGGTGTAATTTTACAAAGAGCAACTACGGTTGTATGATTAGCTGCTCAACTGTTCATATTGTAAATTGTAATCAACTACTACAGTTACAATAACACTTAAAGATTTTGATCATAATGATACCTAAACCATATCAGCTGTACCTGGTTTTTAATATACTATTTCACAAAAAAAGAAAAGAAAAGGAGAGTGTATTAGAAATGTAGGCTTGAAGAATAATGCACCACACGTGTTATAATATGTGCATGCATGATTTGTTTATAAACAAACAAATTAATTTGCGAAAAAAATCCAGGATAAAAATCATTTATCAATAATGATGTATTTAAGTGATAAAATATGCGTAAAAGATTTAAAGATTAAGAATATGCTGATTAACCATCATAAATAGTTATAATAAGGGTTAATGAATTTATTAGCAGTCAATAACAAATATGAATGCAGTTACAACTGAAGGTTATAATGCATAACCACCATCATGACACACTTATTTCTGCATCCGACTACTTTATTAGAAACTTCCAACCCTGTTACTTTAGTTTTTGACAGATTTTGTATTGATTGTTATATATCTACGCAAACGGCATTAAGATCATGAGATAATTTAGAGTGCTGAGGTCAAGTAAAGCGTAACTACTAGGAAAATATAATGTTGACAAATAAAGCTCACTGTGGTCAGCTTAATTATGACTAATGGCTATTAGTATTATGTACTTGTTTTTAGAATTTGACCCTTAACTCGTTTGGATAATCATTTAGTTGTTGCTTTTACTGAAGTTCAGAATGTCAATGAATATTAAGTGCTTAGTACATACCAATACCAATGTGAAATCAAACTACAAATGTTTATCAAAATTTAAAGAGCAAACTATAGTCTTTGAGATTTATTTTTTTTGGATAAACATAAATTAGTAAGTGATTGAAATTGATACAAAACCTGTGGAGATAAATTTAGCATCAAGCACCAGTGGTCTAGTGGTAGAATAGTACCCTGCCACGGTACAGACCCGGGTTCGATTCCTGGCTGGTGCAGTCTTTTTCCGCACAAGCGCATGCTTGGTGCCTATGTCTAAAATTCTAAATTTTGGTTAATTTGCGCTATTTAAAGCATTATTGAAATTTTCACCTTTTTAACTGGTAAGGTCAAGCTACAGAGAGCAGCAAAGGTATATCTCGACCCTTAGATTTTTTTTTTTAAATTATCGTGGTTATTGACTAGCTGATGTCTGTGTTAGATCTCTACCTAGATTTAATGTGTTATGTCTTCATTTTTTGTTGGTTAAAAGCAAACTTATTATTTAAGCCTTTGGATATAAATATGGAAAAGTATATTCAACGATAAACAAGTGCTTAATATAACTTTATAGTATAAAACTTGATCTTACCAATCCATCCTCTTTAATCATGTATAAACAGTCCGAATGCGGTGTAACTAAGTTTTTTACATATCATCTATAAGCAAGTTATCCACTGATAGAATATATCATCGCTTTGACACAAACTATGCTTAATGTGCTTTTATATCTCACTTCTTTATTTAAAACATCAACCCTACTATTTTAGCTCACGAGTCTTGATAACTGTTGTATTTTCCATTTTATATTTATGCAAACGATACTGACACCTTGAGAAAAATTGAAGTGCCTATAGTTTACAATGTCGAGATCAAGCGAGGCATAACAACAACAAAAATACACAAAGCCACGGCGAAATAAATCGGTGCTTCAACTTTAAAATATGCAAAGCTATGTCGAATTTATAATATATTGAGGTCCGGCGCTTTTTTCAACTTGGTTTTAAAAGGTAGTTCAAGATCGTTTTTGTTAGTGCGAATGCAATTATTCGGAGAAATTAAACTGTGTGGAGCTTTATTGTTTGAGGTGACTTGCTGTAACTCAAAACGTCCACTTGTTTGTTTAGATGAAGGCGATTGAAGATATCATCATAATAAATTGTTGAATTCAACTTGCTTTGTAGCAAACTCAACCATGAACATATATCCTCCCATCGACCATTGTTTCATACTGCTAAAAGCTCTCTGGACTCATTAACTCTGTTGACATTAGTTTATGGAATTTGTTAGGGTGCAATTTTACAAAAAAGATGCACATATAGGTGAGATAGTGCAAATGCCTAGGCAAAAAAGATTGTGCAAATGCCTGCTGGCTAAACGCATATTTACATAATCTGTAAGGTTCTTTATTGAATGGGAAAAGCATATATCTTAAGCTCTTACTTTTTTTGTCCTTTTTTTGGCAACCTATACGATAACAAATTACTATTTTAAGGTGGGCAGCCTAAGTAAGTTTGATTTTCCTATCAACAAAACTAGTTTAAGGTGTCCGTGATCGAAATACTTTCGCTCGAGTCCGTCCGATTTTCATTTAGAACACGAGTTAGAACAATAAAATTTATACGAGAAAAAATCATGTTCGGTCCGGGCTCGTTCGAATTCGTCTGAATTACTTGTAATTCGGTGTATAGTTGAGAGAAAATATAGTAAAATGTACAAAATATGATATAAATAGGCATGTCTGACCGAGTCCGATCGTGTACGTGTCCGAAAAACATGTCCTTGTTCCACTGATTTTATTTAGAACAACGAAATTTATTCGAGAATTTTTTTGGTTCGATCAGTGTTCAGTTCGATTTTTTTAGGATATAAATTGAACAAATCTCATTTACACCCCTAGCTGTAGATGTATTTATTTTATATGCTTTGCCTTGTTGCATCTGTGTGTGACTTGTGACATGTACGTGTGTATGCAGCTTAGATCTTTCAACAAGATCCATTAGACGACTGAACATGGCAACTCATGGATAAAGGACCTTTTTTTCCCAGCTAAATCTATTTGCATCCCACATTTTGCCTTTCACACCCCTTTTTTTAAACCAAAAACATTTCACCTCATTTTTTGCTTTTCACACCCTGGAAGTTACCAAAATTACCCTTCAATTTATATTTTCATAATCAAATAACTGTATGTTAACAATGAAAATAAATTAAAGATAGAAGTAGAAACAACAAAGCAGTAATTCAAATTTACTATTTTTTATTCATTCTGCAATTTAAAATAGTTACATTTCAGTTCAGTTTAAAAATAACCGAAATATACACTAGAAATCATAAAATAAAACAACCTTAAGAAAAATGACATTGAAGTTGAAATTGAGTAAATTTAAAATAAAACACAATTTTCTTGGAAAAAACATTATTTTCTTTATTGGAATCATTTGTCTTTTCAAAATATATTAGTAATAGTATCACTGTATTTTTTTATAATTAAAGTAACAAAATGGAGAAGATAAGGGTACATTTGTCATTTTATTATTTTGGTTTTCAACGGGGTGAGAAAGGAAAAATTTGGGGTGTTAATAGAATTTGTCTTTTCTCCCTCATCAAATCAAAAGGCTCGCTTAGGAAGAATAAAGACTCGGATTTTCTTTCAGCATTACTCCATGCATTCTCCTCAGTCCTTGTTTGTTGGTCCACTCCCCAACCTACAGCCGCGCCCAAGCCTCCACTTCACCGGTTGTGTGCTCCAATTCTTCACCGGTTGTGTGCTCCATGCCTAATGGTTTGGTGTGCATCAAATCATCTAAGCCTAGCTTGATTGTGAAATAGTGGATGATACTATTTTATGTAGTTTTTGATTGTAGATTTTTATATCCATTTTTGTTTGTGATTTTATTTATATTGCATAATCTTATCGTATGTGACTTGTTTCATCTTCCACATACAGTATATTTTATTTGCATCTCACAATATGGAAAAAACTCGGGAAATGTTTGGTTTTAGGATGAGTAGTGCGTTTCATATGTTCAACTGAGGAAATTTTAGTAAAGATTCTTAAGATTATTAAAAAAAATTGGTGTAGGTTGCATTCGCACGTAACGGTAATTTGATATTGTAGCAGGATATATAAGCGGGGCATTTAAACAGAGTTGGAAGTTAATTGAAATATGCGTTTGCATCTTCAAATGAAGTATTTAAGCGAAGTATTTTATATTCCTTCCGACTTTAAAAAAATTTGCGTTTGAAATTAATTCCAATTTGTAATTAGAGTTCCATTTTGAATTCCCTTCGTTCCTTGCCCTTTTAGGATTTCAAACTCCTTATTTTTACATTTTGTGCTATTATGAAAGAGTATTTAATTTTTAATCGAATATTAGGGTTAACTGGTTTGATAGGAAGAACTACGTTTTTGAATATTACAACAATAGGCGTTAGTGTTCCCTTGACAAAACAAAAGAGGAAGATAAATAATGTTTGTTTGTTAGCACCAAAAATAGTGGCATATGCACATTGAGTGGTGTGTCAACATTTTAGCACTGCATGTTAAACTTTGGCAACTTGTCCTCCTTCAACAAGGAGTTGTCAAAAATACCCATTCATTAGTTCCCAGTAAAACGTGTGTACAAATTTTTGAATACACACAGACACATGGACTTGGTTTACAAGCAAATAGCAGTGTATAGTTTAACCAGCTCAAAGTATTATCTAGATAAAATATTTAAACTTTGTCCATTTAGTTATGTAAATCTTTTAAAACATATATAAGTTAATCCCATTTTAATATTCTGTCTCTTGACTGTAATGTGGGATCATACCCGAACTCATACTAGAAAAAAAGCAGGGTATGGTGAACATTATCAAAGAAAGTGCATAGAGGAAGTTATTTATTTTTGGTATCTAAAAAAGAACTACCCAGGTTTTATATTGTACCAAAAACGCATTTGGAAAGACAAGAATAGGAAGAACAAAAGTAATCGAATTCCCCTTCTCCACTTCTCTCCAACTCTATCGACTTTTCCAAGTAGGAGAAATCAACTCCATGTACAAGTACTAACATCTTTAGCTGCGTATACAAACTACATGTGCTAGGCAATCAAGCTCATTCTTCTCTTTAATATTACACCAAAGCGTTTTTCACCCACCCCTTCTAATCCATAGATGCTCTGCATTCCAAACAGTATCATCATTCGTTTCCCAAATACAGTCAAATTATATATCAATTATCCACCATAAGCTACATGGTGTATGTGTGAATGCATCATTACTTATATATTCTGATTTACCAGCTTATGCTTTCATACTGCAACGGCTAATAAAACGCTTTACTTTCTAAATGTTTTCTTTTTTCGAGGTTGGAATTAAACTTAATTTGCCTTGTTCAATCCATGAAAATTTGCCAAGCACTTTAATTTTATGGAGGCACCATGTACCATGTGCACAGTGTGTCATCATTGCATGTTTTGAAATGTCTATTTCAGCGATGCATCGTATTTATATTATTATCACTAACTTTTATTTTCTTCATGGGTCAGTTCATTCTCTTGTTCCTACTTACAACAAAATTGGAATAAAATTCGGACAAAGGCAGACAAGGTATTATTCTCATGAATGCAATGAATATGGCTTCGATTCCATACATACCCATAGAGAACATGTGAGTATTATTGTTTTGAAAAGTCCATTAAAGAAAATTAATACATAATTAAAGAATGTTTTACTAGGAATTATTACTTTGGAAATAACTCACTAGCAGGGTGGTTGATGGTTATTTAGTATATTAGTTGCAGTATCTAGGATTTCAACATTCCTATGGGTTTTATGCTTTTTGGGACATATATAGGTACACATGTACTTAGGTGATTCATTATTCTTGAAGTCTGTTTCAACTAGTAGAGAATTCGTGCATATTCGTGTGCTCTTGGGGATTTATGCAGTTTTATTTATGGTTTATGCTTCTTTAATAAATAATCAAGACATAAATTATGGTGTAATGTTTTGGAAGTTATTTTGAGACAATTTGCTGTAATGCTTTTGTAATGAACCACGTATGCAATAAATATTTGAATTTCGCTGCTTATATTTATCTGTCTTGTAAATTTTTCCGTGTCTTGTACCTATAACCCTCCACCAAAGTTAAGGCATTCCCTTTGTGAATGACCTTAACGAAGGTGTGGTGTTTCTATGTCTTGGTGCCTCGTGTGCATCTAGTTTCACCTGTTGGGGTTAGGTTGTCATCGCTTGTTTGGATACAAATGCTCCTTCAAATATTGTTATTACCATATTAACAACAAAGGAGGGTTCTGTGAATTAGTTTAAAGAGAAGTGCAGGGTGTCAGAACTAATATAGAGCTGGCTTTTGGTTTGGAGATGGGTGATGAGATAACAGGGAGTTAGATTGAACCATTAGCTCTAAAGCTTCATCAGTATTAAATTTGCATAGCTAGGATTCATGTTACTTGTTATGCATTGCTTTAGTGCTCATAAATTACTAATATCTCTTTATGCGGGCATAGTAGGGTGTGTAATAACTATGACCAATATTTGCTATATGCATCTCGTGACAGCTATGATATACATATGTGTTTTACATACGATAACTAGAGTTGGTTTGCACTGTTGCATGGCTTGGTTAATTCATGGAATAATTGCATGGGTTCGTGGAATACATGTCAGCAAAAATGAAAATGCTGTAGAAGTTAACAACAACATTTATAGACTGCTGTCGAAAGCATAAAACACAAATGCATGTGCTTTTGACAACATTTTGCAAAGGCTGTTAGAAACTATTAACAGCTCATTATAGACGTTGTCAAATGTAGTTTTCTACAACGTTTCTCCTGGTGTTGTTAAAAGTTTTGTATTTAAGACCGCATGTCATTATATAGCGTTTCTAATAACGCTGTCGTATCTTACTACAACGATTTTCACACTGTGAAAAGTTGTTTTTGTTGTAGTGATTATATCGTTTAAATCACATTTCGCATCTTAAAGGTGCAAAAATGTGAATTTTAATATATGGAAAATACTTGGTTCTTGCGGGAACGAGATCATAAAAACTATTTTGAAAATGTATGATTTATTCCTTTATTTTTTTTGTATAAACTCCAAAATATACATAATATTGCCTTAAGACAATTTATATTTATAAAACAAAATGTTGAAACCCTTTTACGTCAAAGCTATAAGAAAATCTATATGGTTTAGCAAATTCTAAAGCCTCTTTATAAAACATGCATGTTCTCAAATCCATCAAATTCAACATGAACAACATAGCTCAAAATTCATCACAAATCGACAAATCCAATGCAGGAATCGTTTTTACTTTAGGCTTACATCCGTATGATTAAAGCCATAGGGAAAACAACTCATGTATTCATCATAAAATCCACCAAAATGGCATAAAACATCTACAGGTAAAACACACATCAATTAGCAGGAAACAACAGTTGCATGTGCAACTCATTGCCCCACAGTCGACCTATAGGTCGACCGCACGATCACCCCTGGGGTCGACTTGGGCGGCATGAGTTCGCAAAGCAACTCACCTTGCCTGAGTTCGTATTCTAATGCAAGTTTGGTCTAGTAAATATGGTCGAGTTAATGTGAAACTTGGTATGATCATAGTTAAGGCTGTCAATGGGTCGTGTCGGATCAGGTTTGGGTCGGGTCAAGCCGGGTTCGAGTCAATTTTTAAATGGGTGAGGTAAACTTGTTTAATAAATGGGTCACCCGAACCCAATCCGTTTGTAAATAGGTTGAACTGACCCGCATGACCCATTTACCTAATCAGGTCGGGTGGGGTCGAGTTGGCCGTTTAACCCCTTTATTTGCAGAAACAATTTTATCACCTATGCTTTGCAAAATAAAGCATGCTAAAATAGAACAATACAATACTTAAAAAGACATGAATGAGTTAAAATTCAAATCAGCAAATGGAAATGACAATCTAGCAGCAAGCAATCATGTAAAAATACAATACTTAAAAGCTAAAACTGTGGCAACATGCCAACAACCCTAATCATCGGGATTCACTATTCAGGCATCAATACAATATAATACAATACTTGAAAATTTAAAGGAAACATATATGATACAATGATTAATACAAACTAGCAACAGAAGATCATCAAATGGATCATCCAAATTACAAATACAATACACTTAAAAGGCAACAAAGAATCTAGCAACTTGCATGCAATACGACACTTCACATCAAATGGAACATTCCTGCTACCTGCATGGACTGAAAACAAACAAATCATTGGTTGTATATAAAAATGCAAATTTTGATTATAGCAGTGGTATTCTTATGTGTTGACTACCCGACTGTCCATATAATAAATAAGGACTACATCCACTATAAACTAACCTTCTTATTTTAAAGGTTATGCTTCAAGATGTCATGATAGCTAAAAAAGTCTTATACACATGCACAAATGAGGATATTTCAAAGATATGATGAATGAAACTGCTAACAGGGTATTGGGTATGGAGATACAAACAAAAAAGGTCTCCAAACAAAAAAGGACTTGTCTCGCAGAAGCTTACATTAAAGAATATATTTCCATCAGCAAACTGAAGCTGACCTTATCTCTATTATGCTTAAAGTGAGAAGGAAAATATTGGATAAACATTGCAATTTTCATGAAAATAATATAATTTCTATCTCAATCGACCGCAACAAATAAACTGCTTTGGTTTATTTGGAACATTTAAATAGTTTGGATAACAACATATGTCTTTATTTTTCAAATACCAAAAGTAGTGTACTCTACTTAATGTTGGAAAAATCGCAAATAATTTCGAAGTCCTCACATCTATATTGCTTGTTATTACCTAAGGCTGTTTGTTAAGCTTTAGTCTCGTTATCCATCATATTTTTCTATGTCATGCAATTCGGTTGCATTTTCTATAAATGATGGTTTTAAATTTTTCTATGTCATGCAATTCTATTGCATTAAAGGTCACTAATAAGCACTCAATAAGCATCAAATGATTGATTTGCTCAAAACAACAATAATAGGTGACATTCATACAAAGGCTATTAACCTGTAAATTTGTTATTAGTTCATTAAATATTCAAAGCAAATTTATTGATAATTTCAAAAAACTGTATGATTTGTTAAAGTGAGTGGATCAGATGAAAAAACCCAGATGTTGTAAACATGCATTGTTGAAGTTTTCACACATGGTGACATCAAAACCTAAACTCTACAACCAAAATTATGCGGGTAATGAAGCTCAGTGCTTCTTAGCACTTTGCTGCTGCTAAGAAGCAGCAGCTCAGAGTTGCCGCTAAGCTGTAGCCATGCATTGCTGTTGCTGCACTGAGCTGCTGAGCAGCAGCTCAGCAACAGTGTATGGTTGCCGCTTAGCAGCAGCTCTTTGCATATGTAGCCATTGCCCTCAATTTGCAAGTTATATTCTATATCTGTAAGTTATATTTTGCAAGATATATCTGCAAGTTATATTTGCAAGTAAAAATGTGTTTATTCTATATTTGCAAGTTATATTTGCTGCTTTCATCACAGATCAATATGTAAAAAGATAAATAACAAGTACCTGTTATACTTATGTGTCCATATGTATGTTGTTAGAAGAACACTTAGCGGTTTGAGAGTGAGTGCTGGTAAAAATGTGTTTATTCTATATTTGCAAGTTACATTTGCTGCTTTCATCACAGATCAATATGTAAAAAGATAAATAACAAGTACCTTTTATACTTATTCGTCCATATGTAGGTTGTTAGAAGAACATTCAGCGGTTTGAGAATGAGTGCTGGCAATGTTGATTTCTATGTTGCTAATGTCCGTCATTAACTCTTTAAGATTAGGTGGCAAAGTAGTAATGCCTGTCAAGTTAATAAATTTTTAGAAAATCATATTTTATGCAATAGATAATATAGTAAAAATTAACCTCCATCTTCAAATAACCAATCTCGTGTGCATATGATTGCCTCAACAACTTCCAGTTTAAGTGCGCTTCGGTATTGATCAAAAACTCGACCAACTACACTAAATGATGATTCTGAGGCAACCGTAGATGTAGGAATGGATAACATATCACGAGCCATAATAGATAATTTTGGAAATCTAAATTGATTAGCTTTTCAATAATCAAGAATATCCAGATTTGTCTTTCTACCTAACTTTGGCTCATCCAAATACAATCCCAATTGAGTTTTTGTTGAGCCGAGAAGGTAAACTCTTCACTTTCAAAATTGTCAAAGTCCTACATATTGATATACACACACACACACACAAAAACACTCACACACGTATAAGATGTATTAAATACTAAATAGTGAAATTGTGGAAAAATTGTAAACTTTAATGCATAATAATATAAAGTTTACCTTCATAACATCCAAGCATTCTTTCGAAACAGATATATCACTAGAAGAAGATTGGCTCTGATTACTAGAAACAGTGTCTGTCTTTTTAACATACATTTGCACGTAAATATCAAAAATGCAAAAAAGTTTCTCAAACTTTACTCATTTCTATAGAACAACCACCATAAAGCCTCTTATATGAAAACTCCACAAATTGAATCTTATATCTAGGATCTAGAATAACAGCAATCGAGAGAATAAGGCTATATGCCTTCCATTACTTCTCAAAATTTCCCATCATGCCGCATGCAATCTTACACATAAAACTATCAGTTTCAACCCTAGCTCTTTGCAAAGTGTCTTGAACAACAAATACCTGAGGAAAATATAAATTTGCAGTTGGATATTTGAAGCCAGAAAAAAAAGACAAGTCACATCATAAAAGACCTTCAAAAACTTGCAAATTCGTCCAACTTTCAGCAATTCAAATTGAGTAAAAATGTGCTTGTGATTATAATCACTCAATTGTAAATGGAAAAAAGCATGCTGATAATAAATAACACTCTCAAGCATAAGAAATGTGGAATTCCATCTAGTAGGGATATCCTGACGTAAACCTTTTCTACGCTTTGAAGCAACATGAGATGCACATTCTAATTTTTTTTTTTGTTTCCTTGCTTGTGAACCTCTCCCTAATTTTTGAGACACATATGTCAATTTCTTTTAACCCACCTTGCACTATAAGATTAAGAATATGAGCACAACATCTAATGTGAAAAAAATCACCATCCATCAACAAAGACTCCCTTAACAAAAGTTGTTTGTTCAGCAAATTAACAAATACATCATTTGCACTAGCATTGTCTAAAGTAATGGAAAATATTTTTTGTCAATGCCCCAATTAGTCAATAAATTATAAAAAAATTCAGGCAGAACAACTCCGGTGGGTGGAGGAGGCATAAAACTAAAATTCAACACTCCTTTATGAAGGACCCAATTAGCATAAAAAAAATGAGCAGTCAAACAAATGTACCCATCAGTTACTATAGAAGTCCATAAATCAAAAGTTAAACATATTCTCCCTAGACTTGAAACCAACGTGTGTTTAAGTCTAAAATTTTCCCTTTCGTACATTTTCATCACATCAACTCTAGCGGTATTTCTAGAAATCAACTTAATATCCGGATAAACATAAGAAAATAATTGTCTAATTCCAGCATACTCAACAAATTGAAATGACAGTCGTACATCATTACTGACATTACCAGCAATTCCCTAAAATCATCCGGGTCAAATTTAGAAGATCTGGTTAAAATAGAGCATTTGGTTGACTAATAAGCAATTGCCTAATTCACGAGTGTTAGCTTTCGAACAAGTTTTAATATGACGTCTTAGGTTTTCAGTTCCATAAGAACTATGAAAAGGCCTCGTTAATGGCAACTAGTGAGGTTTCACCAGTTTTCGCCATGCGTGAGTGTCCTTCCCACATTTCTTTACCTTTCTTCATCTGATTTCTTACAATCATATTCCTCCAGCAACCTTCAATGATTATTTCGTTGATAATACTTTCGTTTTTCATCTGTTTTTCACAACTTATTTGAGATCTGAAGTTTTTATTTCACCTTTTAACCCTAATCGCTTTGCGATTCTGCCAAACGTCAATGATTTTCGAATCGTTGATAAGCCAACTTCTCATCTCACCTTCTAACCCTAATCTCATCAAAGCTCTAGATATATTCAACCTCGAGATCAATTTTGTAATAACCCAGATTTCCAGAACCAATTTAATTTTTTTTGTTTTAGCTATTTTAATGGATTTTGAATATTTAAAATGATTTATTTTAAATAATAATAACTAAAAATTTATTTTAAATGAAGTTAGAACGAATAAATTTATTTTAATTATACAACGAACCTGAAATGGCGCGATAATTTAAAAATTCGATTTTAAATTTCAAATGAATATATAGAATTCAATATAAATCTGATTTCAGTAAAATAAGAAACATTTGAATATGTTTAGTTATATCTTTCTAATGAATGTAAAAAACAGAGATTCCATAATATAAATTGAAAGTTATGTCCAGTTTAAAATTTATAATAGTCGCTATGGAATTTATATATATTTTAATATAAAATATAACCCTTAAAAATAGCCTTTTGCAAACGACCTCCGTTTTCGACAAAACCACTTTTGTTGGATCCGGAATGTCAAATTATTGCTAGATTCTAATTTTCATAATTTTTTGAATTAATATGTGAGCGTGGCAAAAGAAGACATGTTTTGTCAATTTCAGTTGAATTGGATCGACTAGAAACCACTTTTGTTGGATTCGGAATGTCAAATTATTGCTAGATTCTAATTTTCATAATTTTTGGAATTAATATGTGAGCGTGGCAAAAGAAGACGTGTTTTTTCAATTTCAGTTCAATTGGATCGACTAGAAAATGGTCATTTTTCAAACGATCTCCAAATTCGACGAAATTAGTTTTGTTAGGACCGTATCGTCAAAACATAGCTAGAAATAATTTTTCGGGAATTTTTGGAGTCAGTATGTGGTTCGTGTAAATTAAAATGTATGTTTAAAATTCAATATATTGATTTATATTTTAATTTAAAGAAAACCTATCGAAACAGTTGAATTGGCATACGAAACATATCCCATTGTGTCCGGAACAGAGGTATTTGGCTACGAACGACAGCCGTTGGGTTTGATTTGGAGTTCGAATGCAAAACCCTACTTTTAGAAATTAAATATTAATTTAAATATAATATATATTAGAAATCCTAGATTTAATCGCTCATAAAACAATCCACTGCCCTCTTCAATAAAGGAACGATATCGTTCGTAATTTCTTGCCACAAATTCACGAAATCCACGCTATGAAATTCAATTCTTCTTGAACGAAAATTGAAGAGCAATCCATGCTCTTCAAATCCGTAGTCGTATGAAGATTTATCATTGCGTGATCTATCAGATTTTTTAGCTCAAACAGCGGGCATTTGGGTTCGATTTTCGAGGGCACGGTGGCGTCGAGTCTGGCCGGAGGCAAGGCAGTGGTAGGCGGCCCCAAGGGCGATGGCGGGGTACGACTGGATCTAGGTACAACAGCTCGAGGCGGCGGCAAACTACAGCGCCAGATTTGAACGAAGGTGGATCACAGGTTTGGTGATTTCCAGTGATCAACGAAAGAGAGTAACGCTTTAATTAAAACGTTATTAGAGTTTAATGAGTTAATTAATTAATTTAATTGACATTTTTAATTATTCAATGTTTAAAAACTCATATCTTTTCCATACGAGGTCGGAATCGCACGAAACTGGATCTGTTATGATCGTGGAGTCGAGAGCTTTGCAAAAAAAATTAACCGAGTACAATTTGGAGCAAGTTAGAATTTATGGCAATTCAAATGCAATCGGTACCAAAATCATCAGTTAAAGACTGACGGAGTGGAAACCAATGTGAGAACTCCTTCTCACTCTAATTATTTTAAAGTTAAATATATAGTAGGATGTAGATGGGGCTTAGAAGCCCCCGACACTATTTATTGTACAAATCGTGGTTGTTTGTTTGAATTGTGGAAATTTGGATTGTGGCTGAAAAATTGATTGTGAATAAAATATTTGAACAATAAAAATATCATTTTTATTGTATAAAGGAACTATATAAAATATTCATGCGTTGAATAAACTGTTTGAACAATAAAAATATCATTTTTATTGAATATATGAACTATTAAAAATACTCATGTGTTGAAATAAATATTTTATCGTTAAAAATATATTTTTTAACGCATATATGAATGGCATAAAATTCTCCTAAATTGTAAATAAATATTCATTTACAAATCGGATGATTTGTTTATGTACACCCATTTATTTGACATTGATTGGGACGGTAAATTTTACATATCGCCCAACTGCACAAATAATATTCAGTATTTGTTGGTTGAAACCCCACACGGGTATTGGGATGATATTTGACATACATTAATCCCAATTGTTTAGTTGTATGTCAATTGATTGGTTGACATACTGTTGTAAGCGTTAATTATTTATATTTAATGCTTACGTAGTTACGTAATGCACTCTGGATGACGGATTATTGTTTATCATTGTTGTTGTGTACATGTGTTGTATGAAATCCATACAAATAAATTATATGGTAATTGATTAGGTTTGATTTCAATTCAGAAAGAACGAATATTTTAAAATAACGAATATTTTAAAATAATATCATGTAAAGGATTAAAATACGATTTGACATCCGATTTTGGATGGACACGAAAATATTGAAATATGTGAAGATGTGTTGATTAGATTTGCGCCATTTTAACGCGAACTATACTTATATCGATTTTATTCATTTTTATAACGAATATCGAAGAGGAAATTATTTCAAAATCTGATATTTTGAAAATATTATCATTTAAATATTATAGTGATAAGGAGTATTCAATTTTGATTTAAAATTGAAATGAAAGTGGGAATCGTTTTAAAATGAATTTATAAATGATTTATGAAATACGTTCTAAATGGAAATTGACAAAACATATATAATATATATTATATATATTTAATGGCCTGATTGGAACGCGCCGCGCCGCGACCGTTCGCGAATTTTGACCATTGACTTCGAATTGATATTACGGAAGATACGACCGTCGGATTCTCCTAAAATCGGAACCGTTGGGTTTATATCAAAAGGAGCTTTCCAACGAATATAAGAGACTTGAAGTCTAACAACTGGATTTGGAGATAAGTTCAAATCAGTTTTGGAAAAGGTCGTTATGGATGCATTTCGGTAGCCGTTATTGGAGATGGACTGTACGGGCCTTGATAAATTTTTAAAAAAATATTAATAATATGTGTAAAATCATAATAAATCATTTGGAAAGAATTTGGATGAAAAATTCCACGTTTCTAAAGATAAAAATATATTTTTTATCAAAATGAACTAGTGATTAACAAGAAAGATAATCCAACGTTTTTAAATAAATAAATTGGATTCGTGAATGGTTTTAATCTAACCAGAATTTTCCAATGTATGAATTGGAATGGATTTGAATAGAAATAATCTTCGGAATATTTCGATATTGGATTCCGTGACTATACAGATATTGTGGAGGAATTTGGAAGATAGATATATATCGTTATTCCCCATACGATATGTGTTGGTTTTAGAATTTGATATTGAATGTAAGCTGATATAATTTCTGTTTAGAGCCTTATATTTATTATCAAAGTGGATTTTGGGTTTGTCGTGAATGGTGTCTTTAGTAACACTGTTCTTAAACCTCGTGTGAAAAGAATAAATCTTTTAATTAAGATTATTATAGTTTCCAGTTATTTTTAGTAATTGGAATAAAATGGAATGTGAATTGGGTTTATTGCGAACTGTGTTTTAAACGACATTCGTTCTTTAACCCGATTAACAGTGAAATGCGAATTTATAAATCTTTTAATTAATATTAATAGAAATTTTCCAAAGTAAAGTTTTCCAGTTTAATATATTAAATTGGAAATGAATGGAATTCAATTTGGTAATAATCGAAGTGAACTTCTGTAGAGGAAGACTGTTAATATATGTGGAATTTAAAAATGCTTTGTCGTTATTCCATTTATATTATTAGTCGGATACAGAAATTGATATCGATTATATATTGATCTGTTTTCTATGAAGATTCCATAATTAGTGGAATGTGATTTTGGGTTTATCGTGAACTGTGTTTTAAATGACATTGGTTCTTTAACCCATTTAAAGACATGATTACATGTCTAACATTGTATTTCGAACTATATTGTTGATCTCTGCTAAATATATATCTGTTTGGTGGCGGAGAATTTATTCTCTTGCTTAACACCCTTCTTCAAGACGTATGAGCTTAGAGGTTATATATTGGCAGAAATTAGTGGTACGGTGTAGATTGTCGATGTGGTATGTTTGGGTTTCTGAAGTTAAATAATCATTAAATAATGATTGATGGAAGATTAAAACTAAATGGAGTTTTAATGAATCTTTAATTAGATTGAAAAAGGAATGTTATAATTTAAATTATCAAATTTGGGAAATGATTGAGAATGGAGTATCACCAGTTTTGCTCCCAGTGATAGTTAAATCTTTAATTAGATTTGAACGTGAAATGGTAATTAAATTTACCGATAGCACCATGGGTGTTAGATATGAAGTACAACCAGTTTTTCTCCATGGGATGAATAGGTTGGGATTGGTATAATAAAAGGAATGGTTACTTCGGTATGGCTCGTTAATCCCGACTAGTTGGAAAAACCTTAATTTGGTTTAGAATTAAAAGATAATGAAATCTTTTGAAATGTGATCCTAAGGAAGATTAAAGAATAAATTTAAAAGAATTTATTTTTGACAAAATTAATGGGAACCTTTCCTTAAAAATGTAAATATTTGAATAAAAGAATATTCTGAATTGAAATGAGGAGTATATTGTGTTTTTATAGCACTTGATTATAATATACGCGAGTTATTCGGTAAGACCGGGTTTATCCCATTTTGAATAATTAATACGATGATAAGTCGACGGTGAAGACGGTGGTTGAAGGCTGAAGATCTTCACATCATTTGGATGATTACTGATGTCTTGATTGGGCTGTACACCCGAGACAAGGTAATAAGTGGTAATCGTCCAGACGTACTTGGGGACCGACTGGATATGCAAGGGCCTCTCTCCTGTATTAGACATATGGGACAAGGAATAAGGTGCCTCTGGTTTCGTTCTGACCAAGAACGGACTTGCAAATGGATGGTATGTCTGACATTGGTTCCTATATACTGTATTCGTTGATCTATGCTAAATATATATCTGTTTGGTTGTGGAGAATTTATTCTCTTGCTTAACACCCTTCTCTGAGACGTACGAGCTTAGAGGTTATATATCGGTGGAAATCAGTGGTACGGTATGGAATGGCCGTGTGGCATGCTGAGATGCAGATGATCAAGTCTTTTGTTGAAAAGCAGAGTCTTGTGGTTGATGATCAAAGCACAACTTTAATCAACATAGCTTTGTGCAGCGTTAATTCGCGAGCTTCACACCCCGGTATAAACCAGAAACGGGATAAGGACTTAAGGGAAATGGACATATATTAGTTTCTAGCTAGGAGTAACGTCATGGTATGGAGCCTAGACTGTTTACTCATGTGGATGTTGCTTATTATTACTTGATGATGGAAAGCGAGGCGCCTCAGATATATCGTTCACCATGGGGCCGATGGATGTTATGGTTGATATACTGACCAGTTTTTATTCCCCATAAGGTAGGCTAATATACAGTTTATGGTATTGCCAATCATCAACGGATGATCGGCCCTATCGCTAACCGCAGGTGTTGTTGCGATTGTATCCCGAGGCTTGGGCTAGAGAGTCTCGAATCGGTAAGGACGATCGCTTGCCTTGGTTCATAGATGGAAACCCAATTTCCAATACGTGATTTCACGATTTTAGTTGTAAATATATATTTGGCGACGTAATATTATGGTACCTACGCTACCTAATGATTGATACATCTATATTTGTTCTTTCACTTATAGTAATAATAAAATATGAAATTTCACGTACCAAGCATTTTTTGCTATTATAAGGTAAAACTCTATCCTCGGCTGCGTTCATTGTGTGATGGGACCTGAGTCTTATAATAACATCTTTTTTCTATTTAGCATTGCACTGTTTGTTTTATGCACTGGCATTCATGGGGGATATACCTGTTCTTGTTATACGATGTGGTCCCGTAATTTACCTAACTTTAAAATCAAGCTAATAACTGTTTTAGTTCTCACATCAGTCCCATGAATGACCTGGAGTTTATTGTTTTAACCTAAACTCTGGGTTTCCATATTTTCCACATGAGTAGCTAGTAGTTTTGGTTTTGTAGATATTATATTCACAGGATCCTGGTTTACAGATGGAGCTATATTTGGAAAGCTTTGTATCCGTGTATTTCTTTCAGTTGTGTTATGTATTATTTTTCCGTTGCTAATGTAATTTAGTCTTTGATATTTTCATGATGTATATTATTTATTCATACTCTATTATATTCTTGTACTCTGATGTAAATTTTTGCAACAACAATGAAATGTTCTATTGTTTGTGTTATGATGTGTCGTGTTCTCGACTCAATCTGGGCTTTCCCGTAAGGGCGAGTTTGGGTCGTTTCATGTTTCGATTTCCACTTGCCCAATAGTTACGGATCTTATTAGTTTGGTTGTGGATTATCAAGACATCGTTAATTTGAGATTCGACATTGCCGACGCATCTGAATCGCTTCAGATCCATGTTATCCAACCAATTTCCATTGTTGAGCTAGATTGAGTTCGGTTTGTATTGGGCAAGATTTATATGGTTTGGTCTTGGGTTCTGGTTATTTTGGTTTTTCGTTCATATAGTTTAGACGTATATCGATTAAGGTATACCCTGCTTGAAGTTTTTATTTAAGTTTTACAAAAGATCTGGTCTATCGATTTAAATAAACTGTTTATTCTTCATGTTTCTCTATTCAGAATGTTCATGGTAATCCCAAAATCCTTCTATGTGATGATTAGCAGATGAATATGGGCTAACGATATTAAGAAATTAGGGATCAATGGTAGTATGGTTCCATATTTTTGTCTCTTCTGTTATCATCCAGTCTTTCAAGTTTTAATCAATATTTTGCATGGTGTTCAAAATCATGTGGACCCGTTAATGAGATTGAAGGTTGTGTTTAAATATTGATTTGTTCTATAGATGGTTTTGGGGAAATAATATGAGCAGATGTTGTGTACAGTGGTTTAAGCGTTTTTATTACTTCAGAAAATCGAATGCCATTACATCCAAATCCTATTTCTAGATGAATTTGATCAACGAGTTATGACTGGTGTATGGATGATGTTTCATAGGGTTTTATTTTCAGTTTTAGTTTCAATAAGACCTTGTCAATCGGTTATTAATGAAACAATTTGTCTTTTTCATGATATCATACTCTGTTTTGTTCATGGTAGTCCCGAAAACCTTTCAGTGCTTATTAGCAGATCTACAATGAATTCATCCAGTTTTTGAGGAATGGTGAGTATTGGGTTATGGATGAATCTAAGGTGGTATGTCCGTTTGAGTTTGAAGGACTGTGAATTTTTCTTGATCTGATTTGATTGGAGGTTTTTAGGTTTGCAAGTTCATGAGCAGTTGTTTCTTCCTATTTCATGTAGTATAATTTTTCATCCAAAGCATGTTCAACTACAGTTATATGGAGGCATTTTTACTGCTTTGAAATCCACATATCAAACTATTGATTCTAGCACCAGGATTGATTCATAGGGGTCTGTGAATCATCAACCAGACCTAGTGATTGGATTTGAATATATTTTGGGATTTCATGGCTTTAGATGATGTTTACATATCTTTAAGTGCTGCTAGTCAGCTTGGATGGATGGGTTGATTAGGAACGTGAACTGGTGATCAAAAATGGTATTAATTCTGCATGAAGATGGCTTTGCATACATTAAGGGTAGTTTTGGCTCGAGGTAAGTGCAGAGATTGCACTTGTGATGGTGGCCACATTATGGGCTATATTTTTGTTGCTTTGTTTTAAAGTTACTTGTACTTCCCATTTATCTTCTCTTTCAAATGTATAGGTAAATATGCTAACCTGTTTGCTGTACTTTCTTTTTAGTAGAAATAAAGTGAACCAATTTTCAAAAAAAAAAAAAACATTTAGCTCTTTGTTTTCCATCATCTTGCATGGGAATAATTTCGAACTTAGTCCATACCTTAAAAATATGCTTTCTACGTCACTTACCATAACTTTTACACCTTCTATTTGTATGTTTTCTGCTTCCACTTCTTCATATTGACATCTCCCACTTTTTCACCGCTACTTGGTGTAAAAACTTCCATTTTTTCAGCAAAATTAAAGAATAAGAAATCCATTAAATGCATTATTACTGACTTTGTATATAGCATAACATATTTTCTTCATTCATTTCGGTATTTAAAAAACTACACAAATCAGCTAGCGCTATGTTTAATGTAAGTCACTTTTGTGATAAAGAACTACAGAGTTTTTTTTCTTTTTACGTCTTAGGATATGAACTACATAAATTGGACTGGAATTTGCAGTGTGCATCATGCAAGGTTGAAATGAGTAAAGATCTTGTTCACATGAGATGGTCTTACATTGCTATGCAACTACATCAAATATTAGAGTGTGAGACCAACACTCCGAATGGCGCACTTGAGAAAATATTTACCACTTGTGGGATGGCAATCGCAAAAATGCATTTTGATTGGCAAATGTACATTAAAATGCATTAGAAATTAGAACCGTGAAAATCATCTAATAGATCACTAAAGTTATCACAAGGGGAGAAAATATGAAGACCAAATTATAGTATTTCTCAATATCCCGGGCAGTGGTTGTTTTCCAAAGAATGCCATTTGCTTACAAATTCTTATCATTATTTGTAGATCATTATCAACAGAAAATCAACCTAAAAAATATTCATAGTATTAGCTTCATCACCGTATTATGGAAGTACAGTTGCATAAATTGATAGTAAAAGTAGAAAATCGTTCTCAGTGCTTAAATGTTAAGTATAACCCATTGTTGACGTCAAAAGTTGGTCAAGTGAAAGTCAACCCCCAAAGTGTGTAATTTACACACAATTATGATCAAAAAATGCAAAAGAAAACAAATAAACACAGAGGATGACAACAATTTTGTAGCGGTTCGGCTTCAACCATCCTACGTCCACTTTATAATTTCTGTTTATACTTTCGATTACATGTTACAGTTGATTTGATTGAAAGAAAGTAGAGAAAGATGTGGCTTATACACGAAATCCTTGTGTTACAATGATTTTTGGTCAAAGCGTACGGTAGACTATTTTTGGAATGCCAACCATGAATTTTTTTCGAAGAGAAGATTCTCTACTTTTCCATTTCCGGAATAGTGTATTTATAGGCAAAACCCAAGATCGATCAGTGTACCACACAGCAGCCATCCAATCTTGGGTCAGCCACTTGTCGCTCGATCTGGATTATCGGCTATATGTGACGGGACCTGGTTTCCTGCTCAAGAATAGTTCTCCTCAGTAATTGCGACGTACGAGGAACTCGAGATTTGGTGCATGAAAAGTAGAGCAGGTCTCTTTTGATCGATTATGTTGTCTTAGGAATAAGTTGTCTTGTAGCGCAAAGTTCGGTTCGATATTTAAGGATCGATCTGTTCGTTCGACCGACTAGATTTTGGAAGTCTAGACCGAGCTCAAAGAAGGACATCTATATCTTTGGCTAGGATGGTTCGGGTCGACCCATCGTTAATCGAACCAAATAAGGGTCGATCCTGGAGAGAAAGAGCCAAATCTGCAATCTTCAAGAGTAAGTCTTGATCCATTTGAGCTGTGATGGCTTTCACCAAAAGCTGGTCAATACTTTACCCCCAGAACACATCTTTCTTGATAAATAAAGGTGTGTTATGGATCTTACGGAGAATGATGCATAGAAATCCAGAATGCCATGGTTACGCTGAACCATATTATAAGATGGCCAGAAAACCGTCGATCGTATTAAGGTCGAAAGAGAAACAAGAATACCCGAAGATCAATGACCATGCCGAATAGTATTTAGAGAAGACCAGAAGGACCAAGGTCTCACCGACCCAGTCCGATTGTGAGGGTAACCTGTACCTGCAATGTGCTCTAATAAGAGAGATGTGTCAAATCCTGACAATGATATTTGATCTCTCCAACATAAGCCATGCTCGGATATTTATTGGGAGTATATACCATACTTGGATGACGTTCGAGCCTTCTTATCAAATCCTGACAAGTTGGCTCAGTTCTTTAGGCATAAGCAATACCTGGAAATCTAAAGAGAGGTATAAGCCATACCGAGAGACATAGTATAAACCATACTCGCATGGGAAAAGAATTAAGTTTGTCACATCCTGAAAGATGGAAGGTATCAATTGTACCCGAAAAGTGGGGTTGAGTATAGACCATACTCAGGCAAGGATCGAGTTATTTTGCCAAATCCTGGCGGGGTAACTTGATTGGTCAAGTATAAGCCATACATGGGGGTCGATTATAAGCCATACTCATGTTGAAAAGGGTTTGCATGTCTTGACGAGTAAAGTTTAAGCTTAGGTATTAGCCATACCTTAGGTAGAGAACTGCGCGTAAGCCGTGCTCTGATTTTGTTTGAGAATCTTGACAAATCCTGACAAGATACTTGTATTGATCAAGAACAATCCATACTTGAGAAAATGGGTTTTATTTATTCCAAAAATTATTACATAACCTAAACAAATCCTAATGGGTTTAGGATTGAACCCAGAGCACGTCTTGGGGTTACATCCTAATCCTGTGCGTGTGTACCTCAACCAAACCATTTTATTCACAAAGTAGCTAAACTGTTGAGAATGTGGTATGCCCGAGAGTCAATGTCTCACCCACTTGCGTACACGAATCAACATAGCTATTGGAAAGTTTAAAACTTAAAAGGTGGTACATTTCTTAAATCCTAAAAAATGTAACGATTCCAGACTGATCTAATCCAAATCAGTTGATGATGATGTCGCGATTGCTAGGCTCAGAATCCTTCCCATTCCAAGGAGCATGGGAAACATTTTGAGGAGCATGGGAGGGTAGCTGTGGCGGTGTGGATGTTGATGATTTCTTAACATACTCGGGTAGCTCTCAACATCTGATCCGTTCTTTGATGAGATCATGCAAGTGCCTGCAGTCATTGGTGCCATGACCTGCCATGTCATGAAACATGTAGTGCTTTCTTGATTCACGCTCTCTCTGGATTGGCTCCATCCTGGGAGGCTTGTGAAAAGGAAGAGTTCCTCGCACGTCGAGATATATGTCCAATAGTGAGGAGTTGAGCTCGGTGTATCTATCGTACTTGGGCTCTCTATGGAACCACACATTCCTATTGTTCTTTTCTAAGGCTTTCCCCTCTCCTTTGTTTTGGACAACAGTGGATGGTCCTCCATCATTTGTAGCAAGTATGTCGAGACTTTCCATCTCAATATTAGCATTCTTTTGTCAGAGGAACCTGTCTGCCTCAAAGTAGAAATCTCCAATGTCTCCAGGAGGGTCCCTCTGAAGGGAGATTTTTAAGTCTGTTCTGTCCAGAATGCTGTCCATGGCAACCATGAGCACCATCAATGGTTCAGGTCGATCAACCGATTCTACAGTCGTATTGAATCTTTCTAAGGAGTGTAAGGTCTCACCTGACTGCTGCCTGTTGGATGTGAGGAACATGACGCTCTTGGGCCAAGATATGTAAACCCTGAATTGTTTGATGAAGCGGGTGACCAGCATGTTCTAGTTGTTGATTGATTCAGTTGTTAAATGTCGAAACTACATAGCAGCGATTTCGGTCAGATAAAGGGGGAAGCACTTGGCCATGACATTGACTGATGCTGAAATTACTTCCATGTGGCGCATATAGATCATAAGGTGAATGGTAGGATATGCCCTGCCGTTACATGGTTCCAAGGCTGGAAGATTGAAGTCTGGTGGGTTGCGGGAGTTCCTGATTTACCGCGTGAAAGGGCTGCGATGGATGCTATCCACCTCTTACTGAGAAGTAGTACCTCGAGTGAAGCACTTAATGATACTGGCGATTAGATTCCCATCCCTGAGAAGTCGTTAAAACGAATCCAATTCTACACTGGTGGCTCTAGCGAGAGTCTGAGTACAGGGTGGAAGCACGCCTCGAGTTCTTAGGGTTAGTTTGGTACAACCCACGAGTGATGGGTGAAGGTGGTCCCCATCCTCAGTTGTTGGTTCCAGATTGTCCAGGACCCATTGTTTGGCATGCACGTTGGGCTGAACCATACCCATGCCGGTAGGATTGGACTGACTTGGGTAAGCGTTGTTAACTCAAGGTTCAACATAACCCCCACCTAAGGCGATATCAAAATGTTTTACAATTGCATTTCCCTCGGTCGCATTGGGAACTGGTATGGTAGAGTGATCTTCGAGAGACGAAGGGTTGTGTCCCCAAGCTAGGCTTGGATTGCCGTGTTGGCAAGGTCGAGTGTGATGCGACATAAGTTCAGTTTACGGTAAGATATCGGATTGAAACAAGGTTGCATCGAACTAGGCTCTGGCCGATCCGGAAGTTGCATCGAACTAGGCTCTGGTGAATCCGGAGGTTGCATCGATCAATCGGGATGTTGATTCGAACCAGGACCCGGTCGTCCAGAAAGATTGGTTGATTCTGGTGGTGGCAGAGCAGTAGACTGATCTGGGGTTTGGATTTCATTGGTTGGAAATTTAATTGCTGCCCCAGGTTCACTTGTTGTGGGGAGTGATGGTTGGTTGCTTGGCCTTCAATTCATCCGAGCGAACAAATTGTTTATGATTTCCTGCTGCCGTTTGAGGAGTTCATCCTGGTGCACGATCTATGCTCTAAGTTCGGCCAAAATTCTACCTATCTCGTCCTTAGTCTAGTTCTAGGATAGTTTTTCATGAGAGGAAGCCTCCAGGCTTGCGTCCGCTGCTGCGTTTTCCGGACCAATGGTTCGAGCATCGGAAGATGTTGCATCCTTCTTCCGTTTCACCATTGTTTATTCAACAAACAGCTATCCAAATCATCAAGCTTAGAAATTGCTGAAGGTTCACCCCCTTCGTGGCTCGCGGCTCGCCAAAGTGTTGACATCAAAAGTTGGTCTCATGGCAATCAACCCCCAAAGTGCGTAATCCACACACATATATGATCACAAAATGAAAAAGAACAAAAATAAACACAGGGAGACGCACAACAATTTATAGTGTTTTGGCTACAACCAAGCCTATGACCACTTTATAATCTCTGTTTATACTATCGATTATAGGTTACAGTTGCTTTGGTTGAAAGCAAGTAGAGAAAGAAGTGGCTTATACACAAAATTCTTATGTTATAATGATTTTTGATCAAAGAGTACAGTAGGATATTTTTTGAATGCCAACCATGAACTTTTTCCGAAGATAAGATTCTCTCCTTTTCCATTTCCGGAAAGGTGTATTTATAGGGAAAAAACCGGATCGATCGGTGTACCACGCGGCAGCTATCCAATCTTGGGTCAGCCACGTGTCGTTCGATCCATATTATCAGCTAAATGCGGCGGGACCTGGTCTTTTGCTCGAGAATAGTTCTCCTCGGTAACTATGGTGTACGTGGAACTCAAGATTTGGTGCGTGAAAAGTATAGCAGGTCTCTGTTGACCGATTCTGTAGCCTTGGGAATAGGACTTTGTCTTGTAGCGCAAAGTTCAGCCTAATAATTTAAGGATCGGTCTGTTCGTTCGACCAACTAGATTTTGGAAGTCTGGACCAGGCTCGAAGAAGAAAATCTATATCTTTGGCTAGAATGGTTTGGGACAACCCCTCGCTAATCGAACCAATAAGGGTCGATCCTGGAGAGAAAGAGCCAGTTATGCAATCTGCGAGAGTAAGTCTTGATCCATTTGAGTTGTGATGACTTTTTTCAAAAAGCTGGTCAACACCCATCGAACAATATAAAGTGGTGATATAATATCATCAATGCACTGAAAGGTTCTAGCACTTAAGAGACATTAAGCTAGACGATAACCTTAGCACTGAAACAATCTTCGCATAAAACTCATAATAGAAAATTGAACAAACAAACAACTCACATGAGATGTCGTAGATCAATGGACAGAAGTGAACGATGGAGACTGACATGGATCGATGCCTATATCTTTATAATATATTGCAGATCGACCGAGGAGGGGACCGTGTGGCTATTGACGATTGAGGGTCGATGGAGTTTGGAGAAGATTGAAAATTTTGGAAGGGGAAACTTGCGTAGCCCAAAAGTAAGCAAGATATTAAAGCCCAAAGTTGAACTTATAGGTATTTTGCACAGCCGAAATACAACTTGATAAGAGCTTGTAAATTTCAACAAATTTTTTACATAATCAACACAGGCAGGCGAACAAAAATACTGTAAACTAGAAAGTGCGTGATTACGCTCACCTTAGATGCAAATTTAGCAATTAATGCGGCAACAAAAAGCAAATTGGAGCTTTATTTCTTGAAGATGTAGGCACCTGAAAATGAAACTACAGCAACATGCAAAGCCACGATTATAAACACACAGTAAAGTTTCTTCAAAACAAAGAATTAGATGGAATGAAATTGTATCTTTGAGATGATAACCTGCTGCAAATTGACGTTAGCAACCAAATTCACTATTTTGGGGAACTTGGAGGTTTGCATTCCAGATCTTTCCCCCTTAATCCCATATTAAGTGGCCTAATTAGATTAAGTAAAACCATTAATTAATAATTAGGCCTATTAACATTGTTTATAACTAATTTTTATCTTAACAATACTTAAATACAACACTTGTCTTTATAATATACACTTTTAATCAACATACAATTTTTATTAAAACACAAAAAATGTTTCTAAGGCACTTTTAAGATTTATAATATTATTTTAGAGCTTTTACACATAAATTTATAGATTTTACAAAATGTTGATATTTATTTTTAATTTCTGTAACTCTTACAACTTAAGAATTTAAAAGCATTTAAATGACATTATTTTGACGCACAAATTTCCAAAAGCTTATAAAATCCATATCAACACATATAAATAATTTACAAATAGAATTTGCACTTATATATTTTATTTCCACTCAAATTTACCCGAAAACTCTATTTGTTCCAAAAAATTCATTATTTGCCTTTATATTATAACTTGTTATAACAATTTGGATATAAATCTCATATACATATGTTTTTATCAAAAATTCACATAATAGTATGGTTTATGCTTTTAGTTTCTATTGTAAAAATTATTATTATCCACTATTTATTTATGAAGTCAAATTTTGTTCGAATCCTTTATACTAGGAACAAAATTTAGCTTCACGTCAAAATGCGCATTTTTAAACCTCAATACTTTATTTTTACTTAATTTCCACCCTTTACACCACAATTACAATTTATTTATCACCAAGCCTATTATCTAATCATTTCAAATGATTAAATACCCCTTTTTCACAATAAAAATCCAAACTCCTACTTGCCCTTAATTTATTTAATTAAATCCAACTATCACTTTAATTAACATTTATATCTTGATTTGTAATTCATATTATAAGCTGTTAATTGTTGTAGTAGGTAAACGTCAAAAACTATGGCTGTTACTACTTCCTCCCCCTTACAAAAATTGTGTCCCTGTAATTTCCTTAAGAATAAGTTATGTCAGCCCGATATATTCCATCAATATTTAAGGAAAAACAAAGCAATATATAAGCCTGAGTGTAAATTGTCTCACCCCCACCATGAGAAGATAGGAGGCCCAGATATGATCACTTGAGGAATTATCTAGTTTTCCAGGCACAGTCATTGGGATTATCAACCATTGGACCTCATTGAGTGGCATGTTCTTATTCCAAATGCATTTAACCTTCAAAGCAAGGATAGGGACGGAATGTTGCACAAAGGAAAGATCAGGAGAGACCTCAGGCTTCTCTAATGCATGAGTATCAAGCATAGAGTTAGAATCTCGTAGACACTTCTGTAACTGCGAGACATGACACGAAACACTTTATGATTCTAGAAAATAGATCGGGAAGTGCTACTCAGTAGGCTATGGGACCAATACGCTTGATAATAGGAAATATGCCAGTGAACCATGGTGTCAATTTCTCAATCTGGCTAAAGCGTGCTACTCCATTTAACAGAGATGACCGAATATAAATCTCAACATCGACTGTGAATTTAATAGGCTTCCTCCGGTTGTCCACGTAGGATTTTTGAAAATTCCGAGCCTCTTTCATTCTCTAAGGAATAAGGGAAATTTTCTCAGAAGCTTCTCCAATGGAATCGGGGATAATATCATTCTTTCCCCGGATTTAAGACAATATAAAGGAGAGAACATACTACTATATAAGGCCTCAAATGGAGCCACACCAATAGAATACTGGTATCTATTATTGAACCAAAGGGATGTGATCCTTCCATCTACCACCAAAGTCAAGTATACAAGCATGAAGCACATCTTATAATATATGATTGACCTGTTCAGTCTGTCCATCAGACTGGGGATGATGAGCAGTGTTGAGATTAAGCCTTGTACCCAAAGTTTGCTTAAGACTTTGCCAAAAGTGATTCGTGAAAAGCAAGTCTCGATCGCATATATAGTCTCCATATAAAAGGAGCTATCCAATTATATTTAATAGGAATAGAAAATGCTATTATGGCACGACCTCGAATGAGGTAAGCTATTGATGAAATCCATTGAAATCTGGTCCTACTTCCACATCGGGACCTCCAAAGCCTGAAGAAAACCACTCGGACGTTGATGCTCGATTTTCACGAGCTGATAAGTAATGCAATTGCTTACATAGCTTGCCACATCTTATTTCATGTCAACCCGATAATACAAGCAACACATATATGCGTACATTTTACTAGTGCCCGGACGGATAATATACATAGAGTGATGACATTTGGCTTGAATGTCTCTCCTAAGCTCAGAAATGGATGGCACAAACAATTTGCCTTTCCAGCGAAGACATCCTTGGCTATCAACATTGAAATCCCTCAATTCTAAATCTTTAGGGGATTCATACTTACATTTCCAAATAAGAGATGAAATATCGGAGTCTTTCCGCTGAGCCTCGACAATCAAATCCAATAATAAAGGAAGAGAGTCCATGATATATAACAAGATAGGAGAATATAAAGTGGTACGTAGCACGATCTCAAATATCACATAAAAATAAAAGCTTCAAATCTTTCCATTTAGCAAGCATCATGGAAATAACAGCTAATTGCTTGCAACTCAAAGCATCAACGACTCTATTACCTTTCCTCGGGGTACACTGAATATCGAAATCGTAGGCTGCAAGGAATTCAAGCCAACATTATTGTCACATGTTGAGCTTTTTTTTTTGTGAACAAATACTTAACCGACTTGTGATCAGTATAGAGAATAAAATGCTCGCCTAAAAAATAATGGTGCTAAATCTTTAAAGCGAAGACAATGGCATCAAGCTCAAGATCATGAGTAGCATACCAAACCTCATTCGGTCATAGCTGCCTAGAAGCATAAGTAACAACTCTACTACGCTGCATAAGCATAGCGCCATGACCCCTATGACTCGCATCAGTGTATACAGTAAGATCCTAGTTCCCTTCAAGAACCATTAAGATAGGCTCATGAATGAGAAGCTCCTTTAATTGCTAAAAAGAGGCTTCACACCTATCAGACCAAACAAAACGAACGCCTTTGCGAGTAAGATGGGTGAGAGAAAGCATGACGTGGGAGAAATCTTTGATGAGTCAACCGTATTAACCTTCCAATTCTAATATGCTATGAATATCGAAAACATTCTTGGGCCTCTTCCAATTTTGAATGGTCTCGATCTTAGAGGCATCAATTGGGATGCCATCAGATCATACAACTTGGTCTAAGAATTTAACTTGCTTCTTCTAGAAACGACACCTGGATGATTTGGCTTTAAGTTGGTGATGTCGAAGGGTACTCAAAATGATCCTCAAGTGATTAGCGTGCTTGGCTTCAGATTTGGAATACACAAGGATGTCATCAATAAACACGAGATCAAACTTATCGAGATATTCCTGGAATACTCGATTCATAAGATCGACAAAGAACATAGGATAATTCGTCAAACCAAATGGCAAGATAAGCCACTCGTAGGAACCATACCGAGTGTGGAAAGCTGTAAGAGGAATGTTGTCCTCCACAACTCAAAGCTGGTAAAAGCCCGTGTCAACATCTAACTGAGAGAAGACCTTCTCTTCGCTCAACTAATCGAGCATATCTTTGATCCTAGGAAATGGAGAGCAATTCCTAATGATTAACTCGTTAAGCTTGCGGTAGTTGACGCATAATCTAATAGTCCAATCCGATTTCTTTATGAGTACCACTACCGCACCCTACGATGAAAACTGAACTGAATACTGCTTCGACTCAAGCCTACAAAGTTGCTTTTTAAGTTCCTCGTTTTCCTTTGTCGACATCCTAGTTAGAGGCTTACTAACAAGCTATGCACCAGGAACTAAATCAATATGAAATTCAATGGCTCGTTTGGGTAGCAACCCCAAAACTAGCTTAAAAATATCAGCAAAGTGGCATACTACAGGAATGTGAGACACAACATCATCGTGATCTCATGACTCAAGAGAGAGTAATGCTGCTTCTGTATCATTATCGACATCTCGAAGGATAATAGAAAGTCGCACCGATGAATCAGGATGTCGAAGATATACGACTCTCTCAAGAAAAATAATTTTGGACTCGTATCGCATGAGACAATCCAAAGCAAAAATCGTATCAAATCTAGTAGAACGGATCACATGCAGAGTCACTCGGAATGGAAAGTCACAAATAAATATTTCCACATCTTCACATAAAAGGCTAAGGGTTGCGGTTCCCCAATAGGATTCACAATCATCAAAGAAGCCATCATGCAAGACACGTTCAAAGAAAGGGCATCAACAAGTTTCTTCAACACAAACGAATGTGACACATCTATATAGAACAAAACCTGTATAGTATGATCATGAAAAAAATAAAGAACCCTCAAGGATAGAAGAAGCACCTCTAGATTGAGACGAACGTCCTACTGCTTCCACAACATTAATCGTGCCCGCCTTGCTAGACTTTGGGGCTGAAGGATAAGAAGAGGACCAATGTCCTTCCTTCTTGCAATAACAAAAAAATTCGAGGATTAGGGAACTCATAAATAAGATGATTGTTGGCAACACAATTATAGTATCCTTTCTTAGTAGGAGATGATACACCAGGTGAGAACAAGATCCGATTGGCTTCTACTTCTTACTCTAAAATGACTTAGACATGAAAATGAAATATCTTCTTGATTGGGTTCTTATGAACCTCAGATTCATCACCACTCTTCCTCTCATTCTCGACTACCTTGAGACGAAGGACTGCTTCCACAAGATCTTCAAAGGATAATTTGAGCTACAACATATGGGATTTCTTCAAATACTTCTTAAGACCAGAAACAAACATGAGTTTCTTCTTATATGAAGTGCTAATGTATTCAAAACCATACTTAGATAAGGCCTCAAACAATGCTACATACTCAAAGACTGTCGACTACCTTTACTTTAAATCAAGGAAGCGATGAGTTAAGATGGCCTTCTCGGACTTGGGGTTGTGCCCCTTCTCTACTGCAAATAGCGTAAGTTGTTCACAAATCAGATTCATATCGCCAGTATATTAATTGGGGGCTTGGCTTACATGAGACCGAGCATCAATTTCCTTGGGCAGTCAAAAGACGAGTGGAAGGGGGACGATATTGAGCTCAAAACACTTTCTGAATTACTTCTATTCCAAAGAAGCCTCACCAGCCTCCGCTATGAGCCACTCATACCAATCCAACCCACGTTCTTGTAACATAATGGATGCAACGAGAATGTGGTGGTGGTCAGAGATCTCCATGCGAGTGAATATACGCTCACACGTGCGAATCCGATTTTGGAAATCAAGAACAAACTTCGAGCCTTTAAATGGATTTCCTTCAAGGTGGGTAAAATCACTGCACATTCTGCGAACGCTGACTTGTGGGCAGGAGAAGAATAGGGTGGAACATGAGGCTTGGTGCTACTGATAAGCTCCAAAATCTGGTCGGTCGACATATATACCTATTCGGGGCAAGAGCCAATGAACGACTCAACTCTCGGCTAGGGATGCGAGTCATTAGATGGTCCGTCTCTCGAAGTACGACCTCTACCTCGACTATCCATCAGTTGAAAATTAAGATACCATAGGATTATACACAAGGGTAAGGTATTATTACTTGTATTCAACTTATAAGGAATTCTGCGGAACTGTTGAAATTTACATTCCTAGACGTATTTCCCTTTATATATGTACCCCAAAGGAAAAGACAAGGTTAAAGGAAATGATCACAATCTAGAGCGAGGACATTAAGGATTAAAGCCAACACATATACTACATGTCGAAGTACTGTATTTGCTCATGTACTGTTCTGCATTAATCACCCTTTGTTTTGAGCTCAGCCTTGATACCAAGCGGTGATGCCCCACCCTGAGAACCACATTAGTAAAGAGCATTACCAAGTAATGCTGGCTACTAATGCGGAGAATAAGGCTGGTTAGGAGTGACAAACTGTGTGATTTATTTTAAATAAGCATCAAAAATGTCAATCAGTGCTTTTTTCCAATTGGCTTAACACTCTTAATCCCTACTCGATACAATACTACGGTGGCTATAAACTTAATCCAGAATAAAGAGCAATTAAATAAACCAACACATATCTCAGAACCGTCAATCCAACAATATATACAAATACAACCATTATACAATACATAGTGTCTCAAAATAGTGGTATACAACGACAATATGTACATCAAGTCAAAATAATAAGGTACAGATTAGAGTACATGGACCAGGCTATATATCTACATAAAGAGGCACTAGCTACGATACCCAAAAAGATGATAATATATCCAAAGCAGAAATAGGAATACATATATCTACAACATAGGAAACCTGAAAAGCCTAGTCTAGCCCGAGCATTAACACACAAGGAACAGTCAAGTTTAAATTGTGTGTATACATATTATGATAACAAAAGATATTTAAAAGGGAAAACTCTTCTTAATCAAGAAGAGTAGGTAAAATATGTACTATAATGATAACTTAAGGTCACAAAATCAACTTAACAATGAAAGCAATTTTTCCATTTAAAATAAGTGCTAGCTTCAAGCTAAGTACTAACATTAACATCAAATAAACATCGCAACATAATAAGTTCGTCCAACGATGATGTAACAACCCGGAAAATACGGGCCAATTTAAAATTTTTAAATTGGTGATTTCAAAGGAATTTGAACAATTGAAATAGAATATTTCAATAAAATAGTGAAGTAGAAATAGTGAGTCAGTTTGAAAATTTGAATTCAAACTTTGACTGACTGTGCAGGGTGGAGAATATAACGGATTTTAGTGAAACTAAAAATATTTAAATCTTTTAGTCAATACCTTTCTAACGAATCTGAAAAATCGAAGTTTCATAACAAGAATCAAAAGTTGTGGCCGAATGAATTTTCAGAAAGGTCGTTATATAGAATATATAGCCCTGGAAAATTGATATTTTGCAAACGACCTCGGAATTCGACGAAACCACTTTTGTTGGGTCCGGGAAGTCAAATTATTACTAGGTTTCAAATTTCATAATTTTTGAAGCTAGTATGTGAGCGTGGCAAAAGAAAACGTGTTTGGTCAATTTCTGTTAAATTGGATCGACCAGAAAATGACCATTTTTCAAACGATCTCAGAATTCGACGAAACTAGTTTTGTTGGGACCGTAGCATCAAAACATAGCTAGATTTATTTTTCTGGAATTTTTCGAATCAGTTTGTGGCCCTGGCAAATTGAAATGTGCGTTCAAAGTTAAAATTAAATGTTTTATACTTTAATTTGAAAAATAACCGACTGTAACAGTCGAATTGGCCAACGAAACATATCCCATTGTGTCCGGGATGGGGGTATTTAGCTAGGGCGATAGTCGTTGGGCTTGAAAAGGAGTTCGTTGGTGAAAACCCTATTTTTCTGAAATATATATATTCCGGCGAATCAGAAAATTCCATTCATTATTTAAAAAAAAAAAACTAAAAACCCCCGTAACCCACGAACGAACGGCGAAACCCGTTCGATTCTTCTCCGACCGATTGCCGCCGCCTCAGCCCTCTATCGTCGCCGCCACCACCTGTCGTCGACGCGCCTCCCTCCCCTCGTCAGATCCGACCCACCCACGACCAGAACCATCGCCTCCTCCGTCTGAATCGACCGCCCAAAGTCCGCCACTTCCAATCGCCGCCGCCGCTCCGATCTGCCACCGAGCTCCACCAAACCACCACCGACAGGACCCCCACTCGAAGCTCTTCCACGTCCAACTCCCTGATCGTCGTCTAGGTCAGCAGATTTCGCGAAAACCTCAAACCTAGTTTCGAACCAAATAGAAAGGTGAGTCCTTTTTGATGTCTGCACTTTGAAAAATCATATCTTTTTAGTGTGTTGACGAAATTTGATGAAACAGAAGACATCGTGACCGCAAGGAGGCTCTCTACCACATAGAAGAAGCCGCGGATTTTTCTGAGTCATCTACGATTTTTAGCGAAGCAACAAACCAATGTGAGAAATCTAAATTAAATGAATTTGAATGGAAAATGTCGTGTATAAATTATATTAGCGAAATATAAATTACACACGTGTTGTATACCTCATGTACATGCGTGGTGTAAGCTATATAAGCAAAGTATGAATTATACATGCATAGAATAATTGATATATGTGTTGAAATGCAAGTGAAATATAGCAATAATATATATATTTATATATATATATACTCCCCTCGTCCACAAACCATGGACGATATTTATTGTTGTGAATTGGTGTGAAATATTGGATGAAAAATACGAATGGTTGAATAATTGTTTATGGTTGATATTGTTTGGTTGTGGTTGAAAAATACCCATTGGTGATTGAAATGAATTGGAAATATTTGTAGAAATAAAAATAAAACATGCTGCCTGCGTGCGAGTTAGATGCATGAATCCCCATTGTCAAAAACCGCGAGGTTTTAAGGTAGAGCGAGGAGCCGTACTAGGGACGGTGCCGGTTTTAACTACCCTGCCATTATGCTGCAGAAATTTTGAATAATCTTTAGGTGTTAGAATAATTTTCATATGTTGAAATTATTTTCATGCGTTGAAATTAAAGTCATATGTTGAAACTATATCCATGTGTGGAAATGTTCATGTGTTGAAAAGTGATATGTGAAAATTAAATTCATTTGTGAATGAATGAAGTGTCTAAACAATAAAAATCACAGTTTTATAATATATATGAAGTATGAAAAATATTCGCCTTATATAAATAGTTTCAACAATAAAAATTCCATCTTTCTTATATGAATAACATAAATAAAATATCCATGTGTGGAAATGCTCATGTGTTGAGAAGTGTGTGTAGTGGAAAAGTCATGTGTTGAATAAAAATATCGAACAATAAGAATTACATTTTTATTGAAGCTATGAAGTGTTGAAAACATTCATTTGTTGAATAAATATTTTAAATGATAAAAATATCATTTTTATCATATATGTGATATGCTAGAGATATGCGGACGTTGAAATAAATATTTGTGAAGAAATATTATTTTTAACATCCATAGGAACTAAATAAAATAGTCATGTGTTGAAATATATTTTAGTTCGCCAAAATTATCATCTTTGAAATGTGAAGTGTTAAAAATAGCCACTTGTTCAAATAAATATGCATGAGTTGAAATATTCATTAATTAGCTAATGATATGATTTTAGCCTATGCATGCAACATTAGAATGAATGGTGTTTTTAAACCAAAGTAAATTGAATATGAAGTTGAATGGAAAATGATAAGTGATAAAAATTGTATATATGTACATGCATATTTATTGAACAGGTTATAGCAAAGGGGCTAGAGAAGAGGAATAAAATTTTGTGCCCGACAAATAGGTACACATTTACTGTTTTGTTTGGGTGATGATTTTATGAGCCTGTTGGCTTTTTCTTTTTCTTTTTGACATGAGACGCCTGTGTGGCTATTTGGGAATTTTCCCAGCCCCTCCCGTACAAAGGAGGTTATGGCGAAATTTACCAAAATTTAAAGGCGTTAGTGAAATAATTGAAGTGAAAGCGATATAGGAATTTTTGGAATGGACTATATTTATATAAATATATAAATATAAATAAAATTAAAATGAAACGTGGCCGTGCAGTTCGTGTTTTGAAACCGTGATTTCAGTCGACTAGTGCGGGAAATACGACCATTGGATTTTCCCGAAACCGCAACCGTTGGGTTCGCCTTGGAAATATCTTTCCAACGGCACCAAGTTTGTGAAGATCCGACTGTTGGATTGTCTGGAATGTTTAATTCAAATCTGAAGAAAAACAGCGCCAGAAACGATTATATTTATATATATATATAAATATAATTAAATTAAATCGAATAACGACGCTGTAGTTCGTAAATTGAAATCGTAACTTCAAATGGCCAGTGTGGAAGATCCGACCGTCGGATTTTCCCAAAACTGAAACCGTTGGATTCGTTTTGAAATGACATTCCTAATGATATAAAATTTGTGAATATCCAACGGTTAGATTTTCAGATATGTGTAAAACAAAATTAGTGAAAAACAGCGCCAGTGCGTCGACACAACCTGAAACGTCGTTTAATTAAATATGCCGTTTTAAAGTAAATAAAAATGGCGATATATCGTTATAAAATACTATAGACGATATAGAGTGGAAATAAACCAATTTCATTGTGTTTGCTTGATATGTGATGGTTGAATGTGTTTAACATGAGAATTATAACTAAAGAACTGAAATGTGAATGTTGAATAGTCCAACCATGAGAATAATTGATTTGAAAATTTAAATATACGTGGGTTATTTGAAAAGGCCATGTTCATCTCATTTCAAATAATCAATCGACGTGGAGAAGTCGAAGAGTCGAAGACGGTTGAAGACCGACGATCTTCACATTGGATGGATGGGCGCTACTGATGCTCGTGATTGGAGTAGCTACCATGAAGGAACTGAAGTAGTAGCCGTCTAAACATACTGTTGATGGTACGGATACACGAGGAATTGGTGCCTCCAGTTTCGTTCAGACCCAGAACAGACTTGTAAATGGACTGTGTGTCTGACATTGGATTTTGTTCTGTGCTGATTGATCTCTGTTAAATATATATCTGTTTGGTGGCGGAGAATTTATTCTCTTGCTTAACGCCCTTCTCTGAGACGTACGAGCTCAGAGGTTATGTATTGATAGAAATCAGTCTCATGGAGTGGATTGCCTGTGTGGCACGCCTAAGTGGCATATGATCAAGGCTTCTGTTGCAAAGCAAAGTCTTGTGGTTGATGATCAAAGCATGGTCTGTGTGACGTAGCTTTGTGTATAACGCGAATTCACGAGCCTCACACCTCGGTATGAGTCAAAAACGGGAGAGTGACTGCAGGGAGAGCACGACGTTTCTTTCTAGCTAAGGTGGTGTCAGTGACCTACCAGCCCTGACATTATATATGCTTTTCACCTGTGTGGTTGTTGGAATGCGAGGCGCCTCGGTATAGGTATGTAAGGACCGGGAAACGTGTGTTCAGGAATAACTAATCCTCAAAAGTAAGAGAGGACCGGCCCTGAAGATCCAAGGATCATAGTGGGGTCCTGGGACATTTGCTAGAGTGTCTCGAATCAGAGAGGAGCTTGCCCCTTGCCTCGACTCATGAAGGAATACAATTTCCAATACGAAATATGCGGACATGATTGTATTACTAGTATGGCGACATAGTAGATGGTAGCTATGCCACCTAGGATTGATATTTATGATTGAATTTGCTTTTGAAACATATATGCATTAGTAATAATATCAAACACTTTTGTTTTATTCGTATGAAGCATTTTTGGCCATTATAAGGTAAAACTCTATCCTCCGGCTTGCGTTGCATTGTGTGATGGGACCTGAGTCTTATAATGGCTTCATTTTATAAAAAGCATTGGATGATTTAATCATTTACTTTATTTCATGCACTAGCACTCATTGGAGTAAACCCGTTCCGCGAAAGTGGCGTGGTCCTTTGATTTTCCTTATTATTGTTGTTAATAAGTTATGTAGATTTCTCATACCAGTCCCATGACTGACTCGTAGTTTGTTTCACCTTGCAAACTCAGGTGCCCTCATTTTCACACGGGCAGCCTAGTTACAGGTTTCTGACGGACCTTTTGGCTCATGGCGAGGCTTGACTACACCGTGCTGACTTGGATTTTCTCCGCTATTATTGTATCTATATTATGATTCCGCCATTGGCGATGTAGACTGATATTTATTTTGTGTACTCTTTATGTATGATTCCGCCTCAGGCGATGGTGACTGATTATGTATCATTATGCACTAAGTTGTATCCTGTACTGTGCTTCTCTGATGTGATGATATCTATATGATTCCGCTGTCATATGTGTGTAAATTATTCTATTTTCTGTTTATGCTATTATCTGTGATCTGCTAATGATGATTAATGTGTTATATTCCAATGATTATCCTTAACACCGTGTCACGGGGTTTTGGGATCGTCACGGCTGGTATCAGAGCTTTGGTTAACCTTAGTTCTGGAGTCTAACACATTAAACACTTCGTCAAAATAGAATCAGTAGTATTCTAAGGCGAGTCGCTCATTAGAGACAGGACTAGTAAAGTCCTAGAATGAGCCGAGCAGAATAGCTAAAACAATTTGATCAGTCCATCGTTATCTTTCCGTAAATTTTCTGCTTAACTATGCAATAAACTATCGTTTCTGTTAGCTGACTCTTTCCTTGCTTATACACAATTTGACAAATGGCTACCAGAGCAGTCGCCGCTAGAGGAGGCCGTGCCGGCCGAGGCAGAGGACGGGGAGAAGCCCAGTTCAAGAAGGACCTTTGATACAACCTCCGACCGCTCAATACTTCAAGCTAGACCGTGTAGCTAAGAGATACAAAAACTTAGGAGGCAAGACCTTCTCGGGAACTGGCACCGTAATAGAGGCCCTTGCATGGCTCAAAACATGCGAGAAAATTCTTGGAGGCCTAAGGCTTGGAGACCAAGATAAAGCTGTTATGGGCGCCTGGCTTATGCAAGAACAAGCTGAACTATGGTGGGAATCTCTCACCGCCGGGAATAGAGAAGCTGGAAGAACATGGGATGGATTCAAAGAACTCTTCAAGGAGAAATATGTCCTGGAACAAGCACTAGAACGAATGCACGATGACTTCGCCAACCTCCAGCAGGGGGATCTTTCCGTGCAGGATTATCTGAATAAATTTACACTGTTGTCGCCCTATGCTCCGGAGCTCATCGCCACTGCAAAGTCCAAAAATAAGAGGTTTATCCTTGGGCTAAGGCGACAGTATCATGATAGAGCCATGGCCCATGTCAAACTGGAATTTAATGAACTGGTGGAAATGACATGCAACTACGAAGACCTTGACCATAGGCATCTGGAGCAGGATCGCGCTAGAAGCCAAGCCGGGAACAAACGCAAGCCTACTGCGAATCAAGCTCAGTCAAGCCAAGCAACATCTTCAAAACCTCAGACTAGCAAGCCGCCGATAGGAAGTTGCTGTAACTGTGGCAAAGTGGGGCACTACTCTAATGTGTGCACAGCCCCGAAGAGGCAGAAGACAAATTCACAAGGTTCAAGCCAGGGTTCTCAGAACCCTCGCTCCTGCTTTAATTGCCGCAAGACGGATCATCTTGTCAAAGACTGTCCTTTGCTGAAGAAGGCCGCAGTAGCTCACGTGTATGATGGGTCGAGCCCGCCAGCTGCTTCCGATGGAGCAGGTAAACCCGATGTTTTGGGAGGTACCCTTACAATTAAATATATTCATGTTTCTGTATTGTTTGACACGGGTGCATCGCGTAGTTTTATTGCTAGAAACACAGTACACAAATTAAAGTTAAAGCAGAGGAAGCTTAAAGAATCGGTGGAAGTTCATAACCCGATAGGGGGTCCTATTACTCTCAATTCATGTTGTAGAGTGCCAATCTCTTATTCTTCCTACAAATTTTCTTTCAATTTGATCATCATGGATTTTCCCGAATTCGATATCATTCTCGGGCTAGATTGGTTAACGAAGTATGAAGCTGAGGTAAATTGTGCAGAAAGAATCGTTAAAATTCGAACGAAGCTTGGATATATTACGGTACCCTGTCATGGTTCGAATCCAAATAGAGAACAATTTTGGTCGGCATTAGAACTTATCCCCACTTCCATGGAAAAGATTCTGATTGTTAGAAACTATGCGGATGTGTTTGAAGAAGTTGAAAACTTACCTCCGCAAAGAGAAATAGAATTCCGAATCGATCTAATTCCCAATGCCAGACCAGTGGTACATCCAATTCGCAGAATGACTCCGAAGGAAAAAGAGGAATTAGGCGATCAAACTCGTCAATTGTTGTGGAAGGGTCTAATCAGACCTAGTTTTTCTAATTGGGGTGCAGCTGTTGTGTTTTTCCCAAAGTCAGACGGTACTCTTCGATTATGCGTTGATTACCGAGACCTCAACAAACAGACGCTCAAAAACAAGTATCCATTACCCCACATCGATGATTTTCTAGACCAATTGAATGGGGCAAAAGTATTTTCCCGAATGGACCTAGCTACAGGTTTTCATCAATTGAGAATAGCAGAAGAGTGTGTTCCTTTGACAGCTTTCAGAGGTCCAGACATATTTTATGAATGGTTAGTAATGCCGTTTGGCCTGTGCAACGCTCCAGCATACTTTTTCGATCTAATGAATAGAGTGTTCAGGGGAGTTCTGAATAAATTTGTCCTCGTATTCATCGATGATATTTTAATCTACTCCAAATCAAAACCCGAGCATGAAAAACACTTAGAACAAGTATTGGAGATTCTAAGGAAGAACGTCTTCAAAGCTAAATTCTCTAAATGTATCTTCTGGCAAGAAGAAGTGAAGTTTCTTGGCCATGTCGTGTCAGAGAAAGGGATTTCTGTTGACCCAAGCAAAATAACAGCGATTCAAGACTGGAAACAACCCACTACTCCTATAGAGGTTAGAAGTTTTATGGGGTTGGCTAGTTATTATCGAAAGTTCGTTAAGGATTTTTCGAAGATATCCGGTCCGTTAACGAAGCTCACGAAGAAACATGAGAAGTTTAAGTGGACTTCCGACTGTGAAGAAGCTTTCCAGGAATTGAAATCGAAACTGACCACTGCTCCAGTGTTAACCATTATTGATGGCAATCAGGATTTAACGGTTTGGACAGATGCTTCTATTAGAGGTCTTGGTGCAGTGTTAATGCAAAGAGGCCAAGTAGTCGCTTATGCAAGCCGCCAACTGAAACCGCATGAGAAGAATTATGTGACTCATGATCTTGAGTTGCTAGCCATCGTTTTTGCTTTGAAAATCTGGAGGCATTATTTATTGGGCGAGAAATTTATACTGTACACAGATCATCAATCATTGAAGTATTTATACACCCAGAAAGATCTGAATTTGAGACAGCAGCGTTGGCTAGAATTTCTTGCAGCGTATGATCTTGATATCCTGTATACGCCGGGAAAGGCTAACGTTGTAGCGGATGCGCTTATTAGGAAAACCGCAATCATTGCCAATCTTATAATTACGCCTGAATTGATCGATAGGATTTCAGCCCTTCAAAAAGACGATGAATTCATTCAGAGAATCAGTCAAAGGGTCAAGGAAGGTGAAACCACAAGTTTCCGTATTGACAAGAAGGGGGTTCTCAAGTTAAATAATAGGATTTGCATTCCAAATATTCCAGGCCTTCGAAGAGAAGTGCTAGATGAATGCCATAAATCCAAATTTTGCATCCATCCTGGTGTGAGTAAAATGTACCACGATATCAAACGCACTTTCTGGTGGAAGGCAATGACAAGGGATATTTCTTTGTATGTTTGCAGATGCCCTACTTGTCAATTGGTCAAGAGCGACCAACATAAGCTAGCTGGATTGTTGCAACCGTTGGAAGTCCCAGGTTGGAAATGGGAACAGATTTCCATGGATTTCATAGATGGCTTGCCGCGAACCAGGAAAGGTAATGACAACATTTGGGTAATCGTAGATCGCTTCACGAAGACTGCCCATTTTATACCTGTCAGATCCAATAGGACCACTCAAAGTCTAGCACAGATATATTTCAAAGAAATCGTTAAGCTGCATGGAATTCCCATCAGCATAGTCAGTAATAGAGACCCGATATTTGCTAGCAAATTCTGGGAGGCTTTCCAGACAGAATTGGGAACGAAACTGAATATGAGCACCGCTTATCACCCTCAAACAGATGGCCAAACTGAGCGGGTGAATAGAATTCTAGAAGATTTATTGCGGGCTTGTATAATTGATTTTGGTGGGTCATGGGAAGATCACTTGCATTTGGCAGAGTTCTCATATAACAATAGCTATCAAGCAAGTTTGAGGATGTCGCCATTTGAAGCATTATATGGCAGACCGTGCAGATCTCCAACATGTTGGGTAGAACCTGCCAATAAACTTGTTTTAGGACCCGATATGATTAGAGAAGCATCTGATAAAGTCCACTTCATCAAAAAGCGATTGAGAACCGCGCAAAGCCGACAGAAAAGTTATGCAGATTCTAGAAGGAGAGATTTGACATTTGCTGTTGGTGATCATGTTTATTTGAAAGTTTCTCCGATGAGAGGAGTAATCAGATTTGGCAAAACTGGGAAGTTGGCACCGAGATTTATTGGTCCCTTTCCTATACTCGAACGAATTGGAACTCTTGCTTATAGGGTTCAATTACCAGATTGGTTGCCTGGAGTGCACGATGTATTTCACGTATCTCAACTTAGAAGACATGTGCATGATCCAGATCTTGTTGTAGAAGAAGCAGCGCAACAGGATATAGATATAACTCCAGAATTAGCACTCAGAAGGGAGCCATTAAAGATTGTTGGCAAAGAAACTAGAGAACTAAGAAGCAAAAAGGTTCATTTAGTTAAAGTGCAGTGGAGCAGTGATCCTAGAGACTGTACTTGGGAGACTGAGGAAAGCATTAAGCAAGCTTACCCCAAATGCAGAGTGGATATCTCTGACTAACTCCGGTGCAAGGTACCTTTACAATACTTTGCATTTACATTTTGTTTCCTACTTTACTGTTGTTTCCTTTTCGAGGACGAAAAGTTTTAAGTGGGGGAGATTGTAACAACCCGGAAAATACGGGCCAATTTAAAATTTTTAAATTGGTGATTTCAAAGGAATTTGAACAATTGAAATAGAATATTTCAATAAAATAGTGAAGTAGAAATAGTGAGTCAGTTTGAAAATTTGAATTCAAACTTTGACTGACTGTGCAGGGTGGAAAATATAACGGATTTTAGCGAAACTAAAAATATTTAAATCTGTTAGTCAATACCTTTCTAACGAATCTGAAAAATCGAAGTTTCATAACAAGAATCAAAAGTTATGGCCGAATGAATTTTCAGAAAGGTCGCTATATAGAATATATAGCCCTGGAAAATTGATATTTTGCAAACGACCTCGGAATTCGACGAAACCACTTTTGTTGGGTCCGGGAAGTCAAATTATTGCTAGGTTTCAAATTTCATAATTTTTGAAGCTAGTATGTGAGCATGGCAAAAGAAAATGTGTTTGGTCAATTTCTGTTAAATTGGATCGACCAGAAAATGGCCATTTTTCAAACGATCTCAGAATTCGACGAAACTAGTTTTGTTGGGACCGTAGCTTCAAAACATAGCTAGATTTATTTTTCTGGAATTTTTTGAATCAGTTTGTGGCCCTGGCAAATTGAAATGTGCGTTCAAAGTTAAAATTAAATGTTTTATACTTTAATTTGAAAAATAACCGACTGTAACAGTCGAATTGGCCAGCGAAACATATCCCATTGTGTCCGGGATGGGGGTATTTAGCTAGGGGCGACAGTCGTTGGGCTTGAAAAGGAGTTCACTGGTGAAAACCCTAATTTTCTGAAATATATATATATTCCAGCGAATCAGAAAATTCCATTCATTATTTAAAAAAAAAAAACTAAAAACCCCCGTAACCGACGAACGAACGGCGAAACCCGTTCGATTCTTCTCCGACCGATTGCCGCCGCCTCAGCCCTCTATCGCCGCCGCCACCACCTGTCGTCGACGCGCCTCCCTCCCCTCGTCAGATCCGACCCACCCACAACCAGAACCATCGCCTCCTCCGCCTGAATCGACCGCCCAAAGTCCACCACTTCCCATCGCCGCCGCCGCTCCGATCTGCCACCGAGCTCCACCAAACCATCACCGACAGGACCCCCACTCGAAGCTCTTCCACGTCCAACTCCCTGATCGTCGTCTAGGTCAGCGGATTTCACGAAAACCTCAAACCTAGTTTCGAACCAAATAGAAAGGTGAGTCCTTTTTGATGTCTGCACTTTGAAAAATCATATCTTTTTAGTGTGTTGACGAAATTTGATGAAACAGGAGACATCGTGACCGCAAGGAGGCTCTCTACCACATAGAAGAAGCCGCGGATTTTTCTGAGTCATCTACTATTTTTAGCGAAGCAACAAACCAATGTGAGAAATCTAAATTAAATGAATTTGAATGGAAAATGTCGTGTATAAATTATATTAGCGAAATATAAATTACACACGTGTTGTATACCTCTTGTACATGCGTGGTGTAAGCTATATAAGCGAAGTATGAATTATACATGCATATAATAATTGATATATGTGTTGAAATGCAAGTGAAATATAGCAATAATATATATATATATATATATATATATATATATACACACACACACACTCCCCTCGTCCACAAACCATGGACGATATTTATTGTTGTGAATTGGTGTGAAATATTGGATGAAAAATACGAATGGTTGAATAATTGTTTGTGGTTGATATTGTTTGGTTGTGGTTGAAAAATACCCATTGGTGATTGAAATGAATTGGAAATATTTGTGGAAATAAAAATAAAACATGCCGCCTGCGTGCGAATTAGATGCATGAATCCCCATTGTCAAAAACCGCGAGGTTTTAAGGTAGAGCGAGTAGCCGTACTAGGGACGGTGCCGGTTTTAACTACCCTGCCATTATGCTGCAGAAATTTTGAATAATCTTTAGGTGTTAGAATAATTTTCATATGTTGAAATTATTTTCATGCGTTGAAATTAAAGTCATATGTTGAAACTATATCCATGTGTGGAAATGTTCATGTGTTGAAAAGTGATATGTGAAAATTAAATTCATTTGTGGATGAATGAAGTGTCTAAACAATAAAATTCACATTTTCATAATATATATGAAGTATGAAAAATATTCGCCTTATATAAATAGTTTCAACAATAAAAATTCCATCTTTCTTATATGAACAACATAAATAAAATATCCATGTGTGGAAATGCTCATGTGTTGAGAAGTGTGTGTAGTGGAAAAATTCATGTGTTGAATAAAAAGATCGAACAATAAGAATTACATTTTTATTGAAGCTATGAAGTGTTGAAAACATTCATTTGTTGAATAAATATTTTAAATGATAAAAATATCATTTTTATCATATATGTGATATGCTAGAGATATGCGGACGTTGAAATAAATATTTGTGAAGAAATATTATTTTTAACATCCATAGGAACTAAATAAAATAGTCATGTGTTGAAATATATTTTAGTTCGCCAAAATTATCATCTTTGAAATGTGAAGTGTTAAAAATAGCCACTTGTTCAAATAAATATGCATGAGTTGAAATATTCATTAATTAGCTAATGATATGATTTTAGCCTATGCATGCAACATTAGAATGAATGGTGTTTTTAAACCAAAGTAAATTGAATATGAAGTTGAATGGAAAATGATAAGTGATAAAAATTGTATATATGTACATGCATATTTATTGAACAGGTTATAGCAAAGGGGCTAGAGAAGAGGAATAAAATTTTGTGCCCGACAAATAGGTATACATTTACTGTTTTGTTTGGGTGATGATTTTATGAGCCTGTTGGCTAGCCGCTTGGCTTTTTCTTTTTCTTTTTGACATGAGACGCCCGTGTGGCTATTTGGGAATTTTCCCAGCCCCTCCCGTACAAAGGAGGTTATGGTGAAATCTTCCAAAATTTAAAGGCGTTAGTGAAATAATTGAAGTGAAAGCGATATAGGAATTTTTGGAATGGACTATATTTATATAAATATATAAATATAAATAAAATTAAAACGAAACGTGGCCGTGCAGTTCGTGTTTTGAAACCGTGATTTCAGACGACTAGTGCGGGAAATCCGACCATTGGATTTTCCCGAAACCGCAACCGTTGGGTTCGCCTTGGAAATATCTTTCCAACGGCATCAACTTTGTGAAGATCCAACGATTGGATTGTCTGGAATGTTTAATTCAAATCTGAAGAAAACAGCGCCTGAAACGATTATATTTATATATATATATATATATATATATATATAATTAAATTAAATCGAATAACGACGCTGCAGTTCGTAAATTGAAATCGTAACTTCAAATGGCCAGTGTGGAAGATCCGACCGTCGGATTTTCCCAAAACTGAAACCGTTGGATTCGTTTTGAAATGACCTTCCTAATGATATAAAATTTGTGAAGATCCAAAGGTTAGATTTTCATATATGTGTAATACAAAATTAGTGAAAAACAGCGCCAGTGCATCGACACAACCTGAAACGTCGTTTAATTAAATATGGCCGTTTTAAATTAAATAAAAATGGCGATATATCGTTATAAAATACTATAGACGATATAGAGTGGAAATAAACCAATTTCATTGTGTTTGCTTGATATGTGATGGTTGAATGTGTTTAACATGAGAATCATAACTAAAGAACTGAAATGTGAATGTTGAATAGTCCAACCATGAGAATAATTGATTTGAAAATCTAAATATACGTGGGTTATTTGAAAAGGCCGAGTTCATCTCATTTCAAATAATCGATCGACGTTGAGAAGTCGAAGAGTCGAAGACGGTTGAAGACCGACGATCTTCACATTGGATGGATGGGCGCTACTGATGCTCATGATTGGAGTAGCCACCATGAAGGAACTGAAGTAGTAGCCGTCTAAACATACTGTTGATGGTACGGATACGCGAGGAATTGGTGCCTCCGGTTTCGTTCAGACCCAGAACGGACTTGTAAATGGACTGTGTGTCTGACATTGGATTTTGTTCTGTGCTGATTGATCTCTGTTAAATATATATCTGTTTGACGGCAGAAAATTTATTCTCTTGCTTAACGCCCTTCTCTGAGACGTACGAGCTCAGAGGTTATGTATTGATAGAAATCAGTCTCATGGAGTAGATTGCCTGTGTGGCACGCCTAAGTGGCATATGATCAAGGCTTCTGTTGCAAAGCAAATCTTGGGGTTGATGATCAAAGCATGGTCTATGTGACGTAGCTTTGTGTATAACGTGAATTCGCGAGCCTCACACCTCGGTATGAGTCAAAAATGGGAGAGTGACTGCAGGGAGAGCACGACGTTTCTTTCTAGCTAAGGTGGTGTCAGTGACCTACCAGCCCTGACATTATATATACTTTTCACCTGTGTGGTTGTTGGAATGCGAGGCGCCTCGATATAAGTCTGTAAGGACCGGGAAACGTGTGTTCAGGAATAACTAATCCTCAAAAGTAAGAGAGGACCGGCCCTGAAGATCCAAGGTTCATAGTGGGGTCCTGGGACATTTGCTAAAGTGTCTCGAATCGGAGAGGAGCTTGCCCTTTGCCTCGACTCATGAAGGAATCCAATTTCCAATACGAAATATGCGGACGTGATTGTATTACTAGTATGGCGACATAGTAGATGGTAGCTATGCCGCCTAGGATTGATATTTATGATTGAATTTGCTTTTGAAACATATATGCACTAGTAATAATATCAAACACTTTTGTTTTATTCGTATGAAGCATTTTTGGCCATTATAAGGTAAAACTCTATCCTCCGGCTTGCGTTGCATTGTGTGATGGGACCTGAGTCTTATAATGGCTTTATTTTATAAAAAGCATTGCGATGATTTAATCATTTACTTTATTTCATGCACTAGCACTCATTGGAGTAAACCCGTTCCGCGAAAGTGGCGTGGTCCTTTGATTTGCCTTATTATTGTTGTTAATAAGTTATGTAGATTCCTCATACCAGTCCCATGACTGACTCGTAGTTTGTTTCACTTTGCAAACTCGGGTGCCCTCATTTTCACACGGGCAGCCTAGTTACAGGTTTCTGACGCACCTTTTGGCTCATGGCGAGGCTTGACTACACCGTGCTGACTTGGATTTTCTCCGCCATTATTGTATCTATATTATGATTCCGCCATTGGCGATGTAGACTGATATTTATTTTGTGTACTCTTTATGTATGATTCCGCCTCAGGCGATGGTGACTGATTATGTATCATTATGCACTAAGTTGTATCCTGTACTGTGCTTCTCTGATGTGATGATATCTATATGATTCCGCTGTCATATGTGTGTAAATTATTCTATTTTCTGTTTATGCTATTATCTGTGATCTGCTAATGATGATTAATGTGTTATATTCCAATGATTATCCTTAACACCGTGTCACGGGGTTTTGGGATCGTCACAGATGACGACTTTAATACCCCCAGAGAGTCTGAATAGTTTAAAGTGATCGCAATCATTAAACACCACCATAATGTATGGATGGAAATACAATATCAACAAATTACCATAGTGTGATCCTAAGATCAAAATCAGCAAAAAAAAAAAAAAAAAAAAAAAAAGGATCCAAATCATCATAATATTGCACATGCATCAACAAGTAAGCTCCCTCCCAGCTTTTCCAAGTACTGTATACGTATTCAAGCGCCTAACACTGCAACCCTCCGCTGAGTGTGACTTGACAACATCAATCAAGAGAATACGTATAAGAGACTCCCTCGAGTTTGGCTTCCCCTCGAAGAAAGTACTTGCACAACAACAAACAACAAATAATGCGTCATTAACACGAAAAGTGAAAGTAATACGTCTCATGCCGCACGTTTCACCAATCGTTTTACTACTGGCTAGCCTACTTCAAATCAGAGAATAACTCCAATCAAAAAGTTTGGAATTAACTGATCTAACTAATCTAGGTGTCCCCATACCACATGATTGATTATATCGTTCAAATTACGTTCTCGCATCCTGAAGATACAAAAATCTGAATTTTAATATATGGAAAATACTTGGTTCTTGTAGGAATGAGATTATAAAACAATTTTGAAAATGTTTGATTTATTCCTTTAAAATCTTTTGTAAATTCAAAAATATACATAATATTTCTTTGAGACAATTTATATTTAAAAATCAAAACATTGAAACCAGTTTGCCTCAAAGTTGTAGGAAAATCGATATGTTTAGCTAATTATAAAACCTCTTTATAAAACATGCATGTGTCTCAAATCCATCAAATTCATGAACAATGTAGCACAAAATTCATCACAAATCAACAAATCCGATGTACGATTCGTTTATAGTTTAGGCTTATACCTAGGGAATATATCATCAAACATCTCAGGAATTCATCTTAAAATCCACCAAAATGGCATACAACACCAACAGGTAAAACACACATCAATTAGTAGGCAATAGCAGTTACCTGCGCAACTCATTACCCCATGGTCGACCTAGAGGTCAACCGCACAATCGACCTTAGGGTCGACCTAGACGTGAGTCCGCCCATGCTACTCACCTGACCTGAGTTCGTTTTTGATGCAAGTTTGGTCCAGTAAATATGATCAAATTAAGCCGAAACTTGGCATGATCATAGTCCAGAAACTCTATTTTGATTCAGAAAAAGAATGACACAATTTTATCCAAAGATAAGCAAGATATTAAAGCCCAAAATTGAACTTATAGTAGTTTTGCACAACTGAAAAAAACTTGATAGAAGCTTGCAAATTTCTACGAATTTTTACAGAATCAACACAGATGGGTGAACAGAAATATTATAAACCAGAAAGTGTGAAATTACACTCACTTTGGATGAGAATTTAGCAATTAATGCATCAAATAAAAAAATTAGAGCTTTATTGCTTAAAGAAGGAAGCACATGCCAAAAATGGAACTACAACAACATGCAAGCCAAAATTATAAACGCACAGTAAAGTCGATTCTTCAAAACAGGGAATTGAATAGAATTAAATCATGTATTGAGATGATTACCTACCGCAAATTCATGTTAGCAACCTAAATTCATTAATTTAGGGGACTTGGAGGCTTGCATTTAATTAGCAGTAGGTTTTCCTTATTTTTGTTTGAAACTTGCGAAATGAAGAAGGAAGTGTTTTCCAAAGAAACAACGCACATGAGAAAGGGTTTCTCCAGGTCTTTCTCCCTCAATCCTATGTTAAGTGGCCCAATTAGATTAAATAAGACCTTAGTAAATAATTAGGCTTATTAACATTGTTTTCAACCAAATTTTACACTAATTATATTTAAATACACCATTTACACTTTTAATCAAAATAAAATTTCAATAAAAACACAAACAATGTTTCTTAGGCACTTTTAAGCTTTGTAATCTTATTTTAGAGGTATTACACTTAAATTTAAAAACTTTACAAAATGTTAACATTTTACTTTTATTTTGTGTAACTCTTAGAAAGAATTTAAAAGAATATAAACGACATTATTTCAACACACAAATTTCCAAAATATTATAAAAATCAATATATATTACAGGAAGATTTTACACCTACATATTTTATTTCCACTCAAATTTACCCTGTAACTCCATTTGTTCCAAAAATAATCATTGTTTCCCATTATATTGTAATTCGTTATAACAATTTAAACATAAATCTCATACACATATGTTTTTATCAAATATTTACATAATATAATGTCTTAAACTTTAATCTTCTATTATAAAAATTATTATTATCCACTATTTATTTATGAAGTCAAATTTTATTCCAATCTTTTATATTAGGAACAAAATTTAGCTTCAAGTCAAAATAACCCTAATACTTAAGTTTTACTTAGTTTCCACCATTTACACCACAATTATAATTTAACTATCACCAAGACACTTATCTAATCATTTAAAATGATTAAATATCCTTTTACACAATAAAATTCCAAAACTAATATTTACCTTTAATTTTTGCAATTATCATATTATAAGCTATTAATTGCTATAGTAAGTAATCATCGAAAACTAAGGTTGTTACTATATTTTTAATGTGGCAGTATAGAGACTTGGCTTTACTATTTATGAAGCCATCATACATTGTAGTGCTTATGGAGAGAGTAAAAGTCATATATTGGGTTGCTCAACCTGAAACATGATTGCCAAATAAACAACATACTTAACATAACTCAACATAGCATCGCATCATTATAATTGAACTTCAATCTTATTAGCCAGCTAGCCAAGCTTTAGACTCGGTTAACTCAATTTTTAACTTGGTTTAAAACCGAATTTAGACTCAGTTAAAATCCTAGGTTAACAGATTAATTCAGTTTTAAACTCAGTATTAACACTCATCTTCATATGAACACTGAGCTAAAACCTTGCTTATTTTTTTGGGCAAAGGTGACCATATTTTATAGTGATCCATAAAGCCTTGCTTATAAATTGAGTTAAATTCTCAGTTATTAAGTTAAAGGCTTAGTTTATTGACTCGGTTATAAGTTGAGTTTAAAACTATGTTATAAGCTGAGCTCAAACATGGATATACAAAAAGGTAAGTGGATAAGAATAAGAAGATAAAATTTGAACCAAAATTAGAGTTAAGGCCCAAAATTTCATTCATTCTCATGATGGAAGTAATAATGGCAATAATAAATCATAATATTGTAGCCTATAGCAGCATTCATATGTTGAGTTATAACTGTATACTAATATATATTTCTACATGCAAATGCCAGTCCCATACAATAGTGGAAAGTAAACTCAACTTAAAAATCAGTTTTGAAATGAGCTGAAAACTGAGTAAAAAATTTAGTAGAAAATTGTTTAAAACTGAGTTTAGAACTAAGTTTTCTTCATGTTAAAAATATATTTTCAATTGAAAACCGAGTGAAAACCTCAGCTCCAATTGAAAATTGAGTGAAAAACTTTAGTTTTAACTGAATTTAGACCTCAGTTTACTAAAAATTATTTAACTAAGTAGTTGACATATTGAATTTAGACATTGACTTTGAAAAGAGTTCAGTTTTCTACTGTTGTTATAAACTCGATTTCAGTTAAAAACTGAGTGAAAAACTAAACTCCAGTTGGAAATTAAGTGAAAAAATCATTGAAAATTGAGTTTTATAACTAATTTTACGGAATTTGGATCTCGTTTTGTTGAACTTATTTTTATAAATCACTTTTTAATGAAAAACTGGATTGAAAACTATTTATCGAGTTTAGAATTCATTTTACTGAACTTAGACCTCATTTTTTAGTCGAGCTTAGATCTCAGTTTTCAATCGCGTTTTAAACTCCGCTTTTCAACCAAGAGTAAAAGTTTAAACTTAATTTTCAACTGACTTCTAAACTTAGTTTTCAACTAGTTTAAAGCCAATTTACAATAGAGACTAAAGCTCAGTCTTCTGATCCTAATTTAAGAAAAAAGAAACTTATTTTCTTAGTTTAAAATCAGATTTCAATTGAAGCCAAATTCAGTTTGTTCGAACTGAGTTCGGAACCCTTTTTAAATCGAATTCAAACCTAGTTTTTTTTTACCAAGTTAGAACTCAATCTACAAATTGAGATTAATTTCAATTTGAAAAACAGATTGTAAACCTTGTTTAAAAATTGATTTTGAACTCTGGTTGAAAAGTGAATTAAATCAGTTTATTATGCATTTTTAAGTGCAATTTAGCATTGTAATTCTTCTACAAACTAGGATAAACTCATACGTGGCAAACTAATCCATCTCCAAAATTAATCTATACGGAAAAAAGCCTAATATATAAGCATCGCAAGCAAATTCAACATCTAAGGTCATTAATTTAAAGGGTTCGTCTATTTCCATCCCACTAATTGTTCTTCACACCCCAATAAAAAATTTAATCATTCAATACCAATTATGCCCTTTAATAATTTTTTAGATAGCATGTTCTACAGGGTGGTGGACTATCATTTTCAAATACACCTTCACTGCTGTTGAATTAATATACACAGACAACATTCATTTCCAAATATACATACAACTTCATTCTTAAAATACATACAACTTTGATCTTAAACTACAACAAAATGAACATTCATATAGTAACAGCAAAATGAAAATTCATATTAACAGCAAAATGAACATTCATATAGTAACAACAAAATACATTCAGACTACCAGCAAAATAGTATATTCTCCCTTCAAAATAGTATTCAACAAAAAGAATAAGTAACAGTCAATACATTCAAATGTAATTCCATCATCAATTAAATTTTGAATCAACGTACAGTTTTTTTTTTTTTTTTTTTAAATTGTATATTCTTACCATCGTCTTGCTGGTCGCCTCTTCTTATGTTGAAATCGTTTTTTTTTTTTTTTTTTTTTTGAAATTTAGGGATTTGGAAATGGGTTGAGGAGCACACAACGTATTAGAAAAGAAAGGGGCAATTTGGGTATAAATGGGGTGGGATGAGTAAAAAATGAGAGAAGACTTATTTTTCTAAATTATCGGGGTGGGAAGAGTAAATATCGGGGGATGAATAGACAGACCCTAATTTAAAAACCCCATATGTCATCAACAAATAAGTCAAACCTCCGACGGGTTCAAAAATGCAACATGTATGTGACTATGCTAACATCTAAGGTGCAGGCTATCAATAAGAGTTCCAGAAATGGAAGAGTGAGATGTTCTAAATTAGTTACAGCATGAACAGAAAAATTGGAAAGAGATAACATGCCTTCAACCATGGCCTTCTTTCCTTTATCCCGACACCCACTGGTAGAAGGAGTCCACACCAATGCATATGCCTGAGCTTGTAGGGTAACAGTCCGAGGAAAAGCTTTAGCTTTCTATGGGAAGTCTCTGCTGATATGCCTTGTTTGCAGGTAGATAAAGCACTTATCCTTCGAGCAGTCAAACTTGCAATTCTTGGTATAGTGCCCTGCCTATTGCAATTATGAAACACCTCGACTCCTTTTGGATCTTACCTTTTGTTGGGTCCTCTTCCTGCGTTCTTCTTTTCTTTCCAAGAGCCACTTCCCTTACCATTGTTTGCAACCTCCTTCTTGTCAACTTCAGCCGCTAGTGCCATCTCAAATAAGCTCTCGATCGTGGCTCCTTTGGACTATCAACCCTTGTGGTGGTTGGCTTAAAACCTCTTGGCAAAATTTAGAGCGTTCTTTTAGGGAGTATTTACTAAGTCCACTCCAAATCTAACCAACTCATTGAACTAATTTATGTATTCTTTCATAATCATCTTTGTCAAGTGGCAAGCTGTCTCTAAGTCCTGTTCTCCAAACCCATAAGCCCAAATATTTGCTCACGGTTGTGTATCCATGATTTTGCTCCCACGTATGATTCAATATCATAGAATGTCTTCCCTTCAAGATTTTTGGAATCCTTAAAAAGCTTGGAAAAACTCTACCATGCTCGGTAGATGAACGAGGGCTCCATCGGTGGGGACGTTGGCTTGTTCATTATTTTGAGGCTTTATAGGTCTATGGTTCGTCGATACCTACAGAACCAGGCTAGCATGTTGACTGCAGGAATATCAAAAGCGTAGGCCATTCTGTAGATATGATGGAGATAAGGAGGAAGGGAAAGAATTAAACAAAGAAAGGCAACGAATTTGAGAGATTTTTGGTATAAACCTTTTATACTTTTTATTTTTCAAAATAATTTCTTTGAAAACTCTTTTGAAGAATACTCTATTTTTAAAACTATTTTTGGGAATACTGAAACCTTAATACCAATTTTAATAGTCCACGCCTCTTAACGTACCCCAATCATGGTTATATCAAAAGTGTGGCTCGTTTGGTATTGATAAATCATTTCAGAGACTAAGATACCAACACATGACATAAATAAAGTGTGGTGCTAAGGGCACCCCAATATGTCCTTCCTAATACCGCAACTAAAAAAATTAAACTCATTAAATTTTGTATGCTTCCTAATACCACATTACCTCTCCATTTTAATCTTTCACTCAATTATTATTTGCCGAACTATCACGTACAAAGCTAATCTAAAAACCCTAATTTCTCGTAATCATTGTCTTCTTCGCATCTCTCGCGGAAAAATTTAAATTCGTACAGTAATCTCTCAGTTATTTGGTGATCTGAAAACCATAATCTCTTACTTCCTCTTCTAGTTTGCTTAATTCAAACCTTATTCACGACTTTTGTATATTGTGGCGTCAGATTCGTTGATCGGTTATAGATCTAGGGTTTAGCTCGTTGATCGATTTTACAAATGAGGACAAATGAATATCAAGCGAAATAGAAATAAGGTAAACAGTGTGGTAGCCCATATTTTTTAAGTGTGTGGTATTAAGAAGAGTGTAATACTAATTTTTGTGGTATTTTTTAGTTGCGGTATTAGGAAGAATATATTGGGGTGTCCTTAGCACCACACAATAATTATATCATAGTTGAAAAAATAATTTATGCAAAAACTTTGCAAAGCATCATCAGATACAATGTCAAAAATTTCCAAGTCTCAAACACCGTAATATTAGAGTGCAAAATGCATCAAAATGTCCCATTATTGAAGTACATCAAAAACAAAGATAAGAATCTATTACTTAAATTGTAAAGTAGGAAAATGGCACTGCTTATGTGGACGACTCATGCTCTTTTATTTCAAAATAGAATTATTCTACGCATCTGCTGTATGTTTTTTATTTGGCAAATTCTATTCCAACCCATACTTTTATTTAGTAGCCCCCTAAAACTAATTAATTTTTAAAGACAATACTACCCTTATCGTACTTTCTTCTCATCTGTTCTAAACATCACGTAATTGAAACACCCCACCTCCGTTAGGGTCACTCTCAAAGGGAATGCCCTAATTTTGGTGGAGGTTTATAAGTACAAGTCACAGATATACAAGACAGATATAATAACACATATTTGTAAACCAGCGGAAGAACAACAAATTTTATTTCATAAAGTCAAATACGTGTTACAACAACATCCCTTCCAAAAACATAACATAATACTTCATAATCTGTCTTGAGTACATTATTTTTAAAGAAGCATAAATAAAACATAGATAAACTGCCAAAGCCCCATAGTGAATTGTCCAAAGCCATAGTTCAAAACAGGAAAGTCCAAGCAATACATTTCTCTTCTTCAAGCTGGATGTTGAGGTAGGTCAAGCTGCTGTGTTCCCTCCCTGAGGACCTGGGGGGGGGAAACGGAAGAAAGAAGACGAAAGAAAAATAGAGTCAGACATAAAGCCTGAGTAAGTCTAGTACTACTTTGTCTATGAATAAAGAACTGGGTATGATAAGTAAAACAGGAAGTGGGCAAACACTATGAACTTGGTTAAGTTATCTAGGGTCGAATATACTATCGTACCCCATGTTAATCCCTGAACCCATATAAACTAGTTTCCAATTTGCACCCCATAATCAGGGTAGTGTGATCCATTCTACGATGATCGGCTCCTATTCGCAAAGTTACATGTGTCTTACGGCCCCCGATGTCTGTAGTTACCTATGCTGGTCCCACCATGGGGTGTATCAAGTCCCATAGTGGCAACCCGACACAACCTTAGAGTGCAAAGGTATGCTACTGGTGTCCAGTGCTTTATTTTTCTGCGCCGGAGTGCGTGCACGCCCGCACACCGTTAGAACCTACACTGCTACACCACCGCCGTCGATTTGACCTCTTACAATCAGCCCAGTAATCGTGCCCCACCCTGCCTAGTTTCAGGGTATCCTGATACACCTTCTAGGGTTACTGCTGAAAAGGGTCCCCCCGTTACTAGGTTTTCTATCTCTAGCCAACATGCTAAGTTGGTTAAGTGTTTCCTAACCTAACCCCACCAGTCCGTTTAGTTTAGCATGTTCCATTTTGATTAAGTCTTTAGTCCACTTAATCCTAACAATCCTGACTCAGCCTTAATTGTCTTATTAAGGCCCTGACCTCTCACATTAGACAGGTATTGTTGTGGCTGCCTGTTGCCGGTTGGTTCCGGGCAGTCTTACGCCACAACTCAGTCTAACCTCGGGTCCTTGCTGGGCTCCATGTTTAACCTCCCACATTGGATAGGTATTGTTGTGACTACTGGACAGCCGGGCGGTTCCGGGCAGGTTTACATCACAACTCAATCCAACCTCGGGTTAAACACATCGTCTTTTCTACATTTACATATTTTGTCATTCTTCTTTATTTATATGTAAATATTTGCGGCCCATTATTATGTTAATGGTGTAATGGTTACACCAACCATGGGCCCAACCCATACTTGACTTTGGGCCCTTCTATTTCATATTTTCATTCATTAATTAATTTTTAACCCAACGTTATTTTCCCCCGTTTTACACGTCCGTTTATATATATTGGGCTTAGCCCTTTTAAAGCCCAATTTAGCCATGCGAAAAGGGGAGGCTTATGGCGTATACACAAAGAGGGGAAAGTGAGCGCATGAACTTGCATATGACGTTGGAAAATACATAATAGAAATTGGTGTACTTGCATAGTGGTGACATGTATTTTGGTCATAAACATAGGTGACATAAATCAAGGCATGTAAACTTGCATAGGTTTAACTACAACATGAACCTATATTCTTATTTAGGCATAATGTCAAACATAAGCATGGCCTAAATACTTCTAGCAATAACATGGCATATTGTCAAACATAAGCATAGCATAAAATACTTCTAGCATAGGCATGGCATATTGTCAAACATAAGCATGGCATACATACTTCTAGCATGAACATAACATAATTCAACTTAATCATGATTTAAGCCTAATCACATAACGATGGTATAAACATACTTATGCATAAATATTCCTAATCATGGTGTTTTGCTTTAAACTTGCAAAAAGGGGATTTTTGAGTCTAATCTAACCATGTCTCACATATGTCATCATATAATTCTTTAAAACAAGATAAACTTAATCATAGATCTCAATTATGCCAAATATCATTCCTAGCCATATTCATAAGTTTGCAAAAGCATGACTAATACATGGTGCCAAAATTCCACATAGTTTCATATGAACTATAATAACCAAACTTGTTTCAATTACTTGCAAAATGATTTATACATAAAAACATACATCATAATGGCATAATAACAAAGCCCCAAACTTGCATAAATTTCACTCAACTATATACATGTAGCTTCAACATAGACTACATAATTTGCGCAATATTCCAAACGTATATTTGCATAGAACTACCGCATGTAGTTCTTTATAATGAATAATATAATTCAAGAGTATCCAAACGTATATAAATTGATAAGAACGCACAAATATGAATTACTTCCATTGCCACAATTCAAGCATACACATCAACACAGTTGTTTATTATACCAAAGTAATACTCTACTTACAATGGTTTGATGAATTCTCAAGTTTAGGGATTGAAGACGCAAATTCCTTTGTTGAATTGATTAGCTTTAGGTTGCTTGAATTGCTTTAGGCCTTAGAACTTCCTCCCTAATCCTCTCTTTAGTTGGCGGCTATGCTTTGTCGTTCCTCAGCAACATGGCGGCTATGTTCTTAATTTTTAATGAATAGATTAGGGTTTAGTCTAGGGTTGTTTATATAGAGGTTAGGAACTAATTAGGACCCTTGATGTTGCTAGGTTAGATCATAGCCATTCATTAGGAAGAGAGACCAATAAAAACCCGCCACCTAGCCCTAATGACAAAGCAGTCCACAGAAATTCGACCACACACCGACCTGGCCAGCCAGGTTGACTGGGCTCGACCAGGTCGATACCCCTGTCGACAGGGCTGTCGACAGCCCTGTCGACATGGGTAGCCCAGGTCGACAGCCCAGTCGACCTGGGTGGCCCAGGCGGCGCTTTTCTGGCCCAATGGGCCCCACTTCGGAATATTTAATTATTTAATTCTGTTTGAGTTTTAAATTTAATTCAAATCTTCCGAAGGCCATATCTTCTTCATACGGACTCCGTTTTTCGAAAACTCGGACTCTATTTCGCGTATTTTTCCGAGACGAACGCAATGGCGTATCCCGTTTCCCTTAGTTCTCTGATTTGAATTTGATTATACTTTAATTTATGAATTTCACAGTTATCGAATTTTCGGGGTGTTACATTCTCCCCCACTTAAAAGGATTTCGTCCCCGAAATCTTCAAGTTAGGAGGAATGTAAATCCTAACATCCAATCATCCATCTACTCATCCATCAAACACGAGCATCCATTGTCCTTAAAAGACTTCTAATGCTTCATGATCATATGCAAAGTGTGTGTGTACATGTACTTATCTAATGCAAAATCAGTCGGTCTACTGATTCAGTTGACCTCCTTAATGCGAATTATGTTAGTGCCATGAATCCATTATGTATGCAAATTTTCCTATCCTTGATTCTACATGAGTGCACAACCATTCAATACAAATGCAACATCCACATGACAACACATTATAGTTCAACCACATACGAATACAAACATATATGCATATGCAATATGAAGTGACTGAGCCGATCTAAAACCTAGATTGTGTGTGTATATGCAACCACGAGCAACCACTAGCAATCACTTGCAACCACTTGCAACCATCATCCATAACATGTTTCAACTACATGTTTCCATCCAAAAAGATTCTATCTAAAAGATACGGTCGAGGAAATATACCTAAAAAAGATAGATAAAAGCGCAACTTAAGGAAAAAGAAAGATCAAGGATGTACCCTCGAACAGAAAAGGGTAGGCTGTACGGATTCTAGCTTCAGTTTCCCAAGTCGCGTCTCCCTCGGCGTCGCTCCACTGAACTTTGACGAGCTTGACTTCGCGGTTGCGTAGCTTCTTCACTTCCGTTCCTAAGATGCGGGTTGGAACTCTTCTTATGGTTGCTTCGCGTTCCACTTCGGCCTCTTCAAGGATATTTGGCTCTAATCTATAGGTCATCTTCTAAATTTTCTCGATGATAGGGAATGGTCCTATCTAAAGATATAGTCGAATGATAGAAGCAAGTAAAAACTTTGTGCCCATTAGGCAATGTCAAAACTGAAAACCTATGCCACATATATATTGATTAGGAGAAGAACTCTCTAAGCATCAGCCCCGAAGACCGAAATCAACATCAGACTGACACCCAAAGAATTACTCAACCCAACCACCATATATGATTCTAAGAAATTAAGCATGATGGACTCCTTTTAGGTCACAAGGGAGTCCCTTCCTAAGACCAACCCGTATCCTATAAAACCCAAAAAGTTTGGTCAATCCAACGAACACCCTCAAGCCCCAACATGTGTTACTAACAGATGAGTCATACTCCCTACGGGGTTTGCGACAGAAATTGGATTGAGAATGGGACCGAGAGGATAAACACAAAAGATAGCATGCAAGTAAGCTCTACAGGAAGAGAGGGACCAAGGATACACTCTTAAGAAGAGATATGATGCACGAATCTAGTCTTCGATCTTCTAAGTCGCATTTCCTTGAGCTTGACTCCATTATGCTTTGTCCGTCTTTAACTTCACAATTTCGTAGCGTCTTAATTCTTGTTTCCAAAATATGAGTTGGAACCTTTTCCACTGTTGCCTCTCGTTCCTCTTTCACTTACTCTACTTCTAATATTCTTGGCTCAATCCTAACTGCGTACTCATGGTTCCATGCAAGCTCTCCAAAATTCACTAGTGAATCTTGGATCTTGTTAACTTACTATAAGGTATCCCACATAGATGAATTATCTCTAGAAAATAAACAAATGTCAACTATGTTGCCAAATGTATTTACTAAGGTAATTCTCCACAACTCATTCATAGGCGAAATGAACTTTCTGCCTTAGTGGCGAACACTACTGGAGCGCCCTATTCTGAAATGCTCCTCCTAATGAACCCCCTTCTCTAGAAGCTCTTCAATCTGTTTACTGAGCTCTTTTCTTTCTCGTGGAGCCATATGTCTAACGGGCAACGCAACGGGCCTTGCATTATCTACAAGATATATGCGGAAGTCTATTTCCCGCTTCGGAGGCAAGCCCTTCACCTCTTCGAAGACATCCGGATATTCCCGGACCACTCTAACTGATTTCAAATTTTCAACAGAGGCATCTAGCGATTCAAGATAACTAAGCATAACCGCATACGAGGGATTACAAGAAATTTCCAAAGTATTACCGAGCTGGGTTAGGAGCCTAACAACCCTTTTCTCACAATCAAGGATGGCCCCATTAATGGATAGCCAATCCATACCCAAAATCAAACCATACCCCGAAAAGCCCAAAACAAAGGCACTACATAGAAATTCAACACTTAGGATAGAAATTTTCAAATCCAAACAGATCATAGACAAATGAGCTGGGCCCCCAATTGGGTTTGAAACAATTAAGGGGTCCTCTACCATACTAGTTTTTAGGTGCAGAGATTCTACTAAAGCAGACGAGATAAAGGAGTGTGATGCGCCAGAATCAAACAAAGTGCGAACGGGGTGATCATAAAGATAAACTACACTTTCTACGGAAGTATTTATACCTCGCTGTTGCAATGGTGGCGCTTCTAGCACATGAACCTGTGCCCCTGGGGTGGATCCAGTGCCCTGCCCCTGTCCTCGTTTCCTTGGGCAGTCCTTAGCCCTGTGGCCTGTCTGACCGCATGAAAAGCACCCACCATTCTCCTTGGCCTTCTTTTTCCGGCAGTCCTTTACTAAGTGCCCCACTTTGCCCCAGAAATTACACGTCCTTTTCTCTTTGTTGCCTTCCCCGCCTTTCTTAAAGTCTGTCTTCTTAGGCTGCAAACCCTCTTTCTTCCCTTGAGAGCTTTCTGCCTTGGTCTCCTTCTTGCCCTTGTCCTCTTCGTTCAGCAATGCCATTTGCACCAATCTTTCATACGTGGCTCCCATGGGTATATGGGTCATGGCCAAACTATGTAATGGCTCATTTAACCCCTTGACGAAACGGAGAGCCTTCTTGTGCGGGGTGTTGACTAGGTCAAGCCCAAACCTAGCCAGCTCATCGAACTGATTCACATACTCTCTGACAGTCTTGTCCCCTTGCTTAAGAAATAAGAATTTTTCCAACTGCAAACTTCTTTCTGCATCTGAGAGAAACTTAGTCTCAAACCTTGCCCTAAAGTCCTCCCATGTATCCACTGGTCTTTCAGCATTGGTGACTTCCCACCAGTAGGAAGCCTCGCCCTTCAATAGCCACACCGCTAGTTGTACCTTTTGTCTATCTTCTACCTCAAAGATGATGAATAGGTCCTCCGTTTCTTTTAGCCAATTCCTAGCTGCTACGAAGGACTCAGTTCCATGGAAATCCCTTCCTCCCATAGCTTTAAAATCTTTACATATCTTAGCGAATGTGTTTCCCCGTGGAGGAGGTGGAGGAAAAGGTGCTGCTGCGGCTGGATGATTTCCTTCAGCTGGAGGAGGAGGAACGGTAGGACCTGGCTGAGTGGCCCTAGCTTCTAAGAAACGTCTAAACCAACCAGGTATGGGCACCCCTTCAGGCAAGTTAAGTTCTTGGGACATGCTGAAACAAAAAGGATAGATTCAAAACGAAGGATAAGAGATAATACCTATGGCTTTGGGGAGTGGACTTTGCCTTTTTTAAAATAAAATAATATTTTTCTTTTAAAAATGCTTCTTTAAATTTCCTTTTTGAAAATAAATTTTCAAAACTTTTTATCTTATCTGGTAAACCTATGCTCTGATACCAAGTGAAACACCCCACCTCCGTTAGGGTCACTCTCAAAGGGAATGCCCTAATTTTGGTGGAGGTTTATAAGTACAAGTCACAGATATACAAGACAGATATAATAACACATATTTGTAAACCAGCGGAAGAACAACAAATTTTATTTCATAAAGTCAAATACGTGTTACAACAACATCCCTTCCAAAAACATAACATAATACTTCATAATCTGTCTTGAGTACATTATTTTTAAAGAAGCATAAATAAAACATAGATAAACTGCCAAAGCCCCATAGTGAATTGTCCAAAGCCATAGTTCAAAACAGGAAAGTCCAAGCAATACATTTCTCTTCTTCAAGCTGGATGTTGAGGTAGGTCAAGCTGCTGTGTTCCCTCCCTGAGGACCTGGGGGGGGGAAACGGAAGAAAGAAGACGAAAGAAAAATAGAGTCAGACATAAAGCCTGAGTAAGTCTAGTACTACTTTGTCTATGAATAAAGAACTGGGTATGATAAGTAAAACAGGAAGTGGGCAAACACTATGAACTTGGTTAAGTTATCTAGGGTCGAATATACTATCGTACCCCATGTTAATCCCTGAACCCATATAAACTAGTTTCCAATTTGCACCCCATAATCAGGGTAGTGTGATCCATTCTACGATGATCGGCTCCTATTCGCAAAGTTACATGTGTCTTACGGCCCCCGATGTCTGTAGTTACCTATGCTGGTCCCACCATGGGGTGTATCAAGTCCCATAGTGGCAACCCGACACAACCTTAGAGTGCAAAGGTATGCTACTGATGTCCAGTGCTTTATTTTTCTGCGCCGGAGTGCGTGCACGCCCGCACACCGTTAGAACCTACACTGCTACACCACCGCCGTCGATTTGACCTCTTACAATCAGCCCAGTAATCGTGCCCCACCCTGCCTAGTTTCAGGGTATCCTGATACACCTTCTAGGGTTACTGCTGAAAAGGGTCCCCCCGTTACTAGGTTTTCTATCTCTAGCCAACATGCTAAGTTGGTTAAGTGTTTCCTAACCTAACCCCACCAGTCCGTTTAGTTTAGCATGTTCCATTTTGATTAAGTCTTTAGTCCACTTAATCCTAACAATCCTGACTCAGCCTTAATTGTCTTATTAAGGCCCTGACCTCTCACATTAGACAGGTATTGTTGTGGCTGCCTGTTGCCGGTTGGTTCCGGGCAGTCTTACGCCACAACTCAGTCTAACCTCGGGTCCTTGCTGGGCTCCATGTTTAACCTCCCACATTGGATAGGTATTGTTGTGACTACTGGACAGCCGGGCGGTTCCGGGCAGGTTTACATCACAACTCAATCCAACCTCGGGTTAAACACATCGTCTTTTCTACATTTACATATTTTGTCATTCTTCTTTATTTATATGTAAATATTTGCGGCCCATTATTATGTTAATGGTGTAATGGTTACACCAACCATGGGCCCAACCCATACTTGACTTTGGGCCCTTCTATTTCATATTTTCATTCATTAATTAATTTTTAACCCAACGTTATTTTCCCCCGTTTTACACGTCCGTTTATATATATTGGGCTTAGCCCTTTTAAAGCCCAATTTAGCCATGCGAAAAGGGGAGGCTTATGGCGTATACACAAAGAGGGGAAAGTGAGCGCATGAACTTGCATATGACGTTGGAAAATACATAATAGAAATTGGTGTACTTGCATAGTGGTGACATGTATTTTGGTCATAAACATAGGTGACATAAATCAAGGCATGTAAACTTGCATAGGTTTAACTACAACATGAACCTATATTCTTATTTAGGCATAATGTCAAACATAAGCATGGCCTAAATACTTCTAGCAATAACATGGCATATTGTCAAACATAAGCATAGCATAAAATACTTCTAGCATAGGCATGGCATATTGTCAAACATAAGCATGGCATACATACTTCTAGCATGAACATAACATAATTCAACTTAATCATGATTTAAGCCTAATCACATAACGATGGTATAAACATACTTATGCATAAATATTCCTAATCATGGTGTTTTGCTTTAAACTTGCAAAAAGGGGATTTTTGAGTCTAATCTAACCATGTCTCACATATGTCATCATATAATTCTTTAAAACAAGATAAACTTAATCATAGATCTCAATTATGCCAAATATCATTCCTAGCCATATTCATAAGTTTGCAAAAGCATGACTAATACATGGTGCCAAAATTCCACATAGTTTCATATGAACTATAATAACCAAACTTGTTTCAATTACTTGCAAAATGATTTATACATAAAAACATACATCATAATGACATAATAACAAAGCCCCAAACTTGCATAAATTTCACTCAACTATATACATGTAGCTTCAACATAGACTACATAATTTGCGCAATATTCCAAACGTATATTTGCATAGAACTACCGCATGTAGTTCTTTATAATGAATAATATAATTCAAGAGTATCCAAACGTATATAAATTGATAAGAACGCACAAATATGAATTACTTCCATTGCCACAATTCAAGCATACACATCAACACAGTTGTTTATTATACCAAAGTAATACTCTACTTACAATGGTTTGATGAATTCTCTAGTTTAGGGATTGAAGACGCAAATTCCTTTGTTGAATTGATTAGCTTTAGGTTGCTTGAATTGCTTTAGGCCTTAGAACTTCCTCCCTAATCCTCTCTTTAGTTGGCGGCTATGCTTTGTCGTTCCTCAGCAACATGGCGGCTATGTTCTTAATTTTTAATGAATAGATTAGGGTTTAGTCTAGGGTTGTTTATATAGAGGTTAGGAACTAATTAGGACCCTTGATGTTGCTAGGTTAGATCATAGCCATTCATTAGGAAGAGAGACCAATAAAAACCCGCCACCTAGCCCTAATGACAAAGCAGTCCACAGAAATTCGACCACACACCGACCTGGCCAGCCAGGTTGACTGGGCTCGACCAGGTCGATACCCCTGTCGACAGGGCTGTCGACAGCCCTGTCGACATGGGTAGCCCAGGTCGACAGCCCAGTCGACCTGGGTGGCCCAGGCGGCGCTTTTCTGGCCCAATGGGCCCCACTTCGGAATATTTAATTATTTAATTCTGTTTGAGTTTTAAATTTAATTCAAATCTTCCGAAGGCCATATCTTCTTCATACGGACTCCGTTTTTCGAAAACTCGGACTCTATTTCGCGTATTTTTCCGAGACGAACGCAATGGCGTATCCCGTTTCCCTTAGTTCTCTGATTTGAATTTGATTATACTTTAATTTATGAATTTCACAGTTATCGAATTTTCGGGGTGTTACAGTAATTTTCTCACTTTTTGAAAACATCGATGATTCAAAACCCTAGTTCTCAAACAAGTGAAGAAAAAAATTCTATTGTAAACAAATATTTGATTGATTCTGGAGAAGAAGATGATTTCTTATCACAATCACAACAGGTAATTCAAAAATTAAGAAAAAAATTAATTTTTTTGAAATAAGTTAGAAACAACGGATGAATCCGAAAATGAGGGAATCGAAGTAAAACCACATATGGGACATATGAGGATAAATAAAAAACCAGGTATAGACCATATGACATTGAACACCGAACCACGTGAGTGATCAATGTGGAAATCTGATTATCCATGAAACATATGTATAATACATCAATTCTTTTCTTTTTTCAGCATTTAGTTTATACTTTTTTAATTTTGTTTTTACGTAGATTGTGCCATCCTGAAGTGATGAAGAATTGCATGATGAAATGGTTTTGGATTATTCAAACGAATTCACGACATATGATGTAAGTTGTATAAAGTTAATGTTTGAACTAGTATTTTAAACCTTTGAATACACTTTTTTTTATGGATGATTTTTTTTGGGGGTACTCACACAAGCCACGTAAAATATATGCATGGTTGACATAGCTCCCACGTATAACTTAACCGTGGTGAGCAATGTTTCCACATTAATATGCTACGTGGTTTACTGCTTTACCACATTTTTACAGAGCGATATTGTGATAGAAAGGCAAAAAAATATTCAAGCACATATTTTTTTCAATATTTGTTTATCATTTCAACTAACATAGTGTTTATTTTTTGAATGCGGATATTTCCACCTAAAAAAAAGTAATAGATTGAGTTCGTGATATGGGAAAATGTCGTGGCTTTGTTATCATAATACTAAAATCGGATACTGGTGGTTTGGTCAAAAAATCAAGAATTATGTTTGGTTGTGAACGAAGTGGTGTGTACAAGAAGCGAACAGATAAAAGCCTGAAGAACCGAAGAATGACGGGTACAAAAATGTGCAACTGCTCCTTTAAACCTAAGGGTGAAAATTTTCTGACTTTAGATAATTGGCGATTATATGTTGTTAGTGGTGTTCATAATCATTTCGAGTTGAAAAATACGGAAGGTCATTCGTATATGGGTCGATTAACGGAAGATGAGATGAAGATAGTTGTTGAGTGTTCGCTAGCTTTTTGACCAAGCCACCCAGGATCATTCATAAGAAGAAAGCATGAAACCACGTTCTCTACGGACATGGAGGAATGGATCGCACCATCGTCTCGCCCGATATCGGATCGCGCACCATAGTCTCGCCCACCGTTGGATCGCACACTATCGACTCGCCCATTCCATCAGCGGAACGAATCCGCTATGCGACTCGATCCAAACTTATATTGTTGCCCAGAGCGAACCGATCCGATCCCCTGGTGCATGGCGAACCCTCTGACCCGTTCAAGCGCGAGCTAGTCTTCAGCGATCCGAATCGCACGGATCTAGCGACACGTGTCCCTAACCGTCATTTGGACCGATTCTCCCCATCTGCACGATCCGATTTTCAAGCAGATCGCGACACCTGTCCACAACGGCTAATTTGACTATTTCCTCAACGGTGGCGATGCGATCCGATGTTCTCGAGATTCGTGCCACGTGTTACCACGACCCGCCTGACAAAATCAGCTATAAATAGCCCGGAGCTTGGCATTTTTTGGGATCTTTTTGGCAATATTGAGTACTGAATCCGCCATTGTTGTCAAACTACTGAAATATTGAGAGAAATCCTTGATTGTATTAGCTTTCAAAGTATAATCAATAATATATAAAGTGGATGTAGGCTCGTTAACGCCGAACCACTATAAATTCTGTGTGTTATTTCCTTTTTTCTCATTCTTCAGTTGAAACTCTATAAGCTTCAGAACAATTTGGGTGTTAGGTCCAAATTTTGATCTAACATTTTGGTGCTTTCACTGAGAAATCAGTCCTAAAGTTTAACTACTCAGTTCTTTGAAGATTCCAGCGATTCGGATATCATGGCTGGAAAAAGATCTAAGGAAGTGCGAGCTTCACAGACCAACGAAACGATTGAAGAGAGTGTGCACGAGCTGGGCAATGAAGAAACTATGGATCGCGGAGCGTAGGGGGCGAACCGATCTGATGAAGACACCACGCTCCGAGTCGATGAGAACGAGACGATCCGGACCGCTGAAGGGGTTGTTACTCGATCCCGAGGAAACGCCTCGCACCCTCCGCACACTGCGACTGCGAATCGACCTCAAGGGGGCGCTGCGAGCCGCCACCCACGAACCGCAGCGATCCGAATTGATGATCGGACCACAACTCGACCTGGAAAGGAACCTATGGCTCGCTCCTATCGTCCTGGCCCCTCTGCTCGACCCGGCTCAAGTTCTTTGCGCATAAGAAAAGGTGACGACGATCAATATGATCCTGCTGCTCCTGTTACTGAGGGGGATCTCTCTCGCTTTTCTGAAATGTGGGAGAGGTTGTTTGATGAATTGGCCGCCCAAAGGCAGGAAAGTTCCGTCCTGCGACAAAATTTGACTGCTATGGATAGAAGACTTGATGACCTAGCAAGGCAAAGAACACCGCCGGTTCGCCCACTCACCCCAATATATTCTTCTTCGTCTGAAGAATCGCCGAGACCTCCGCGACGACCGTATGAAAGAGCCGAAAACATAGAGCAGCTTCGGTTCGGAACTCTGCCATCACAGGAAGAAGAAGCACTGGGGGCGGGGCCCTCAAATCGTAATGTGAACAATCAAGCCACAGCTTCCAGAGCTCGAGATGTGGGCAGTCCCGTACGTAACAGACTACCTCAGCCCCGTCGCCGCACACATGCTCATGATAACAGGGGGCAACGAAGCCCTATCCGAGCCCCGGATTTCGTGACTGCTCCCGGAAGAGAAATTAGAGAACCTCGCCGAGCTAGAGGCACTGACCCTGAACCTCCTTTGACCAGTGCAAATGTTGCAGCCATGATCCACCAGATTCTGGCAGATAGCCGTGGACAACGGAATGAAGATTGGGGGATCGACCGCAGTCACACCCCTTTCACTGACGATATTTTGGATGCGACTTTTCCAAGGCGTTTCAACATGCCACAAATGAACCGATATGCGGGTAGGTCTGATCCTGTCCAGCATTTGATGAGATACTCTTGGTCAATGACCGCTGCCGCAGCCTCTGACGCTGTTAAGTGCAAAGCGTTTCCCATATTCCTGGAGGATGTGGCTTTGTTATGGTTTACTCGCTTGCCGGTGAGATCGATTTCTAGCTTCAGGGAGTTGAGTGAGAAGTTCGTAGAACAATTCTGTATCTACGCACAGAAGACAAAAAGTGTGATCGATTTGTTCCTTGTCAAGCAGCGACCAGGCGAGAGTTTAAGGGTATACCTGGATCGTTTCAATTTGGCCTCTACTGAGGTTAAAGATCCCCATGAACCGACCGTTGTCGCAGCACTGATTGACGGAGTAGATAAGGACACTGAATTCGGGAGGTACCTGGCAGGCAAACCGCCCCACACCAGAGAGTTATTCTATGAGAAGGCCAACATACATTTACGCCGGGAAGAGGTATATGCTAACCGAAAGGCAAAAACGACCAATAAGGAGGAAATCCAGAGCAATGTCGCCATAAAGCAAACGGGAGACAGCTCGGGGAAAGTCGAAGTAGATGTCGGAAATCAGAATCAGGGTGGTCGTCAGCCGGGTAACAACAATAATAATGGTAACGACAACAACCGGAAGAGGAACCGAGGGAACGACTCCCAGAGAAGGACTCGTCCCAGGGCCTTTGAAAGTTATACACCAATAAATGATACTCTGGAAAATATCTTCATGGATGCGTATGAAGTCCTTCAGAATAAGAGGCCACCTCCCAGAGAGTCGACGGAGAAAGAGCGTGAAACAGGGAAGTTTTGCCTCTTTCATCAGATTCATGGCCATTCGACGAATGAATGTCGTCACCTAAGGGATGTAGTCGAAAGGCTGCTTCGAGAAGGAAAGTTAGATGAATACAGAGTAACGCCCAGGGACAGGGGGCAAGTAGTGCAGGCCCCGAATCAGAACCAGAATCAACTTGCTGCTAGGCCGACTGCCCAGCAAAAAGGAAAGAATATTGTTATTAATACCGTGATCGGAGGACTTTATCTCGCCAGGCACAGTTCCAAAGCATTAGATCAATACGTCAATGCGACCAAACAACACCTCGAGGTAGGGGAATGTAGCAACCCCGAGGACAGTATCCCGGTGAAGCAGCAAAAGATGATGACTGATGATGTTGTTTTCCGAGAACGAGAAAGCATCGGAGTCCATGCTCCAACTGAAGATCCATTTGTAATTACAGTACCTATTGGACCAGCCACTGTTCATAAGGTTCTAGTGGACAACGGGAGTTCCGTCAATATTCTTTTCAAAAAGACCTTTGACCAGATGAACCTCGAAATAAAAGATTTGAAGCCCTGTCAAGGATGGATCCGTGGATTTAACGGAGCATCCACCGCTCCAATGGGTTATGTAGAGTTACCAGTTACACTTGGGGAAGGAGAACGCCAGAGAGTGAGAATCCTTCCCTTCGTGGTTTTGGATGTTGAATCGCCTTACAATGCCTTTTTGGGCCGACCGGCCCTCGCAAAGTTTAGAGCCTGTATAGCCCCCTGGTGCTTGTTATTGAAATTCCCCACAGAAGCTGGCATTGGTATCGTCAGAGGGGATCAAGTTGCTGCGCGAGCATGTTATGTTGCCGAACTAAAGTTACTTCGTAATGGAGGGGATATTGAAACTAAAGGCACCTCTTCCCCTTCGGGGGCGGAGACCTTATAGCAACCAAAGAGGATAGTCGTTGGAGAGTCGCCCGGAGAGATGCCCGAGGATATAGATCCCAGAGAGGATCAAGAACCCGGGGGCAGAATGGCGGTTCCTAACGAGACGACTGAGGATGTACCGATCGATGACAGTGACCCGGAGAAGGTCCTTAAGATTGGATCCCAGTTAAATCCGAATCTCGCTAAAGAATTGACGGATTTCTTAAAAAATAACTTGGATGTATTTGCTTGGACTCATGCAGACATGTGCGGGATATCCCCATCAATCATGAGCCATTCATTAAGCATTAACCCTAAACATCCTCCCGTAAAGCAAAAAAGGCGAATGTTGGGCTCGGAGAGGTCTGCTGCCTTGAAAGAAGAGGTCGGAAAGCTAAAGAGTAATGGATTTATCAGAGATTCAACCTACCCAGACTGGATTTCGAATCCAGTCCTAGTAAAGAAGGCCAACGGGAAGTGGCGAACGTGTATTGACTTCTCGGATTTGAACAAAGCCTGTCCAAAAGATAGTTTCCCGTTACCTCGGATTGACCAGTTGGTAGACTCGACGGCAGGTCATGAGCTTCTCTCATTTATGGATGCTTATTCAGGATACAACCAGATTCCAATGCATGTTCCAAATCAAGAGCACACTAGTTTTATCACGGATCTGGGATTATATTGTTATGTGGTGATGCCCTTTGGTTTGAAGAATGCAGGTGCTACATATCAACGTTTGGTCAACAGGATGTTTTATAACCAGATCGGGAAAACAATGGAAGTATACGTCGACGATATGTTGGTTAAGTCCAAGCAATCTTCTCAACACACTACTGACTTGGCAGAGATGTTCGACATTCTTCGAAAGTACGGAATGAAACTCAACCCAACCAAATGTTCGTTCGGTGTTGCTTCTGGAAAATTCTTGGGATTCATTGTCAGTTCCCGCGGTATTGAGATTAATCCAGATCAGATTGCGGCAATCAGAGGCATTCAGGAACCTAGGCAAATTAGGGATGTGCAAAGCCTTGCCGGAAAAGTGGCCGCATTAAGCAGATTTATCTCCAGGGCTACGGATAAGTGCATCCCATTCTTCGAATTAATAAAGCGAGGAAAACGCCACTTCAAATGGACACCCGACTGCGTAGAAGCGTTTCGGAATTTACTCAGGCACTTGGAGAAACCTCCGATATTATCTAAGCCAATAGATCACGAGGACTTATTCGTGTATTTGGCAGTGTCATCCCATGCGATCAGCTCAGCATTGGTAAGGGAAGAGGATAAGGTCCAAAGACCTGTGTATTATATGAGCAAAAAATTGACAGCAGCAGAGCGTAATTATCCACGAATAGAAAAGTTGGCGTACAGTTTGCTGATCGCCTCTAGAAAGCTTCGACATTATTTTCAGGCGCATCCTATCACCATATACACCGATCACCCGCTCAAGCAAGTCCTACAGAGACCAGAGGCATCTGGAAGGTTACTCAAATGGAATATTGAGCTAAGTCAATTTGATTTGAACTTTCAGCCCAGATGGTCAATTCGGGGGCAAGTGATAGCCGACTTCATAGCAGAGTTCACTGTCCCTGAGGAAGATATAACAAACGAGGAAGCTGATCCTTCAAAATTACTTTTCGATCCCAATGCCTGGGGATTGTATACCGATGGCGCTAGGAATGACGAAAGATCCGGCGCTGGGATAGTGCTTGAAACCCCTGAGAAACGATTGATAACCTATGCAATCCGAATGGAGTTTCATGCCACTAATAACGATTCCGAATATGAAGCTCTGATAGCCGGATTAAAGATTGCAAAGGAACTAGAAGTCACAAAGCTGAACATCTTCTGCGACTCCAAGTTAGTTGTGAACCAAGTCACTGGAAAATTCCAAGCTAAAAGTGCAAGATTGATTTTATACTTAAAGAAAGTGAAAGAATTGCTGAACGATTTTGATCACTACAGCATATCTCATATTCCGCGGTCAGAGAATCAGCAGGCAGACAAGTTGGCAAAGATGGCTAGTTCCGACGATCCTGAAGTGACTGGGCTAGCCCCCGTTGAAGTACTTCGGTCCCCTAGCATAGATCAAATGGAAATCGACCTAGTACTAGAGGCGGAACCAGAAAGGGAATCCTGGATGACCCCTCTAAAGAATTTCCTGATGGATGGAACGCTTCCGACCAAGAAAAGCGAGAGGCGTAAAGTAATTCGTAAAGCCGCCCGATACGTTCTGCAAGGCGGAGTTCTTTACAGACAAGGATTTTCAATGCCCCTCCTTCGGTGTGTAGCCCACGATGACATCAAACGTGTGCTGCAAGAAGTCCACGAAGGCGAGTGTGGCGACCACACTGGAGGGCAAACTTTGGCAAAAAAGGTGGTGCGGCATGGTTATTTCTGGCCTACGATGAACAAGGATGCAGCAAGATACGCACGACGGTGTGATGCGTGCCAGAGATTTTCGAAGATACCTAGAGCACCTCCTAATCAGTTGAAAACAATGATGAGCCTATGGCCTTTCGCTATGTGGGGGATTGATATCATTGGAAGTCTCCCCATAGCAAGGGGCGGAGCAAAATTCGCCATTGTGGCTGTGGATTATTTTACTAAGTGGGTCGAGGCTAAGCCACTAACTACAATCACAACCAAACGAGTGATCAACTTTATCGTGAGAAACATCATCTGTCGATTTGGGATTCCAAAGATTGTAATAACAGATAACGGAACTCAGTTCGATAGTGTTGAATTCAGAAACTTCTGCCAAAGATACCACATCGAGAATCGATACACCTCTGTGGCGCACCCGCAATCGAACGGACAAGTCGAAGCGGCAAATAAAGTAATTAAGTCCATTTTGAAAAGAAGAATGAAGCGGGCTAGAGCCATGTGGGCTGACGAATTGCCCTTGGCACTATGGGCCTACAGGACAACCTATAAATCGGCAACAGGACACACCCCGTTCTCCCTTGCTTTTGGAACGGAAGCAGTCATCCCGGTTGAGATAAAGGTACCTTCTCACCGGGTGACTTATTATGATCCAATGACCAATAATGAATTGCTACTTGAGTCCCTGGATATGATCGAAAAAAAGAGGGATGAAGCAGACCTGCGTGCCTTGAGATGCAAACAACAGGTCGCCCGATATTACAACAAAAAGGTTCGAGCCCGAACATGGGAACCCGGAGACTTGGTTCTGAAACGTGTCTTCTCACCCCCAGCTCATATGGGAGCGAAGTGGGAAGGACCGTACTCCATTCTGAGCAAGCTTGATAATGGAACCTTCAAGCTGGCAACCGTAGATGGAAATCCCCAGAGTGTGGAATGCCCAACATTTACGGCCATATTTAACATGAAAGTTTCAAATTTATTCTTTTGCTTTGTTAAAAAACCATGTACAATGCATGACTTGCCTAGAATAGTCTGATTCCTTAAAGCAAAAGATTATAAAGTGGACGTAGGTCATGATTCGACCGAACCACTATAAAATATTGTGTGTCATTTACCTTTATTGCATCTTTATTTATCTGATTATCTATTTTTATGGAAATCAAAAGAATAATGCAGGTACCCGAAGTCTGTTGCCAACCGTTCCTCCCGTAGACTGTTTGGGGGAACTCAAAGCCTTGGCAAGGGCTCCAACTGCTTGTCCAACTGGTTTCGATCCTCGGAGTTTGGATTAAAATATACACCTAGGACAAGTTTGATGAACATACATGATTGCAGACCGCTTGATCCGTAACTCTAACTCTCCAGAGAGAGAGAGAGAGAGAGTATAAAAGCGTCTCCGATTGAGCGCTGAGAAAGAGCTCCTTTCCCGCTGAAGGATCGGGGAGCGAATGAATCGCTGAGCTCGAGCTCTAACTCTCCAGAGAGAGAGAGTATAAAAGCGTCTCCGATTGAGCGCTGAGAAAGAGCTCCTTTCCCGCTGAAGGATCGGGGAGCAAATGAATCGCTGAGCTCGAACTCTAACTCTCCATAGAGAGAGAGAGTATAAAAGCGTCTCCGATTGAGCACTGAGAAAGAGCTCCTTTCCCGCTGAAGGATCGGGGAGCGAATGAATCGCTGAGCTCGAGCTCTAACTCTCCAGAGAGAGAGTATAAAAGCGTCTCCGATTGAGCGTTGAGAAAGAGCTCCTTTCCCGCTGAAGGATCGGGGAGCGAATGAATCGCTGAGCTCGAGCTCTAACTCTCCAGAGAGAGAGAGAGAGAGAGAGTATAAAAGCGTCTCCGATTGAGCACTGAGAAAGAGCTCCTTTCCCGCTGAAGGATCGGGGAGCGAATGAATCGCTGAGCTCGAGCTCTAACTCTCCAGGGAGAGAGAGAGAGTATAAAAGCGTCTCCGATTGAGCACTGAGAAAGAGCTCCTTTCCCGCTGAAGGATCGGGGAGCGGATGAATCGTTGAGCTCGAACTCTAACTCTCCAGAGAGAGAGAGAGTATAAAAGCATCTCCGATTGAGCGCTGAGAAAGAACTTTTTCCCTGCTAAAGGATCGGGGACCGACTGAACTACTGAATTCAAACTCTAACCTTGGCAACCGTCAGGAGAGTATAAAGAAGTCTGTAATTAAGCACTGAGAAAGGTGTCAGAAATTCGGTGCCACAAGAACAATTATCCTATGAAATCTTCCAAGTCCCCCATATTCAGAAATAGGGGGCAACCTGCCGACAAGGCTAACCAATTCTTAGTAAAACCCCGTCAGCTGCTATGATAACAACTGATTGGGGGCACATATACTCATATACATATACTGAGCTTTAATACAGCAACGCAGCATGAAAATTTTCTCTTGGCTATCTGTTGTTTGACTGATTTGTAGTTATTATTAGATGGCCTATGACTAAACATGGAAAGTTTATTTGAATACAGGTACGTAATGATGCAAAAAGAGATAAACTTTCATTTATATACTGCGGACCAACAAACTGAAAAACAACCTAGAAAGGAAAGTGAGGGCCAGTCTCACAATTACACTTCCTGGCCAGTGGAAAACCTAAAAACAAAATATCAACAAACAACAAACATCCTATTTACGCTTTGGCCCCTTCTCTTGCTTCTGCCTCTCCAACCTCGCCTTGTCAGCATCAGATGGATCCCCTTTCTTCCTCTTCCTTTTATCTATGAGGGGAACATCCGACTCCTCTGAAGATTCCTCTTCCACCTCTTTTCTCTTCCTCCTATCAGAAAGGGAAGCCGGGAAGTCATCAGGGTTTGCAAAGTGAAGCTGTCGACTGATGGATTTGGGCTGAATCTTCACAATCATCCCAGTTTTGGGATCGAATTCTGCAAGAGGGACTACGTCCAAAGCCTCATCTCCCACCTTCTTCGAAGCCAACTCTTTCTCCTGCCTGGCTTTTCGGCTGGCCAAGGTTTCCTCGTCATCATCATCGGCCTTTTTGGCGCCGATAATGTCTTCTTCGTCATCTACATGGCGCCCATCCATGTCTTTCAAAGCTTCGATAGTCTCAGCATCTTTGGGTACATCAGTGCTAGGTGCCGGGATGCTTCTTTCTGCTGTTGTGACCTCGGCCTGCTTTGATACATCAATACCAGCACCTGGCAAGACAGCCTCCTTCTCCACTTCTTTCTCTTTTTCAGCACCCTTGTCGACAGGCTCGCCACCTGTATTACGAGGAACACACATTACTAATTCGATTGGTTGTTCTGCCAGACGACGATAATTCACAATTGCTTTGACGAATTGTGGGGAAGAGAGAGAAATACCTTCAGCAGATGCTTCTTCTTGAGTAGTTGCAGAGGCTCCAATGACCATGGGTGTTCGACCCAAAGGGATTAATGGATCATCGGGATGGTATTCCTCAACCCCGGAGGTCTTGGGCTCCACAGCCGAACTCGAGCCCTCATCAGCTTTTCCTTTACCCTTAGCCAGGGCCCTCTCCTTTTCCATCTCCGCCAGAATCAGGCGACGGCCCTCTGCCAGGTCCTCAGACTCATTGTCCCTTAGGATGCTCTTCATCAATTCATCCTCATCGATTTCTTCGACCCCCAATCTATGTTTTTCACCCTCCACAATGGCATCCCATAAGTTGGCCAAAGTAACATGGTAATCCGGGATCCATGAGATGTTGCGAGTTTTGAGAACCTGGCCAAGGAAATCGAAAATTATCTCTTCAAACCCCTCGATCTCCTTCTCTCTTTCGAGGAGCTTGTTGTTAGAAGCAGTGGCCAATTCGATGGCACTTTCAACATTCTTTTCGGCGAGAGCTGCCCGTCTCTCCGCGTCCGCGACCTGGTCATTCAAAATCACCTTTTTTGCTTTAGCTAAGGCCAAAATTTCTTTTAAACTCACTTTTTCTGCCTCCCAAGCAGCCTTCTCAGCTTCAAAATGGCCTTGTGCTGTTTTCAACTCGATGTTGGCCATTTTGAGATCTTCAACCTCCTTCTTTAAGGCCATTTTCTCTTGGCTATTGGAGTCCAGTTCCGAATGAAAGCGCTGCTTGGCATTCTCTAATTCAATCTTATAATTTTCAGCGTCCCTCCGTGCTAAGGCAAGCTGGGACTGAGCATCTTCCAGGTCCTTCTCCATTTTTGTCCTGGCCCTTTCGTTGTTTTCAAGTTTCGCCTTAGACCTGTGTGCTTCTATTTCGAGTGATCGGATGACTTCTGAATGGTTAACTGCGTGCTTTTTCATCATCTCATATTGTCTGACCACGTGGCGGATGTGCCCGATAACTTCATTATCCCAATTTTTAGGAACCGGTTCCAAGGTAGGAACAAACACCATCCTTTCGAAGAATATATCTGGGAATTGTTCCCGTAGCTTTCCCAGCCTACCTTGGATCTCGGGACCATGGACGTAATCCCGTGACCCGGGGGCAGCCAACTCTGGCTGGCTGGAGGGGACAATGTCACTTCTCTCCTTCTCAGTCTCTTTGGATGAGTCTTTGTCCCTATCTTTAGATTCGTGATGCTTTTTGGATGACCGGCTGTGGGAAGGTGCACTCTTTGGAGGAGTTAACTCTTTAGGAAGTTTCTTTCCCCCTGTAGGAACTGCCGGATGATTGGAAGGCCTGGTAGAGGTCGACTTTGGTGGAGACCGAGGTTGCGAGGAAGTCGGCCTGTGAGAAGGACCACGAGAGCGCTCAGTATCCGGACGAAGGCTGGGTGTGCCCTCACGAAGAGAACGATACGAGTAAGATTTCCTGCGGGACATCGTTCCTGCAAAAAAGAAAAGAGAATATTAAAACTTTGAATACCCACGACATAAGAGTGCAGGGTCAGATAGTGTGTGTGATGTGTGCATCCCATATAATTCCCCCTAACAGACCCGGGCCTGGAGACAGGCTCATCTGACCAGTTTCTCGTCCTCTAGTTGGAGCGATGGTCTCTTCAGAAGCAGGGAAGAAAGGCCCCTCTCCAAAGTCCTTCTCCGTATATACATCATCGGGTAGAGGGATTTTATTCAGCTTGTCAAATAATTGCTCTTCTGTCAAATCACCGGGAGCAACGGTTTCAATTGGAGCAGAAATAGGAATTTCCTTGGATACGTCACCGCGGACCTCATCTCCTCTGTATATGTTCAAGTCTTCATCGTCTTGGATGACTATCGGAGAAGGACTCTTGCGAAATTTAGTTGTTTCTATCGCTTGTGAAGTTCCCTCTCCCTCTGTTGGAGGCACGTACTTATAAGGTTTGCCGCCAGTGCCAAGTCCAAATCTTCTATCTAGAAGACGATGCTTATGAAGATTGTCATCAGTAATGCATTTTTTGATCCTTAAAAAGTCGGACCTGCTTTGAGAAAGAATGGATAATCGATTGCTGTATAGTGGACCCTCCGTTTTCGGGAAGACATGATCTGTTTGAGATAAAGGGAGAATGTTAATGTCTAAACTTCTTGAACAAGATATTCGATTAGAAGCTTAAAAGTTTACTTGATTTGAGCCATCTTTGTGAACATCCGGCTTGTTTCCTTATATAAAACCAATCAGACTTAGGGTCCCCTATATTGCTATATCCATCGTACAGGACCTTCCTATTTTCCACCGATTCGAAGAAAGAGAAATTTGGAGTTGCTGAAGAACGGTGCTTGAAAAGAAAGAAGAATGTCAAATCTCTGAATTTAAGTTCGGCGTGTAGGATCTCCGCGTACGCAACATATAGGGCGTATAGGGATGCGTAAGCATTAGGATGGAGCTGCATCGGAGCAATACCCAGTTGCTTTAAAGTTTCGATAGCGATTGAAGGAAACGGAGGAATAGCTCCTACCAAGAACATGGTTCGACTAATTGCCATATATCCTTCCGGAGCTAGGTGGGGTCTATCTTCGCTACCGGGTGTCAAGACGTCATCCCAAGGAATTCCGTGTCTCAAGCAGATTCTCTTAAGCTTTATATCCTCGAGTTTAGATGCTAGAGAATCGGAAAATTTATCTATCCCGAGAGCGCCAGAAATCTCGTCGGGGGCTCGCCCATCTATCTCAGAATCATCGCTAGTTGAAGTACTTTCGGACGGATCTGATTCTGTGGCCTCGTACTCAGATCCAGAATCTTCACCTCCCGGATTAATTGGAGGAATTTCAGGGTTGTACTGTTCAGGAACCTCGGATTCCGTTTCTGTTGCGGATCTTGAAGAAGAGTGATCATTCGACATTGCTGCTAGGACGAGAAAATATGAACAATGAGATTAACACTACCCGTCCCCCGTGTGTGCAAGTGCCGGTGTGTGTGCTTGTGTGTGCATTAAAAATAAAGCGTGAAAGCAATCAAGATCATCAAAATATTAGTCGTCGTATGCAGTCAAATTATGTGGTCATTTAGTCCGGGAAGTCCAACGTCAAGGCTCTAGCCTAACTGTTCAGAATTATATGGTGACAAGGCGTTGATTAAAGTCTGAAATTTCTTCGCATCGTCAGCTATGGGTCGGATCGCAAGGCAGAGGGATCGCCCCCTTTTTTGGATCGCGAGGTAGAAGGGATCGCCCCCCATTGGATCGCAGGGCAAAGGGATCGCTCCTTCACGAATCGTTGCAGCCCCCAACGATACGCGCCCTTGCTGTCATCACGATCTTCCGTCTCGCCATTCGCCTTCATCTTCTCCTCACCTTGCCCACGATCCGAACCGGCCTTCCCTCTTCTTCTTCCTCTTTCGTTTACCACCTCTCTTTCCCATTCTCGAACTCCGAGCTCTATGCCTGTCAGCCATGGCGACTTGATGATTCCTTCAGAAGATCGCAAATCTTCATTGTTTCTCCCTCAAATTAGTCGAAAAAATTCAGGGAAAAGCAACGTTCACGAATAAGAATGCTTTTAGTGGAGTTACCTTTCTAAAAGTTGAGGAAATACTCGGATTTTCGAAGGTTTGAAAAACTTGGGTTCGTTCTTCGAACAGTGCAGGCGAAACGATACGGCAGAAAGAAAAAAGAAGGAAAGTGAAGAGGGGGGGGGGTCGGCTTATATAGGCAAAGAGGGCGACCGTTTGTCTCCCTTCTTTGTCCTATTCGATCCACGAAAGACCAGTGGGCCGCGAACCAAAAGCCCACCACGACTCGAGGAGGAGCCCGTTTCGTTCCGAGGCCCAAGTGCACACCCAAGAACGGAACGAATGTCTCGCTAACGGACCGCGACTCGAGCCCGCGATACAAATCGATAAATTCAGGAATGAAGACTGAAAAATCTCGGAAAGAGAATTGATCACTGATTCGCGACTCGCTATGAAAAGACGATTCTATAGTTTCGAAGCATGTTCCATCATCGATAAAACATACTTCGAGGGGGCAAAATGTTGGCTAGCTTTTTGACCAAGCCACCCAGGATCATTCATAAGAAGAAAGCATGAAACCACGTTCTCTAAGGACATGGAGGAATGGATCGCACCATCGTCTCGCCCGATATCGGATCGCGCACCATAGTCTCGCCCACCGTCGGATCGCACACTATCGACTCGCCCATTCCATCAGCGGAACGAATCCGCTATGCGACTCGATCCGAACTTATATTGTTGCCCAGAGCGAACCGATCCGATCCCCTGGTGCATGGCGAACCCTCTGACCCGTTCAAGCACGAGCTAGTCTTCAGCGATCCGAATCGCACGGATCTAGCGACACGTGTCCCTAACCGTCATTTGGACCGATTCTCCCCATCTGCACGATCCGATTTTCAAGCAGATCGCGACACCTATCCACAACGGCTAATTTGACTATTTCCTCAACGGTGGCGATGCGATCCGATGTTCTCGAGATTCGTGCCACGTGTTACCACGACCCGCCTGACAAAATCAGCTATAAATAGCCCGGAGCTTGGCATTTTTTGGGATCTTTTTGGCAATATTGAGTACTGAATCCGCCATTGTTGTCAAACTACTGAAATATTGAGAGAAATCCTTGATTGTATTAGCTTTCAAAGTATAATCAATAATATATAAAGTGGACGTAGGCTCGTTAACGCCGAACCACTATAAATTCTGTGTGTTATTTCCTTTTTTCTCATTCTTCAGTTGAAACTCTATAAGCTTCAGAACAATTTGGGTGTTAGGTCCAAATTTTGATCTAACATTGAGATGCATAGAAACTTAGTAAAACCAAAAGAAATTTTAGCGACCACTAAAAGAAATAATCCTTCAAATTGTACCATAATCACAACGATTTAATCAAAGCACAAAATGCTATAGAGCATGCAGGGCGTTCTAAAGTTCAAAAATTTGCTTAGTAAATTGAATGAGTTTGGTTATTTTGAATGACACCGTAGAGCGTTAGAAGGAACATATATTATTAAAAATATTTTTTGGGTACATTCTATCAGCTTGGGTTTTCTATGTACATTTCTCAGGGTTATTATATTAGATTGCACATATAAAACCAATAGGTACAAAATGCTTTTACTCGAGATTGTTGGGGTTACTTGCACAAATCTTACATTTTGTATTACAATTGCGTACTTAGTTGCGGAAACCAAGAAAAATACATATGGGATTTAGAGCGTTTGAAATCAGTTATGATTGATTGTGATGTAGAATTACCATCAGTCTTCATTTTCGATAGAGAGACAATATTAGGAAATGCTATTAGATTTGTGTTTCCAAACTCCATGCATATGTTATGCACATGGCACATTAAAAATAATGTTTTAACGCATATCCAAAAGAAAGTGAAAGGAATGGAGCTTGAAGAGAAAAAGTCATTTTAATTTGATTGGAATGAGCTGGTATGTTCAAAGAATGTTGTTGCTTGTAATGAGAATCTGCAAGCGTTGCATGAAAAATATGAAAAGCATACTTCACTTTTGTGATATAATCATGAGACTTGGTTGGATACATATAAAGATCGATTTGTCCAAGCATGGACGGATGACTACATGCATTTCGGAAATTATACTTCTAATCGGTATTGTTATATATTACTTTGAATTTATATTTATTCAACATAATAGTTAGCATTATTGTAATCATTTGTGCATGTCATATGCAGGGCTGAGTCCGCTCATTTGAAAGTAAAAAAAAAACATTTAGCTAGGTGTCAATGCAATTTCGAACAAGCTTGGACCAAGATGCGTATATTATTGGAACTCTCATTCACCGAACTTAAAGCGACATTCAAGCAAAGTTTAACCAAAGTAAAGCACATATTTCATATTCGAGAGTTCAAAAACTGATGTGGCATTGTTTCTATTAAGGCACTTGATTTGATACATTCAGAAATACAGAGAATAAAAGATGTCGATGACGAAGAATTATTATGCGGATTTGTCATACGTAGAACTCATGGATTGCCTTGTGCGCATGAGTTAGCTCATCTTGGGCCTGGTAATGGAATATCGCTTGAGATGATTGACGTTCATTGGTCAAGACTGCATCTTATGGAAAAAAGTAGAAATAAAAGTATGGGGCTATGGAAAAAATGGAAGCACTTATATAAGATGTGAAAAAGATGGAAACTACTTAGCAAATGCAAATCTATAAGAAGATATTAGAGATTGTGGAACCACATACGTCTTTTCTTGCATCTTCAAAAAGCAAAATAAAGACACATGGAAGAGAAAGCAAAAGAAGTGCTAATACATCAACAAAAAAGATGCCTTCGTCATTTGAGCTCGTCAAAAGTGTGTACTCGCAAAATTCTTGCACTTCGAAAAAGACTCGTACTGATAAACTTCCAATTCGTAAACTGGAAAAGGTACGTACATACATTTTTTTAAATTAGAATAAAATCAGTTCCATGTTAACTTATGATATCATTTTTTAACAGTTAGAAGAAATAACCGAAGTCATGAGAACTTATTTGCATCAAATACCGTTGGAGTTGAAACTTTTTGTTACTGATACTACCGACGTTCGATTGGACGGTAATTATGGGTATAGATGTATGAGAGCTTTGCTTGGTTTAAGAGAATCAAGTTGGAGTCAAATTAGTAGAGAGTTATACGAAGAATTGTACGAAAATCAAAGTTTCTATGATCGTGTGTTCATAGAGCAAGGCAGAAACACAAGTCTTCTCAAAAGTATAATGCATGAAGGAGAAGGATTTGCGCCGATAGGAAAGTGGATGTCAATGCCGATGTAGATTATATTATTGCAACTTGGTAGAACATCATCGTATTTAGCATTAGTGAAAGATTTATGCTGACAATACCTCCGTTGAAAGGGACGGTGCCTACTCCAGTACAGTGCATGGAAATTGATATAGCTTTTGTTAATCATGGTCATTTTCTTTAGGTATGGGTCTTCCAAGTTAATAAAAAATTGAATACAAATTCATTTCTTTTTATAACTCATGGCATCATATGTGAAACTAGAGCCGAAGCACCCGGTTCCTCCTATTTATTCAAAATGGTTCACGGCTCGTAATACGGATGCAAGTAGTAGGGATTACATTTACACTGATAGAAGACAAGCTTGGAATGATATAAATGCATATGCAAATTGAGAGCAAAGTTATTCAAATTTTTTCTCTTAATTTAACTACGCATGTAACTTTGAATTTTCTGTTAATTTAAGTATGCATGTAAATGTTGAAATTGCAAAGTGGAAGTGAACTTGTAATCGATATTTTTGAATGGAAATCTTCGGTAAAATGATGAGTAATAACGTGGAAGTGTTCAGAGTTAATTAAGTACGGATAAACTTTTGTCGACATTTTTTTAAAACATTTTGTGTACACATCACTCTGTAAAAAACATGGAAATTATAGTAACCACGTTGAATACGTGGTATTAGAGGTAACCACATATTGAAAATACGTGGTTCATATTGTAACCACATAGTAAATCAACGTGGTTAATAAATTAACCACGTTTTTGTGGAGCGATACAAAGTCCCGAAACCATATAAAAATTTCTATGATTTTATTTTTCATGGCTTGGAGAAAAACCACATAGAACTACTTCGTGGTTGTAAAACTAACCACATATTTTGTTCCCTAGGTTCATTCGTCTACCACATTTTATTCCATCATGGTTTTATATCTAACCACATTTTACAGTGCGATAGAACAACAGAAAATTAAAAAATATAATGCCACCCAGAAAAACAATAAGACATTATATTGAATACAGGAAAACAACAATACGAAAATCGACAACATTGAAACCATTATAACAAGTCAAATAAAACAACATCCATTACATTAGCAAACCATATCCAAAATACATCATACAATCATAACCATGTCCTCCCAAAATCTGCATTAAAGTCATTAAATTACGGACCACATCCAAAATACATGTTCATCAAACAAAAACTAGTAAACAATCTAAACTTGAGGCCTGAAGTAGCGTCCGACACCAACTCTAGAATTAGCAACTTGAGGGTTAGGTTCATTTAATAAGCCATGCACATCATGAAGGGTCTGAAAAAAAGAATTTGAACTGAATAAAAGCATAGTACGGAATGATAATGCATAGTGAACCAAAGCGAAACATACCGAGTACAACTGATTGTAGGTGGGCTGAAAATGTGAGGCTCCAATCACTACATTATCTAGTAGGAGTAGTGAATTATGAACCTGCAAGATAACATGTTCCCTAAACCACTCCATATAATCATCTGTGTAACTCAAAAAAGAATGATGGAGTGGTACTGATCTACGCCCTTCTGCTATCACATGATTGTACCAATTCTCCTATATACTTTCCAAAAATTGATAACGCACCCGAGTGTATGTAGTAGAAACTGTACCTCGACGTGGATTTGATGCTACGGGAGGAATACGGGCCGTGGGAATGTTCTGAACTCTGCCAAACTGTCTAAGTACTCTGTTAGGATGATATAGCTCTACAACGTTTAAGAAAATAATGCAACCACTATACCAAGATATAGGATGGAATGGATGATAGTGTCGTGCAAAAATATAAGGAAAAAAAAATAACCTATTCAAAGATGTAATAAATCATTAATTTTAAATGTAATAAATCATTAATTCTAAATGGTTGATAGTGTCGTTAATATTATTAGTTATTAATAAATGAAGATATTTACCTGTTCAACTTGAATGTCATTGGGAAATATACGTAGATCGACTAGTGAAGCACCACAATCTATAGACGAATTCCATCGATGTAACAACCCGGAATTTCAGAACCAATTTAAAATTTTATTTTAGCTATTTTAATGAATATGGAAATATAAATTGGTTATTTTTGCTAAATAAAATTTGAGAATAATTTTAAAGTAGTTTTTTTATTTGACTTAAAACAAACCTAGTAAAACTATTCAAATGATTTATAAGTTTTATTTTTGAAAATTTTATTAAAAATTTGATTTTCAAAATCATCGCCTCGCCCTTAAAAAAAATGCTACGAAGCTCAGAATTCGATGGGACCAATATTTTTGGATTCATAATGACAAATCATTGTTGATTTCCAAAATGCACGTCGAAGTGAGTCAGTATGAGGTTGTACACGATAAAATAGTTCAGTGTAAAATAGGCAATCAGTTTACAAAGAAACATTATGGAGATGATCTCAGAATTCAATTTCGTTTTTTTTCTAGATTCGTATCGTCAAAAAATGGTTAAATCCAAAAGGGCATAATTTTTGAAGTTAGCGTTTGGGCGTACAAGAAGAAAAGGTACCCTAAAATCACATTTTTGAAGCTAATTTGAGCAATTTTACAAAGGAACATTATTAAGATGATCTTTCGACGAATTTTTTTTATTGGATCCGTAATGTCGAATAATGGTAAAATTCCAAGTTTCATGATTTTTAGAGTTAGTATGTGGTCGAACGTGATTTTTAAAGTGAAAAACAGACAATATTTTGATTTTAAAAATTTGCTGTTTGTGCATACGGACTCAAAATCCGACGAAACTAGTTTCGTCGGATCCGTAATTTCAAAGAGTAGCTGCATGTCGATTTTCATTGAAAACGGGATCCGTAAGTGACCACACGGATTTTTAAATGATGAAAATGAGTGATATTTGAGTATAGAAAAATATGAAATCAATAAAAAATAAATAGCTCCACTATAAAATGTCCTAAACTCCCCTAAACCTAAAGCAAACATCATATATACGACATCCCCTTTTTCTATTTCAAAACCCTAAACCTAGAGCTTCTAAAATCAAAATCAAATTCAATACTCCACTAAAAATCATGAGATAAACATATATGTGATCATTATAGCTTGATCTTCGATTTGGTATGAGTATGGGAGAGGTTCAAGAACATTTTGTACGCTGCGTTTTTCCAGCTTATAGTTTATGCGGGCTAGGGTTGATGAATTCGTGAATAGAAGCAACAATATACGTTTTAGTTATTGTATTTGAGCTTAGCTTAGAAAATAGCATCGATTGTGTAAGTTTGGATGGATTTGGTGATAAAAAGTGTCAAGAGGAAGAAGGGGCTGCGCACGTTTTGACAGTGGACGGGATTTTCGGAGAAGCTTGAGTTTGAGATTCATGGTGTTGACGTTGTAAAGGAGAATAATAGAAGAACAACGGTGTTTACGGTTTGTGTTTTTATGGAGAAACGAATGAGAAAGTGGTGGAGGAAGCTTGCATAAAGATGGACATGGAGGGGATGCGTTTTTGGACTGAGTACGCGAGTTTTGGAGAGGGAGAGGGATCAGAGGAAGTGATTAGAGAAAAAATAAGGGTAATTAATTTATGTTAATGTTAATGACAAATATATGTACACGAATCTTGTAAAAAGCATAACTTTTTCATACGAACTCGAAATTCAGCGAAACAGGATCCGTTCGAACCGTATCGACGAGAGCTTCGCAATGAAATTGATTTGGAGTCATTTGGATGTCGTATGTGGACTGCGGAGCCGAAAAGGTCACATTTCCTCCTTATAAAGACTGACGGAGTGGAAACCAAGGTAAGAACTCCTTCTCACTCAAAATTATATTTTATCATGTTATTGTATTCATGTATAAAAATATATAGCATTGTCAGTGTAAATTTTTATCAGTTTAATCATTATAAGTTGTATACGATGCATGTTAGATCACCTCCCTCGTCCACAGACCATGGACGATTTAAATTGACTGTATTGTGTGTTGTTTGTGATATTGAAATGTTTAACGTATTATAAATAATGTTAACATTAATGTGGTAGTTGAAATTAAATCATAAATATCCATTTATAATTTAAACAGTGAAAATTGGCTAATTAGAAAAATAATTCAAATCGAATTAGAATTGGTTAAATTTGTTAACCAATAATTTATTTAAATAAACTGTTGTAATTTGAAAACCCCACACGGGTCTGGGGAAGATAATTTATTCACATCTCCCCTGAATTTAATTATATGTCAATCAATGGGTTGACAGACTGTGATGAGCATTATTTATTTATTTTAACGCATATACAGTTGTAAATTGCACTTTGGATGATGTTTGAATGTGTAAGGTTATTTATCATTATTGTGAATACATGCGATGTATGAAATCCATATAACTGAAATTGTATGGTAATTGATTGAGTCGCATTCCCATTCAGAAATAAAGAATACTTTAAAATAATGAATATTTTATAAAAAATATTCATGTGTTGAATAAAATGTTTAAACAATAAAATATCATTTTTATTGAATGTATAAACTATACAAAATATTCATATGTTGAATAAAATGTTTGAACAATAAAAATATCATTTTTATTGAATGTATAAACTATACAAAATATTCATGTGTCGGATAAAATGTTTGAACAATAAAAATATCATTTTTATTGAATGAATAAACTATATAAAATATTCATGTGCTGAATAAAATGTTTGAACAATAAAAATATCATTTTTATTGAATGTATAAACTATAAAAAATATTCATGTGCTAAATAAAATGTTTGAACAATAAAAATATCATTTTTATTGAATGTATAAACTATATAAAATATTCATGTTTTGAATAAAATGTTTGAACAATAAAAAACCCATTTTTATTGAATGTATAAACTGTATAAAATATTCAAGTGTTGAATAAAATGTTTGAACAATAAAAATAGTTATGTAGTTAAATGCCATTTCAACCCGAATGGGTTTATCGATCGATTTTATTCATTTTATAATGAATATCGAAAAGAAGTGATTTCAAAATCTAATACTTTGAAAATATTATCATTTTAATATGATAAAGATATAGAATATTCAATTGTGATTTAAAATTAAAAATATAGTTAAAATCATTTAAAAATGAATTTATAAAAGATTTATAAAATACATTTTAGATGGAAATCGACGAAATATAATATATATATATATATATATATATATATTATATTTATTGGCCCGAATAGAACGCGTCGCGCAGCGAATGTTCGTGAATTTCGACCATTAACTTCAAATTGATGTAACGGAAGATCCGACCATTGGATTCATATCAAAAAGATCTTTCCAAAGAATATAAGAGAATAGAAATCTAATGGTTAGATTTGGAATTATGTCCAAATCAATTTTAGAAAAGGTCGCTACGAATGCAGTTCGGTGGCTGTTATTGGAAACCGACTGTACGGATCTTGATAAAATTATTAAATATGGGAAAATTACGTAAAATCATAATAAGTGATTTGGAAAGATTTTGGATGAAAAATTCCATATTTGAAAAGATAAAAATATATTTTTGTCAAAATGAACTAATTATTAACTAGAATAATAATCCAATGTTTTTAAATAAATAAATTGGATTTTGGGTTTGTCGTGAATGGTGTCTTCAATAACACTGCTCTTAAAACCAGTTGAGAAAAGAATAAATCTTTTAATTAAGATTTAGGGAAGTTTACCGATTAATTAATATTTAATTAGAATTGAATTGAAATTGGATTTTTGGGTTTATCGTGAACAATGTTTTAAATAATATTTGTTTTTTAACCCAATTAATAGTGAAGATATGATTTGCAATTAATAAATCTTTTTATTAAGATTCAATGGGAAGTTTTCCAAAGTAAAATTTTCCAATTTAATATATTAAATTGGAATTGAATGAAATTCGATTTGGTAAAAATCGAGATGAGCTTCTGTGGATGAAGACCGCTACTGTATATGGAATTTAAAAGGCCTAGCCGGTATTCCATTTATATTATTAGTCTAATACTGGAATTTATATCGATTATACACCGTTATGATTTCTGTGTAGATTCCATTTTGATGGAAGATTATTTTGGGTTTATCGTGAAGTGTGTTTTAAATGACATTGGTTCTTTAACCCGGTCAAAGATAGGATTTATTTTTATATAATTGAATAATCATTAAGTAATGATTTTTGAGATTAAAACCAAACTAGAGTTTTAATGAATCGTTAATTATATTAAAATGAGAAAGAGATAATTATATTTATTGAATTCATGAAATGAACGAGAATGGAGTACCACCAGTTTTACTCTAGGCGATAGTTAAATCTTTAATTAGATTTGAACGTGAAATGGTAATAAATTTTACCGATAGCACAATGGGTGCTAGATATGGAGTACTACCAGTTTTGCTCCATGGGATGAATTGGTTGGGATTGGGATAATAAATAATAAATGATCATTTCGGTAAGGTTCATTAATGGCGACTAGTTTTATAAACCTTGATTTGGTTTGGAATTGTTAAAAGATAAAATAAAATCTTTTGAAATGAGACCCTAAGGAAGATAAAAGAATAAATTTAAAAGAATTTATTTTTGATAAAATTAATGGGAACCTTTCCTTAAAAATGTAAATATTTGAATAAAAGAATATTCTGAATTGGAATGAGGTGTATGATGTGTTTTTGTAGCACTTGATTATAAAATACGCGAGTTATTCGGAAAGACCGGGTTTAACCCATTCTAAATAACGAATACGACGACTGAAAGTCGACGATGAAGACGGTGGTTGAAGACCGGAGATCTTCACATCGTTTGGGTGATTACTGATGTCTTGATTGGGCTGTACACCTAAGACAAGGTAATAAGTGGTGATCGTCTAGACGTACTTGGAGATTGACCGGATATGCGAGGACCTCTCTCCTGTATTGGATATATGGGACGAGGAATAAGGTGCCTCCGGTTTCGTTCAGACCCAGAACAGGCATGTAAATGGATGTGTGTCTGACATTGGATTTCATTCTGTGCTAATTGATTTCTATTAAATATATATATATATATCTGTTTGGTGGCGGAGAATTTATTATTTTGCTTAACACCCTTCTCTGAGACGTACTAGCTTAGAGGTTATATATTGATAGACATAAGTGATATGGCGTGAATTTTCAGTGTGGCATGCCAAGGTGCTAATGATCAAGGCTTTTGTTGAAAAGCAGAGTCTTGTGGTTGATGATCAAAGCATAGTTTTAATTAGCATAGCTTTGTGTATAGCGTTAATTCGCGAGCCTTACACCTCGGTATGAGTCAAAAAGGGGATAATAACTACAGGGAGTGCATGCATTTCTTTCTAGCTAGAAGTGGTATCATGGTATGGAGCCCAAACATTTTTACTTATGTGGATGATGGAATGAGGCGCCTCGGATATTGAGTCCCCAATGGCTCAGATTTTATGCCCCATAGGGCAGGGAAACGTATTGTTCAGGAAGTACTAATCCACTAAAGTAAGTGTGGACCGGCCCTGAAGATCCAGGTGCAGTTGCGGCTGTATCCTGAGGCACGGGCTAGAGTGTCTCGAATTCGGTGAGGACGATCCCTAGCCTCGACTCACAGATGGAAATCCAACTTCCAATACGACATCGTGCGGTTTTGATTGTAGAACTAGTATGGCGACATGATATATGGTACCCATGTCGTCTATGATTGATACATTTATATTTAAGTTGTTTTTAAACACTATGCACTTATAATATAAAAATAATTTATTTTATAGCGTATCAAGCATGTTTGGCTATTGTAAGGTAAAACTCTATCCTCCGGCTTGCGTTGCATTGTGTGATGGGACCTGAGTCTTATAATAGCTTCATTTTTCAAAAAGCATTGCGTTGTGTTATTTTAAACTGAGGTTCATGTGGAGTAAACCCGTTCCGTGTTATATGACGTGGTCCCATGATTTCCCAACTTTTAAAGTAAAAATTTAATAACTGTTTTAGTTCTCACATTAGTCCCATGACTGACTCGGAGTTTATTGTTTCTACCTAAACTCTGGGTACCCATGTTTTCCACACGGGCAGCTAGTAGTTTTGGTTTTCGCAGATATTTCTTTTCACAGGATCCTGGATTACAGCTGGAGCTATATTCGAAAAGATTTGTATCCGTATATCTCTTTCATTTGTGTTAGTTGTTATTTTCCGCTACGCAGTATACTTATGTATTATTTTCCGCTGCTACGTAATTTTAAATCTCTGATATTGTATTTCCAATGTGTAATAATTATTCAAACTTTGGAATATTCTTATACCCTGATGTAAATTGTTGTAATAACAATGAAACGTTCTAATGTTTGTGTTCTGATGCATAGTGTTCTCAACTCAATCCGGGTTTTCCCGTAAGAGCGAGTTTGGTTCGTTTCAATTTGGTATCAGAGCTTTGGTTTACAGAGCTCGAGAACAAGACACATTAGAACTAAACGAAAGAATTCATCAGAGATTGGATTAGTAATATCCAATAAGAATGACTTGTTAGAGATGGGATCGGTAGTATCCTAGAATGAATTACAAAGAGTTTTATTTTTAAAATAAAAATGAAAACAAATTTTGTTTTGAAAATTTAAATCTTATTATACGTATTTGAATATTTATTTTATACTGATTTGGACAATTGAGTATATGAAGATTCTGCATATACGCCTTGCAAACGTATATACAAAGCCTCGAATATACTAGATAGATATATAATCACACTCTAGTCGCCCGGAAATGATCTTGATGATTGAGGCCTCATCACCAGTATTTATTTTCGAGTTTCGTAAGTGGGATATCTATATATTTCCAATTGACTAGTGTGAGAACCAAAATTTAGATAAGGTTATTGTTGTGAATTAGCATCAAAAACATGATTTTGAATATATATATATATATATACATATATATATATATATATATATCGAAGTTATGAATTTGAAAATTTTAATCAACAAATTGATGGCTGGTTGTTGGTTGTGATGTTTTATTATTAGTTTGACTAATAAAAATATTGGAATGATAATTAATTTAACCAATATGTGAATGAATGAGAAATTAAGCCAAATGAAGTAAAATATTGAAAATTGATTGGAATTGCATACATGTACATGTATATACATTAACAGGTCATAGCATGGAAGTTAAGAAGAGGAATAAAATTGTATGCCTGACAAATAGATACTTGTTTACTATATTTCTTGGGTTTGATGATTTTATTAGCCGATTGGCTTTTTATTTTTCTTTTGGATTGATGAGGGCCCTGTGAGGCAAGTGCAGATTTAAAGGTCTCCCCGTACAAACGAGGTTATGGCGAAATTTTTCGAAAATTTAGGGTGTTAGCCAAATTTTTGAGAAATTAGAAAGTTCTTAGAAACTGAAAGCCAGAATTAAAGTTGAGTTGGTTAGTTAAACAACTTTCAGCTCCGTTCCTTTTGAGGACGAAAAGATTTTAAGTGGGGGAGATTGTAACAACCCGGAATTTCTTAATCAAATTAAAATTTTATTTTAGCTATTTTAATGAATATGGAAATATAAATTGGTTATTTTTGCTAAATAAAATTTGAGAATGATTTTAAAAGTAGTTTTTTTATTTGACTTAAAACAAACCCAGTAAAATTATTCAAATGATTTATAAGTTTTGTTTTTGAAAATTTTATTAAAAATTCGATTTTCAAAATCATCGCCTCACCCTTAATTTTTTTTTTTTGCTACGAAGCTCAGAATTAGATGGGACCAATTTTGTTGGATTCATAATGATAAATCATTGTTGAGTTCCAAAATGCGCGTCGAACTGAGTTAGTATGTGGTTGTGCACAATAAAACAGTTCAAGGTAAAATAGGCGATCGGTTTACAAAGGAACATTATGGAGACGATCTGAAAATTCGATTTTGTTTGTTTTTGGATTCGTATCGTCAAATAATGGTTAAATAAAAAATGGCATAATTTTTGAAGTTAGCGTTTGGGCATACAAGAAGAAAAGGTATCCTAAAATCACATTTTTGAAGCTAATTTGAGCAATTTTACAAAGGAACATTATTAAGACGACCTTGGAATTCGACAAATTTTTTTTTGGATCCGTAATGTCGAATAATGGTAAGATTCCAAGTTTCATGATTTTTAGAGTTAGTATGAGGTCGGACGTGATTTTTAAATTGAAAAACAGACAATATTTTTACTTTAAAATTTCACTGTTTGTGCATACAGACTCAAAATTCGGCAAAACTAGTTTCGTTGGATCCGTAATGTCAGAGAGTAGCTGCATGTCAATTTTCATTGAAAACGGGATCCGTAAGTGACCACACAGATTTTTAAATGATGAAAATGAGTGATATTTGAGTATAGAAAAATATGAAATCAATAAAAAAATAAATAGCTCCACTATAAAATGTCCTAAACTCCCCTAAACCTAAAGCAAACATCATTTATACGGCAGCCTCCTTTTCTATTTTAAAACCCTAAACCTAGAGCTTCTAAAATCAAAATCAAATCCAATACTCCACTAAAAATCATGAGATAAATGTATATATGATCCTTATAGCTTGCTCTTCGATTTGGTATGAGTATGAGAAAGGTTCAAGAACATTTTGTATGCTGCGTTTTTCCAGCGTATGGTTTATGCGGGCTAGGGTTGATGAATTCATGAAATAGAAGCAACAATATACATTTTAGTTATTGTATTTTGGGCTTAGCATAGAAAATAACATCGATTGTGTAAGTTTGGATGGATTTGGTGATAAAAATTGTCGAGAGGATGAAGGGGCTGCGCACGTTTTGATGGTGGATGGGATTTTTGGGGAAGCTTGAGTTTGAGATTCATGATGTTGACATTTTAGAGGAGAAGAAGAGAAGAACAGCGGTGTTTACGATTTGTGTTTTTGTGGAGAAACGAAGGAGAAAGTGGTGGAGAAAGCTTGCATAAAGATGGGCATGGAGGGGATGCGTTTTGGAATGAGTACGTGAGTTTTGGAGAGGGAGAGGGATCAGAGGAAGTGATTAGAGAAGAAATAAGGGTAATTAATTAGTTTATGTTAATGTTAATGACATATATATATGTACACGAATCTTGTAAAAAGCATAACATTTTCATACGAACTCGGAATTCAGCGAAACTGGATCCGTTCGAACCATATCAACGAGAGACGAAATTGATTTGGAGTCATTTGGATGTCGTATGCGGACTGTGGAGATGAAAAGGTCACATTTCCTTCGTATAAAGACTGACGGAGTGGAAACCAAGGTGAGAACTCCTTCTCACTCAAAATTATATTTTATCAGATTATTGTATTCATGAATAAAAATATATAGGATTGCCAGTGTAGATTTTTATTAGTTTAATCCTTATAAATTGTATACGGTGCATGTTAGATCACCTCCCTTATCCACATGCCATAGACGATTTAAATTGACTGTATTGTGTGTTGTTTTTGATGTTGAAATGTGTAACGTCCCGCCTTTTTTGACCGCTTCAAATCGGTATTTAAACCAATTTAGAACGCCCAAATCGACGGACCGTTATTTAGCTTATAAAGTTTAGAAACAGAATCAACATAGAAAACATAGAATAAATAGCAGACACAATATTGAACAGCAAAATAACTTTTATTAATAAATCAGAATTTTTGATACAATATCTTTTTATACAGCGGAATTTAAAATACAGTTGAATGCAGAAAAATATTTACGGTTTAAATCTTCAGAGTGCGCGTCTCCTGGAATCCCCAGTTTGCAATCTTCGGATCCTAGGCTGTAATCTTTAAATCTGTAATGCTCGGGTCTGACCCGAGCATTTCATGTAAAACACAAAATACTCGAGTCAGGATTAAATCATAGTTCAAGTAATTTAACTTCAACAGAAACTGAAATATAATAATCAATCCTAACATCGCATATACCACACGTATAGTATCCATTCGGTATCAAGTATAACATTTGTGCATAGCAAGTAGAGTCAATGATTATGGAAGCCTGCACATGCACACGTGTACATGTACGCGTGTGCATTGCCCCAGCATCCCAAGAACAAACACAAATACGGGTGAATTGTAAAAATGAAGGCAACAATAAACACAAGTGAACAACGGATATACTTTAGGCAACAGTGTGGCCGTTACAATTTCAAGTGGCCAAGTTCAAGTTCAGACTTCAAAAGGGCCTGAAGCGAATAACTACAAAGCAGGAGGAAGATGCAAGATCAAAATAGTTATAAGACATGAATGTCAATCATGGCAGTCCACACATACATGCAGTAAAACTACATATACAAAATACATGGAAATTTGATTAAACAAAGGCACGGCTCACGTATAGGCACACAACAGTAGACGAAAGGCAAAAATGGTCGGAGCATTCAAGTTAAAGGATGTACAAAAATGTGTTCAGATGTAAATTTTTGGCAATGATAGTATACCCAATAATTTGACGCATATATCCGAAGCATGGCCGCATAAGTCAAGTAATTATGCAGACAAAAATTTGCTCTAGTTCCAAGTTTCGGTATAGATACCCAGTTATTCAAATAGGGAAGCATGTCAAGGTAGCAACACAAGTTGCAGGGAGGTATATATATAGTTTCTCATGTAAACAGTGAGGGTCTAACTATTCAGTTTTCATTGTATTAGAGGAAAACATTCTCGGCCACCATATATAATGAAAGCCACACCACTACATTATACTTTGCTGCAAAAGCAAATAGGTCTTAGCAATGCTACTTAATAACCGCAAATGACACTACTAGATGTTTCATTGTAACAGGGAAACAACAGCCAAGAGTATTTCCAGGCCTCAAACTTTAAGCTCATGCCAATTAGATCCGTATTTTAATTCATTCTTTACAAAATATATGGTCTGTTGAATCTAATTACATTATGGCAAACAACCCCTTTTAATAAGTCTGGACATACACGTTTGACATGTGACAAAACTTGCAATCATATACTTACCTTATATAACAAATACAACTGAAATATGGGTATAAATAGATGAATTCAGATTTACTAATCATATGAATGAACAGAACAGGTTTGCTGAACAAATGGGTGATCATATACGGGTTGCTTCACATATGAGATTACTAAATAAAATGGTGCAGGAAAGCAAAAGGACAAGCTCGGTCATCAAGAAGATGGCTTTTAGTTTAATATATAATGATTCATCATTCAATGCCTGATTGAAAATGAACATAAGAAGATAGTAGATGGTAAATAAAATTATCAAGAAACACAGCTACCAAAGATTAGATTATCACAACCTATCAGGTTTAAGTATTTCACCGAATGTTCACAAGGCACAAAAAATCTACTGGTCAAATTCCAGCAACTCAAAACAAACAAACAAGTACGCTACAGGGTCCAAGAGAGATACGAATGCCCTTTTTACAAAAAAAGACTTTTTTTTTCTGTTCTGAAACAAATGGCTGAAAACAGAACGGTGCAGCTTATTAAAAGTTAATTAATTTGTAAGAAAAACATTTAACTATATTCTTCCAGGGTCTCAGGTAAGTCTAGCCCATTCGTTCACACTGATACATGCAACATTTGAAATTTCAAGTTCATCCGCACATTGATCAAACGTGTGTGTAAATCATTTGAATCTATAAAAACAAATATGAGCACTATACAAATACATTTGGACGTTATGAATGTAGTCTGAACAGCTCTTGGTATTAACAAATCATTTGAATCATTTCTATGTGTGGTAGGTCTTACTTTAATACATAATTGATAAAAATTCAAATTTTATAAAGCATATAAACTAACTAAAGTGCAGATAAATATTCCGAAGTGTACTTATCCGCATAGAAATGATCTAAGTTTTAGAAATCGGCTAAGTATTATAAGTGACCAAAGTATTAATAGAAGTAATCATGGTCTATGATTCCATAGAACAAACATACTTGGTAATGCAAATCAAACTGATAACCAACAGTATTGTCAAAGTAAATGCATCCAGTTAGACAATCTTATAAGTCTGAGCAGCTCGCTAACTAAGGGTACAGGGTTTTCAAAAAGGCTACAGAGGAGATAAGCTCCGCATTACCCCATTAAGACCATACAACATATTATGACAGCATATTGGTCCACTGACATGTGTAACAATAAGCATGTAAATCTCAAAATGCCAAACAATCAAATAACCGATAAAACATGGCAGACACCACAAGTGAAACCAAAGATTTCAGTTTAATACTGATGTTAAATTCCTGAACTAAGAAAAAATCAATCGTGAGTTTTAAACAAAACTCACCTTGAAACATCAGAGAAGGCACAACATGGATTTAGGTGCTGGAATTTATCGGAAAAACAGCGAGGGTTTTCGGGTGCGAGTTGCGGTTTTCCACTGCTTGGTTCTTGACGTGGTGGCTCCGATTGTACAGGTGGTGTAGTGCGCCTCAGACGAGGGTAGCGGCCTTCGAGGGCGATGTGGAAGGAACGGCAGCTAGCACGGGTTTTGATAAGAACATAGATCGCTACCCATTTGGGGAAAACTACCAATTTAGGGTTTCGGCTATTAAGTTAAAAGGGGAAGGAACAAACGAGGTCTGCTGCCATTACTAATGAAGAGGGTGATTTGAAGAAACTAAATTTGGTGAGCGATTTTGAGGAGGGTTGAAATTGACAGTGGCGATTTGGGAAAAAGGTTTAGGGCTTCGGCCATTAGCCTGAAGAGGAAAAAGGGAAGTGATTTCTCTGAAGAATTTGGGGAAAACAGCGCGATTTTATAAAAGCGGACCCGTGGGAGCCAAGTTTTCGTGGGGGCAAAGAAAAGTAGCTGACTTGGGGCGGTTGCTACTGCGTCCGCAATTACGTGGGGTTGAAGGAAAAATGTGAACCCTATTTAATTCTACCGCCATCTACATTACATGTTTTATTTTCGTTCTTGTTACAAACGAACTCCAATTTCTGCGCTGCTCTGTTTTCACCCTTTGAATACAATAAAATTTACTGGTCGAAATCCGACATCGTTTATTCAACATTATATTTTGATTTAAATTTATTTATCGTTTCACCGATTGTTCATTTATCGACAAGTCCGCTTCATTTTAGATTTGAACCGTCAAATCGCAAATACACACATCTCTAAACCAATTTCTATATATTTCAACAAATAAAAATTCTTCAATTAATGTCAACTATATTTATCTTTAAATTCAATATTTTTCCAATTCAAATACTCCACAATATTCAATACTAAATATTTGATTCCATCCGATCATATTCTAAATTAAATCTTGAATTCAATTCATATACAAAACAATATATTTGATTTTTAAATTTCTAATCCAAATATCCAATTTATTATTAATCATTTAAATCTCTAATAAATCTCATACTCTAGTTGTCGAAATTTCTGGGTTGTTACATTCTTCCCCCCATTAAAACTTTTCGTCCTCGAAAAGGAAAGAACGTTTTAGAAGTTATACTAATGTATACTTCAATATTTGTGAAACTTTTCCACACTTAAATACCAAAGTTTAAATCATCAACCTTATTTCTTAACTCAGAAAAATCAAATTTCTTTTCAAGTCCAATCTCTTCTTGAATCTCAACTTACGCATAAATTGGATTCTCGCATTTCAAATTATTCCAAATTTTTGTATAAGCCTCATTTATTATTCATCATCCCGCTTATTCCTCACAATCCACGTTCATCCAAATATTTCCCATCCAATCCACCCAATCCATTTATCCTTTCCAAACACTCATCGAAGAGTGCAAATAATATCCTCTACTAGCCAATGATTTATATATTCAAAACTTGAAAATTTTCAAAATCTGAAAATATTTGTATTGGTACAAAGACCTCTTCTTGAAAACCATTAAAAATCATCTTTCTCGGTAAATCTTTCAATTTCATATTATTGATTTGTTTCTTAAAATCGAAAATACTTTATAACTCGAAGTCTGACAAGTCTATTGTCGTTCTTACAGACGTTAGGCATACGCTGGCCAGACGCATGACTAAAATCTCCAAGCGCTAAATATCCTTGTTTCAACTCCCAGTGGAAAAATATTTCAAAAATTCCTTAGAAAAACAGATACGGAAAGTACCAATGTGATATGATATGTTGATTGTTCATGAATCGCAGATACACAATGGTTTCGTCTGGATCCCCCAGAAAACATTTGTATCCATAGGAAATCACTTCCCTGCGAATTTCGTCATGGATAAATCAACGAAAGATAATTAAGAATCAAAAGACAATCTAAGGTCATTGAGCGTTGGCCGCTATATTTCAAAATCACGGAAACAGATCATGGACTTATGAAGATATTTCAAGTCACGAGGACAAACAAGTCACAAAGGCAAATCAGGTCACGAAGACCAATCAAGTCACAAAGACTAACTGCTGCATCAAACCGGTGGCTCACAATCACTAAGATATCTCAACATTTCATGGCTCCATTCTACCTTTAGTAACTCTAGTGGTTACATCTCTTTCACGTGTAGATATGCCATGTGGACCGCATGTATACAATGGTTACGCCTGGGTCCCCCAGGAAACATCCATACCTGTAAGCTTTCACAGCTCTGCGGATTACGCCCTTACAATTCAACTGTAGATCGCAGCAGTCACAATGGTTACGCTTGGTTCCCCCCAAGAAACATATGTCCGCCGTAGGCTATCTGCAGCCCTGCGAATTTCGCTACACGGTCGAATTCCAACGACTCTAGATCGCAGCGATCACAATGGTTACGCCTGATTCCCTCAGAAAACATCCGACCGCCGTAGGCTATCTACAGCCCTCCGAATTACGCTAGCAGTCGTGCTCAATGGCAACTCATGAGTTTTATGTCCGGACAACCTACTTCCACCAGCAACATATCTCAACCAAGCTCGAAATTCAAGGAGAAGGAAGGTACTTTCCTTATCGTTGATTTGAAGACATATAATACTATATACATATAGTATTTTATTTCATACTCCCCATACTCATACTTATGATTTTATTTTTTAAATCATATTTCCAAACATCTCATTTTTATTTAAATCCTTTATATCCGATTTTATCTCAAATCGATACTTTCCAAATCACAAGTTTTCTAATTCACTGCATTCTTATATATTTTTCCCTATACATTTCGGAAACTTCTGTATCCAATATCCAAACTCGAATATTCTCAAATTTCATTCAAAATTTCAAATTTTTCAGTTTGATCTTTTTAATCAACACAGATTTATGCCTCTATTGGTTATAAACCAAATTTTCTTCCAACCCTCTAATTAAAAATTCATCACTTCAGTCACAACTTTATCCTCTCAAATTCCAGATTTTTTTTCTTATCACAATTTTTTCCTTCATGCATTATCACTCCTTCACGTCCACACTTCGACCGTCAATTAGCAAGCGAACAATTCCCTAAGTATCAACCCCGAAGGCCGAAACTAACATCATATCAACACTCAGAAAATTATTCAACTTAGCTAATCTCCAGTCAATTTCTGAATTCCTTAACTCTACTTATTAATTTCTTATCAAATCATTGCTTACGAAATTCGAATTCAATTTACAAATCAACTTCTTTTACGACAATCGTTAATTCACGCCTCCGAAATATTTAATTTAAAAATTATACTTTATTCTTTAATGTGAATTAATTAATAATTTATTAAATTTTGATTAAAACGGAAAGTAAACAACATCTTTCTAAAATTCAACATAATTGACTTCATGCATAACCTTCTTTCGAATAATCTCTTATTCGATAATATATTCCGAACTTCGGAGAAATCTTATTTGATTTAATTCTGAACTTTAGAATAACCTCACCGTACCGGCCAACTCCATTTCCTTTATTCACAGTTCTATTCGCAACATCATTTTTTTTCCAACGTTATTTACTTCTAAAAAGTAAATATTATTCCTTTTATAGGAATCGAGACTCGTCACATCGAATTAACTTCGATCACATTTAAATACAGATTTAAATTCCTTCACAATCTTCATTCATATATTGTTTCATTTACAGTTCTTGTTTACAATTCACTTCTTGTGAATTAATTAACTATTTTATGCTTTACTATCGAATTCTTGTATTCGATTATACATTATCCAATTATAAATTATCTTGCCTAATTCTGAATAACTCAAATAAATTAATCAAATTTAACACAGTCGCATTCCAATTGTATCTTTTTCCGATTTTATTTTTATTTATTTCTATCCCGAATATCAAAACAAAATCCTTCATTTCATTCTTTTTTTTTCCACAGTGATTAAACATGTTTTCTTCCCAAGCCCAAACACATAACTTGGCCCACGTTTCTCACAATTGCAGACCCAGGCGGCTTCATACTTCATGATGCTCTACACCCTTAGTTTGCCACTTCCTGCATGCATGCTAACCTCCTTATTTTCTTTTTTGTTCCCAGAGCCTTAAAATGCCCAACAAGTGTTATCTTTTTTTTAATACATGTACAAACTGAGCTCATTCTCAATACAATGCTCCATTGCTTCACGTAATAGCTTCATGCACCAGACAAAGCTCCCCTTGCCTTCCAGGATGCGGCAACAAAATGCCAAACTCAAGGCATTATAAGCCTTCATGCGGTTGCATGAAACACACCACTGTTTACACAACTCTTTCTTCACACATGTACTCCAGTCAATGCATGCTCCAACTTTGCTGTTCACCTAGTTTGCTGATATAGACACTTCTCTTCACCATACACCAAAAACTGACTTCTCCTATTCCAATGTCCATTTCCATTTTAATGTTACAATGAAATCTCTGTTTCATTGTCTCCCCCTTGCTACATGCATTCAGCACATACATGGACACGAAAAAAAACTTGGCCAAAGTTACTTTAAGTTATCAGTATGTATATATTTCCTTTCTTTTTGGTTTTGTTTTCTTTAAGGCCAAAATGTGCCACTAATTCATGCAATAGCCACGCGCCTCACCCCTTTTGCCGCATGCTTTCATGCATGCACCTGGAACACAATTTCTCAACATATTTTCTTTTTATTTTTATAACTGGAGACGACATCAGTTTTTTTTTAATAAAAACAAAATAAACAAACCCTATTTTAAATTTATTTTCTTTAAAATGTTGTTTCATTTTTCTGTGCATAGTTGTGCACCGTGCAGTTGCATCGACTCTTTTCCGACGATCTTGATTTTCGATAGTCGCCACACATGTCCCCCTACGCAAGAACCCATTCCATTTTTATGCTATACCAGGTTGCTAGTATCTATGCTCACAGTATGAGTATTCACAAATGAGCCAACCTTTCTTTCATCATGCACAAAGTTGACGCATGTAAACAGTTCTGAACCACTATTTACTTATCCCATATATCCATCAACCTATCTATTTCAGCATATTACTTTTTAATGTATAGACAGCGCCCGTTTTAAGATCGAGAAAAACAACTCTGTTTTAAAAACATTTTTTTTAGTTCTCTGATTAAAATACACAACTGATTCGTTAATTCTCTTATATTTGTCTTCCTTCGATACCATCCAATGATGGATTCGAAATTCAAATCTAAGGGCTTATCTAAGAAAGACTCGGCAAAGCTAGATCCGAAGATTGGGGATTCCGAAAAATTTTAAATCTCAAAATAATTTTCTCCTCTGTATTATTTTCAAAACACTAGTTTCAAAATACATAACATTTCAAAATAATTTACCTTTCAAAATTATTTATACTTTCAAAATTTTATTTCAAAACCTTTTCATTTTCAAGATCCGTTTTAAACCCAATAAGCTAAACTTTGAATAAACCAAAGCTCTGATACCAACTGTAACGTCCCGCCTTTTTTGACCGCTTCAAATCGGTATTTAAACCAATTTAGAACGCCCAAATCGACGGACCGTTATTTAGCTTATAAAGTTTAGAAACAGAATCAACATAGAAAACATAGAATAAATAGCAGACACAATATTGAACAGCAAAATAACTTTTATTAATAAATCAGAATTTTTGATACAATATCTTTTTATACAGCGGAATTTAAAATACAGTTGAATGCAGAAAAATATTTACGGTTTAAATCTTCAGAGTGCGCGTCTCCTGGAATCCCCAGTTTGCAATCTTCGGATCCTAGGCTGTAATCTTTAAATCTGTAATGCTCGGGTCTGACCCGAGCATTTCATGTAAAACACAAAATACTCGAGTCAGGATTAAATCATAGTTCAAGTAATTTAACTTCAACAGAAACTGAAATATAATAATCAATCCTAACATCGCATATACCACACGTATAGTATCCATTCGGTATCAAGTATAACATTTGTGCATAGCAAGTAGAGTCAATGATTATGGAAGCCTGCACATGCACACGTGTACATGTACGCGTGTGCATTGCCCCAGCATCCCAAGAACAAACACAAATACGGGTGAATTGTAAAAATGAAGGCAACAATAAACACAAGTGAACAACGTATATACTTTAGGCAACAGTGTGGCCGTTACAATTTCAAGTGGCCAAGTTCAAGTTCAGACTTCAAAAGGGCCTGAAGCGAATAACTACAAAGCAGGAGGAAGATGCAAGATCAAAATAGTTATAAGACATGAATGGCAGTCCACACATACATGCAGTAAAACTACATATACAAAATACATGGAAATTTGATTAAACAAAGGCATGGCTCACGTATAGGCACACAACAGTAGACGAAAGGCAAAAATGGTCGGAGCATTCAAGTTAAAGGATGTACAAAAATGTGTTCAGATGTAAATTTTTGGCAATGATAGTATACCCAATAATTTGACGCATATATCCGAAGCATGGCCGCATAAGTCAAGTAATTATGCAAACAAAAATTTGCTCTAGTTCCAAGTTTCGGTATAGATACCCAGTTATTCAAATAGAGAAGCATGTCAAGGTAGCAACACAAGTTGCAGGGAGGTATATATATAGTTTCTCATGTAAACAGTGAGGGTCTAACTATTCAGTTTTCATTGTATTAGAGGAAAACATTCTCGGCCACCATATATAATGAAAGCCACACCACTACATTACACTTTGCTGCAAAAGCAAATAGGTCTTAGCAATGCTACTTAATAACCGCAAATGACACTACTAGATGTTTCATTGTAACAGGGAAACAACAGCCAAGAGTATTTCCAGGCCTCAAACTTTAAGCTCATGCCAATTAGATCCGTATTTTAATTCATTCTTTACAAAATATATGGTCTGTTGAATCTAATTACATTATGGCAAACAACCCCTTTTAATAAGTCTGGACATACACGTCTGACATGTGACAAAACTTGCAATCATATACTTACCTTATATAACAAATACAACTGAAATATGGGTATAAATAGATGAATTCAGATTTACTAATCATATGAATGAACATAACAGGTTTGCTGAACAAATGGGTGATCATATACGGGTTGCTACACATATGAGATTACTAAATAAATTGGTGCAGGAAAGCAAAAGGACAAGCTCGGTCATTAAGAAGATGGCTTTTAGTTTAATAAATAATGATTCATCATTCAATGCCTGATTGAAAATGAACATAAGAAGATAGTAGATGGTAAATAAAATTATCAAGAAACACAGCTACCAAAGATTAGATTATCACAACCTATCAGGTTTAAGTATTTCACCGAATGTTCACAAGGCACAAAAATTCTACTGGTCAAATTCCATCAACTCAAAACAAACAAACAAGTACGCTACAGGGTCCAAGAGAGAGATACGAATGCCCTTTTTACACAAAAGACTTTTTTTCCTGTTCTGAAACAAATGGCTGAAAACAGAACGGTGCAGCTTATTAAAAGTTAATTAATTTGTAAGAAAAACATTTAACTATATTCTTCCAGGGTCTCAGGTAAGTCTAGCCCATTCGTTCACACTGATACATGCAACATTTGAAATTTCAATTTCATCCGCACATTGATCAAACGTGTGTGTAAATCATTTGAATCTATAAAAACAAATATGAGCACTATACAAATACATTTGGACGTTATGAATGTAGTCTGAACAACTCTTGGTATTAACAAATCATTTGAATCATTTCTATGTGTGGTAGGTCTTACTTTAATACATAATTGATAAAAATCCAAATTTTATAAAGCATATAAACTAACTAAAGTGCAGATAAATATTCCGAAGTGTACTTATCCGCATAGAAATGATCTAAGTTTTAGAAATCGGCTAAGTATTATAAGTGACCAAAGTATTAATAGAAGTAATCATGGTCTATGATTCCATAGAACAAACATACTTGGTAATGCAAATCAAACTGATAACCAACGGTATTGTCAAAGTAAATGCATCCAGTTAGACATTCTTATAAGTCTGAGCAGCTCGCTAACTAAGGGTACAGGGTTTTCAAAAAGGCTACAGAGGAGATAAGCTCCGCATTACCCCATTAAGACCATACAACATATTATGACAGCATATTGGTCCACTGACATGTGTAACAATAAGCATGTAAATCTCAAAATGCCAAACAATCAAATAACCGATAAAACATGGCAAACACCACAAGTGAAACCAAAGATTTCAGTTTAATACTTATGTTAAATTCCTGAACTAAGAAAAAATCAATCATGAGTTTTAAACAAAACTCACCTTGAAAAAGCAGAGAAGGCACAACATGGATTTAGGTGCTGGAATTTATCGAAAAAACAGCGAGGGTTTTCGGGTGCGAGTTGCGGTTTTCCACTGCTTGGTTCTTGACGTGGTGGCTCCGATTGTACAGGTGGTGTAGTGCGCCTCAGACGAGGGTAGCGGCCTTCGAGGGCGATGTGGAAGGAACGGCAGCTAGCACGGGTTTTGATAAGAACATAGATCGCTACCCATTTGGGGAAAACTACCAATTTAGGGTTTCGGCTATTAAGTTAAAAGGGGAAGGAACAAACGAGGTCTGCTGCCATTACTAATGAAGAGGGTGATTTGAAGAAACTAAATTTGGTGAGCGATTTTGAGGAGGGTTGAAATTGACAGTGGCGATTTGGGAAAAAGGTTTAGGGCTTCGGCCATTAGCCTGAAGAGGAAAAAGGGAAGTGATTTCTCTGAAGAATTTGGGGAAAACAGCGCGATTTTATAAAAGCGGACTCGTGGGAGCCAAGTTTTCGTGGGGGCAAAGAAAAGTAGCTGACTTGGGGCGGTTGCTACTGCGTCCGCAATTACGTGGGGTTGAAGGAAAAATGTGAACCCTATTTAATTCTACCGCCATCTACATTACATGTTTTATTTTCGTTCTTGTTACAAACGAACTCCAATTTCTGCGCTGCTCTGTTTTCACCCTTTGAATACAATAAAATTTACTGGTCGAAATCCGACATCGTTTATTCAACATTATATTTTGATTTAAATTTATTTATCGTTTCACCGATTGTTCATTTATCGACAAGTCCGCTTCATTTTAGATTTGAACCGTCAAATCGCAAATACACACATCTCTAAACCAATTTCTATATATTTCAACAAATAAAAATTCTTCAATTAATGTCAACTATATTTATCTTTAAATTCAATATTTTTCCAATTCAAATACTCCACAATATTCAATACTAAATATTTGATTCCATCCGATCATATTCTAAATTAAATCTTGAATTCAATTCATATACAAAACAATATATTTGATTTTTAAATTTCTAATCCAAGTATCCAATTTATTATTAATCATTTAAATCTCTAATAAATCTCATACTCTAGTTGTCGAAATTTCTGGGTTGTTACAAAATGTTTAACGTATTAAAAATAATGTTAACATTAATGTAGTAGTTGAAATTAAATTATAAATATCCATTTATAATTTAAACAGTGAAAATTGGCTAATTAGAAAAATAATTCAAACCGAATTAGAATTGGTTAAATTTGTTAACTAATAATTTATTTAAGTAAAGTGTTGTTATTTGAAAACTCCACATGGGTCTGGGGATGATAATTTATTCACATCTCCCCTGAATTTAATTATATGTCAATCAATGAGTTGATAGGCTGTGATGAGCGTTATTTACTTATTTTAATGCTTATACAGTTGTAAATTACACTTTGGATGATGTTTGAATGTGTAATGATTATTTATCATTATTGTGAATACATGCGATGTATGAAATTCGTATAACTGAAATTATATGGTAATTGGTTGAGTCGCATTCCGATTCAGAAATAAAGAATATTTTAAAATAATGAATATTTTATATAAAATATTCATGTGTTGAGTAAAATGTTTGAACAATAAAAATATCATTTTTATTGAATGTATAATAAAATATTCATGTGTTGAATAAAATGTTTGAACAATAAAAATATCATTTTTATTGAATGAATAAACTATATAAAATATTCATGTGTTGAATAAAATGTTTGAACAATAAAAATATCATTTTTATTGAATGTATAAATTATATAAAATATTCATGTGTTGAATGAAATGTTTGAACAATAAAAATATCATTTTTATTGAATGTATAAACTATATAAAATATTAATGTGTTGAGTAAAATGTTTGAACAATAAAAATATCATTTTTATTGAATGTATAAACTATATAAAATATTCATGTATTGAATAAAATGTTTGAACAATAAAAATATCATTTTTATTGAATGTATAAACTATATAAATATTCATGTGTTGAATAAAATGTTTGAACAATAAAAATATCATTTTTATTGAATGTATAAACTATATAAAATATTCATGTGCTGAATAAAATGTTTGAACAATAAAAATATCATTTTTATTGAATGTATAAACTATATAAAATATTCGTGTGCTGAGTAAAATGTTTGAACAATAAAAATATCATTTTTATTGAATGTATAAACTATATAAAATATTCATGTGTTGAATAAAATGTATGAACAATAAAAATATCATTTTTAGTTAATGTATAAACTATATAGAATATTCATGTGTTGAATAAAATGTTCGAACAATAAATATATCATTTTTAATGAATGTATAAACTATACAAAATATTCATGTGTTGAATAAAATGTTTGAACAATAAAAATAGTCATGTAGTTAGACGACATTTTTACCCGAACGGTTTTATCGATCGATTTTATTCATTTTATAATGAATATCGAAAAGAAGTGATTTCAAAATCTAATATTTTGAAAATATTATCATTTTAATATGATAAAGATATAGAATATTCAATTGTGATTTAAAATTAAAAATATAGTTAAAATCATTTTAAAATGTATTTATAAACGATCTATAAAATACATTTTAAATAGAAATCGATGAAATATATATATTATATATATTTAATGGCCTGAATAGAACGCGTCGTGTAGCGACCGTTCGCGAGTTTCGACCATTAACTTCAAATTGATGTAACGGGAGATCCGACCGTCGGATTCCACTAAAATCGGAACCGTTAGGTTCGTATCGAAAAGAGCTTTCCAACGAATATAAGAGATTAGAAATCTAATGGTTATATTTGGAATTATGTCCAAATCAATTTCAAAAAGGTCGTTATGAATGCAGTTCGGTGGCCATTATTGGAAACCGACTGTACGGGCCTTGATAAAATTATTAAAATATGGGAAAATTATGTAAAATCATAAGTGATTTGGAAAGATTTTAAATGAAAATTTCCATATTCGAAAAGATAAAAATATTTTTTTTTATCAAAATGAACTAGTTATTAAATAGAATAATAATCCAATGTTTTTAAATAAATAAATTGGATTTTGGGTTTGTCGTGAATGGTGTCTTCAATAACACTGTTCTTAAACCCAATTGAGAAAAGTTAAATCTTTTAATTAAGATTTAGAGAAGTTTACCAATTAATTAATATTTAATTAGAATTGAATTAAAATTGGATTTTTGGGTTTATCGTGAACAATGTTTTAAATAACATTTGTTCTTTAACCCAATTAACAGTGAAGATATGATTTGGAATTTATAAATCTTTTTATTAGGATTCAATGGAAAGTTTTCCAAAGTAAAATTTTCCAATTTAATATATTAAATTGGAATTGAATGGAATTCGATCTGGTAAAAGTCGAGATGAGCTTCTGTGGATGAAGACTGCTACTATATATGGAATTTAAAAAGCCTTGCCGCTATTCCATTTATATTATTAGTCTGATACAGGAATTTATATCAATTATACACTGTTATGATTTCTATGTAGATTCCATTTTCATGGAAGATGATTTTGGGATGAGGCGTATGATGTGTTTTTATAGCACTTGATTATAAAATACACGAGTTATTTGGAAAGACCGGGTCTAACCCATTCTGAATAATGAATATGACGACTGAAAGTCGACGATGAAGACGGTGGTTGAAGACCGGAGATCTTCACATCGTTTGGATGATTACTGATATCTTGATTGGGATATACACCCAAGACAAGGTATTAAGTGGTGATCGTCCAGACGTACTTGGAGATCAACCGGATATGCGAGGATCTCTCTCCTGTATTGGACATATGGGACGAGGAATAAGGTGCCTACGGTTTCGTTCAGACCCAGAACGGACTTGTAAATGGATGCGTGTCTGACATTGGATTTCATTTTGTGCTTATTGATTTCTATTAAATATATATCTGTTTGGTGGTAGAGAATTTATTCTCTTCCTTAACACCCTTCTCTGAGATGTACGATCTTAGAGGTTATATATTGATAGACATCAGCGGAAAGGCATGAATTGTCAGTGTGGCATGCCAAGAAGCAAATGATCAAGGCGTTTGTTGAAAAGTAGAGTCTTGTGGTTGATGAGCAAAGCATAGCTTTGTGTATATTGTTAATTCGCGAGCCTCACACCCCGGTATGAGTCAAAAACGGGATAGTGACTGCTGGGAGTGCATGCTTTCTTGCTAGCTAGAAGTGGTGTCATGGTATGGAGGCCATACATTTTTACTTATGTGGATGATGGAATGAGGCGCCTCGGATATTGAGTCCCCAGTATCTCAGATTTTATGCCTCATAGAGCATGGAAACGTATTGTTCAGGAATTACTAATCTGCTAAAGTAAGTGTGGATCGACCCTGAAGATCTAGGTGCAGTTGCGACTGTATCCTGAGGCATGGGCTAGAGTGTCTCGAATTCGGTGAGGACGATCCCTAGCCTCGACTCATAGATCGAAATCCAACTTCCAATACGATGTCGTGCGGTTTTGATTGTAGAACTAGTATGGCGACATGATATATGGTACCCATGTCATCTATGATTGATACATTTATATTTGAAGTTATTTTTAAACACTATGCTCTTATAATATTAAAATAATGTGTTTTATAGCGTATCAAGCATGTTTGGCTATTATAAGGTAAAACTCTATCCTCCGGCTTGTATTGCATTGTGTGATGGGACCCAAGTCTTATAATAGCTTCATTTTTCAAAAAGCTGCGTTGTTTTATTTTAAACTAAGGTTCATGTGGAGTAAACTCGTTCCGTGTTATACGGCGTGGTCCCATCATTTCCCAACTTTTAAAGTAAAATTTAATAACTGTTTTATTTCTCGCACCAGTCCCATGACTGACTCGGAGTTTATTGTTTCTACCTAAACTCTGGGTGCCCATATTTTCCACATGGGCAACTAGTAGTTTTGGTTTTCGCAGATATTTCTTTTCACATGATCCTGGATTACAGCTGGAGCTATATTCGAAAAGCTTTGTATCCGTATATCTCTTTCATTTGTGTCAGTTGTTATTTTCCGCTACGCATTATACTTATGTATTATTTCCCGCTGCTATGTAATTTTAAATCTCTGATATTATATTTCCAATGTATAATAATTATTCAAACTCTGGAATATTCTTGTACTCTGATGTAAATTGTTGGAGTACCAATGAAACGTTCTAATGTTTGTGTTCTGATGCGTCGTGTTCTCAACTCAATCCGGACTTTCCCGGAAGGGCAAGTTTGGGTCGTTTCAATCGAGCAGCACAGGGTAAATTCTCATAGTGTAGATTTGTTGATGGATGAAAGCAGAGAAAATGCTCAAATATCCACGACTCAAGTAAACAAAAAAAATACGGCAATTTTCACTCTCATGCGAGTTGCTAATCCAAGCTACCTGTAGAGAAAAGCTAGTGTTGTTGAACCCCATGAGTATGCGTTAACAACGTCCAAGTATTTAAGTGGATCTAGAAGGGAATATATGCACATGAGTCTTGCTTTTATCAGCAAACAATGTGTTGCCTAGCAAAAATAACAAATACGCGCGAGCGGCATGCCTAATAGCCCGATCAGTCCACTCATTACTCACATCTTCAAATACATCATATAATGTAGACAAACTTATTTTATAACCAACTCGATCATTCATTTCCATCCTAGATACTTCTTTAGAAATTCCAATATACTTTGAAATAGTGCTAACTGCCTGTTCCATGTCATATGACCTACTCTATATAGGTTTGCCTTCAACTGGAATGTGTAATAGAGACGCCACATCATCAAAAGTATTTTTCATCTCACTGAATGGCAAATGGAAAGTATTAGTCTCTGGATACCATCATTCTACGAAAGCCGGTATCAAATACTTGTTAACACTCTTATAGAAAGTGCTAACAATAGGATATAATCCTGACAACTCAATGATGGCTTTGAATATAGTAGCATTTTCCAGAATCTTCCACTCCGATCCCTTTTGTGCATGCTTGACACATCTAAGCAGTGCTCGTTCCTACACAAATAAATTTGTAATTTAGAAAATGAAGTAATTAAAATTCAGTTAGTTAATATTATTAGCCACATACCTAGCCAGTCCATATCATAGAAACAACATGAGTATTAAACTCTCTAATTGCATCATTGGTTCTTGGTCCTCCTTTCTTCTTTATAGCTTCTTCACCATCATCCTATGAACTGTCACCCATATCCTCTTCTTCTTCTTCTTCTTCTCTAGCATCACTTTGTGAACCATCTCCATGTTCGTCATCCCCTTAGTCTCCTTCTTCTTTATCTTTCTGCTCTTCTTCTTCTTCTTGATGATCTTCAATTTGCCTTACTTCAATTGTATATCGTTGCTCGTCTTCATCATGTTGCTCATCATCCCTATCCTCATTCATGTTTGCACTTGTGCCTTCGGTTGCTTTCTCCATTCTCCTTTTTCTTTCAGAATAGTCATTCATTTACTTGGATCCATCTGAAAATAAATAATAAACATTGAGTTAGTTAAGTTACATCGTCCCTTATTTAAAAAAAAAACTATAGGTCACCACGTATACGTGGAAAAGAAACAAACCACGGGTGGTTAAAACGAGGACAACATTATTTCCTTGAAAAAAGACTACGCGGTTAACATTTTTTCCTCATATGAACAATACGTGGTGAAGTCCCCATTTCAAGTAACAAGAAAGACTCAATACGGGGAAAATCTCATCAACATGGAGAATATGTACGTGGATGGAAACAATTCCACGTAGGTTACTGATTTTTCCACGTTCTGTCAGTTCGTGGTAACCTAGATCATTCAAAAAACTAGTTTTCTAACGAAAAGAACCTACTGAATTAACCAACATTGTTCGATATCCATCATTGTTTGTGAAATTGGATAATTGAATTAATCCAAACATCAACATACGATATAAATCTTTGTTCAAAATCGATCCCATCCCTGAATCAAAACCAAACGCATAACCCTAACATCAATGACCCTAAATTAAAATAGAAATCACCTTGTTCAGAGTTTTCTTCTTCGATCGAAATCCCCTGATAGAGTGCGAAATTGATTGCCTTCTGTTCGAAATATTATGCGTGCGAAATTTCACTCCTAATACCTAGAAAATGAGGAGTTACGTGAGTGAAAGGGTAGTGTTGGAAATAAGGGGGCTACTAGTCAATTTGAAGGGTATAGGTTTTTTTTGGTTTTAGGGGCTACTAACTGAAAACAGAGATGGAATAGAAATTGCCTTTTTACTTCTCCGTAACTACCAAAAAAACACGATCTTCAAAAGAAAAAAATTGTAACTCTTCTTCTCTGCAACAACGAGTAATTGGTAATCCTGTTCACCCTTCTATTCGCATAACCAAAGGCTTCACCTGCCGATCTCCCCCTAAAACTGACGATCTCTATAGTCTACCCACGATTATTCTTTTACAACCTCTACCGCCATCATCGACTATTATGGACAATTATTTGGTACTTTCGTCGCCATTCCTTCCTCCATTAATTGTCAGATACAATCGATTTTGTTGTTACTTTACCGTTGCCAACTGCAATCATATTTTCCTACTCTTGCAGCACTCATTTTGACTTAGGTCCATTTTTCCATGAATAGAATCTTCAAATAACCTTCTTTTGGGGTAACCGATTTCACAGTGGCAACAACCCTTCTATTACAACTTCTAATTTTGGAACAGTAACTGTGGAAACGATGGTTAAGCTGTAAACAAAATTTGATTAATTTTCTTATGTTTCTTTGATTAGTGAATTTGAGTGGTTTGACATACAACTCCTATAACCTTTGCGAATAATTGCAGCTTAAACAGAAAAAGTGGATAATTATGAAAAAGCTTTTTCAAAGAAATGCAAAAGATTTTAGTAATAATGTACAAAATGTTGCTTGTATTTCTCAATGCTTACACCTTCACTGTTGTTGTCTCAGATTTTGGTTATTTTCTCGAGCGATTCATTTGCATCTCTTATACAATTATATCAACTTTTGTTTCATAAATGACAAGAAAGGTTATTCTTTGCACAAAATATCAAGACAGAATTCATAGAACTATGCCACGTTAATTGTAACAACCCGAATTTTAATAACATGTTGAAACAAGAAATCAAGGTATAATTAATTTTTAAAATGAGAATCATGGGAAATGGGTTGCGCCATTGTGTTCACCTCGGAATTATGCTTGGAATAGAGTCCGAGTTTTCGAAAATCCGAGTCTGTATGACCAAGTTATGACCACTAGAAGTTTCACGAATTTTCAGAATCAAAAACAGCTCAGAAATTCGAATTCAAATTCGAATTCAAAACCCAGAAGCGGGCTGGGCAAGAAAATTCCCGACCAGAGCCCAGGTCGACTAGGGGGTCGACCTGGGAGTCGACCTGGCCAGACCAGGTCGACCATAGGGTCGACCTCCCTGGTCGGGCCTGGGTGCGACTGGTTGGCTGGGTGGGTCAATTTGCGGGCCTGAGACGTTTTTGATGGTTCAGATCAGTTCTAGGGTTAATCCTAAGGCCTGAATAAGTTTCCTACATATAAACACCCTAAGACCTAACCTAATTCACAACAAATCATTCTTACACCGTTATGCTGCTGAATTCCCTCTTGAACCATGGCCGCCGCTTCCAAATTAAAGCTTAAGCATTCAAACTCGATTCAAATCAGAGATCAACGCTTCTACAATAATTCAAGAGAATAGGTCAGCGACACCGCAACGTTTCTACATCAATTTCAGTTCTTAATTCGCTAGCCATGCTCTGTAAGTTCTAGTTACTTTTTAGATTTAAACTTGTTAATTATAATATGGCCATGGAATAAAGTGGAATTGGATTTAAGTATGTTTATCGATTCAGACCTATTTCTGTTGCTTCTTGAATCTTGAGTTTTTGAGACTTGTCTATCTTTATTCTCATGTCAAGTTCATGATCTATTCAGCCTGTTGTAAATCAGTTTTCTTGATTCATGTTGATATTATTATCAAGTTGTAATCTTCATGCCTATGATGATGTTTTTCTCTCTGATCTTATTTTTATGCAAAATTCTATCTTCCCCTATTTATTTTCTTTTGATGAACCTTGGTCAATTTCGGACCTAGGCCTAAACCGCGATTTGAGTACGATTGAATACGGGGAAATATTGGGACTATTTGGATATATGTGTTCGGTGGAATTGATGGCATAACATGAAATTGGAAATTTGGGTATTGTTAATATAATTGAAATTGCAAGTTTGGGCATTAACATAAGTAATTTGGCATGAAGTGGGCATACATGAATTGGCATGTAAATTAAATCACGAGTTCGGGCCTATGTAAATTAAATCAAAAGATTAGGCTTATGTTAATTGGGCATAAGTAGAATTGGGAATTTAAACACGAAAGCGATTGTAAACTTGATAATTGGCATAAACATGTATTATGAACTTGGGCAACTGGCATGTATTGTAATAAAAAGATTTGGGATAGCTACATCATGAATCATGATTCGAGTTTATTTGGGTATGAAACTTGATACATGTAATTTTGGCTAGAACTTGATATGGGTAAAATAGCATAAACTTGGCATACATGTAAATAGGCAAGAATTGGACATATGTAAACTGACTAGAATTGGGTACATATATTAATGGGCATGTAATTTGGAACTTGGGCATATGTTTATTAATATGTAAAGTTGGGTATTTTGACTTATACGACACATATGTAATTAACAATCTAGCGGATGCCTTTGACACGATGTTAGACTTGAGTTGTGGTGTAATTCTGCCCGGAACCGCCCGGCATATCCAGTGACCTCAAAAAAAATAGTCTAATGTGAAAGGTCGTAGGCAAAGATTAGGTTGTGATGATGCCTAACACGAGGTTAGACTGAGTTGTGGTGTAATTCTGCCCGGAACCGCCCGGCATATCCAACGACCGCAACAATATGTCTAATGTGAGAGGTTAGCACATTGAATGCTTGAACCCGAGGTTGGAATGGGTTTGCGGTGTAATTCTGCCCGGAACCGCCTGGCATATCCAGTGACCGCAAATAAGTCCAATGTGAGAGGTTGATGCATTAGTAAATAATAAATGCTAATGAAACCTGTTAAGTAGGGTAAGCTTAAGTAATATGACTAGACTAATGACACTTAATCGATATGACATGAATGGGTGGGTTAAGTAAACCTGAACTTGATCGCTTGAGAACACTTAACCATTTTAACATGATAATTAGACAAGTGGGTAGGGTTAAGCAAATTGAGAACACTCAACTGATACAACATGTTAATTAGACCAGTGGGTGCGGTTGAGTAGATTGATAATACTTAACCAACATATCATGACAAGTGGGTGGGTTAAGTTAACATGAATTGATTGATGACACTTAACCAATATAACATGACGCGTGGCAGGGTTAAGTCAACTTGAACATATAGATAATACTTAACCAACTTAGCATGATACGTGGGCAGGTTAAATCATGAACTACTTGAAAACACTTAACCAATTTGATATGCTAAGATAGCGGGGTTAAGTTATGAATCACTAGACATCACTTAACTAACTTGACATGATACGTGGGTGGGTTAAGCCATGAATTACTTGAAAACACTTAACCAATGCAATCTGACGAATGGGAGGGTTAAGTTAAATAGGTTGGCGATGCTTATCCAATATGACATGGTGTGTGGTAGGGTTAAGTAAACACGCGAAGGCAACACTTAACCGATATAACAAGACATGCAGTAGGGTTAAGTAACACAAGAGAGAACACTTAACCAAGGTAACATGATGGGTGGTGGGGTTAAGTTAACCTGAATGGATAACACTTAACCAACCTGTGGGGGTATACGAATAGACCCTAGGAAAACCCTAGTAGCGGGACCCGTTTCAGCAGTTACCCACATTAGGTATCAACGGTACCCTGAGCTAGGCAGGGTGGGGCACGATTATTGGGCTGATTATAAGCGGTCAAAATGGCGGCAGGTGATGCATCATTGCAGGTTCCGACGGATTACGGGTGTGCACGTATTCCGGAGTGGAAAATTTAGCCACTGGGCATCAGTAGATATAAAGCTGTGCATCAAGAATTGTGCCAGGGTTGTTATCCTAGGGATTGATACACCCTAGGGTGGGACCAGCACAGGTATATACAAGTAGGGGGCCGCGTGACACAAACGAGAACTGGGACAAGTAAGAGCCGATCGATTAAGGTAGTAAGGATACATCTAACACATTCATAACAATTGGGCTGGTTGAGGTAAGAGACTCATACTAGATGTAGTCCTGAAGGCTACCACAACTACGGGGTTGGGATCACCTTATTATATAACACGGGCTACTAATTGGGACACTAGTAGGGGGTAGGATCCTTGTTACACAGGACACTAGTTGGAACACTAGTAGGAATACAGATCATTCCATGCAAGACACTTGTGATGATGCTAGTTAGGTGGTGTAGAGCAAATAGATATCATAGAAATATTTTAATGGTGAAGAAGAGAAATCTTGCGATGCTTGATAGAAATCTTGCGAAATTATACTTAGTTTATCTTGAATGGGAACCTTGCGATGTTATACTTGACAAAAATCATATGATGTTATTCTTAGTTATCTTGCCTGTTGCTTATCTTGTCATCATGCTTATGTTTACTTTCAGTTTATTCATGCCATGTTATCTTTACCTGTTTTTATGCTGAAAGTCACTAGGACTTACTCAGTCTTTATGACTGACCCATTTTGTTTCGCCTCTTTTTCTTCCATTCCCCCCCAAGGTTCGCAGGGCGGGAATACAGCTTAGTTCGGATCTTACCAAGCTCCAAGGCTCTTTCATGTACGGCTTGGTTTTCTCTTGGCTATGGATTGCTTTGCTTTATTGGGGAATACTACAATTTATTTTTATGCTTCTTTATTTTTGAGCAAGACAGATATTTTGACTATGTAATTGGGTATTGGAAGTTGATGGGCTTTTATTGTAAACAATTATATTTATTAAATGATTTGAAGTACTTCTACTTTACTTTCCGCTGTTTTATATATGTTTGTCTTGTAATATTTCTGTTCTATTACCCATAATGCTCCATTGAAGTTAAGGCATTCCCTTTGTGAGTGACCTTAACGGATGTGGGGTGTTACATTTGGTATCAGAGCAGAAGGTTACCAGACTGGGCAAAAGCTTTTAAAAACCTTCTGAAATTATTTTCAAAACGTTTACAAAGAAGCAATTTTCTAAGAAAAGTTTTGTTTTACGAAAGGCATATTTCCCAAAGCCATATGCACTATCTTTTGATTCTCTCCTTGAGTCTCTTCTCTCTTTCTTTTTCACCATAGTTTTGTAGGTGTACGACACATGTAGGAGGGCAAAGAAGTGCCCAACTTCCATCTGTAGTCGCAGTAGTTCCATCTGCAACTAATCTTATTTCAAGCTTTGTAGGGTTACCGTGCGATGGAGGTAGCTTTCGAGAAACTCATCAACAAACTATACAAGGATAGTAAGAACAGGGATAAAGAACACAAGCCTTAGGATGAAAAACTTGTTGATATGGCTTAATCCACAAAGGAGGAAAAAGGTGAAAGGAAAGAGTCCAAAGTGAAAGAATAATAAAACCCATGGCAAGAAAGAGCATCGTTGGTATGGTAAAAAGGGACATGTAGTTAAGTATTATAAGACAAGGACAAGGGCAAAGGACAAGATCGTCGAGAGGGCAATTGTATGCTCTCACTACTAGCGTACCTAAGAGAGGTGGTAACGTTTCTGTTAAAAGTTTAGATTTTCTTTTCTATCATACCGTGGGAACTTTGTTTTTGAAGATCGCGTCCTTTTAATTCTGCTTCGATAGTTGAGTCTCTGCACCTTAGTACTAGCATAGTAGAGGATCCCATTTTTGTCTCAAATCCTATTGGGGAATCGGCTCATTTATTCATGACTTGTTTGGATTTGAGAATGTCTATGATAAGTGTTGAGTTTAGAAGTAATGCTTATGTTTTTGGGCTATGGGCTGGTTCTAGGGATGGAGTGGTTATCCAGAAATGATACCATTCTCGAGTATGAAAAGAGGGTAGTTAGACTCTTGACTTGCCTCGGTAATGCCCTCGAAGTCTAGTGTAACCCTTAGGGTTCTGCCATGATTAGTTACCTAGAATCTCTTGATACATTTATTGATCCGCTCGAGTAGTGTTCGCCACTAAGGCGGATGGTTCATTTCGCTTATGCGTGAGTTATAGAAAATCACCTTAGTAAGTACATTTGGCAACATGGTTGACATATGTTTATTTTCAAGAGATAGTTCTTCTGCGTGGAAATACCTTATAGTGAGTAAACGAGATCCAGGATTCACTAGTGAATTTTGGAGAGCTTGCATGAAACCATGAGTACGCAGTTATGTTTGAGCCGAGTATACTAGAAGGAGAATAAGTGAAAGTGGAACGAAAGGCAACATGAAATGAGTTCCGACTCATATTTTGGAAACAAGAATTAAGAAGCTACGAAATTGTGAAGTTAAAGACAGTAAAAGCACAATGGAGTTAAGCTCAAGGAAATGCGACTTAGAAGATTGAAGACTGGATACGTGCATCATATCTCTTTTTAAGAGTATATCCTTGATCCCTCTTTTCCTTTAGAGATTACATGCATGCTATCTTTTAAGTATATCCTCTCGGACCATTCTCAATCCTATTTCTGTTGCAAACCCCATAAGGAGTCTGACTCATCTGTTAGTAATACATGTTGGGGCTTGAGGGTGTTCGTTGGGTTGACTAAACTTTTTGGGTTTTATAGGATATGGGTTAGTTTTAGGAAGGGATTTCTTGTGACCTAAAAGGAGTCCATCATGTTTAGTTTCCTAGAAACATATATATTGGTTGGATTGAGAAATTCCTTGAGTATCAGTCTGATGTTGATTTCTCACTTCGGGGCTGGTGCTTATGGAGTTCTTCTCCTAATCAGTATATATATGACGTAGATTTCCAGTTTTGACATTGCCTAATGGGCACAAAGTTTTTACTTGCTTCTATCATTCGACTATACCTTTAGGTAGGAACAATTGTGTGTAAACATGTGTTTGAGACATGTTATGATTGATGGTTGCAAGTGGTTGCTCGTGAATGCATATACACGCACATTAGGCACTAGATCGGCTCAGTCACCTTTCATACTGCATATGGATGAGTGTTTATACTTGTTTATGGATGAAATTGAATGTGTTATCATATGGATGTTGCATATGGATGGATGTTTGTGCACACATATAGTGTTTATGCGACTAGGACTATTTGCATACATGTTGGACTCATGGCACTAAACATATTTTGCATTAAGAAGATCAATCAGGCCTGATCATTTGCATTAGATATGGAACATATACACACACCTTTTGCATATGTTCATACAGCATTAGAAATCTTTCAAGGACAATGATTGCTTGTGGATGATGTTTTGAGTAGATGGATGATTGGATGGTAGGACACATTCTTCTTAACCTGAAGATTTCGGGGACGAAATCCTTTAAGGAGGGGAGAATGTAACAACCCGAATTTTAATAACATGTTGAAACAAGAAATCAAGGTATAATTAATTTTTAAAATGAGAATCATGGGAAATGGGTTGCGCCATTGCGTTCGTCTCGGAATTCTGCATAGAATAGAGTCCGAGTTTTCGAAAATCGGAGTCCGTATGACCAAGTTATGACCACTAGAAGTTTCACGAATTTTCAGAATCAAAAACAGCTCAGAAATTCGAATTCAAATTCGAATACAAAACTCAGAAGCGGACTGGGCGGGAAAATTCCCTCCCAGAGCCCAGGTCGACCAGGGGTTCGACCTGGGAGTCAACCTGGCCAGACCAGGTCGACCATAGGGTCAACCTGGGAGTCGACCTCCCTGGTCGGGCCTGGGTGCGACTGGTTGGATGGGTGGATCTGTTTGCGGGCCTGAGACGTTTTTGATGGTTCAGATCAGTTCTAGGGTTAATCCTAAGGCCTAAATAAGTTTCCTACACATATATAAACACCCTAAGACCTAATCTAATTCACAACAAATCATTCTTACACCGTCATGCTGCTGAATTCCCTCTTGAACAATGGCCGCCGCCTCCAAATTAAAGCTTAAGCATTCAAACTCGATTCAAATCAAAGATCAACGCTTCTACAACAATTCAAGAGAATAGGTCAGCGACACCGCAACGTTTCTACATCAATTTTGGTTCTTAATTCGCCAGCCATGCTCTGTAAGTTCTAGTTACTTTTTAGATTTAAACTTGTTAATTATAATATGGCCATGGAATAAAGTGGAATTGGATTTAAGTATGTTTATCGATTCAGACCTATTTCTGTTGCTTCTTGAATCTTGAGTTTTTGAGACTTGTCTATCTTTATTCTCATGTCAAGTTCATGATCTATTCAGCCTGTTGTAAATCAGTTTTCTTGATTCATGTTGATATTATTATCAAGTTGTAATCTTCATGCCTATGATGATGTTTTTCTCTCTGATCTTATTTTTATGCAAAATTCTATCTTCCCTTATTTATTTTCTTTTGATGAACCTTGGTCAATTTCGGACCTAGGCCTAAACCGCGATTTGCGTACGATTGAATACGGGGAAATATTGGGACTATTTGGATATATGTGTTTGTGGAATTGATGGCATAACATGAAATTGGAAATTTGGGTATTGTTAATATAATTGAAATTGCAAGTTTGGGCATTGGCATAAGTAATTTGGCATGAAGTGGGCATACATGAATTGGCATGTAAATTAAATCACGAGTTCGGGCCTATGTAAATTAAATCAAAAGATTAGGCTTATGTTAATTGGGCATAAGTAGAATTGGGAATTTGAACACGAAAGCGATTGTAAACTTGATAATTGGCATAAACATGTATTATGAACTTGGGCAATTGGCATGTATTTTAATAAAAAGATTATAGTTTGGGATAGCTACATCATGAATCATGATTTGGGTTTATTTGGGTATGAAACTTGATACACGTAATTTTGGCTAGAACTTGATATGGGTAAAATAACATAAAATTGGCATACATGCAAATAGGCAAGAACTGGACATATGTAAACTGACTAGAATTGGGTACATATATTAATGGGCATGTAATTTGGAACTTGGGCATATGTTTATTAATATGTAAAGTTGGGTATTTTGACTTATACGACACATATGTAATTAACAATCTAGCGGATGCCTTTGACACGAGGTTAGACTTGAGTTGGGGTGTAATTCTACCCGGAACCGCCCGGCATATCCAGTGACCGCAACAAAAATAGTCTAATGTGAGAGGTCGTAGGCAAAGATTAGGTTGTGATGATGCCTAACACGAGGTTAGACTGAGTTGTGGTGTAATTCTGCCCGGAACTGCCCGGCATATCCAACGACCGCAACAATATGTCTAATGTGAGAGGTTTGCGCATTGAATGCTTGAACCAGAGGTTGGAATGGGTTTGCAGTGTAACTCTTCCCGGAACCGCCCGACATATCCAGTGACCGCAAATAAGTCCAATGTGAGAGGTTGATGCATTAGTAAATAATAAATGCTAATGAAACCTGTTAAGTAGGGTAAGGTTAAGTAATATGACTAGACTAATGACACTTAACCGATATGACATGAATGGGTGGGTTAAGTAAACCTGAACTTGATCGCTTGAGAACACTTAACCATTTTAACATGATAATTAGACAAGTTGGTAGGGTTAAGCAAATTGAGAACACTCAACTGATACAACATGTTAATTAGACCAGTGGATACGGTTGAGTAGATTGATAACACTTAACAAACATAACATGACAAGTGGGTGGGTTAAGTTAACTTGAATTGATTGATGACACTTAACCAATATAACATGACACGTGGCAAGGTTAAGTCAACTTGAACATATAGATAATACTTAACCAACTTAGCATGATATGTGGGTGGGTTAAGTCATGAACTGCTTGAAAACACTTAACCAATTTGATATGCTAAAATAGCGGGGTTAAGTTATGAATCACTAGACAGCACTTAACCAACTTGACATGATACGTTGGCGGGTTAAGCCATGAATTACTTGAAAACACTTAACCAATGCAATCTAACGAATGGGAGGGTTAAGTTAAATAGGTTGGCGATGCTTAACCAATATGACATGGTGTGTGGTAGGGTTAAGTAAACACGCGAAGGCAACACTTAACCGATATAACAAGACATGCGGTAGGGTTAAGTAACACAAGAGAGAACACTTAACCAAGGTAACATGATGGGTGGTGAGGTTAAGTTAACTTGAATGGATAACACTTAACCAACCTGTGGGGGTATACGAATAGACCCTAGGAAAACCCTAGTAGCGGGACCCATTTCAGCAGTAACCCGCATTAGGTATCAACGGTACCCTGAGATAGGCAGGGTGGGGCACGATTACTGGGATGATTATAAGCGGTCAAAATGGCGACAGGTGATGCAGCAGTGCAGGTTCCGACGGATTACGGGCGTGCACGTATTCCGGAGTGGAAAATTTAGCCACTGGGCATCAGTAGATATAAAGTTGTGCATCAAGAATTGTGTCGGGGTTGCCATCCTAGGGATTGATACACCCTAGGGTGGGACCAACACAGGTATCTACAAGTAGGGGGCCGCGTGACACAAATGAGAACTAGGTCGAGCCGATCGATTAAGGTAGTAAGGATACATCTAACACATTCATAGCAATTGGGATGGTTGAGGTAAGAGCCTCATACTAGATGTAGTCCTGAAGGCAACCACAACTACGGGGTTGGGATCACCTTATTATATAACACGGGCTACTAATTGGGACACTAGTAGGGGGTAGGATCCTTGTTACACAGGACACTAGTTGGAACACCAGTAGGAATACGGATCATTCCATGCAAGACACTTGTGAGGATGCTAGTTAGGTGGTGCAGAGCAAATAGATATCATAGAAATATTTTAATGGTGAAGCATAGAAATCTTGTGATGCTTGATAGAAATCTTGCGAAATTATACTTAGTTTATCTTGAATGGGAACCTTGCGATGTTATACTTTACAAAAATCATATGTTTTTATTCTTAGTTATCTTGCCTGTTGCTTATCTTGTCATCATGCTTATGTTTACTTTCAGTTTATTCATGCCATGTTATCTTTACCTGTTTTTATGCTGAAAGTCACTAGGACTTACTCAGTCTTTATCAGTAACCCGTTTTGTTTCGCCTCTTTTTCTTCCATTCCCCCCCAGGTTCGCAGGGTAGGAATACAGCTTAGTTCGGATCTCACCAAGCTCCAAGGCTCTTTCATGTACGGCTTGGTTTTCTCTTGGCTATGGCTTGCTTTGCTTTATTGGGGAATACTACAATTTATTTTTATGCTTCTTTGTTTTTGAGCAAGACAGATATTTTGACTATGTAATTGGCTATTGGAAGTTGATGGGCTTTTATTGTAAACAATTATATTTAATAAATGATTTGAAGTACTTCTACTTTACTTTCCGCTGTTTTATATATGTCTGTCTTGTAATATTTCTTTTCCAGTACCCATAATGCTCCACTGAAGTTAAGTCATTCCCTTTGTGAGTGACCTTAACGGATGTGGGGGTGTTACATTAATAGTCATAAGATTTTGAGTAAACTATCTTAGGTGTTGCTATTATTGTCATAACAGAAATGACATGTGAAAACAAAGACATCTATGTATTTCTCGAAGGCATCTATCTCAGCAAGAAGCGAACAATGGCATAAGTGTAACATGTGGACTTTATTCTCAGTTTAAGGTAACTTTAATTACTATTACTACTGGTTTGATGAAATCTTTAATGTTTGAAGTAAAATTATATTTCTGCCAACTTTGTGTATATAGGCTGCTCTTTATGTAAACAATTTTTTATCTAATGGAAAATACTTCTGCAATGAATTTACAATTGATGAGTTATATTTTAGAATATGCATTATTATGTTTCCTAAGCTGCACCATTATGGCTAAAATCTTTCAAATTGAGTTAGATTTAAACTGGCTGTGGTCCACTATTTAAATGCAGCAATTTGGTTCTTTTGAATGGGTATAATACTAAATTTAGACTATTTATGACACAAATGAATTTGATTCACACTACACTTATTAAAATGACATATGTAAGCATGATTTTTTTAGCTATTCAGCAGGTGATTGCTGCTTATAAAATCGAAGCTTATTTGGTAAATTTATAAATTAGGTGCTAGTATAGTTTTATGTTATGCATACTGTATCAACCTGGATTTTCAGAACCAATTTAAAATTTTTATTTTAGCAATTTTATTGGATTTTGAATATTATTTTTTTGGGCAAGTTAAGCCGGATTATAGTGGCTGTACCACTATTTATTAGAAAACAGATAAAGACTTGGAGTTCTGCACAGGCACAGAAACTCCATCTGGTTTGAAGTGCCAGAACACTAAAAGAAAAAGAACAGGAGTGAAACATAAAGTTTCAACTACTATCAAGGACCTAACAATACATCCCCCACAATGGTGGAATAACTGGAAGAGTCACTACTACTACCTATTACATTGATATACTCAGAAAACAGTACAGCAAGGTTAGGTACAAAACACAGATTAGGACTGCGAAATTCGCATTCCCAATCCCAAGGAGAATCATGGAAAAGTGTCTGATTCTTCTCACCAAGATCACCCTCCTGAATGGGCTCAAAACTATCTCCCACCACCTTATACTCCAATCTTCTAGCATCTAACACTAAGTCCGATACATATTTGTAATATTCATTTTCATGGGGATCATATCTCATACCAGAAGCCACATGTACACAAGCGCGATCATCCAACATCCAACATATCCCATCATCTTCAGTTTCCCCTTCTAATGTTATCCCTTCATTTTCCTTTAATTCATCCTCACAGACTCGATCCTCCTTCACTAATTCATCAACACCGGTAGAATCTTTTCCTTTCAGTTGTGCTTCCATGCTTGGTTCCTCATCAACGAGCTTGTCATTATCCTTCTTCTTTTGCACCCAAAAGCTTGGAGGAGGCTTCATGAGAGGAGGACGTGCCTTGGACGGACCTCCAAGCTTACATGTGTCAAGAAGGTGACCAAAAGACTGGCATTTAGTACATATTTCTGGTTGCCAAGAGATTTGAACATCAACATAGAAATCATAGCCATCAATAGAAACTTTGAGTTTGTTTGGTAAAGGTTTGTTGGGTGTTATTTCAATTAAAGCTTTAGCAAAAACTAAATTTTTCCTCGTCTCAGTGTTCATATCAAAAAATTTAAATTTCCCAATCCTGCTAGCTAGCCAATTCAAACCTAGATGAGTCTGCAATACAAAAGGAATTCTAGTAAGATAGTCCAAACTGGAATGGATGGCACCCGCTGTCTAGCACTCTCAACAAACGCAGTCCAAGACGTAATAATAAACAGTTTTCCTCCTATTATTGCCGGATCTGATTCTAATACCTTCCTTCTCTCTTCCATTATTGAAATTTTAAAGTAGAACATACCATTCACGACATTAACACTTAGGCCTCCTCCCAAATTCCATATCTTACGACATTGAGCACGAACATCAAGGTAAGGAATTTCTGAATCAAGAAAGAATCCCACCAAGTGATCTTTCCAAACATTAGTACCCTCTTGAACAATGTCTAGTGGAGGAACTGGGTTTTCATAAGAAGAAGAGAATACACGGGGAGTATATTCACCAGCACAATGAGGAAGGGACGAGAAGCAAGAAGCATAACTTGGTTTGATTTGAACATTTGGGGGAGTATCTAGCACAGGAGAGGGTACTGGTTTGAATGCGGCATGAGAAGGCCTTGCAAAACTGTTCTCTGTATCCTTATACAAAGTAGTTGGAATGGAAGGGATCGCGGGATTAACAGCAGCAGCAGGTTCTGTGGAATGAAATACTGGATTCATTGAGGCATTCAATCGAATACTTTGATTGCTGGTTAAAACTGACGAAGGATTTGGTTTGGAAACCGCCATAATTGGTACTGCTTCGCTTTGCACTTTCTCAGTTTCATTTTGAACAACTAATTCATTCCCATCAGCGGTTCTGACTATTCTAGAAATATCACTAGTATTTGCTTTCTCTAACACATCAACCCCAAATTCAAAATGAATGTTACCTAAATTATTTTGCGTGTTCTTAGAATCTAGGAATGAATAGGGGTTAACTTCCTTCCATCTCTTAGCATCAATAGAACTAGCAAGCAAAGGGGAAACTGGCGAAATTATCGAGGCAGATCCAATACCAGAAATCGGGTCTGACCGAGTTGACTTAGCTAATCCATCAGTATAGCTCTGGATCGAGGTTAAGAAGACTTGATCTGTATTAGAAAAGTTAAGCACTGGCTTTTGAACAGAGAAGCAACATCCAGATCTAGTAACGCTATGCGAGAAACGAGGCTTCTTCTTCTTATTCTTCGGCATAGAGAGATAAGGGTTTGGAAGAGGAGATCGCGATGTAGAAGAAGGCGGCGTTGGAAGGGGTTGAACGTGTTTAGATGATAGGACACGAGAGGGAAAGATGATGAAGAAAAGAAAAATCTGCGGCGGACGCCATTTTTATGAAGAGGTTGAACGTGCTTAGATGATTATACTAATGATTTATTTTAACTAATGACGATTAAAAATTTATTTAAATTGAAGTTAGAACGTAAAAATTTATTTTAATTATAAAACGAGCCTGAAATGGCGTGGCAGATTGAAAATTCGATTTTAAATTTCAATTGAATGTATAGGATTCAAAATAAATCGGATGTCAGTAAAATAAGAAATATTTGAATCTGTTAAATTATATCTTTCTAAAGAATGTGAAAAATTGAGATTTTATTATGGAAATTGAAAGTTATATCCAGATTAAAATTCAGAATAGTCGCTATGGAATTTTTTTTTTATATATAATACATAGCCCTTAAAAATAGCACATTGCAAACGATCTCCCGTTTTCGATGAAATTACTTTTGTTGGATCCGGATTGTCTAATTATTTCTAGATTCCAATTTTCATAATTTTTGGAATTAATATGTGAGCATGGTAAATTTAAATGCGTTTGGTAATTTTAGCTTGAATTTAATAGACTGGAAAATGACCGTTTTTCAAATGGTATCCAAATTCGACGAGATTAGTTTTGTTAGGACCGTATCATCAAAACATAGCTAGATTTATTTTTCGGGAATTTTTGGAGTCAGTATGTGGTCCGATAGATTAAAATGTACGTTTAAATTTAATATATATTAATTTATATTTTAAATTTGATAAAAACTGATCGAAACAGTCGAATTGGCTTTCCCATTGTGTTCGAAATGAGGGTATTTAGCTAGGGTCGACAGTTATTGGGTTTGATTTGGAGTTCGTATGAATACACGAGTGTTTTTGGAATTTAAAATTATATATAAATATAAATAGAAAATTCTCATTGGTCACAAATCCTATCTCGCTTCTGAAGAAAAACCGCCGCCGTTATATGTGATTGAAGGTCGGTTTTGCTCGATTCTTTTCCCCTTAATCTCTCCAATTATAAAGCGAATTAGATCGTGATTCTTAAGAAGAAATCAAAGAGCTCTTCATCCTCTTTGAATCCATACGTCTATGATGTAGTATCGTTCACTGTAGGGACTGATTTCTCATCTCGAAGTCGCCACCGTCGCTTACGATTTCTGATCGGAGAAGGCCTCCGAGTTGGCCGCGCCACCTGGCGCTGGAAGCGCTCGCGACGCCAGAGGGAGGGTTTACGTCTGATCGACATCAGGGCTTACGATAGCAGTGCAAATTCGAGCGCTAGGGATGGAGCTCGTGTTGAAGACGACGACTGAGTTTGGATAAGGGTAATTAAGAGAATTTATTTAATAAATTATTCATTTAATTATTTTGAAATGTCATTAATGCAAATATCTTTATATCTTTTCCATACGAGGTCCAAATCGCGCAAAACTGGGTCCGTTGCGATCGTGAAGCCGAGAGCTTCGCAACCAAACTGACCGGGTCCAATTTGGAGCAAGTTGGAATTTCGGGCAAATTCAAATCCAAACTGTCCAGAAATTCACGGCAGAGTGGAAACCGACTGTGAAAACTCCACTCTATATATTTTACAGTTAAATATATACTAGGATGAAGACGGGGCTTAGAAGCCCCCGACACTATTTATTGTACAAACCATGGTTGATTGTTTGTTTGGATTGTATTGTGGAAATTAATTGTGAATAAAATATTTGAACAATAAAAATATCATTTTTATGGTATAAATAAACTGTATAAAATATCCATGTGTTGAATAAAATATTTGAACAATAAAAATATAATTTTTAATGTGTATATGAACTATTAAAAATATTCATGTATTGAATACAATGTTTGAACAATAAAAATATAAATTTTTATTGAATATGAACCATATAAAATTGTCATATTTTGAAAATAAATATTCGTTTACAAATCGGATGATTTGTTTATGTACACCCATTTAACTGATATTGATTGGGACGATAAATTTTACATATCGCCCAATTGCACAAACAATATTCAGTATTTGTTGGTTGAAACTCTACATAGGTATTGGGATGATATTGGACATACACTAATACCAATATTTAGTTGTATGTCAATCGATTGGTTGACAGACTGTTGTAAGCGTTAATTATTTATATTTAATGCTTATGCAGTTGTGTGATGCAATATGGATGATGGTTGATTGGTTTTGATTGTTGTTATATACATGTGTTGTATGAAATCCATATAAATAAAATTATATGGTAATTGATTAGGTCTAATTCCAATTCAGGAATAACAAATATTTTAAAATAATATTCTAGTAAAGGATTAAAAATGTGAATTTGATGTCCGATTTTGGATGGACACGAAAATATTGAAATGTGTGAAGCCGTATTGATTAGATATGCGCCATTTTGATGCGAACGGTATTTACATCGATTTTATTCATTTTTATAATGAATATCGAAAAGGAACTGATTTCAAAATCAGATATTTTGAAAATATTATCATTTAAATATTATAATGATAAGGAGTATTCAATTTTGATGTAAAATTGAAAATGAATTTAGAATCGTTTTAAATTAATTTATAAACGATTTATAAAATATGTTTTAAATGGGAATCGATAAAATGTATATAATATATATATTATATATATTTATTGGCTTAAATAGAACGCGTAGCGCCGCGCCCGTTCGCGAATTTCGATCATTGACTTCGAATTGATATTATGGGAGATCCGACCATCGGATTCTCCTAAAACCGGAACCATTGGGTTCGAATCGGAAAGAGCTTTCCAATGAATATAAGACATTTGAAATCTAACGGTTGGATTTGGAATTATGTCCTAATCAAAGTTGGAAAAGGCCGTTGTAAGTGCAGTTCGATGAACGTTTCTGGAAATTGACTGAAAGGGCCTTAAAAAAATTATTAAAAATATTAATAAGTTGTGTAAAATCATACTAAATTATTCGGAAATAATTGAGAGGAAAAAATCCACGTTTTTAAAGATAAAAATATTTTTTTATCAAAATGAACTAGTTATTAACTAGATTTGAAATCCAATAATTTTTAAATAAAATAAATTGGAGTTTTAATATAACTAGAAATTTCCAACGAAAAAATTGGAATGGAAATAATCTTCGAAATATTTCGATATTGGATTCCGTGGTTATACGGATATTGTTATGGAAATTTGGAAGATATATTTATATCATTATTTCCAATACGATATTTGTTGGTTTCAGAATTTGATATTGAATATAAGCCGCTATAATCTCTATTCAGAGCCTTGTGTTTAATACCAAATGGGATTTTGGGTTTGTCGTGAATGGTGTTTTCAGTAACACTGTTCTTAAACCCAGTTGAGAAAAGAATAGATCTTTTAATTAAGATTTAGTGAAGTTTTCCAATTAATTAATATTAAATTGGAATTGAATAAAAGAATTGGATTTTGGGTTTGTCGTGAATGGTGTCTTCAATAACATTGTTCTTATACTCCGTGTCAAAAGAATAAATATTTTAATTAAGATTATTAGAGTTTCCAATTATATTTAGTAGTTGGAATAAAATGGAATGTGAATTGGGTTTATGGTGAACTGTGTTTTAACGACATTCGTTCTTTAACCCGATTGATAGTGAAATGTGATTTGGAATTTATAAATCTTTTAATTAATATTTAATGGAAATTTTCTAAAGTAAAGTTTTCCAATTTAACATATTAAATTGGAATTGAATGGAATTCGATTTGGTAATAATCGAAGTGAGCTTCTGTGGAGGAAGACTGTTAATATATATGGAATTTAAAAGGCTTTGTCGTTATTCCATGTATATTATTAGTCGGATACGGAAATTGATATTGATTATATATTGATCAATTTTCCATGAAGATTCCATTATTAATGGAATGTGATTTTTGGTTTATCGTGAAATGTGTTTTAAATGACATTGGTTCTTTAACCCAGTTAAAGACAGGATTACGTGTCTGACATTGTATTTTGAACTATATTGTTGACCTCTGCTAAATATATATCTGTTTGGTGGCGGAGAATTTATTCTCTTGCTTAACACCCTTCTCTGAGACATACGAGCTTACAGGTTATATATCGGCATAAATCAATGGTACAGTGTAGATTGTCGATGCTGCATGTTTGATTTCCCAAAGTTAAGTAATCATTAATATTGATTTTTGGGAAGATTAAAACTAAGTGGAGTTTTAATGAATCTTTAATTAGATTAAAATATGAACGTGATAATATAAATTATCAAATTTGGGAAATGATCGAGAATGGAGTACCACCTGTTTTACTCCAGACGATAGTTAAATCTTTAATTAGATTTGGACGTTAAATGGTAATTAATTTTACCGATAACACTGTGGTGTTAAATATGGAGCATTACCAGTTTTGCTTCATGGGATGAATAGGTTGGGATTGAGAAATTAAATAAATGATTAATTCGATAAGGCTCGATAATCCCGACTAGCTGATAAACCTTAATTTGGTTTGAATTGATATCCAAAGGAAGATTAAAGAATAAATTTAAAGAATTTATCTTTGATAAAATTAATGGGAACCTTTCCCTAATGATGTGAATATTTGAATAAAAGAATATTCAGAATTGGATTGAGGCATATGTTTTTTTTTTATAGCACTTGTTTATAAAATACGTAAATTATTCGGAAAGGTCGGGTTTATACCCATTCTGAATAATTGATTCGTCGATAAGTCGACGATGAAGACCAGAGATTTTCACATCGTTTGGATGATTACTGATGTCTTGATTGGGCTGTACACCCTAGACAAGGTAATAAGTGGTGATTGTCTAGACGTACTTGGAGATCGACCGGACATGCGAAGACCTCTCTCCTGTATTGGACATATGGGACGAGGAATAAGGGGCCTCCAGTTTCTTTCAGACCCAGAGCGGACTTGTAAATGGATGTGTGTCTGACATTGAATTTTATTCTGTGTTGATTGATCTCTATTAAATATATATTTTTTTAGTGGTGGAGAATTTATTCTCTTGCTTAACACCCTTCTCTGAGACGTACGAGCTTAGAGATTATATATCGATAGACATCAGTTGCACGGTGTGAATTGTTAGTGTAGCATGCTGAGATGCACATGATCAAGGCTTTTGTTGAAAAGAAGAGCCTTGCAGTTGATGATCAAAGCACTACTTTAAATAACATAGTTTTGTGTACAACGTTAATTCGCGAGCCTCACACCCCGGTATGAACTAGAAATGGGAGAGGACTGTAGGGAGAACATGCGTTTCTTTCTAGCTAGGAGTGGTATCATGGTATGAAGCTCAGACATTTTTACTTATGTGAATGATGGAAAGCGAGGTACCTCGGATATATCGGTCACTACGGGTCCGATGGATGATATGGTCTACATATTGACAAGAGTTACGTCCCATAGGTCGGGGAAACATATTATTCAGGAATTACCAATCCTCAAACGTAAGAGAGGACCAGCCCTGGAGATCCAAGGTGCGGTTGCGGCTGATCCTAAGACACGGGCTTGAGCGTCTCGAATTCGGTAAGGATGATCCCTTGCCTTGGTTCATAGATGGAATCCAATTTCCAATACGTGACATTTCGGTTTTAATTGTAGAGCCTAGTATGGCGACATAGTGGGATAGGGCACTATGCCGTCTATGATTGATACATTTATATTTGAAGTTGTTTCTGACACTATACACTTATAGTGCTATCAAATGATTTGGTATTAAACGTACCAAGCATGTGTGGTTATTATAAGGGAAAACTCTATCCTCAGACTTGCGTTGCATTGTCTAATGGGACCTGAGTCTTATAATAGCTTCATTTTTTCAAAAAGCATTGCGCTGTTTGTTTTATGCACTGGTATTCTTGGGAGGAAACCCGTTCCATGTTATACAACGTAGTCCCTTGATTTACTTTATTTTAAATTAAAGATTTAAATAACTGTTTTGGTTCTCACACTAGTCCCATGACTGACCTGGAGTTTATTGTTTTAACCTAAACTTTGGGTGCCCCTATTTTCCACACGGGCTACTAGTAGTTTTGGTTTTGCAGATATTATATGCACAGGATAGTGGGTTTACAACTGGAACTATACTCGGAAAGCTCTTATCCATGTATTTCTTTTAGTTGTGTTATGTATTATTTTTCCGTTGCATTGTAATTTTAAATCCCTGATATTTTCCAACATGGAATATTTATTCATACTCTGTTATATTCTTGTACTCTGATGTAAATTGTTGTAATAAGCAATGAAATGTTCTTTCATTTGTGTTCTGATTTATCGTGTTCTCAACTCAATCCGAGCTTTCCCGTAAGTGCGAGTTTGGGTCGTTTCGCATACTATCATTGTTTTTTTGTAGATTGAATATTTATATAAGTGAATTCACATAATTTTTATTATTTCTAATTTACTAACAAATTATTGAATTTTCACATTGCAAGAAGTGGTATACCGCGGCTTCCTATTTTATTCAGTACTCTTACAGTCAAAAATGAAATAACTACTTCAAAGAATATCGGTTAAAAGATATAAATATAATAATAATAATTGATATTTGATAGGACTTTATGTTTTCTGTGACATGTTACAAGCAAAGGCAACTTTGAGTTTTGGCAATACTGAGAGTGCAATCTATAAAACTTTATGCCTTGCGTTTTCTTTTCAGTCATTTTTTGCATTTTGTCTGTGATCTAGAAAATTAGCAATAAGGCGAGAAGATTGGTATGCTCTGAACTAAAAATATAAGCTAAAAATACGATATTGATAGACTGTCAATGGTGAAATATAAATCTATAGAGAAGCATATATTAGTTATATTCAACCCTGATTTATTAGTAGAACAAACGCTGAGTTCTCCAATTTTTTTAATGATTTTCCTAATTTTTCAAGTCTCACCTTTCAAGCCAGCTTTATTTTCCTTCTTAACGTCCCCTTTTCTGACCATGCTTTATGTTTCATACCATCAATATGAAATCTTCGAAACTCTTTCTCTCAATAAACTTTCAATTTGTTTCAATAGACTTTGGTCATTATCATAAATATATGCTTCAATTTGATGTAGCCTCTCACTTCAATCATTGCACAAAAAGCATATTGCAATAAGAGATTGCTTTAAAATCAACTAGGAAATATAACTTTTTCTGTCAACCAGCGATTATAATTTATGTGATCTCAGACTGGGTATTTCAATCCATGCTTAGATACACAATTTTGATGCATTCTATTTCTAGTTGACCCTATTATGAAGATTTTATTGTCAATCCATCATATCTTGATCTTTACTTTAATTCAGTAACGAATTAATGATTTCAAAATCATGGACCTAGTTATATCTTTATCAATTGGTCCAACTTGATACTCATAAATACTTATTTTTTTCTAGCTTGATTCTCAAAGGATCTCAGTTGATGTAATATTTTTACTTATCTATCAATAGTGGCGGACCCGGCCCAAGCACTCAGCTATGGAAAACATGTGCTGCTACTCACCCATGTTTTCCTGCATCTCCTAAAAACAAGTATTTGATATTCAACTAATGGGATGTTGTTTAAGGATGCCTCTTTGTATTGTAAGGATTAAAAAAACATGTAATTGTGCACTAAGAAATGGTTAAGCTGAACATTTTGGAAGTACTCTGCATAAGCAAACCTGGATACAAAATGCAAGTCCTAAAGCATTGTTTGCCAACCAGTACTTTTGTGATGCATACCAAGCACAAAAAAGTGTTCTAAGAGTAGCAGCAACAACCTAGGACATAGTGAAGTATAGAGTGATAGCTGCATCGTTGAAAATAAAGTTAACCGAATGCTAATCACAAGTTCATGATTCAAAAATGGAAAAGAAAAATTCAAAACAACCTAAGCCATAGATAATAAGAACAAAAGCTAGCATAACAAAAGCGAGATGTAACCTAAACATTTTTACACTACTACAAAATAGATCAGTTGCATCAGTTGTTTGCCCCCTATTGCATCGGTTCAGCAACCAATCAGTCGTTGCAACAAGGTAAACAACCTTGCATTGGTTTCAAAACCGATGCAACAACTATAATTTCGCATCGGTTGTTATCAAAAACCGACGCAAAGGGAAGGTTTTCAACCCAAAACTAATTTCTATGTTGCATCAATTCCTAGTAGTAACCATTGCAAAAAAATTATTTTTGCATGGCTTATTACTACCAACCGATGCAACATAGAACTTCCATTGACCAATCCGTATTTTGCATCGGTTGTTTTTGGCGGTCGATGCAGAATATCACTCTATTGCTTCAAATGTCGATAACGAATGTAAAAGATCTCTTGTCATAACAAATAATTATTTCATGCAATACTATAATCATTTAAAATAAAATTAAATTGATAACAAATGTAGATTGAATAAGATAATATCGGTATATACGCACATACAATACAAATATTTCATTTATAGTATCCGTAATGCATAAAAAAAAGTTATTCATAAATCATTTTAGTACAATGGTTCAAACATTTGATAGGTATAATCATTAAGAAGCAGTATATCCTAGACTATGAAGTACTCTAATACAGCAACACTTTTGGCATCATTCTTCACTTTGATCCAACACAAGAACCTAAGCTAAGATAATAGGCGTAATATCAATAAATAAAAATGTATTTGAAACTTGAAAATAAAATGCAGATCGAAAATTTAAAATAAAAATGCTATATTGACATTCTAGCATACTTTCTATCAGCAAAAGTGGCAACTTTTACTTTCTCCTCAAGAGGCTTCAATACAAATAAAAAGAATATTATCAAACTGCTGCAATAACACTGTTAAACGAATCCAACTAAAAATCACTAAAATGCTACAATGTGTAATATAAGAACAGAAATAACTACAAACGTAAGTTAAGGGACGTGCTTTCATAATGTATGCTCGTCAAATGGTTTAGTTAATGACTTTGTAATCATGCCAAAGCAATCAGAAACATATATGTATACTTTATGTATAATGGTTCATTATGATGTGGGGTATAATCTCTTTAATATTGGATAAAAGAGAATGCATCATATATTTACACAAATCAAAACAATGTTCAGATAAATGCTCATATGCTGACCAAACTCAAGTACAATCATATTTATTTCCCATTTTTATTTTAAGTGACTGCCACGTTTGTGTACTAAACCTAAAAAAAAATAACAGAAGCACGTGAAATTTTGTGAATGGTACCAGTATTCTGACTACATAAAAGAAGAAAGACGAAAAAAAAACTAAGGAAGGAATGGAAATCTATTAAGTAACCTGAAGGAACTTGATTGAAATCGACCTTGTGAATTTGAGATAAGATTCAAGTATTTTTGCCAACCGATCGTCCAATGGTTGATGCTTGTAAAACAAATGGACCAATGATTGATGCTTGTAAAACAAATGGAATAGTAAAATTGCTCTCATGCTCATCTATGAGTATCATTCCAACTCTTTTGACTCAGTTCACTTCTAAACTCCTTTTATTTCATCTGATGCAACACCTGATGAATTCAACAGGCTTTATCAAAATTTAATAAGCATAAAGAATGTATACAATATAAACATTAGTTAACTGTATCAGAATTTCATAAATGAACAAAAAGCATCCATCATGCCACCTTGACATTAAAAATAGCACAAGTGCCACTAATAATCACAATGCAATAAGACAAAGACAGCCATATACCCCATTCATCCATCAAAACTTGCTAAACTGCTATCACTTGAGAGCTTACTGTAATTGTCTAATATCCCACACCTTACTCAATGAAACAACACGACTAATATATATATATATATATATATATATATATATATATATATATAACTAGAACTGAAAACTAACAAATTTCTTGTATATCTCAAAGGCTAAATTTAAAAGCAGTGTAAGTGATACTGATTAAGTAAAAAAAAAGGAGGATGTTTATTTCATTTTTCAAAGAATGGGAACAGGAAGAAGAAGATATGCCAGTGATTTGTATCTTATATCCCTCCTATGTATGTTCAACTTTCAGCAAGCATAACATTAAACATAAGATTAATTTAAACAATTACAAAAAACATGATTTCACATCAAAATCAAATTACGAAAAAAATACACAACATTCATTACTGCATTAAAATATTAAATAAAGACATGAATATCTCACCTTCCACATGGCTGAAATGCTTTAGTTTTGATCTTTAAGCGAAGAAAAAACAGTTAAGTTAAAAGGACAAATATGTCATATTCACAGAAGATGGGTGTTCTTTCAAACTGGAAGGCCTGTTGAATTCGTTTACACCTAAAAATAAATTATAACACAAAATGTCATCTGGAAAACGAAATAATGAAAAATATGTTAAAGAATATGATTTATTATGACAAGTCGTGATTTGAATTTCACTGTGGATTTCGGCCAAATTTTAAGGTCCTGTAACTTAGCAAAAATAAGCAAGTTGAATTTTTGTGCCTACATCAATGAGTAGAACTCTACCACTATTTTTCCTATGTAGTCATTGATCCAGCAAAGCCCCTTTATAACAACATGACAGTTTTTGAACATGGTAAAGATGCTACTCATTAATTAAGTTGAACTTATAAATTACTAAATGTTACTCATTAATTAAATATTAAATGTTGAATACTAATTATTATTAAGTATTCATTATTAATTAATTAATTGATTATTAAATGTAGTTGATAAATATTAAATATAATTGCTAATAATAATAATAACTATAATAATTTATCAAATAAATAATTATTTATTATCTACAATAATTATTTATTTATGATCGTTAATTATAATAAGTTATAAGTAATGGTATATATGAGCAAGTATTTACGATTATTGACATGCGCATTTGCTTCAATTAAAATAATAAGCAGTTGCTTTGGTTTCTAAAGAACCAATTTAAATTGCACTATTTTCTTTGGTGCAAATGCATCCGTTATTCTCAAGTCGATGCAAATGACAATACTATCATCGGTTGTAAGGACAACAGATGCATATAATACTATTTGCTTCAATGCATTTGCATCGGTTCCTTATGAGCCAATGCAAATAATATTATTTGCTTCGGTGCATTTGCATCGCTTCCTGAGGAGCCAGTGCAAATAACATTATTTGCATTGATTATAAGGAAATCCGATGCAAATACTACTATTTACTTCTATATTCTTGCATCCGTTCCACAAAAATCGATGCAAATAACACTATTTGCATTGGTTGTAAAGACAACCGAAGCAAATGAGACAAAGCAATAAGCTCATTCTGTACTAGTGTAAGTAAATGCATATAAAAAATCATGCTCAAGCAATATGAAACTGGTGGTGTTTTACAGATTCAATAGCACCGCTGTCGAATATTTGTCTAATCAATTAGCACATCAAGCAATATGTCATGATCAAAATAAACATTAAGAAGTAAACCAAACAGGGGAAAAAATGAAGTACAAATTCTGATATGAAGATTAGAATAAAACAATGCGACAAATATTATCATAACATAAATTTAACTAAGAACAAGATTTTAAAAATAATCTTCCATACATTTATAATCGATAAACAGGCTATTAAAAAAGGTATACCAAAAGCATACAATTACTACTAAAAGCAAGCACTTATCACCAAATATTTCCTCAACTCATTTCATTTGTAAGCTTCGATTTTTCATTGCTTTAAAGCGTTGTATAACAATATCATCTTCAATAGATTTAGATATACCTTTTTCGATGTACGCAACTAGATTGTCATTTAGCCATTGATCTCCCATTGAATTTCTAAAATGGATTTTGACAATTCCCATTGCACAAAAATCTCTTTCAACTGTTGTCGTTTCTATAGGCAAAATCAAAGTGAGCTACAAAAGTAAGCATACCAATCGAAATGTATCATATTTCTTTAATTCCACCATTTTTTTGGAAAGATATCCAATACAATTTAGATTTGAAAATCTTGCATCCATACGCATATCAATTATACAAGTCTCAAGATGGCCATCTAGCATTGAAATTTGTGAATCAGTAAATTCAGTCCGATAGAAATGAGCAAGCTTCAACAAAGAGTCTTTCTTAAAGGATGAGAAAGAATCTCTAGGATCCAAACATGCTATGTAACATAATAATTCAGAGGTAGACACTGTAAATCGATTGTTAAGTTCTGATAATTGCATTCCAAGAATAGTATAGTACAAGCCTACTTGGAAATGTTGCAAGTTTGGAACTTCAAGTTGATTTCTTCTTGAACGTCTTGGATTAGTGAATATTTTATTCATATCCAAAACTTCTATCTTGTGCTTTCTACAAAATTCATTTACATTATATAACAGATTATCCCACATACTTTCTCTCATTTCCTGCAAACGTATTTTTGATACATCAACCAAATTCATATCATTTATAGTATCTTGGTCCTTCATTTGTAATGCTTGTGACAATTCATTGGTTAGGCATAATACATTTTTCATTAAATGCATGTTAAAGGCAAATTCATAAGTGTTGATTGCATTATATAAGGTACTTGCTTCAGCTTTTTGTTCGGATCTTACTGCGTCATTTTCCATCGATTTGATAACTATGTTAACCACTGAAAATATATTTATTAAATTTATTATGGAGGCATAATGTGAGCCCCATCTAGTATCACCTGGCCCTTTGAGCCCAAGCTCTTGATGTTTTCCTCGACCACTAGCAATTTCATTACTGTAAAGGGCCTCTAAAACTTGAAGAGCTTGTTGTTCTCGATGAATATCTCGATGTTTGCAAGAAGCCCTAACTACATTAAATATATTTGTTAGGGTATTGAAGAAAACACCAATTTGAACATGATTTTTCGCAACTCCAACTAAAGTTAATTGAAGTTGGTGTGCAAAATAATGGATGAAATATGCCGAAGTATTGTTTTGCAAGATAAGAGTTTTGAGTCCATTTAATTCCCCTCTCATATTGCTTGCTCCACCATAACCTTGACCACGAACCCTCGATAATGATAATCCATGTTTGGTCAATAAATGTTCAACTGCTAGCTTTAACGTTAAATCTCTTGTATCAACAACATGAACAATGCCTAAAAACCGCTCCATGACACACCTATGAGAGTTAATATACCGAACCACTAATGCTAGTTGTTCTTTGATTGATATATCTCTGGACTCATCAACCAAAATAGAAAAATAAGTATCCTTAAGATCTTTGATAATTACATTTGTGATCTTCTCGGCAATACAATTTGCAATGTCTTTTTGAATTTTTGGAGATGTCATTTTATTATTAGCCAGAGCATTTTCTAGGACTACTTTTTTAATTGTCTCATTCTGGTCAGAAACAAACTGTAAAAGCCCTAAGAATATCAGACTCATAAGACTCATCATGTCCTCGAAATGCTAGTCCTTGTTGCTACAGGAATTTAACATAGTGAAGAGATGCTTTTAATCAGATGTTGTATTCTTTAACTTGTAGCTCAAAGAAGCCATCAAAAAATGTACTAACATGCTGTTTTGCATTCACAAGGGCCTCACATTTTTGGCGAGATAGATTATGCAAACTTCCATGATTTCCAACATTTGCATCCAATTTTTTTTTTATTTTTCCATACTTGCCAACCTTTCGTTACAAAACAACCACCTCCACCTTGATCTCCATGATTTGGCTTGAACAAATAACAATACAAACAATACACAATATTTTCTTTGATGGTGTATTCTAATCATTCTGGATATTGACTAAACCAATTTGGATTAAATCGTCTGTTATCATTTGCTTTTGTATTTCTTGGAAAACTATGGTTAAAAGGTTGACAAGGCTCCTTTAATAAGTAAGCTCTTCGAACCTCTTCTCGACGGTTCCCATATTCATAAATTTGGATCCTTTCTAAAGGATCGGTAGGAAGGTTCGAAAATTTTATTTCAACCTCCATATGAGCTTTTTTAGAGGAAGATTCTACAACATCGCTGTGTTGCATAAGGACTGAACTAGGTTTTTCTGAAACATACATGAGCATGCTTGTTCGGTTGTTCAATTTACCAAATTTTTGGTTAAACGGTTCAACATTGAAAATTAATGAACTGGGAATGCCCAATTAAATTGATATATAAATATAAAAAAAATGGTAAGAACTAGGATTAAAGAAGCACATACTTTGAATTATGCTAAAATAGTTCTTCATCCTTTTCTCTTTCAATCAATCTCTGAATTCTGACCTGGCTTCTTTAAGTTCTACAAATTAACAAACCAAATTGCAAGTAAATAACAATAGAAACAAGATTAACGTGAGCCGAATTCAGTTGAACTCGAAATTGTATAAAGAATACATATTATTAGCAATGATTTGGCAGTAAATTGTGTCAGAATTTTCTTTATAATTGGATTTTTCATGATTAATGACGTACATTTCAATTGAATAGCCATAGGATCACCAACACCGAATATTTCACAAACAAAAGGGGGAAACTTAATATGATCTATTGTTTAAGATGAAGTACCTTGATTAGCAGCGCAAGATATAATGGCTGTCATCTTCTTTCTTTGACTTCTAATGTTAACTCTTCCTCTCAGAATTCGATTTCTCTCTCTTACCATATTTCCTTATGTGTTTCTTTGATAGAGAAGAATACAATTTTTTTTAGGAGAGGAAGGACCCAATCCTTTATATAACATTTAACTCTAAATCTGGTACGTCCATCATATACCAATTCAACGCTTAAAATTAATCACAGACCTAACGTTCTAAATGTGAACGGTCTATTTATGTCCTAATTAATCAGGTCACGTTAAGATTAGAAATTGCATAATATAAAATGAAACATTCTATTTATGACCCAATTAATAGGGTCACATTAAGATTATAAATTGCATAACATTAAAGGTAAATGAAACGTTTTGTCGCAGTTTCTAATAGCAGATTTCTAACATTTTCCCACTTGACCCGATTTGTCATAATATAAAGCATTGAACATCATACTATGATAAATTGCTGAGAGTTATGGCAGTTGTGTATTATTAATTCAATGCATTTTGTTCCATATACTACAATGCCAACAACCCATCAATTTACACTCATAATTTATATAAAACAGGATAATGGTCCGCATAATGTCTTATATCATAATGATTAACCATAATATCTTCATAAGACTCATTATTGTTTAAAATTACATAAAGTATGTACTACCACATTAAAACAAGAGACACATAATTATATATCAGAAATGCATAAAATAGCTTAGAATGTCACACATTAATCATTATTAATACAACCAAGACCCATTCTTTGAACATGTTTTTCAAATTGTTTTGGTTGTAACCCTTTCATCAAAGGGTCTGCAATCATAAGTTTTGTCCTGATGTGCATGATTGACACTCTTTGTTTCTGAACCTCATCTTTCACAACAAGATACTTTAGTTCCATATGTTTGGCACCTTCAGAGTACTTTCCGTTCTTTAAGAAAAATATTACTGTAGAGTTATCATAATAAACTTTCAACGACATACTAATGGTGTCAACAACCGCAAGTCCTGAAATAAGGTCCCATAACCATAATGCATGAATTGTGGATTCATAACATGCCACAAATTAAACCTCTATAGTAGATGAAGCAACAATAGTTTGTTTCGCACTTTTCCATGATATGACACCTTGAGCAAACATAAACAGGTGACCAAAAGTCGATTTTCTAGTATCGATGCATCCAGCAAAATCTGAATCGCTATATCCAATTACCTGCAATTCATTGGATCCACTATACATGAGAATGTAATCGTTCGTGCCATGTAAGTATCTCAAAAATTTCTTTGCATCTTGCCAATGTTCCCTTCTTGGATTAGTTTGATACCACTCTAACATACCAACCGCAAAACTGATATTCGATCTAGTACAGGTTTGAGCATACATTAGGATACCAACTACAGATGCATACGGAATTGATTCCATTTCCTTTCGTTCAACATCATTCTTAGGACATTGCATGAGATTGAATTTATCACCTTTCAGTACAGGAACTTCCTAGGTGAACATTTACTCATTCCAAATCTCTCTAGAATCCTTTCGAGATATCCTTTCTAAGACAATCCCAATATTCTTTGTGATCGATCACAAAATATTTCAATCACATAGGATGCCTCTCCGATATCTTTCATTTCAAAGTTCATTGAGAGAAATTTCTTAGTCTCATGCAATATGTTTAAATTATTTGCAGCAAGCAAGATGTCATCAACATAAAGGACTAGACAAATGAACTTTCTCCCACGGATCTTTTGGTATAAACAGTGATCAACCGTATTTTCCTTAAAATCAAAAGACATAATAATGGTATTGAACTTAATATACCATTGTCAGGATGCTTGTTTAAGTCTATATATTGACTTCTTAAGTTTACACACCAATTGTTCTTTACCTTCTACAGAAAAACCCTCAGGTTGATCCATATAAACGTCCTCATCAAGATCTCCATTCAGAAAGGCTGTTTTCACATCCATTTGACGCAATTCCAAATCATAATGAGCTACTAATGCCATTATAATTCTTAGTGAGTCCATTTTAGAAACAGGTGAAAATGTCCCTTTGTAGTCGACGCCATCCTTCTGAGTGTGACTCTTTGCAACAAGTCTAGCTTTATACCATTCGATATTACCACTAGAGTCGTGTATGGTTTTAAAACCCACTTGCATTGGACTCTTTTACACCCATGTGGTAACTCTATGAGATCCCAAACTTCGTTCTGTTGCATGGATTTCAGTTCTTCTTTCATGACATTAATCCATTCCTTTGAATCTTTACTTTATATAGCATGTGAAAATGAAACTGGGTCCTTATTGATTCCTATATCATAATCTGATTCTTGCATATAAACCACATAATCATTAGAAATAGTTGACCTACGATCTCTTTGAGATCTTCTTAATGCTACTTGTTGTGATTCATGCATATCAACATTATGTAAGTCATTTCCTTCAGGAAGTACTTCTTCATTTATATGTTGTTCAATAGCTGGAACAACATTTGGAGTAATAGTAGATGGAGGAACTATTCTAGGTGATGTAACATTTACCTCTGTTTCCTTTATTTCTACTATTTCTCTTCTAGTACTTCCACTGACTTCACCATTATCAATGAATCTAACATTACCAGTTTCTACAATTCTTGGACTATGATTAGGACAGTAAAACACATACCCTTTAGATTTTTCAGGGTAACCTAAGAAGTACCTACTAACCGTTCGAGAATCTAATTTCTTTTCATGGGGATTATATATTCTCGCTTCCGCTGGAGAACCCCGAACATGCATGTGTCTTAAGCTAGGTTTCCTGTTAGTCTAAAATTCAAACAAATTCTTTTGAATAGCTTTACTAGGAACCCTATTCAACAAATAATTAGCGATTTTGAGGGCATACAACCACAATTCTTAGATAGTGTAGAATCTGACATCATACTCCAAATCATATCTATTAATGTCCTACTGCGCCTTTCTATTACACCATTTTGCTATGGGGTACCTACCATTGTGTATTGCGTACATTTGCCATGACTTTCGTGGAATTTTGCAAATGGATCTGAACACTGGCCTGACTCATTATGTTTGCCACAATATTCGTCACCTCTACCAGACCTTATGATTTTCACCTTTTTATCTAGTTGCCTCTCAACTTCCTTTATAAACGTTTCAAGGACATTCACAGATTGAGATTTTTCATGAAGCAAATAGACATAACCATAACGGGAAAAATCATCAATAAAGGTGATGAAATAATTTTCTCCATTAAAGGCTAGAGTGTCCACAGGTCCGCAAGCATCAGTGTGAAATATTTCAAGGAGCTGGCTGCTTCTAGTGGCTCTTTTCTTATTATGTTTGGTTTGTTTATCTTTAAAGTAATCCACACATAATTGTAGATCACTAAAGTCCAAATCTGACAAAATTTCATTACTCACTAATTTCATTACCGGGCCAAAGGGCAGGATCTTCTTGAGGGAAGGTGCATGCTCTCGAGGCCAATGTACTAGACAGAGGTAGGAAAGTTTCTGTTGAAGGTTTGATTTCTCTTTCTGATCATCCTGTTAGGACTCTTTTTGATTCTGGCACTTCATTTTTTATATTTGATTCAGTGGTTGAGTCTCTGCACCTTAGTACTAGTATGGTTTTGGATCCCGTTGTTGTCTCAAACCCCATTGGGGGCATGGCTCATCTGTCTTTGATTTGTCGGGGTTTGAGGATATCTGTGTTGGGCGTCGAGTTTGAGTGCGACGCATATGTGCTTGGTTTTATGGGCTATGGTTTCATTCTAGGGATGGATTGGCTAGCCATGTATGGTGTCATTCTAGACTATGAGAGGAGGGTCGTTAGACTTTTGAATTGCCATGAGAGGACTCTCAAGATTTCTTGTGATCCAAAAGGCTATGTCATGCTTAGTTTCCTAGAATCACTTGATGCATATGACGATGATTTGCGACTTGTACCGGTAGTCTGCGAGTATTCGGATTTTTTGAGGAGGTTAGGGGATTACCTCTGAGGCGCGAGATTGATTTTCGGATATACTTGGTGGATAATGTGAAGCCAGTTGCATTGCCTGTGCGCCACATGGCTCCTAGGGAAAGGAGAGAGCACAGCAAGCAAGTAGAGGAACTACTTGAGAAAGGGTTTGTTAGGCGAAGCATACCTGAATGGGGTGCTCCAATCGTCTTTGCAACTAAGGCGGATGGCTCGCTTCGCTTATGCATGGATTACAAAGAGTTGAATAAACTCACTAAGAAGAACAGGCACCCACTTCCGAGGATAGATGATCTATTTGATCAGCTTGTTGGTGCATTTGTTTTCTCTCAGTTAGACTTGGCCACGGGGTTTCATCAGTTGAGGGTGGCCGAGGACATTATAGACAAGACCGCGTTCAGAACTCCAGATGGTTTCTTCTAGTGGTTAGTGTAGCGACCAGTATTTTTACGGATAATAAATAATTTATTTAATTATTTAAATAAAGGTTTGGCAATTTAAAATGACCAGAATTAAATAATAAGGAATATTTAATTAATATAATAATTAAATAATATATTAAATTCCGAAATAATCAAAAATAGTGGAATTCACAATACAGTGTGAATTGGATTATATATAAGGTATAATTCAGTTTAGAGTTGAATTATATTCACGAATATATTATTTAAACGAAGTTTGAATGTGGAATTTTAATATAATTATAATTGAGCTCGAAATGGCGCTGCAGTTCGTAATTTGGCGATTCAAACTTTAAACGAATATACAGAATCCGTTTTAAGTCGGATTTCTATGAAACAAGAAACGTTCAGAGCTGGAGAAGTATATTTTTCTAATGGAAGAGAAAAATCAGGATTTCGTCATGTATATTTTGATTTATGTCCAAATCAATTTTCAGAAAAGTCACTGTGGAATTCCTTTATAATTTATAACGATTTATTTATATTTTAAAAAGGAATTTCACTATAAATCGAATCGATATATATCGGGATTTGAAATATCGAGTTAGAAATTCATATAGGAATATTCTAAAGCTGTATGGTATTCTAGTGTGAATATATACGATAATATTTATTTATAAATATTTAATTTAATTGTTTTTAAATATATTTAATATTTAAAAAATTTATTTAGAGCTTTAAAAATAGCCAGTTTTGCAAACGACCTCAGAGTCGACGAAACTTATTTTGTTGGATCTGCAATGTTAAATTATTGCTAGATTTCAGTTTTCGTGATTTTTGAAGTCAGTATGTGGCCGTGCGGGATTTTAATGTGAAAAACAGTCAGTATTTTGATGGTTAAAAATACGATGTGTGAGCAAACGGAGTCGGGATTCGACGAAACAAGTTTTGTTGGGTTCGTAATGTCGAACTGTAGCTGCATGACCATTTTCACGATTTTTGAATATCGTGTGTGATCACACAGATTTTTAAAAGGCGGAAAATGGATAAAATAATAAAGGTAAAATATCTAAAATCCCCTAACAAATATCCTAACCTGTTAATGAACCTAACAAGGCCACGTTGCCTCTTTTCTCAGCCACACCTCACCCTTTAAAAAACCCGAGAAAACAAATTCTCGTTCACAAAGAAAAACGCAGAAAAATGAAAGTTTAAAAATCCTAAACAAATCAAACTAAAATCTATAAATCGTGAGAGTAAGTTGTTCGAATTTCTGGGATGCTGATTTTCGTTCCTGTACGAGTTTCAAAGCACTCGAATCACTTTCATTCGCTGTAATGTGAAGAGCGTGCATCTAGGGTTGAGAAAACCATGAGTATGAAACATCGATTTGAGTTTCTGAGTTTGTTTTTGGGATTATGAAGTAGTTTAGCATCTTGCGCTCAACTTGTGGGTGATTCTGTGATGATTTGTGTCGATACCTGTAATGGGGATACGGTCACTGTGTGGAGGACGGAAACAAGAAGATGAGTGTGAGCTGTGATATTTTGGTATGAGATGGGAGAGAGTTAGACGAGGAGTATCATCGTATTTTTGTTTTGATTTCTAGTGATGAGGTGAAGATGGTCTTTGCGTTGAAAAGATTGGAAATGGAGGAGTGGAAATTCCCTGGAGCTCACGGTGCGATTGGGGAAGAAAAGGGGTGCGGGCCTGAGATTTTAAAACGGTTTTTGGGCCAAAGAAAATCAAAGAGTGAGGCTCATTAAATTTTAAGTTAAGTTATTTTCAATTTAAATTGTATTCAAACTTTAAAAGTGTGCAACTTCGTCATACGATATCAGAATCAGACGAAACAAGATCAGTTAGGATCGTAGGTACGGACACTACAACATGGAACTGACTGGAAGTCCATCGAATCTCATTACAATTTATAGCAAAATAAATTGTCCGTCTGAATCAAGCGATGGTTATCGTTATTAACGATGATCGTCCAATGTGAGTAAAACTCACTAACTCTGAACAGTTATATTTTTATGACGTATTCTTAGAACTGATAATTATCTGTTGATTGCTGTGTGTTAACTGTTTGATTGAATTGCTTGTGTATTGGTTGAAATTATAGATAACGATATATATATATATAAATCGTTAATCAAATATTGATTCTGTTTAACAGAATATTTCATATTGAAATGAAATCAATGTTAATTATGTTGTTTAACATCTATGATGCCGGGAAACAGGTTGGAGGAATCCAACTGGATTCCTCAACATTTATTTTACTGTTTTTCATATATTGTAATATGTGATGTGATATATAATCTGTTGTTGATTATGTGTGTTTGAATGATATCGATCATGGTTATTTGGTATTTTAAATACCGTAAGAAATACTGGGATGTAAAAAGGGGATTTTCAAAAGTGTATTTTGAAAATAAATTATTTATATGAAATCAATGGATTTTATATATAAAGAAAGGATTTTATAAAAGAAAATACTTTATAAAATCAAAGAAGAATTAAAAAGGAAATTTATTTATAAAATCAAAGGATTTTATAAAAAGGGCTATTTGTTTATAAAATGAATGAGAATTTATTTAAGAGAAAATGTTTATAAAATCAAGGGATTTTATAAAAAGGAATTATTTATAAAATCAAAGGATTTTATAAAGAGGAATATTTATTGGGATAATAAATAGAAGTATAAGGGATATTTATTTAGAAAATAAATAAGATATCATAAAGATATTTATTTGGAAAATAAATAGGATATTAAAAAGGATTATTTATAAAACAAATAGAGTTTTATAAAGGGATTATTTATAAAACAAATAGAGTTTTATAAAGGGATTGTTTGTAAAGCAAATAGAATTATAAAAGGGAATAAAGATTAAATGGAAATCGGTTTAACAAGTAAATGGGAAAAGATTTATTTAAAGTAGATAATAAATAGAATCTGTCTAACAGATAAATTGAGACGATTAGTTTATAAATAATATTTTATAAATTAAGTAAAATAGTTATCACTGGATAAATGGAATATATAAGTCAAGACTTTATAGAGAAGTAAGAATCAGTTTCAACATTGATATTTGAAACTGAATATGCACGAAGAGTGAGTCGAATATACCTTATTCGAAAAGGAGTAAATCAAAATGATTCAATCAATAGAGTTAATCAAATAGAGTTAGTTGATTAGAGTTAATTGAATAGAGTTAAACGATTTGAGTTAACCAATAAAGTTGAAGGAGTTAATCAAATATAACTTATTCGAATAGAGTTAAAAGAGAAAATCGAATCTAATCATTCAAAATGAGGTTAAATCGAATATAGTTTATTCGAATAGAGTTAAAGGAAAGAGTTAATCGATTTGAGTTTAATCGAAAGGAGTTATCGATTATAGTTTAATCGAAAGGAGTTATCGATGTTAGTTTAATCGAAAGGAGTTATCGATGTTAGTTTAATCGAAAGGAGTTATCGATGTTAGTTTAATCGAAAGGAGTTAATCAAATTTAGTTATTCGAAAGTGAGATTATCGAATATAAGTTATTCGAAAGGAGGTTATCGAATATAGTGTATTCGAAAGAAAGGAGATTATCGAATATAGCGTATTCGAAAGAAAGAGATCAAATATAGTTTAATCGAAAGAGTGAGTTAATCGAATATAAGTTATTCGAAATGAGTTAATCGAATATAAGTTATTCGAAGAGAGATAATCGAATATAAGTTATTCGAAGAGAGAAAATCAAATATAGGTTATTCGAAGAAGAGTTAATCAAATAGAGATTACTCAAAAGTGAGTTATACGTCGAATTCAATTATATCAAATTCGGGAAAGTACTTATACTTTCTAGTGTTTAAATCAAGATTTATTTATTTATAAATCAGGTGTTTATTTATTTATTTATTCACATTAAAGAATAAAAGTTATAATGGAAGTTAGATATTTCGAAAGTAGGGATTATAACGTTATCGTTATAATCAATGTTTTCAATAAAGAAGTGGATACATAAATAGAATCCGAGAGTTACGTAAGGAAGATTGTTAAAGATTTAAAAGATAAACTTTGACTATTTCGAAGTTAAAACGTCGTTCAGTTAAGGTCCGAGAGGTAATTATACCCCAACTTGATTGACTTCCTTCCTAACTAAGGAATGGTAAGGTTTGATAGTAAAGGATGGTTAAGTAAATTTAGTTAATGAGTGAAATGGTTTGAGTTGGCACGGCGATGTTTGATTTAAACATCGGTTTAAACCAAGTGAAGGAGTTTTGGAAATGTTTTCCAAATAAGAATCAGAAATGTTTTCTGATAATAGAAAATAAGAATTTAGAATATATGGAAACAGGAGATAAGTAAATTAATGAACTAAAGAGATAAATGTTAAATGATGATTGATCGATAAAATTTCCATCTGGAAATAATATCGTTGTTTGCACACGTGTTTTTCTTTGATAGTTAAATCACAGACTAACAAAGTTTTGACCATTTTTCCGTCATCAATACAGAGAGACCAGTTGGATTCTTATCCAAAGAACCACTCCGCATGGGCGTTAGCGTTTCGAATCAAATAGATCGAAGACAAATTGTAGACGGAGTAAAGTGCAAGGGCTATTGTATAAGTACTAGGTAGAGATTGCCTAGGATGGGTGTACGGAATAGTGCCTTCGGTTTGTCCAGTCCCAGGACAACTTGTATTGAAGAAGGTCTGACAGAGTATATCTAATAGATCGCGTAAGTTGATCTCTTCAAACGTATATATGTTTGGTGGTGGAGGAATTCATTTCTCTTAGCTGTATACCCGTTGTATTTTTGGGGAAATCAATTTGTGATTTGGCGGGTATGACAATGTGACATTCAAAGTGAATAAATATGTGATCTGTCAAAGATAAGCGTGGTCTCTAGCCTCACAACCGGGAAATGACAAAAATCAGGCAAGCAGCATGGCTAAGTGGTTGGCTGCCAAGTAGGGTGTATTATCACCTATCTATAGATATTCAATTCATTCTATAATCTATTGTCGATGCTATCCCATTCGGGAAACGGTTGCTGATCCCAACCGTTGGTGATATACATTCGATACACTCAAGCGAAATGAGTGGTCGGTCATGTGTGGCGGGGTTGCGAGATGTCTTGTTGAACCCAGTGTATTCCTCTCTAGAGGTACACTAGCGAAAGGTGGTTCCATACCTTGTCATAGTTGGAAATCCATTACCCAATACGTTCTTGCGGTTTTGATTGTATACTATATATGTAGAACGTGAGATGAAAGCGTTTCTGCTAGATGATTATTATATTGTGGTTGATAGACACTATTATAATATCAAAAGAATATTGATATAAAGATTTCTTTGGATACTCATAAGGGAAAAACCCGTTCCGTTATACGACGTGGTCTTATTTGATATCGTTTTATTGCTCAAACTGTTATAAATTGTTTACTCATACCAGTCCCATGACTGACCCGGAGTTTATCTTGTTTTGTTTTCCCTAAACTCTTGGGTGCCCAATTTTGTACGGGCAGTCAAGTAGTCAGGATTTTACAGATATACTTGGAGAGCTTGGAGCACGAGGCTTCAGGATTTTATAGCTATAGTTATTTTTGTTGTGTTGTAAGTGTTGTACTTTGATAATGTTACTGTATACATATACTGATTTTATTTCAAGGATATGTTATCTATTATATGTTGTTCGTTCCGCTGTGAGTTCGTGTTACTCTGATGTTGTAGGTTCTTCTTCTTCTTCTTCTTCTATTCTAAGTTTCTATCTTATCTATCCTCAACCTCTAGTTTCTTTCATTAACTACCGGTATTTTCGATCCTTGGATGTTCAATATGTGTTGTATATCAGATAACCAAGATCGACTTTTTCCAGGACTTTACATTTGGTATCAGAGCTTAAGGTTAAGTAATTACCTTGGCTCTGTGGCGTGACTCAGTAGAGATGGGGTTAGTAATGCCCTAGATTGAGTTTGAGTCTATATATATAAGCGCGTATTTGTAATTTGATATAAAATGGTTTTATATTGTGTAGATTTATTGGTTGAATTGTTTATGGGTTCTGATCGATCGGTTTGATCCACTGTATCTGTAGGAGTTTCTAAACACTCGAATACGATGGGTCGACATGATATGTTTTGAAAAGAGGGTAAATGAAAATAAGTTTACCCAAGGTATATTTTGATATAGGGAAGATATATATATTAGAATTATAATATATTGGATATATCAGTTGTTATTATAATCGAGTAAGATTATAAATTAAATGGTTATGTAAATAACCAATCATAATTCATATAAGTGAAATACGTGGAATTAGATGAATTAAATCTGAAGTTAAAATTAGAATTGAAATTAAAACCCTGGAAATTCGAAAGGTGTTTGTAAATGGATTTGAATTGAATATATGAGAATTTTAAAATCCTGGGAGATTTTAAATTGGTTTACAAACATTGGGAATAGTATTTTGAAAATGGATTTCAAAATAGAAGTGTTTAGATATGGTTTTGAAAGTGATATAGTATTGAACTTACTTTGATCGCTGGGAAATAAATTCCGATGGTGCATCATCGGTGTTCATTTTCAAGTTTCTAAGTGACGGATTACTACCAAAATTTTAGTTTTGAATTGTTTTGAGAAAAACAAGTTGTTTGATTCCGAAAGGGAATATTTGATTTGTGAAAAACAAAGTTATTTAAAACTCCCAGGAAAAGATTGTTCGAATTAAAACAAATTTAAATAGAAATTTGTGAAAGTAAGCTGGAATTTAATTGAAATCAGTTAAGTTGAAATAGAATTGGTTTGGTATATCAAGATTTGGAATCAAGAATTGAACTTGAGTTGAAATGGGATTTTCTTTGGATATAAGCGAATAGATGTGTTGAGGATAAATTGATCAGAATTTGATTGGGATTACATTGGTATATGTTGAGTTGATAGCATATGGAAGTGATAGAGTTGATATGCCCAACAAAAGGTACAAGTTTATATTTCATATGGTATGAGATTTTGATGAACCGACTTGGCAAGCCGCTTGGCTGTTTGATTTTCTTTTGGGTTGGAGATGGCCCAGGGAGGCGAGTTGGAGTTTGACCTATTGACCAATACAAAGGAGGTGCTGGCAAGAATTTTCGAAAAGATAAGGTGTTAGAAAATTTTCAGAATTTTTGAAAATTTTCGTTGATAAGAATTAATTAATATTTAATTGAAATTAAATTGGTTCAGTTGAAACTGAAGTTAAGAAGTGAACAAATAAGTTCTAACCAGTTAATAGGTTTTTTTTCTACCTTAGCAATTTCAAGGACGAAATTATTTTAAGGGGGAAAGAATGTAACGACCCGTATTTTTACGGATAATAAATAATTTATTTAATTATTTAAATAAAGGTTTGGTAATTTAAAATGACCAGAATTAAATAATAAGGAATATTTAATTAATATAATAATTAAATAATATATTTAATTCAGAAATAATCAAAAATAGTGGAATTCACAATATAGTGTGAATTGGATTATATATAAGGTATAATTCAGTTTAGAGTTGAATTATATTCACGAATATATTATTTAAACGAAGTCTGAACGTGGAATTTTAATATAATTATAATCGAGCTCGAAATGGCGCTGCAGTTCGTAATTTGGTGATTCGAACTTTAAATGAATATACATAATCCGTTTTAAGTCAGATTTCTATGAAACAAGAAATGTTTAGAGTTGGAGATGTATATTTTTCTAATGGAAGAGAAAATCGGGATTTCGTCATGTAGATTTTGATTTATGTCCAAATAAAATTTTAGAAAAGTCGTTGTGGAACTCCTTTATAATTTATAACGATTTATTTATATTTTAAAAAGGAATTTCATTATAAATCGAATATCGATTTATATCGGGATTTGAAATATCGAGTTAGAAATTCATATAGGAATATTCTAAAGCTGTATGGTATTCTAGTGTGAATATATACGATAATATTTATTCATAAATATTTAATTTAATTGTTTTTAAATATATTTAATATTTAAAAAGGTTATTTAGAGCTTTAAAAATAGCCAGATTTGCAAACGACCTCAGAATTCGACGAAACTAATTTTGTTGGATCCACAATGTTAAATTATTGCTAGATTTCAGTTTTCGTGATTTTTGAAGTCAGTATGTGGCCGTGCGGGATTTTAATGTGAAAAACAGCCAGTATTTTGACGGTTAAAAATACGATGTGTGAGCAAACGGAGTCGGAATTCGACGAAACCCATTTTGTTGTGTTCGTAATGTCGAACTGTAGCTACATGACCATTTTCACGATTTTTGAATATCGTGTGTAATCATACGGATTTTTAGAAGGCGGAAAATGGATAAAATAATAAAGGTAAAATATCTAAAATCCCCTAAAAAATATCCTAACCTATTAATGAACCTAACAAGGCCACGTTGCCTCTTTTCTTAGCCACACCTCACCCTCTAAAAAACGCGAGAAAACAAATTCTCGTTCACAAAGAAAAACGCAGAAAAATGAAAGTTTAAATATCCTAAAAAAATCAAACTAAAATCTATAAATCGTGAGAGTAAGTTGTTCGGATTTTGGGGACGTTGATTTTCGTTCCTGTACGAGTTTCAAAGCACTCGAATCACTTTCGTTCGCTGTAATGTGAAGAGCGTGCATCTAGGGTTGAGAAAACCGTGAGTATGAAGCATCGATTCCAGTTTCTGAGTTTGTTTTTGGGATTAGGAAGTAGTTTAGCATCTTGCGCTCAACTTGTGGGTGATTCCGTGATGATTTGTGTCGATACCTGTAATGGGGATACGGTCACTGTATGGAGGACGGAAACAAGAAGATGAGTGCTAACTGTGATATTTTGGTATGAGATGGGAGAGAGTTAGACGAGGAGTATCATCGTATTTTTGGTTTGATTTCTAGTGGTGAGGTAAAGATGGTTTTTGCATTGAAAAGATTGGAAATGAAGGAGTGGAAATTCCCTGGAGCTCACGGTGCGATTGGGGAAGAAAAGGGGTGCGAACCTGAGGTTTAAAATGGTTTTTGGGCCAAAGAAAATCAAAGCGTGAGGCCCATTAAATTTTAAGTTAAGTTATTTTCAATTTAAATTGTATTCAAACTTTAAAAGTGTGTAACTTCGTCATATGATATCAGAATCAGACGAAACAAGATCCGTTGGGATAGTAGGACGGACACAACAACATGGTACTGACTGGAAGTCCATCAATGCTCGTTACAATTTATAGCAAAATAAATTGTCCGTCTGAATCAAGCGATGGTTATCGTTATTAACTATGATCGTCCAATGTGAGTAAAACTCACTAACTCTGAACAGTTATATTTTTATAGCGTATTCTTAGAACTGATAATTATCTGTTGATTGCTATGTGTTAACTATTTGATTGAATTGCTTGTGTATTGGTTGAAATTATAGATAAATATAAATATATATATATATAAATCGTTAATCAAATATTGATTTTGTTTAACAGAATATTTCATATTCAAATGAAATCGATGTTAATTATGTTGTTTAACATCTGTGATGCAAGGAAACAGGTTGGAGGAATCCAGTTGGATTCCTCAACATTTATTTTACTGTTTTTCATATATTATAATATATGATGTGATATATAATCTGTTGTTGATTATGTGTGTTTGAATGATATCGATCATGGTTATTTGGTATTTTAAATACCGTAAGAAAAACTGGGATGTAAAAAGGGGATTTTTCAAAAGTGTATGTTGAAAATAAATTATTTACATAAAATCAATGGTATTTATGTATAAAGAAAGGATTTTATAAAAGAAAATACTTTATAAAATCAAAGAAGAATTAAAAAGGAAATTTATTTATAAAATCGAAGGATTTTATAAAAAGTGCTATTTGTTTATAAAATGGATGAGAATTTATTTAAGAGAAAATATTTATAAAATCAAGGGATTTTATAAAAGGGAATTATTTATAAAATCAAAGGATTTTATAAAGAGGAATATTTATTGGGATAATAAATAGAAGTATAAGGGATATTTATTTAGAAAATAAATAAGATATCATAAGGATATTTATTTGGAAAATAAATAGGATATTAAAAAGGATTATTTATAAAACAAATAGAGTTTTATAAAGGGATTATTTATAAAACAAATAGAGTTTTATAAAGGGATTGTTTGTAAGGCAAATAGAATTATAAAAGGGAATAAATATTAAATGGAAATCTGTTTAACAAGTAAATGGGAAAAGATTTATTTAAAGTAGATAATAAATATAATCTGTTTAACAGATAAATTGAGACGATTAATTTATAAATAATATTTTATAAATTAAGTAAAATAGTTATCACTGGATAAATGGAATATATAAGTCAAGACTTATATAGAGAAGTAAGAATCAGTTTCAACATCGATATTTGAAACTAAATATGGACGAAGAGTGAATCAAATATTCCTTATTCGAAAAGGAGTAAATCAAAAGGATTTAATCAATAGAGTTAATCAAATAGAGTTCATTGATTAGAGTTAGTTGATTAGAGTTAATTGAATAGAGTTAGTCGATTTGAGTTAACCAATAGAGTTGAGGGAGTTAATCAAATATAATTTATTCGAATAGAGTTAAAGGAGAAAATCGAATCTAGTCATTCGAAATGAGGATAAATCGAATATAGTTTATTCGAAATAGAGTTAAAGGAAAGAGTTAATCGAAAGGAGTTATCGATTATAGTTTAATCAAAAGGAGTTATCGATTATAGTTTAGTCGAAAGGAGTTATTGATTATAGTTTAATCGAAAGGAGTTATCGATTATAGTTTAATCGAAAGGTGTTATCGATGTTAGTTTAATCGAAAGGAGTTATCGATGTTAGTTTAATCGAAAGGAGTTATCGATGTTAGTTTAATCGAAAGGAGTTAATAAAATTTGGTTTTTCGAAAGTGAGATTATCGAATATAAGTTATTCGAAAGGAGGTTATCGAATATACTGTATTCGAAAGAAAGGAGATTATCGAATATAGCGTATTCAAAAGAAAGAGATCGAATATAGTTTATTCGAAAGAGTGAGTTAATCAAATATGAGTTATTCGAAGTGAGTTAATCGAATATGAGTTATTCGAAGAGAAATAATCGAATATAAGTTATTCGAAGAGAGAAAATCGAATATAGGTTATTCGAAGAAGAGTTAATCAAATAGAGAATACTCGAAAGAGAGTTATACGTCGAATTCAATTATATCGAATTCGGGAAAGTACTTATACTTTTCGGTGTTTAAATCAAGATTTATTTATTTATAAATCATGTGTTTATTTATTTATTCACATTAAAGAATATAAGTTATTATGGAAGTTAGATATTTTGAAAGTAGGGATTATAACGTTATCGTTATAATCAATGTTTTCAATAAAGAAGTGGATACGTAAATAGAATCCGAGAGTTACGTAAGGAAGTTTGTTAAAGATTTAAAAGATAAACTTTGACTATTTCGAAGTTAAAACGTTGTTCAGTTAAAGTCTGAGAGGTAATTATACCCCAACTTGATTGACTTCCTTCTTAACTAAGGAATGGTAAGGTTTGATAGTAAAGGATGGTTAAGTAAATTTAGTTAATGAGTGAAATAGTTTGAGTTGGCATGGCGATGTTTGATTTAAACATCGGTTTAAACCAAGTGATGGAGTTTTGGAAATGTTTTCCAAATAAGAATCCGAAATGTTTTCTGATAATAGAAAATAAGAATTTATAATATATGGAAACAGGAGATAAGTAAATTAATGAACTAAAGAGATAAATGTTAAATGATGATTGATCGATAAAATTTCCATCTGGAAATAATATCGTTATTTGCACACGTGTTTTCCTTTGATAGTTAAATCACAGACTATCAAAGCTTTGACCATTTTTCCGTCGTCAATACGGAGAGACCGGTTGGATTCTTATCCATAGAACCACTCCACATGGGCGTTAGCGTTTCGAATCAAATAGATCGAAGACAAATTGAAGACGGAGTAAAGTGCAAGGGCTGTTGTATAAGTCCTAGGTAGAGATTGCCTAGGATGGGTGTACGGAATAGTGCCTTCGGTTTGTCCAGTCCCTGGACAACTTGTATGGAAGAAGGTCTGACAGAGTATATCTAATAGATCGCGTAAGTTGATCTCTTCAAACGTACATACGTTTGGTGGTGGAGGAATTCATTTTTCTTAGTTGTATACCTGTTGTATTTTTGGGGAAATCAATTTGTGATTTGGCGGGTATGACGATGTGACATTCAAAGTGAATAAATATGTGATCTGTCAAATATAAGCGTGGCCTCTAGCCTTATAACCGGGAAATGACAAAAATCGGGCAGGCATCATGACTAAGTGGTTGGCTGCCAAGTAGGGTGTATTATCACCTATCTAGAGATATTCATTTCATTCTATAATCTATTGTCGATGCTGTCCCATTCGGGAAACGGTTGCTGATCCCAACCGTTGGTGATATACATTCGATACACTCAAGCGAAATGAGTGGTCGGTCATGTGTGGTCGGGTTGCAAGATGTTCTTGTTGAACCCAGTGTATTCCTCTCTAGAGTTACACTAGCGAAAGGTGGTTCCATACCTTGTCATAGTTGGAAATCCGTTACCCAATACGTGCTTGCGGTTTTGATTGTATACTATATATGTAGAACGTGAGATGAAAGCGTTTCTGCTAGATGATTATTATATTGTGGTTGATAGACACTATTATAATATCAAAAGAATTTTGATATAAAGATTTCTTTGGATACTTATAAGGGAAAAACCCGTTTCGTTATACGGCGTGGTCTTATGAGATATCATTTTATTGCTCAAACTGTTATAAATTGTTTACTCATACCAGTCCCATGACTGACCCGAAGTTTATCTTGTTTTGTTTTCCCTAAATTCTTGGGTGCCCAATTTTGTATGGGCAGTCAAGTAGTCAGGATTTTACAGATATACTTGGAGAGCTTGGAGCAGGAGACTTCAGGATTTTATAGCTATAGTTATTTCCGCTGTGTTGTAAGTGTTGTACTCTGATAATGTTATTGTATACATATACTGAATTTATTTTAAGGATATGTTATCTATTATATGTTGTTCGTTCCGCTGTGAGATTCGTGTTACTCTGATGTTGTATGTTCTTCTTCTTCTATTCTAAGTTTCTATCTTATCTATCCTCACCCTCTAATTTCTTTCATTAACTACCGGTATTTTCGATCCTTGGATGTTCGATATGTGTTGTATATTGGATAAACAAGATCGACTTTTTCCGGGACATTATAGTTAGTCATGCCTTTTGGGTTGATGAATGCACCCGCGTATTTTGTGGATCTGATGAGTAGGGTATTCCGGGAGTTTTTGAATAACTTCATTGTGGTCTTTGTGGATGACGTTCTGATCTTCTCGAAGAGCATGCCCTACATTTAGGGGAGGTTTTGAAGGTTCTCCAAGCGCACCAGCTTAAGGTGAAATTTTGTAAATGTCATTTTTGGAGAAAAGAAGTGAGATTTTTAGGGCTATGTGGTCTCCGAGGATGGGATGGCTGTGGATCCCATGAAAGTGACTGCAGTTCAAGATTGGAAGATTCCATAAAATGCGATGGAGGTGAGAAGTTTTCTTTGTTTAGCGGGCTATTATAGGAAGAGTATTAAGGACTTCGCAAAGATATCATTCCCACTCACTAGACTGACGAAGAAGAATCTGACCTTTGCTTGGGATATTGACTGTGAGGATGCTTTTCAGCGATTGAAGAGGGCTCTGATAACAGCCTCAGTTTTGACTTTTCCTGATGGAAACAAAGTGTTCACAGTGTACACTGATGCATGTGGTACATGGCTCGGTGTCGTCTTGATGCAAGAAGGAAGGGTAGTATGTTATGGTGGTAGACAGTTGTGAATTCACGAGAAGGACTATCCTACCCATGATTTGGAGTTGGCTGCTATAGTATTCGTGCTTAATACTTGGCGACATTATCTACTTGGAGAGAAGTTCAAGTTGTATACCAATTATAAATCTCTCAAGTATCTGTTCTCGCAGAGGGATCTCAATTTGAGACAGCTGAGATGGATGGAGTTCGTCCTATGATTTTGAGATTGCTTATACCCATAGCAAGGGTAATGTGGTGGCGGACGCGTTGAGTAGGTAGAGGATGACTTTGAGTCAACTATTCGTAGAGAGGCGGAGCTTGTAGTACATATCGACCTTCGATTTTAGGCCATCTACGGATCTTACACCTGGTTTGTTGGCATCCTTAGAGGTGCGACCTACTCTTATGGACTAGATAAGAACTTCACAGTGAAAGGACCCACAGATAGAAGACATCTTGGATAGGCTTATTAGAGGGGAGACTTATAGTCACCTTAGTTGATATTCCATGGATGATAGAAGGTGGTAGCGACATGATGAAAGGCTTTGTGTTCCCCGAGTAGCCAGTTTGTTGAATACAGTCGTTGAGGAAGCCCATCATTCTAGGATGACTATCCATCCGGGAGGTGATAACATGTATAGAGATATGAAGAGGGTTTTCTTTTGGGCTGGGATGAAGAAAGATGTAGCGGAGTTTGTCTCTCAATGTTTAGTTTGCTAGCAAGTCAAAGCTGAGCAAAGGAAGCCCGTCAGTTTACTTCATTCTTTGGAGGTCCCAAAATGGAAGCATGAGAGCGTCTCTATGGATTTCATCAATGGTTTTCCTAGATTGAGGAAAGGCAATACCAGTATTTAAGTTATAGTTGGCATGCTTACTTAGAGCGCTCATTTCATTCCTATTAAGAGTAAGAGAACGGCAGCATGGTTGGCATCAGTTTATCTTCATGAGATAGTCCATCTACATGGAGTACCTTCTACCATAGTGAGTGATAGTGACCCTGTCTTCACTAGTGAGTTCTGGAAGATCCTACAAGAGGTGTTAGGTACACGGTTATGCTTGATCACTGCATATTACCCTCAGACCGATGGGAATACTGAGAGGGTGGATAGAGTTTTGGAGGATCTTTTGAGACTGTGTATCCTAGACTTCGGAGGGACTTGGGAGGAGCATCTTCCGTTGGTTGAGTTTGCCTACAACAACAGTTATCAGTCTAGTATTGGCATGGCACCCTTCGAGGCATTGTACGGATGACCTTGTAGATCACCGACTTGTTGGTGGAAGACTACAGATAGGCTTCTACTTTGACCTGAGATGATTAGAGAAACTTAAAAAAAGATTGATCTTATCTGTAAATGCATGAAGACAGCTCAAGACAGGAAGATGTCATACGCAGATAAGAGAAAGACCGATATTGAGTTTAAGGTAGGAGACATGGTTTTCATTAAAGTATCACCTCTGAGGAATATGGTTCGCTTTGGACCTGTAGGGAAATTGGCGCCAAGGTTTGTAAGACCATTTCCCATTGTGGAAAGGATAGGTCAAATAGCCTATAGGGTTAAGCTACCAGAGAGATTAGCGGGTGTTTATGATGTTTTCCACGTTTCTCATTTGCGGAAGTGACTGCATGATAACGCAGAAGTATTTGAGCCAAGTATGCTTGAGGAAGTCGAGGTAAAATGGGAGGCGACAGTTAGATGAGTTCCTACCTGTATTCTTGGATCAAAGGTTAAGAAGCTACGCAACTGAGAGGTCAAGTTGATGAAAGTTCAGTGGGTAGAAAACCGCGAGGATGCAACTTGGGAGACTGAAGACAAGATTCATGTAACGACCCCAAAACCCCGTACGACGGTGGCAAGGGTAATCTTTGGAATATAACACATAAACAGATAACAGCAGAACAAAAATAATTAAATACACCGGATATTGTACAATAGAATACACTGGATAAACATAATCATCAGAGTTACACAGTATACAGGATCATACTTAGTACAAAATACAGTTCAGTTATACATAAATGTCTACAGCTGAAAACAAAACATAATATGTACAATAGGAGCTGAATAGCATAAAAAGAGATAAATGGTAGAATCCATCTTCAGCTCCGGCTATCCAGAAAGAGCCTGCTAAAACCTGAATACAAGGCTGCCCGTGTAGAAAAAGGGGCACTCGAGTTTGCAAGTAAAACAAACTACGAGTCAGTCATGGGACTGGTATGAGAAATCTACTTAACATATTTTGTGATATGGCCAATCACAGGACCACGCCACTTTCGCGAAACGGGTTTACTCCATTGGATTGCCATTGCTTTAAAACAAGTAAATCTTTTAAACATCGCAATGCTTTTTATAAAAATGAGGCCATTATAAGACTCAGTTCCCATCACACAATGCAACGCAAACCGGAGGATAGATTTTTTACCTTATAATGGCCAAAATATGATGATACGAATAAAACAAAAGCATTTGGTATTATTACTAGTGTTTATATGTTTCAAAAACAATTTCAAATCATAAGTATCAATCATAGACGGCATTAATGCCCCATACCACTATGTCGCCATATATAGGTATATAATCAAAACTGCACGGTGTCGTATTTGGAAATTGGATTTCCGTCATGAACCAAGGCAAAAGATAGTCCTTACCGACTTCGAGACTCTCTAGCCCGAGCCTCAGGGTCAGAGCGCATCGACCCTTGGATCGTCAGGGTCGGTCCACCGATGTGGATTAAAATTCCTGAACACTGCGTTTTCCCCCACCCTTTGGGGCGTAAATGAGTCCTATGACTCCATCGGCTCCACACAGTCACTGATATATCCGAGGCGCCTCGCAACAGCAACAACCACACAGGTGAAAATAATATAAATGTCAGGGCTGGTAGGTCACTGACACCACCCTAGATAGAAGGAAACGCATGTCCTCTCTGAGGTCCTCTCCCGTTTCTGGTTCATACCGGGGTATGAGGCTCGCGAATCAACGTTATACACAAAGCTATGCCACACAGGCCGTGCTTTGATCATCAACCACAAGACTTTGCTTTTCAACAGAAGCCTTGATCATTTGCCACTTAGGCATGCCACACAGGCAATTCACTCCATGCGACTGATTTTTATCGATATATAACCTCTGAGCTCGTACATCTCAGAGAAGGGCGTTAAGCAAGAGAATAAATTCTCCACCGCCAAACAGATATATATTTAATAGAGATCAATCAGCACAGAACAAAATCCAATGTCAGATACCTCGCATATACCTCGCATATCCATCGGTCTCCAAGTACGTCTGGACGATCACCACTTATTATCTATATTTCGGGATGCCTCCCAATCAAGACATCAGTTATCATCCAACCGAGGTGAAGATCTCCAGTCTTCAACCACCATCTTCATCATCGACTTCTTATCGCCGATCAATTATTTGAAATGAGATTTAACTCGGCTTTTTCAAATAATTCACGTATATTTAGAATTTAAATCAATTCATTTCAATGGTTAAATTATTCGACATCAATAATTTTGTTCTTAATTGTAATTTTCACGCCAAACACATTCAACCATCAAATATCCAATAAACCAGGTAAATTCGGTTTATTTCCATTCCATATCGTTTATAATATTTTATAACGATTTATCGCTATTTTTATTCAATTAAAAATAGCCAATTCATTCAAACGACGCTTCAGGCCATAACGCGGCCGTGGCGCTGTTTTTCTTCAGATTTGATTTACACATATATGAAAATCTAACCGTTGGATCTTCACAAATTTTATATCATTAGAAAGATCTTTTCAAAACGAATCCAGTGGTTTTAGTTTGGGAAAATCCGACGGCCGGATCTCCCGGTACAATCGTTTGAAGTTACGATTTCAAAATACGAACTGCAGCGTCGTTATTCGATTTAATTTAATTATATTATATATATAGATAAATATAATTGATTCTGGCGCTGTTTTTCTTCAGATTTGAATTAAACATTCCAGACAATCCAACCGTTGGATCTTCACAAAGTTGGTGCCGTTGGAAAGATATTTCCAAAGTGAACCCAACGGTTTCAGTTTCGGGAAAATCCAATGGTCGGATCTCCTGCACTGATCGTTTGAAATCACGGTTTCAAAACATGAACTGCAGCTTCGTTATTCGATTTATTTCAATTATATATATAATTCATTTTTCGATTTCAAAACCATATTCATTTCACACATTTGATAAAAACGATATTTTTATCCAACAACTATTTATATCAACACTTGAATTTTATTTCAACACATGAGTTTCTATTCAACACATGAATTTTATTTCAACACATGAATTTCTATTCAACACATGAATTTTATTTCAACACATGAATTTTTATTCAACACATGAATTTTATTTCAACACATGAATTTCTATTCAACACATGAATTTTATTTCAACACATGAATTTCTATTCAACACATGAAGTTTGTTTCAACACATGAATTTTATTTCAACACATGAATTTTGTTTCAACACATGAATTTTATTTTTAACAGTTCATATATATCATAAAAATGTGATTTTTATTGTAAAACAATTTATTTCAAAACACGATTATTTTATATAGTTTATACATAAGGTAAAAATGTTATTTTTGGTGTTAACAATTTATTTAAAACATTAATATTTTATATAATCTATATATATGATAAAAAGGTTATTTTTATTTTTCAAAGAATTTATTCAATACATGAACTTCATTCAACACATGAATTTTATTCAACACATGAATTTCTATTTCAACACATGAATTTTATTTCAACACATGAATTTTATTTCAACACATGAATTTTGTTTCAACACATGAATTTTATTTCAACACATTAATTTTATTCAACACATGAATATGAATCAAACACAGAAATATTTCAGAAAATTTCGGCAACATAACGACAGGGTAATTAAAACCGGCACCGTCCCTAGTACCGCTCCTCGCTCTACCTTAAAGCCTTGCAGCTTTTGACAATGGGGATTTTCAATATCTAGTTCGTACGCAGACGAATTTTCCCATATACTAATCCTATTGGGATTTCAACCACAATCAATCATTTCAAATCAACCATTCATGATATTCACCAAATTTTCACATCAACCAATAATCCAAACAATATCACAACCAATATATATCGTCCATGGTTTGTGGACAAGGGGAGTATATATATATACACACATATAGATATACGTATATAACTATATTTCGATTTCATTTCAACATCATTTCAACCTATTTCAACGCATATATTATTTTTACAATGCATATATAACTTATACATCGAACATACAACTTATACAACACTTATACATGAGGTATACAATGCTTATATAACTCATACTTCGACTATATAATTTATACATCGTTGTTTTACATATAGTTTATAACTTAGAAATCTCACATTGGGTTCCACTCCACCAAAAATTGTAGAAGGCTCAGAAAAATATCCGGTCACTTCTAGAATGTAGAAGACGTCCGCACGAGTCCACTGTCTCTTGTTTCACTGGATTTCGACAAGAAACAAAAAAGATATGATTTTTATAGTGAAATCATAAACCGTAGCGCTTTAAAGTGCTATAGAATAGTTTAAAATAAAATAAACCGTTACCTCAGCTATTCGTTCAAAACTAGGTTTTGATTTTCACGCAAATCCGTGCAGCGATTCGTCGATCGGTCTTCATCACGAGGAAGAGGGAGGAGAGGCGCACGTGCGCAGGGGGAGATGGCCAGTTCGATCGTCAGAGGCGACAGCGGCGGCGGGTTGAAGGTCCAAACTTCGAGGAGGCGGATCTCTGCGATGGCACAATGGTTTGGGGCACAACTGGTCTTGATTTGAAGAGGAGGAGGAGTACTACAAAAAGTTGAACTGGGGCAGTGGGTTTTGATGCGTGGTTTGGCCGGAATGGAGGAGAGAAGGTGGCATAGTGGTTTCCGTCGAGAGTAGGTATATCGTGGAGAGAGAATGTCGGGTGTGTCGAGATATGATTGGACGATGGATTTTTTATATATTTATATATTTTTAAAAATTCAAAAATACCCCTCTTCACATACTAGCTCCAATCCAAACCCAACGACTGTCGGCCCTAGCTAAATACCCCTATTCCGAACACAATGGGATATGTTTCGTAGGCCCATTCGACTGTTTCAGTCAGTTTTTCTTCAAATTAAAATATAAAACATTCAATATTTGTTTTGAACGTACATTTCAATTTGTCGGGGCCACATACTAATCCCAAAAATTCCAGAAAAATAAATCTAGCTATGTTTTGATGATACGGTCCCAACAAAACTAGTTTCGTCGAATTCTAAAACCGTTTGAAAAATGGCCATTTTCTGGTCGATCCAATTTAACAGAAATCGACCAAACACATTTTCCTTTGCCACGCCCACATACTAACTTCAAAAATTATGAAATTTGAAACCTAGCAATAATTTGACATCTCGGATCCAACAAAAGTGGTTTCGTCGAATTCTGAGGTCGTTTGCAAAATGGCTATTTTCACGGGCTATATAAACTCTATAGCGACCTTTCTGAAAATTCATTTGGCCATAACTTTTGATTCCCGCTATGAAACTTCGATTTTTCAGATTCGTTAGAAAGACATTCACTAACAGATTTAAATATTTTTGGTTTCACTAAAATCCGTTTTATTTTACACCCGGTACAGTCAGTCAAAGTTCGAATTGAAATTTTGAAACTGCCGCGCCATTTCAGGCCTTGGTTATAATTAAAAATAATTATATTTATTTTCAAACGTCGATTCAAACATACTTTTCGTCGTTATTATTTAAAATAATTTATTTTTAATATCTAAAATCAACTAAAATAGCCAAATTAAAAAATTTAAATTGGCTCAAATTTTCCGGGTTGTTACAATTCACGCTTCGTACCCTTTTATTTTCAAGGGTATGTTCTTAACTTCTTTTTCCAAAGCTTTTATTCATAATTGCTTCTATCATTTAAGTATATCCTATTGATCGAATCTTCAACCTTTAGGTAGGGAACCAATGGATGTAAATATGTGGTTGAGACATGTTATGTTTGATGGATGCAAGTGTTTGTCAGTGGTTGCTTATGGGTGCATATGTACACACACTAGGCACTAGATCAGCTCAATCACACTCATGCTGCATATGGATGTATGTGCAATTTTCTTTTTATGGATGGAAATGGGTGTATCATCACATGAATATTGCATTTGGATGGATGATTATGCACACATATAACATTTACATGATATACTAGGACTAATTGCATACATGTTGGATTCATGGCACGGACATACATTACATTAAGGAGGTCGACTGAATTAGTAGACCGCCTGATCTTTCGCATTAGTATCGGGACATATAAAGATACCTTTGCATATGTTCATATAAGCACTAGAAATCTTTTAAGGACAATGGATGCCTGTGATTGATGTATGAGTAGATGGTTGACGGATGTTAGGATGTACATTCTTCTTAACTTGGAGATTTTGGGGACGAAATCCTTTAAGTAGGGGAGAATGTAACACCCTATAATTTTAATAAGAACACTATAATGATAAAATAGATAATATTTAATTAAATATTAGGAATTAAGAAAAACGGACTTCACCATTGCGTTTGTCTCGGAATTCTGCTTAAAATAGACTCCGAGTTTGCGTAAAACGAACATCGTATGAAGAAGTTATTAAGCTTAGAAGTTTGTATACATATAAGAGAAATATATATAAACAAAAAAAGTCCAGAATTCAAAACAGTTCAAAAATCTAAGTGGGAAAGGGACGTAGGAATTGGACCCATTAGGTTCGACCCATGCCCAATGGGGGTCGACCCACCCCAGATCCATCCAAGTTCATTTCTGAACCTGGACTTATTTCTGAACGATATTCGTTCGCAGTAGGCTATAAATAGGACCTCATTTCTATTGTTTTTACACATTAAAAACAATGGAGACAATGTGATGATGCCTCAGCTTGGATTGAATTAGCCTATTTGCTTCAACAACAGCTTATACGCATACAAGAATTTCTTCTGCAAGATCTGCTTATTATTTTCTGTTCTTTAGATCCAGTCTCTTTGAGTTCATATTACTTTTAGGTATAAACATTTAACAAGTAATCCTGACATGTTTATAAATCCGGATCTAAACTTATGCATGTTAAGAATTTGATTCATATCTAAACAGATCTGCCATTATATGTGTACTTGATCTACTATTCAGTTATTATATGCTTATTTCTGTTTTCATATGCTTATTCTATTATTATGCCTATTTCTGTTCTTTTCTCTCCCTCTTTCCCTTTTTATTTTTATAGTCAGGCTACCTTCGAGCCTTGGCCTATCGCTGAAATATGTGAACGAACGAAATTGGGAATGGTTGAGAAAGTTAAATTGGGGGATATCTTGTATTATAAACCATGACTGGGATTTGGGGGCATAACCTATACTGTGATATATGACTATAATTTGGAGCATATCTTATACTATGAATTATGACATGAGGGTTGGGGCATGTAAATCTGTAGGCTTAATTAATAGATTAAGCATAACATGTAATGAAACTGTAATACTTAACCTGTTTAAATCTGTGGGGGGTTATATGAACCTGTTAAATTGTGTAGGGGTTAAGTAAACCTATTTGAATTTGTGGGGGTTAAGTAAATCTATTAAATCGGTGGGTGGTTATACAAACCCGATAAACTTAACATGTTTTATCTATTGGGGTTATGTGGGCTTGTTAATCTGTTAGGTATAACCTATCAAAATCCTAGTAGTTGGGGTACAAGCCTAGGGGGTGGCTTGCGCCATCTGTGGTGTGGGACTTGTATCAGTCAGTAACCCATATTGGTATCAAAGAGAGACCCCGCACTAGGTAGGGGTCAGGGCACGCTTACTGAGCTGATTGTAAGAGGTTCATATAGGAGGAGGTGTTCTGATAGCGCGTTCTGATGGAGTCATGTGCGTGTGTGGCTCCGGATTGATCAGGGATAATAAGACGCTATAACAGCAGTAGATACGACTATGTCTATCTGGGGGTTTCCACTTTAGGAAGTTATACATCCCACAAGGTATTTACGGGATAGGGAGCCGATTGATTGGGTGTAGTAATTAGGCTACATCTAGTCCTTCCTATTTAGATGCTCGTTATTTATGGTTGGGGTAACGCCCGTTATTTATGGTTGGGGTAACACCCATTATTTATGTTGGGGTACCTGTTATTACTATTTGGGGGTAAAACCCGTTACTAGAAGTACACCTAAGTCTACCATTATGTTTCTGTTGGGATCATTCATATCTATTGTACTAGTATTGGTGTAGAGAAAAGTATTTGAGAAGCGTAATCTGTTCAGTTCATCCTGCTTATCCTGTTCAGTCTATTATACCAATTATATGATACTGTTATCTCTCATCCATTTTATATGCCTGTCATGATGCTTTTACTTATTTATATGCTAAAAGTCACTAGACTCGCCAGACTTTATGTCTGAGCCATTTTGTTTCCTTCTTTCTCTCTTCCTTTTCCCCCCAGGTTCTCATGGTGGGAACGCTCAGGCTTGATTAGGAATCTCTCTCTCTTCTGTTTCTGCTTTGAGCTGCTTAGATGTACAGCTTTGATTACTTGTCTACTGTGTTATGGCTTTTTTTGGGGATTATGATTTTACATTATTGTACTGTGATGGTTTTAGTACAAGGCAAATACTTTTATTTGATGTAATTGGTTATCAGTATTTCACACTGGTGTTGTAATTGGATTTTGGACCACGAAGTTTTCTATTGGAAAATAAAGTTTTAAATTTCCACCGCTAATTTTATATATCTGTCATGTGATAATTCCGTTTCTGTTTACTTCACAGAACTTAATGCATTTTGTTAAAGCGTGACATTAACGGACGTGGGGTGTCACAATGCTCTTCCACAAACTGCATATATTCCTTAGCACTTTCTGTTTGCGGAATTGTTGACTTGATGTTCTTAGCAATAGTCATCTTGATAAACATAAGGCTCAATTTGTTACTACGTTCCCATAATTTATGGTGTGATTTTTCTGTCTCGGTACTAGCTGCTGTAAGAGCAACAGGTTTATCCTCAAGGAGTACCAAGTCAATATCCTGAACACCTAAATGAAAATTGAAGTGTTCTCTCCATTTAGAAAAATTAACACCAGTGAACAATGTAATAGGTGAAGCATGTGTATTCATGGGAACTACTGCAAATAAAAATTGGAATAACTATGAGCTCATAACTAATAGGATTCAGATATGTACACAACTGTATAATATAGCACTTCTTTGGGTAGATACTATCTTATACTTAACATAATTAAATACCAATACATAAGTGAGTAATAAATATATTCAATTAAATAGAATTGACATCTTTGGATGATCAATATTTATTTAATCAAAATATCTATTAAACCTCATCATGTCAACTAGTTATAGAACCAGACTTTCCTTTGGGTAACAGGTTCTATCACTAGTGACGCCAATTTTGTTTTTCTTTTCTTTTTTGATTGGTATAATTATAACTGACAATTTCTATCAATAATCATTATGTCACTTATGCACTAAATGATTATTCGGATTTTGACGACTTTGGTTATTAACAAAATCATAAATCTCATGTACATAAATGACTTATTACACATACTCGATTAAACATCATGAGTAAATCATAGAATAGATCAATTGCAATCATAGGAAATATTCAGTTATTGGTTCGCTCCGATACCACATGTTAGAATTTTCTTTATAACTGGGTCTTTCATGATTAATGATGTACAATTCAATTGAATAGCCATAGGATCACCAATACCGAATATTTCACAAAAAAAGAGGGAAACTTAATATGATCTATTATTTAAGATGATGTACCTTGATTAGCAGTGGAAGATGTAATGGCTTTAATCTTCTTTCTTTGACTTCTAATGTTTACTCTTCTTCTCAGAATTCAGTTTCTCTCCCTTACCCTGTTTCTTTATGTGTTTCTTTGATGGATAAAAATACAACTATTTTTTTTTTTTGAGAGAAAGGACCCAATCCTTTATATAACATTTAACTCTAAATCTGTTATGTCCATCATATGCCAATTCAACGCTTAAAATTAATCATAGATTTAACGTTCTAAATATGAAAGGTCTATTTATATCCTAATTAACCAGGTAACATTAAGATTAGAAATTGCATAACGTCAAAAGTAAATGAAACGTTTTATTGCAGTTTCTAATAGCAGATTTCTAACAAATTGCTCACCTTGAATGCTACTAGAGCTAAAATAGGGTTTCTGTTTTGTTGATTCGAATGAAATCTTTTATTTGAATTTGTATTTTAATCTGAATTGGGTTTAAAACTAACATTGAGAAACAACAGTATTCTTGCTTTGTGAAAGAATGATGGACCTTGGAAGAATGGTGAATGTAAAAGGAGAAAGTGGAAGACAACAACAACAACTAATAGGCAGAAAAGGGAAAAGTTAGAGAAATGTTTACGGGCTTGAAGTCCAACTAGGGTCCAACTCAAATTTCAACTTGGGCCAAGTATAAAAACTTGATTTCTGTAATTCATTTTGCAATTTTGAGATTGGGCATTTGCCCTTGCTGGGCTCTTGGTGCGTCTGCCCCTGGCTATCAAGAGTTATCAGAAAGTTCTTTGGACTTTAGACTTAGCGGTTTTCTTTTACTGAATTTTTCTTCCTTCATTGCATCAACTAAATTTAATACTCTTTTTTTTTTACTTCTTTGTTGTTGTATTCTACATACTTTGGCATGCTTCCAGCATTCCCATCTTGGATGCTCAAGCTTATGTTGCTGTCGTAATAGCCACTCCAGATTATACTATTGCACCTGCCTATGCATCTAATTCATACTCCCTCTAGTCCCTTACTGCATGCATCCCTAATTGTTTCACAATCTTTTGCTTTGCCAGTCTTTGTTCCTATGCTGCTCCTCTTGTGGCCAGTCCTGCAATGTCAGCTAACATAATAACTATAGATTGCCAGATTCGACACTGCGTTGATTATTTCCTTTTAACAGCTATTGTTTTCTGGCGCTTAAGTCAACCACATATTGCTCATCAATGTGCAATTTGTTGCTTAAGAAACCAAACATTATATATTCATAAATGATTTCCGTATCTGTACATCTTGATATACTACTATCTATAATGAAATTGGATGAAATAAAAATATGGAATAAGAAGATATAAGTAAGACATTCTTCTATTGTCGTCAAGATTGGTAATTAATCCCATGAATAATGATAGATTTTTAATTAATTTCCTTTTTCGTGTGTCATACAAATTTCGTAACAAAAATTAGAAGGCCGTCACAATGTTGTTTGAGTCCAATACAGTAAAAACATAAAAAATCCATAATACGGTAAAAAGATTGAATTTTTTTATTGTAAATTAACCTTAGATTTTGTTTGCCTATTTTTACAATTGAAATTATCTAAATTTCATGATTACATTTACCTTAAAAAATGCCACTTTTAACCATCTATTATTTTTGTTGCGGATAATGCAACTAAAATAGGAAAAATCATCATTTTATTTCCATAAAATAATTGTATTAAAAACTACAAAATACTTGCATTCAAAATCCAAATCTCTACCGCTATCCTGCAAAAATTTGGAAATTTGTGAAGATTTAAAAAAAAGCCAACTGTTGTACATGGTACGAGAAATTGAATGAAATATTGGTATTGCTTATTATATATTTTATACAAATTTCTACAAGTACTTTGTAAGGGTTTATTAAGAAACGCACTCTGCTTATTTCACTTATTTTGACGGGGTTGATCCATTCTTCCCTTTAATATAAATAAATTTGCATCAACATATCTTTAAACATCCTAAAAAAATGTCGTATAACGTTATTATCTGTAGAGGCGATGTTTGTAGGAAGGTGGAACTCGTGAAAAGACATATCAGAAAGGCTCTTCTGCCTTTCACTGATTTTGATTTAAAGGTAACTCCTTTTTTTCATCTATTTTTTTCTTTAAGCATATGATATACATAAGTTCATTAATTTAGTAGCTTGCCATTTTATTACCTTCTCAATTAAGCTTAGGTTCTTTGTTTATATCCAATATACCATAATTTTGTGTTTGTGCTCTATAGTATAACTATATTGAGTTTCGGTTCTTTTTATTACTTTGTTTTATTCAGTGATCTAATTTTTATAGTTTGATTTGTACAATTAATTTAAAAAGCTGATGTATCAACCTTATCAATTTAGTGAAGTTAGTTTCCAAGCTAGGATTAGAATGTAACTTCAGTTTAAATATGAGTACGCAATGTCAGCATGTATGCAACATTGGTTTGTTCTCTTAAACATTTTAACGCCTTGGTGCTTGCTGTCCAATCTGCAACTTTCCCACCCAAAACCAAGGATTGACCCAGTAATTATCTGAAGTTTGGGCTGATGTTTAGGATGATCGATTATAATTGAAATTGTTGTTAATAAGTTGACTAATCAGACACTTTCAAAGTGAACTGTAATATAATTACTGTTATTTCATGAAAGAAATAAAGAACAGCGGAGGCAACATTGAAGAAAAGTTTTATTATTTCATAATTGTAATGAAGATTAATACAAATTGTATAGAGTGATATTCTCTATTTATAATAATGTAAAGTAGAATAAGTGGTTCAACCCATGTACAAAAGAAAAGAAAAGATGTAAAAATAGGCAAATGCCGGTGACCGTTGTATAGGCCATATGCGGTAATAGTTGATATTGAAATATATTATACACACCAGCCTTCCTTTTATCACATCTTTCCATTATTAGTGTAGGTGACCATTGCATAGGCTATATGCGATAATACTTGATATTGAAAAATATTGTACATGCAAGCTTCCTTTTATCACATCTTTCCTTTTGTCATATCCACACAAGCTTTCCTTTTAACACATCTTTCCTTTATTATCGCCCCTCAAATTAGGGTTAGGTTTTGCTGCCCTAATTTCCCGAGAAACATTCCATCTTTTACTTTGTATTTGTTTGCAGTTCTTCAATTCCAAGTGTTTCTTTGAATCTACGAAATTTTTTAACTGAGAGTGATTTTTAGCATGTCAGCCCTCTAATAATAAGCTAGAATGTGATTCACTTGTAAATTCTTCTTTTGGACTTGCTCTCGAACAAAATAAATGTTGATTTTTATATTTTTAGTTTGATTATGCTTAATAGGATCTGTTGTCATACAAATTTTACATAAATTGTCACACCAAATGATTCGATTCCTGCTGGATGACAGTTTTAATTCCTTTAGTAGTGATTATAACCATAAGGTTTCAGCTGTGGTGCTAGCCACACTCCTATATTCTACCTCTGTGCTTGATCTTGAGATGTTTGTTTGCTTTTTAGAACACCAAGAAATAAGGCTTTCTCCTACATAAATGCAACAACCTGAAATTGATTTTTTGTCATCTATATCTGTAGCCCAATCTGCATCTGAATAGGCTGTAATGTTCAAACTTTTGCTGCCTTTTAATGATATGCCAAAGTTGATTGTAGCCTTTAAATATCTAGGTATTCGTTTTACTGCTGTCCAATGCTCATTTCTGGGTTCCTGCAAAAATTGAGAAACTTTGTTAACACTGAAAGATATGTTAGGTTGTGTTATAGTAGCATATTGTAATGATCCTACAACACTCCTGTATTGTTTAATGTTTAAAATAGCTTCCCTTTGTTCTTTGATAAATGCTGATTTGACATCATAGGAGTGGGTTGTCCATTTGTTTCATTCATGTTTGTTCCGTTCAACAACTCTGTAATATACTATTTTTGTCAAAGATGAATTTCTTTGTCTGATTTTCTCTTAACTTCTACTCCAAGAAAATAGGATAATTCACCCAAGTCTTTTATTGAGAACTGAATGTTTAAGTGGTCTGCTAATTTTCTGATTTCAGTTTCACTACTGCCTGTGATAATTAAATCTTCCACATATACTAATATATAAGAAGTAGATGTTTCCCTGATTTTTGTGAATAATGATGTGCTTGATCTAGTAGGAACATATCCCAGTGTTGTTAAGCTTTCCTTAAGTCTTTCAAACCATACTCTAGGGCTTGGTTTAGTCCATAAATAGCTCTATTTTATCTGCATACACGTGTTGGATCCTGTATGTACCCTTGTGGTTGTTGCATGAATATTTCTTCATGAAGATTCCCATTAAAAAATGCATTGTTGACATCTAACAGCTTGATTTTCCAATTTTCGCTCAAGGCTATGGTCAATATAAGTCTTATGGTTAAGGGTTTCACAACTGGTGAAAAGGTATCATTGTAGTCAAAACCAAATTCTTGTGTAAACCCCTTTGCAACTAGTCTTGCCTTGTATCTGTTAATGGATCCATCTTGATTCTTTTTCAGTTTGTATACCCACTTGTACCTAATTATATTATTATTGCTTGTTTACAAGTTCCCATGTTTTGTTATTCATCAGTGCTTGATATTCTTCATCCATTGCTTTTCTCCACTATATATATTTGACTGCTTGTTGATAACTGTTTGGTTCTTCTTCATTAACTACTACAGTGTAAACCTTTGGTTTAAATATGCCTTTATTTGACCTGGTTATCATTGGATGTCTAGTTTGAGGTTGTGGTTGTTGAGGTGGTAAGTCATTTTGTCTTCTACTGATAGATTAATTACTATCATTACTGGTCTCCTCTCTCATTGCTTCTAATTGTATGTAATCTGATCTTGTAGCTGATTGAATGGCATGGCTAGTTTGCTCTGGTAGATCATCGCCAGTTTCATCATTACTGTGGTGGCCTTCAGAGTCACTCTAGCATCTTTGTCATCGTTCTCTTGTTTCCACATGTCAGTGATATAGTGCAGATCAGGTATACTAACCTTTGGATTATATATTTTGGTTGTAGCTTGTATATCTCATCTGTTATAAGAAAAAATGTTTTCTTTAAAAAATACATGCCTACTTGTTAATATTCTACCAGACTTGTATATACATCTAAACCTTTTTTATTATTGAAATAGCATATGAATGTGTAGGGTTTAGATCTATAATCAAGCTTGTAGGAATTATAAGATCTTAAATAAGGAAAACATAGACAACCAAAGGTTTTCAGACTATTGTAATCAGGTTTTACATTAAATAATATTTTTAGAGGAGTAGTACCTTTCATCACTTTAGTGGGCATTTTATTTATTAGATATACAGCAGTGCTGAAAGCATCAGGCAAAAATTTAAGTGGTAAAGATACTTGAGCTAGTCAAGTTAAACCTGATTCAACTATGTGTCTATGTTTTCTTTCTACCATGTCATTCTGCTCAGAAGTGTAAGGGTATGCCACTCTGTGTATAATGCCCTTATTTTTGAAATAATCAGCTAATGGTTTTCATTCTAATCCTCCATCTGATTGTATAATTTTATTCATACTGTTTACTTGATTTTCAAACATTTTGATAAAATTTATGACAACATTTTTAGTTTTAGACTTAGTTTCACATTAATAATGAAACTGGTGATGATCTACCAAAGCAAACTAGTCACGCCATTCAATCACCTACAAGATCAGATTACAGACAATTAGAAATAATGAGAGAGGAGACCAACAACGACAGTAATCAATTTATCAGTAGTAGACAAAATGACTTACCACCTCAAAAACCACAACCTCAAACTGGACATCCAATGATAATCAAGTCAAAAAGAGGCATATTCAAAACAAAGATTTACACTGCAGTAGTTAATGCAGAACCAAACAGCTATCAACAAGAACTCAAATATACAGAGTAGAGAAAAGCAATGGATGAAGAATATCAAGCACAGATGAAGCAGTATCATTGGCCATGATGACCAACTAATGAATCAACTTTAAAGATGATCAGAACTCTTTTAAGTTGAAGAAGAGACGGATCGATGGCTATTAGGCCTTAATAATGCTCTAATACCATGAAATAAATAAAGAACAACGGAGGCAACATTGAAGAAAAGTTTTATTATTTCATACTTGTAATGCAGATTGATACAAATTGTATAGAGTGGTATTCTCTATTTATAATATTTTAAAGTAGAATAAATGGTTAAGCCCATATACAAAACTAAAGGAAAGATGTAAAAATAGGCAAGTGCTGGTTATCATTGTACAGGCTATATGCGGTAATACTTGATATTGAAATATATTGTACACGCAAACTTCCATTTTATCACATCTTTTCTTTATTAGTGCAGGTGAACGTTGCACAGGCTATATTCGGTAATACTTGATATTAAAATATATTATACGCGCAAGCTTCCTTTTATCACATATTTCCTTTATTATTTCACAATATAGAATTGTACATCAACCACCAGAACATATATTGCAAAGGTTAAACCCAACCTACAACATATGGTAATAGAAAATTTTAACAGAGCTATATTTTACTGTATAGATTTGATGTAGTATCATTACATATGTTCATCATTATATTATATATTTTGGAAATTCTTCAAATATTATAGAGTTACAATTTTTTAATATATTTTCTGGATGGTACACAGTTTTTTTTAGGCAACTTGAATTTTAATTTTGAACATCTTAGATGAAGACCCTTCATATGCCTACTATTAAATATATAGTAACATACTTATATGGATTTAATTAGACACATTATCATAAATTAATGACCTCTTGACCAATATTTTGATATAGTAATGTAACATTATGATTTTACTTAAATAACATACTACCCATATGTCCAATATTATCTTCAAATTTGTTTCTACCGCAAATTAACTTTTTTTTGGATTTAGTTATGATTAATTTGGTAACAATTTCTTAGTTTCATGTGTCTGAAACCTCAAAGTTAATATATACTATCTTTATTATTCCCACCTGAAAAATATCATATAACACCCTTGACAAGTGATAAGAAGTGCTATAACATATGCTTTGGTTTTGTATAAGTTGTTTGCAAACGAATGGTTTTTTTGTTGCCATCTTTGATTTATGTTACATAAATTCTTTTATCTTTTAGATTCAGTGCATTGCAACATTCATTAGTCAACATCTTCATGTGATTGGGTTTCCGTATTCAAGTAAAGATAACGTACTCTAACAAGATTGAATTACATTCAAATATATCACTAAAGCATGAGTATGTATTCGTTGTTTAATTTATTCGAAGATGTTTTTAATGTTATGATTTGTGGTATTCAATCATATGTGGAGAAGATGGTGTGTGAACTGAAGTTTGAAGGGAGGCTATGCAGAAGTTCAAGGGGGCAACAGAGCTTCAACTCAGATGTCTGAACCCTACATGACAAACGTCCGAGTTATCAGGGAACTTTATCCTGAGATCTTGTACAGACATCTGACCATCTAGGTCAGACGTCTAAGGCGGAATTTATGGATCTGTTGATCGAGTTTTATGGAAATGTTTATTTTGAGCAAGTTTTGTGGAGGATTTATTTTTGAGATATTTTAGGTCGCAATTAGGGTATTGACCTAGTCTTTCTATTTGGCTATATAAACGTCTCATTAGAGATAAATTTACTTGTACTTTGAAAGGAAAAATAACTTGTTTTTGTTTAGGGATTGAAATATCCTCTCAATTTCAGGTCTTTCTTTGTAATTAATTTGTGGAATAATAAAGGTTTATTTGGAGGAATTAGTTTGTTATAGTTTTCTTCTTTCGTCTTTTAAATTCTAATTGTGTAGCGATCCCTGTGAAACCCTAACAATAGTAATCAGAGCCTTTTACACAATTTTTTTTGAAGAGGGTTTGAATATGGATAAAATAATTATTGAAAAGCTTAATGGAAGAAATTGGGGATTATGAAGGGCAAAGATAGAAGATTTCCTTTATCTTAATGATCTTTATCGGCCATTAGAGAATAATGTGGAAAAACCTAGCAAATTATCTGAAGCAAAATGGGAGACTTTGGATAAGAAGGTTGTTGCGTCTATCGATGTTTTTTTGGATAATTCAATGTTTCATATCGTTGCTAATTAAACATCTGTTTCTGCAATATGTAAAAAATTGGAAGGGTTTATGCAAAGAACTCCGCAACAAATAAGACTCTTCTTATGAGAAGATTGGTGAATCTTAATCTTAAGGAAGGTAGATCAATTAGAGAGAATCTTAATGATTTTCAGGATATTGTGAACCAATTGATTGCCGTGAAATTCAAGGTGGATGATGAAACACAAGCCTTAATGATGATGAGTTCATTACCAGAGAGTTGGGAAATACTTGTGATTGCATTGAATAACTCAAATTCGAGTGGCGTTGTTTCAATGGGGTCAATGGTTAGTAGCTTGCTTAATAAGGAGATGCAAAGGACTAGCCTTATGGAAAGAAAAGACAAGGAGGTAACGGAAATTGAAACTCCAATTAAAAAAGCTTTTATTGCAAGGAGGGTTAATCAATGAAATATGGAAAGGCAACCGAATGAACCAGACATGAAAAAGGAATACAATTGTTTTTACTGTGACAAACCCAGTCATCAACTGAGATTTTGTCATAAGCTTAAAAGGGATTAGAAAAAGATGAAAGCATTGGAAGAAGAGCCGGATGAACAAAATAATAATGGTAATGTGGTGAATTTTAGTGAGGAGCTTGAAGGCAATGTCTTATTTGTTAATGAAGGTAAAAGAAAAGATTGGACACTTGATTCAGGAGCTTGTTGTCACGTATGTCATCAAAAGGAAACATTTATTGATTATGAAGAACAAACTGCTAAAGTGGAATCGGCCGATGGTCGAGATTTGCATGTTAAAGGCATATGTTTGGTTCAGTTAAATATGAATGATGGAAAGATGGTGAAGCTAACAAGAGTTGGGTACATCCCAGAAATTAATAAGAATCTTGCTTCAATGAGACAGTTGGAACAAAAAGGTTACAATCTTTCGACTAGAGGTGGAGTCACAAGGGTTTGGAGGGGTAACAAGGAGCTTCTATGCGCAAAACGGGATAATGATAACATATATAAATTGCTTGTAAAAATGGTAGAGAATGTTATGAGTTCTCAAATTGGATTAAGAGAGGCAAGTTCATCTGAATCAATGTGGAGCCAGTGACGTAAATCCATAAAGCCTTCATGGGGCCATTGTGGTATTACAAACAATTTTGAGGGGATTTTAGAATAGTGCATCTCATGTGGGAGATGCCTCATTTGTGGGTGGTAAGAAGTGCTATAACATATGCTTCGGTTTTATATAAGTTGTTTGCAAATGAATGGTTTTTTTGTTGCCATCTTTGATTTATGTTACATAAATTCTTTTATCTTTTAAATTCAGTGCATTGCAACATTCATTAGTCAACATCTTCATGTGATTGGGTTTCCGTATTCAAGTAAAGATAACGTACTCTGACAAGATTGAATTACATTCAAATATATCACTAAAGCATGAGTATGTATTCGTTGTTTAATTTATTCAAAGATGTTTTTAATGTTATGATTTGTGGTATTCAATCATATGTGGAGAAGATGGTGAAGTTTGAAGGGAGGCTATGCAGCAGTTCAGGGAGGCAATAGAGCTTTAGCTCAAATGTCTAAACCCTACATGACAGACGTCCGAGTTGTTAGGGATTTTTATCCCAAGATCACGTACAAATGTCTGACCATCCAGGTAAGATATCTGAGGCAGAATTTATGGATCTATTGACCGAGTTTTATGGAAATATTTATTTTAAGCAAGTTTTGTGGAGGAATTATTTTTGAGATATTTTAGGGCTCAATTACGGTATTGACTTAGTCTTTCTATTTGCCTATATAAACATCTCGTTAGAGACAAATTTACTTGTACTTTGAAGGGAAAAAATTTGTATTTGCTTTTAGGAATTGAGATATCCTCTCAATTTTAGGTCTTTCTTTATAATCAATTTGTGGAATAATAACGGTCTGTTTGGAGGAATTTGTTTGTTATTGTTTTCTTCTTCCCTTTTTTAAAACCTAATTGTGTGGAGATCTCGGGGAACCCTAACATTTAAGTAGTTTTTTTAGTTGGTATACATCCCGATAGTCAACTTAAGGGGTAGGAAGCCTCATGTAGAGCACATATTTGTAGTAGGGAATGTTATAAATTTAGGATAGCATACTGGCAACTTGTACAGTAACAAGAATACACTATCCATGACACCCCATGTCTGTTAATGTCACTCACAAAGGGAATGCATTAAGTTTCGTGAAGCTTTATAATAAATAGAACGGAAATATTACACGATAGACATATATAATAATAATAGCGGAATAATTTTTTTATTTATCATAAGACATCGTGGTCCAAAAACATCACATGTCTAAAATATAAAAGCCCATTACAACATAAAAGCCACTGTCTTGAACTTTAAAAATATCAGAGTACATAAAAGAAATAAAATTCCCCAAAAACAAAATATAGCCATAGCAACAAGGATAGGAGCTTGAGCCATACATATCAGCAACTCCAGCAAAAGTAAGCAGAATCACGGTCAAGCCAGAGTGTTTCCTCCCTGAGAACCTGGGGGGAAATGGAAGAAAGAACGAGAAACAAAAAGGGTCAGACATAAAGTCTGGCGAGTCTAGTTACTTTTAGCAAGTAAATAAATAAACGTAGCATGAAAGGCATATAAAGTGGATAAGAGAGATTACTACATAAAAGACAGGTGTGACATGGTAGACAAGATAAGGTGTATATGCTTCCCTAAAATGTTTTCTCGGCACTATTACTAGTATACCCAGAATGAGATGATCCCTTCCACTATAAGGTGGTAGACTTAGGCATACATCCAAGTGTACCCTAACTACTACCCTAATCGATCTTCTCCCTAATCCATGTAGATACTCTGTGTCGGCCCCATCGTAGGATGTATCACGTCCTAAAGGGAGAAACCTCTCGCTGATATGCACAGCCCCATATCTATAGGTGTCACGGTCATCTTATCCCCTTCTTCTCGGCTCATGCACGCACATGGCCCAGTCGGTTTGCGCCGCCCACACTGTCCTCATGTTTGGATCTCTTACAATCAGTCCAGTAGCGTGCCCCTTCTCCGACCTAGTACGGAGTACATGTTTTGATACCTACTCCGGGTTACTGGATGAAACAGGTCCCACACAATATGATACAAGCTCTCCCCTCTGTCTTTTATCCCCCATTAGGTTTTCCATTTGATTATGTATACCATAGGTGTCTTTAATTACATATCTTTATTATTTCCATCGGTTATGTATACCACTAGGTATCTTTAATTACGCAACCTTATCGGGTTAAGTTTGTGGGACTCTATGTAAATATTACCCACCCCCTCCAGATTTCCTTAACCCATCCACTATCCAATCAATTCTACTTAACCCTAACTTTAGTTCATATTCATACAATCCCTTATGGATTAGATTAGGTCAAGTAGTCCAATTTATTACCATGTCCATTTGTGGTTTATAATGGGCTAGACATCCCACATTAGGCCTACAACTTATGGATGTTGGTTATGCCGTTCGGGTCCAGGCTGACTTCTTCCACAAGTTGGGCCTAACCTTGTGTCATAGCCTGTCTCGTATTTGCGCACTTAGACCTCTCACATTAGGTTCAACATTAGTGGTTGTTGGATATGCCAGTCGGGTCCGGGCAGACTTCCACCACTAATGCAACCTAACCTCGTGTCATAAGTGCAATTACAATTTCTAATTGTAATTTTTAGACATTTCATTCTTATCCAATTCTTACCTATGTCTTTATAGATGATTATGCCCCTTTTTCCCTATTTTTGAATTATATGTCCAATTCATATAAACTTTATTTAAATTATGCCAATTCTAACCATTTCCCCCCATTTCCTAACTAACGCATTCACATATATTTGGCGGCATCTAGGCTAGAAAGTAGCCTAGCCATAAACAATAAAAGGGGAGGTGATGGAAAAAATGACAATAGTGATCATTCTAAAAGTGACATAAACATATATACTGGCATAGACAAGTAATAGGCATAATAAGTTGGACATAAAAACAGACCTAGTGAAAAGGGTAATGAAAAAACTAGATCGAATATACTTAGAATGAACAGATCTAAATAAGAATTCATATGTCCAATAATGAATGATATCAATTAATCACAATATGATGATCTAGATCTAAACAAAGGTTCAATTGTCCATATAATGATAATCCCAAATTAACCACAAACTTGACAAAGGTTCAGATCCACAAAGGTGACATGATAAACTAATCACAGGTGAATTAGATCTGTAAAAGTAAATCTAGCAAAATAAAGTTTGAGATCCAAGAATAATATAGATTCATGATTCAAGACAGATCCAAATCACAGTACTATCACGTTTTACTTTTAATCATTTAAATCTAAAAGTAACCTAGAACTCACAGTGTTTGGATTAAAATAAAAAGTAGAAAATAGCTGAGGTTGGTTCTATACTTGAATCTCTAAGTTTGATTTGCAAAGTTGATCGTTGTTGAAGAAAGGATCTATCTCAATTCAAACACCGGTAGCATTTGACCTCCATGATTTCCAATGAAGAAAACAGGAGAAATGGACATGTATTTATAGCTGCCAGCATCTCTGAAACTGATTGCCACGTCAACCCTAGGGGTGTGAACACCCCTGTAGGGGGGTCGACCCTGTTGTCGACACCCTTTAAGGGGGGTCGACCCCGTGTTGACATCCCTCTAGGGGGGTCGACCCACTAGAGCGGGAAATTTGCTGCCTTACGTAATTTTGATTTTTGAACGATTTTGGATAGGGATCTGACTCATATCTGACATACATGTATATATATTTTTCTTCTATGCGTATACAAACTTAAAATCCTCATAACTTTTTCATACGGTGTCCGTTTTACACAAACCAAATGTCTATCTTGACTAGAATTTTGAGACGGACGCAACGGCGCAGTCCTTTACCTTAATTTCGAATATTAAATTAATATTATTTAATTTATCCTCATTTAGTGTTGTTAAAAATACACCCCCCTACTCAAAGGATTTCGTCCCCGAAATCTCTAAGTAGAGAATAATGCATATCCTACGATCCACTATCCTTAAAGATTTCTAATGCTTATATGAATATATGCAATGGTGTGTGTATATGTCTCAATACTAATGCGAAGATCAGGCGGTCTCTTGATTCAGTTGACCTCCTTAATGCAATGTATGTCAGTGCCATGTATCCAATATGTATGCGAATAATCCTATTATAACATGTGAGTTCTATATGTGTGCACACTCATTTGTCCAAATGCAACATCCATATGCTAATACATCCATTTCCATCCATAAAAAAAAGATGCACACACATCCATATGCAGTATGAGAGTGATTGAGCCGACCTAGTGCCTAATGTGTGTGTATATGCATCCACAGGCAGCCATTAGCAAACACTTGCATCCATCAAACATAACATGTCTCAAACACATGTTTACATCCATAGGATTCCTATCTAAAGGTCGAAGAGACTATAGATAGGATATATTCAAATGATAGAAACAAGCACAGATAAAATTTTGGAATAGGAGTTAAGCACATACCCTCGAAAAGAAAAGGGTACGAAGCCTGAATCTTGTCTTCGGTCTCCCAAGTCGCATCATCTGGGTTATCTCCCCATTGAACCTTTATGTAACATCCCGTATTTTGATCACTTCAGTTTTGAATAATTAATTTAGTTTAAATATTGAAATGTTAATGTAAATGAATTTTTATATTAATTAGAATGTAGTTTGAAATGTATATATATATATATTAATATAAACGAGATCGAAATGGCGCGGCAGTTCATAATCTACGATTTTTAATTTCAATTGAGTGTACGATCCGTTATAAATTGGAATTCGTTGAAACAAGAAATAATTAAATCTGTTGAACTATAATTTTCTAATAAAAGAGAAAAATCAGAATTTCGTATTTTATATTGAGATTTATTGCCAAATCAAATTTTCAAATAGTCGCTGTGAAATCATTTGTAAACCACAACGATTTATTTAATAAAATAAATCGATTTAAATCAATAGAGTATTGGTTTAATGTGGATATCATGTTTAAAACTCATATTGGTTTATTTTGGGAATTCTATCTAAATTCAGTTTTTGTATATGTATGATAATAGTAATTTATTTGTTATTTTAGTCAATTTATATTAATCAAATTTAAGGTTAAATCATTAATTTAATATCTTCTGTGTATGGTTAAATTAGACCGTGGAAACTATTCCAATATATTCAGAATGGTGGTAGAACCCTGTAAATGTCGTTCGTTGCGTTCAAATAGGGGTTCGATAGCACATGATATTTTAATTTAATGTACACCAGTTAAATAAATAAAGTTAAATCAAAACAAAACGAAAATAAGGGACGACTTAATCAGCTACCCTGTAAAGCTGCGATGTCTTCTCCATGTACGAATGTAACTCCTTCCATACCAAGTTTCATAGCCATGGTACTACGCCTAAATCTACTTAAGACGACGTCGTTCCTATCCTCTTGTTGCTCGCCTATAAGTGGAATCCATCGCGTTCGTATTTCCACATCTCAAACCAACGAAGCATTCAATTCCTCTTTGTTCTTCTCCTCTGCCAATAGCAAATATCCTCTGCCAATAATAATAGAAAAAAAATCCGATGATAACAAAAGGGTATAGGGATCGAAATCGTGAATCGCGATTTAAACCCCTAGGGTTCTCGAAGCTCGACTACATCTGGAGACTTGCGATTAGGGGAGATGATTGGGTGTCGATGTCTGGGCCGAGTAGGGTTGCAGAAGAGGTATGCGATTGGAGGAAGGTCGATACAAAGGAACTAATATTGGTACATGAAAGCTGGAGTTGTGCGATACTATGTAGGTCGAAGGAGTTGTGGATGGACGAGATTGAGTTTTTAGGGATTCAGCATTTGAAAATGTGAAGCTGACGTTGGTACTGAATTGCGTTTTGGTCACTGATGATGTTTGGTGGTTCGACAACTGGGTATGGGGAGAGTTCGACTCTGTTTATTTTTGGAGAGGGTGGAGTTTGAAGTAATGTTTGGACAAGGTGAATTGGAGTGTTCAATAAGGGAAGGATGGAGGTTGTTCTAAAAGTATTTGAATGGTGCGTACTGGTGGATTTTAGCTGTGTGAATACGGGGAGTATGGACGAACTGGTGACTAGTTCAAGGGTGGAATGTGTGATGTAGGGGGTCAGGGTATGGAGCGTGACCTGATGGTGAATGCTAAAAAAGGAGTTGTAGTGGCTGGCACATGTTTGCAGTAGTGATGTTCGTCGATCTGATGGTGTGAGACAGTGGAGATGGTGAAGAGAATAAGGGGATGTGAGACTGTCTACAAAGTGTTGGAGAAATGTCTAAGTAGTGTGGATCAATTTTGGGGCTGATTGAAGTGTTCGGGAGCTATTCGGGAATTTGTTTCGTCGATTGGTCGAGTTAATTACAAGATAATAAGGTAAACATTTTTACCAAATTTAAATTGCATAGAAAATTTATTTAAGTAGTTAATTTAAAATAAATAAATAAGTTAATCGATAAATAAAATGATAATCATAGGTAAATTTATTCGAGACAAGGAAGTGGTTGCGTAGCCCAGACGAGATGGAATTTTAAACGGATATTCATCAGAGGAAATCGAGGTAAGTTAAACTCACTGAGTTAAATTATTGAGAACTATTTTTTAATAGTTCAAAATTTATATTATTGCTGGTTGGCTGATAATTGATTGATATAAAGTGATTATATTATATAATAATAATATATAAAAATAATATTGGTGATTGGTGATTGGATAATTCCCGCAATACCATTAGCGGATGCCCGCAGTACCATTAGCCGATGATTTTCCTATGCGCCCCACAATATATATAGTGGATGACCTTCCATACTGCGATATCTTGCCTCGAAAAAGGATGGGTATTATTATTGTTGAGTAATATCTGTGGATGCTGGAAAACATGTTGGCGGGATCCAACTGGATTCCTCAACATTTATTTATTTATTTATTTATTTCCATATATATGTTGTTATATGGTATGATTGATCACCTGTGATGGTGTGACATGTTTGGGTGCTTGATAACATTTGACCTTGATTTTTAATATTCTTAAGTGTCAAAAATAATATATGGATTTTAAAACAAAATTTAAATAAATAAAAGTATTTAAAGAAAAAATTATTTTCAAATAGAAATGTTATTTGGAATCGAATTATAAATGGAATTGAACAGTAAAGATTTATTGTAACAAATAAAACGAGAAGTTGATTTTATAAGCAACGTTTATAAAGAAGTGAAATAATAATAATAATAATTAAATAATTCAGAATATATGATCTGAGTTTGAATTTGGAAGATATACGGGAATTGGATTTAGAATCGATATTTGAAATAGGTTTGAATTTTCCAACTACAAATGGAAATTTTAAATAAGATCTACATAACTCTATAACTAGAAGTTATAATAGACTTGAATTCGAAATGGCAATTATGAATTCCAGTTGAGTGAGGATTCATATTAAGAGTTATTATTCACGGGTGAGGTGAATAAGGGTTGAAGCAAATATTTTACAAAATAGGAATTGTTAAAAGGAAGTAAAAAGGATTTTTGAAATTATACACTGATATGATCCATAACCTGTGTATTTTTATGGAATGCTTAGATGTGTAAATAGAGTTGGACCTTGATTTTGGTTATTTTGAATGCCTTTAACAATATGTGAATTCCAAAATAGAGATTGAAATATAATAAGAAATTTTAAAAGGAAATATTTATTCCAAAAGAAATGGTTATTTAGAATCCAAATTAAATATAATTTAAAGGTAAATATCTGTTAAAATCAAATATTTTGAAAAGACAAAAATTTTAGTGACATTTATAAACAAGTGAAAGCCATTGTTTAAAGTATTTGAGAAAATTATAATTTAAGCTTGGTTTGGAAAAGAAAGTGAAATGTGGTTTAAAACTAACACGTGAAATGGATTAGAATTTTCCAATTTGCAAAGGAAAATATAAAGAAGGGTTTATGAAATAGCTCAATAGAAGTTATATGCAGAATTAAAACTTGAAGTGGCAAGTATAAAATAAATTGACTAAATAAGTCATGTATGGATTGATATTATTCACGGGTGATGTGAATATGTGTTAAAGCATATAAGTTGAAAGTAGGAACTTGTAATGACCCGGATTTTTGGCGACTTTGGTTATCGACATAAATACGATGTCGACTAACCAAACATCGAAAAATCCCGGTAATTAGTGAAAGAAATTAGAGGGTGAGGATAGATAAGATAGAAACTTAGAATAGAAGAAGAAGAAGAAGAACACAACATCAGAGTAGCACGAACCTCACAGCGGAATGAATAACATATAATATATATAACATAACTTGAAATATAAATCTGTACTTGAATTTACATCATTATCAAAGTACAACACTTACAACACAGCTGAAATAAACTATAGCTATATAATCCTGAAGCCTCCTGCTCCAAGCTCTTCCAGTATATCTGTAAATCCCGACTACTTGACTGCCCATACAAATTTAGGCACCCAAGAGTTTAGGGAAAACAACAAAATAAACTCCGGATCAGTCATGAGACTGGTGTGAGTAAAACAGTTTAAAACAGTTGAACAAGTAAACGATATCTCATAAGACCACACCGCATAACGGAACGGGTTTTTCCCTTATGAGAATCCAAAATATCTTTATATCAAAAACCTTTTGATATTATAATAATGTCTATCAACCACAATATAATAATAATCTAGTAGAAATGCTTTCATCTCACGTTCTACATATATTGTATACAATCAAAACCGCAAGCACGTATTGGGTAATGGATTTCCAACTATGACAAGGTATGGAACCACCTTTCGCAAGTGTACCTCTAGAAAGGAATACACTGGGTTCAACAAGAACATCTTGCAACCCAGCCACACATGACCGACCACTCATTTCGCTTGAGTGTATCGAATGTATATCACCAACGGTTGGGATCAGAAACCGTTTCCCGAATGGGACAGCATCAACAATAGATTTTTGGAAATAAATGAAACTCTAGATCAGGTGATTATACACCCTACTTCGGAGCGACCGACTTAGCCATGCTGCCTGCCTGATTTCTGTCATTTACCGGTTGATGAGGCTTGAAGCTACACTTTATCATCACACCAGATTCACTTCGAATGTCACATCATCAAATCCATCAAATCACTGATTGACGTCCTCAACCATACATTATGTGTTAGCTAAAAGAAGTTTCCTTCTCTGCTTCCACTCTTGGTACGGTTGGAGAAATCAATATACGTGATCGTCTGGAACTACTCTGTCAGACATCCATCCATACAAGTCATCCAGGAACAGGATGAACCAAAGGCACTATTCAATACATCCATCTTAGACACTGTTATCTAAGACTTATACAATAGCCCTTGCACTTTACTCCGTCTTCAATTATCTTTAGCATATATGATTCGCAACGCTTATGCCAATACAGAGTGGTTCTTTGGATAATAATCCAACTGGTCTCTCCATATTAACAACGTTAAAATGGTCAAAAACTTCGATAGTCTGTGATTTAACTATCGAAGAAAAACAAGTGTGAAAACAACGATATTATTTCTAGATGGAAATTATATCGAACAAAACATCATTTAACATTAATCTCTTTAGTTCATTTTACATCTCCTGTTTCCCTATATTCAACATATGCTATTTTCTATATTTAGAAAATATACGTTATTAACACTGGAAACATTTCCATTCCTTGTTTTCTGTATTTAGAAAACATTTCTGATTCTTGTTTGGAAAACATTTCCAAAACTCCTACATTTGGATTAAGCAGAGGTTTTAGATAAAACATCGCTATGCCAACTCAACCATTTCCTTTAATTACTAAATTCACTTTACTATCCTTTACTGCCGAACCTTAACCGTTCCTTAGTTAAAACGAAGCCAATCAAGTTGGGGTATAATTACCTCTCGGACCTTAACTGAACAACATTTCTAACCTTGAAATAGGTAAAGTTCACTTTACATTTCTTTAACTAACTTCCTTACTTAACCCTTCTTTCGAATAACTATATTCGATTAACTCTTTCAATTAACTCTATTCGATTAACTCCTTTGGATTAACTCTATTGCTTAACTCCTTTGGATTAACTCTATTGCTTAACTCCTGTCGAATAAACTATATTCGATTAACTCCTATAATTATATTCGAATAAACTATATTCGAATAGCTCCTCTAATTATATTCGAATAAATTATATTCGATTAACTCTTCTAATTATATTCGAATAAATTATATTCGATTAACTCTTTTACTCTATTAGATTTGATAACTCCCCTTTGATTCTATTCTATTTATTTGTCAAATAAATACTCCTTTGATTTAATTCTATTTGTTTATCAAATAAATATTTCTTTGATTTAATCCTATTTATTTATCAAATAAATATTTCCTTTACCCCTTTATTTATTCCTTACATAAATAAATCCTTTATACCTTTATTTATTCCCTAAATAATTAAATCCTTTTTAACCTATTTGTAAATGGTTTACAAATATTTCTCTTTCTATCTGTTTGACAAATATTTTCCTTTATATTTGTTTTACAAATATAATCCCCTTATATTTGATTTACAAATATATTTCTTTTATTCAAAACCCTTTTTCTTTTATAATATAAAATCCATTGATTTTATATAAATAAATTATTTTCAAAATATACTTTGAAAACCCCTTTTCCACATTCTGGTATTTCTTATGGTATTTAACACACCATATAACAACGATAATTATCGTCCAAACACACATAATCAACGTCAGATTATATATCACATTATATATCACAATATATAAATCACAGTAAAATAAATGTTGAGGAATCCAGTTGGATTCCTCCAACCTGTTTCCCTGCATCACAGATGTTAAACAATATAGATAACATCACTTTCAGTTCCATATGATATATTCTGCTAAACAGAATCAATATAGAAATTCAACTAACTGACTAGCCGTTCAATCAAACAGTCAACACATAGTCAATCAGACAATTTCTAACAGTTCTAAAAATACAACATAAAATTATAAACTGTTCAGAGTTATTGAGATTTACTCACATTGGACTATCATCGTTAATTAACGATAATTGTCGTTGATTCAAATCGGACCATTTATTTCGCTATACATTGTAACGAGCTTCATTTCACTCCCCGTCAGTTCCAGTGTGTAGTGTCCGTCCATACGATCCCAACGCAACTTTTTTTGCTGAAATTGGTTAACGTATGACAGAGTTATCCAATTTCGAAGTTTAGAAATATTTAAATTAAACTAAATCTAAATCACTTCTCTTACTTGGGCCTTAACTTTCAAATTGGGCCTTGCCCCTTTCAAAACGTCAGCCCACCTACATCAATACCCAAACCCGCGTAAGTCTCCTTCCCCAAATCACCAATTCACGCTTCAGGAACCCGTGTTCTTCAAAATGGCTATAGCCGATCCAACCTCCATCCCCATTTCATGATATTCAAAAACCGAACTCATCATACTTCATCTCATCGCTTGCTCTTCGATTCCATCCCCACAGTACACAACTCGACGCCTCTCGATCAAAACCGTCGTCCACCATCTCGCGTTTACACAGTGACCAGTGCGTCACTTTCGATAATCGGAATCCACCAGAGTTTCCAAGGAGGCGCGGTTTTCACTCCCTAATCCAAATCCGAACTCAACCCTTACATCGCTGCACCAAAAACCTCTCGATACCCAAACCCTAGCTCAACGACCTGTTGTTCATCATTTTTCAGCGAACAAGAATCATATCGACTTCAGTGAAATGCATATAGATGAGGAGAGGAACACCACAGGAATCCAAATAAAAACATCTCGTGATTTATAGAAATTTGATTTCTAGAATTGTTTGAAGATGATTCTTCCACGTTTTCTTTTGTTTGTGAGGGAGAAACTGACGACACATTTTTTTGTTGACTTTCAAAGGGAGTAAATTAGGTTTAGGGATAATGAGGCATATTTATAGGATTTTTATATTTATTTTTAAGCAAACGCTGATTGTATTCGTCCTCTAAAATTGCTGTGTTCACATACGATACCCAAAAATCACCAAATGGGACATGCAGCTACAATTCGACATTACGGTCCCAACGAAATTGGTTTCGTCGAATCCCGACTTCGTATGCTCACACAACGTATTTTTAACCGTTAAAATACTAACTGTTTTTCACTCTAAAAATCCGTACGACCACACAGTGACTCTAAAAATCACGGAAACTGACATCTAGCAATAATTTAACATTGCGGATCCAACAAAATTAGTTTCGTCGAATTCCGACTTCATTTGCAAAAGTGGCTATTTTTAAAGCTCTGAATGACCATTTAAATATATAAATATATTTAAATCTAATTATATTAAATATTTAAAAATAAATATTATCGTCTATATTCATAGTGGAATACCATACAGCTCTAGAATATTCCTCTACGAATTTCTAACTTGATATTCCAAATCCTGATTAAATCGATATTCGATTTATATTGAAAATTTCTTTTATAAATATAAATAATTCCTTTATAAATTATAAAGGAATTCCACAGCGACTTTTCTAAAATTTGATTTGGACGTAAATCAAAATCTACACGACGAAATCCCGATTTTTCTCTTCCACTAGAAAGATATACTCCACCAGCTCCACACGTTTCTTGTTTCACAGAAATCCGATTTAAAACGAAGCCTGTATATTCAATTGAAGTTCGAATCGCCAAATAGCGAACTGCCGCGTCGTTACGCGCTCTATTTTAATTATATTATAATTCTACGTTCAAACTGTCGTTCAAATAATATATTCGTTATTCTAATTCAATTCTAAACTGAATTAAATATCACAGATGATCCAGTTCACACCATATCGCCATTTCAGCCAATTCTGATTATTTCAGAATTAAATATATTATTTAATTTATTATTTTAATCAAATATTCATCATTATTTAATTCCACGACCATCTAATTCACTATATCACTATTTATATAATTAAATAAATTAATTATAATACCTCTTCCAATGCGGGTCATTACAATCTTCCCCACTTAAAATAATTCCGTCCTCGAAATTGCTAAGGTAGAGAACGACCCTATCGACTGGTTAGAACATATTTGTTCACTTCTTAACTTCAATTTCAACTGAACCAATTTAATTTCAATTAAATTATTAATTAATTCTTATCAACAAAAATTTTCAAAAATCCTGAAAATTTTCTAACACCTTAATTTTTCGAAAAAAAATTCGCCAGCACCCCCTTTGTACTGGTCAATAGCTCAAACTCCAACTTGCCCTTCTGGGCCATCTTTAACCCAAAAGAAAATCAAACAGCCACGCGGCTTGCCAATTCGGCTCATAAATCTCATATCCAATAGAAATATAACTTGTACCTTTTGTCGGCATGTCAACTCTATCCTTTCCACCTGTTATCAATTCAGCGGATACAAGGGTCATCCCAATCAAATTCCAATCTGCTTTTATCCACAACACAACCATTCGCTTATATCGGAGCCAAATATCATTTTAACTCGAGTTTCTTCTCGATTCCCAACTCTTAACTTGATTATCACATTACACTTCAAATTTGAATCTCACAATCCAATATGTCTTGATATCATTCTAATTCAATCTCAGTTACCACTTTACTGGCTTTACTTTAATTCAATTTTGCTTTCACAAACTTCTGTTAAATTTGTTTTTAATTCAAACAATCTTTCCCTGGGAGTTTTTTTTTACAGTTTACTCTTTTCAAAATCAAATTTTCCTTTTGAACATGTCACTGAGCCCTTAATTAATATTCCATTAGTTAAATCACTTCTTTATTTCTTTCTCAATATTTGTTAACCAAATATTTTCAATAACCATATTGGCCTTTTATGTTATTTGGAAAACATTTCTGAATATCGCCTTCCTTTATTTTCTAAACTTTAGAAAATATATGCTATTTATAATTAGAAAATATTCCAATTACTTATCTCTTTTCCGATCTCGTTTATTTCTATACTTAGGAAATATTCTTTATTATATTTCCAAGCTTACACTTATTTGGGTTAAAACTGATGTTGTGTAAAACATCGTTACGACAACCCAAATACTATATTCAACTAACTCTTATTCAACATTGATCTTCGAGCCTGAAATCTTACTATTTATTTGTTAATAATGAAATCAATCAAGTTGGGGTATAACTACCTCTCAGACCTTGACTGAATAACATTTATAACGTCAAAACAGATATGACTACTTACTCGAATAATCAATACCAAACAACTACTTATTCACTTTTAAACACGTATACACTTCCTCTTTCTATTCTTACTAGATTTTATTCTTAGTCTTCCTTTTTTATTTTACTATTCTATTTCTAAGTTCGTTTCCTTATCGACTTATATATATATATATATCGATACGTTGATTTCGAACTATCAAATTATCTTAAAAATATTCTAACTCCTTAAATTCCCAGAAAAATTCGCCAAAACCTCCTTTGTACCAGGAGCAACGGGATATTTCAAATAGCCTCCCACGGCCCTCACCAATCCAAAAGAAAAAGAAAAAGCCAAGCGGCTAGCCGATACGGCGCATAAAATCTCATATATGAATTAAATACATACCTTTTCGTCGAGCATTCTATTTATATACCTTCATACCTTATCCATACCTATCTCATGTATATTTATACCTGCCCAATCTATTTTAATTATACCTGATCGTTTTAACTCAATTCGTTAATTAATTTGTTAATTAACTCTTTAGTCTATTTCACTTTTATATTTGAACATGACATGTTCAAATACATTTTAACTTGTTTATTAACTGATTTGAATCCAAATTTCAAATTTAAGTTCTATATTCGATTTTGAATATCCATTTACAAATCCAATTCACTTTTCAAAATTCAACTTCAAATTCAAAACTCGACTAACTAATTCCTCTTCGACTTAGTTAATTCTATTCAATTTCTATTCAAATTCTATATCACTTCTATTATTCAAATTCTATATATCAAATCCTATTCAAATTCTATATTATAAATCCCATTTGAATTTCTATATTCAAATTCCATATATCAAATTCTATTATTTGAATTCCTTTATATTTTCTATATTCAAATTCTATATTTGAATTCCATTATATTTTCTATATTCAAACCCCATTTGAATTTCTATATTCAAATTCTATATCACTTCCATTGAATTTCATATATTCAAACCCCCTTTGAATTTCTATATTCAATTTCTATTTCAATTCCATTGAATTTCATATATTCAAACTCCCTTTGAATTTCTATATTCAGTTTCTATTTCAATTCCATTGAATTTCATATATTTAAACTCCCTTTGAATTTCTATATTCAATTTCTATTTCAAACTTTCTTTATTCATTCTTTATTATAAATCCCATTTTTGAAATTCAACACAACTTGTCTTTCCCAAAACAAATTCAAAACAGTATCTCTGTTAGTAATTCGTCACTTACAACTCGAAAATGAATACTGATGATGCAGCTGTCATCATCAGAATCTATTTTCCAGCGATCGAAGTGAGTTCAATACTATAAAACCATTTCTAAACATTTCCACTTTGAAATTCATTTCAAAATATAATTCACACTGCTTGTAAAACAATTTAAAATCTCCCAGGATCTTAAATTTTCCTTATTTTTAATCCAAATCCATTTACAAACACTTATCCAATTTTCCAGAACTATAATTCAATTTCTGGTTTAAATTTCAAATTTAACTCATATGATTTCACATATTTCACTTATATGAATTCTGATTGGTTATTTACATAACCTTTTAATTTATAATCTTACTCGATTATAATAACAACCAATATATCCAATATATTAAAATTTTGATATATATATATATATATATATATATATATATATCTTCTCTATATCAAAATATACCTTGGGTAAACTTATTTTAATTTACCATCTTTTCAAAACATACCATGACGACCCATCGTATTCAAGTGTTTAGTAACTCCTACCGATACAGTGGATCAAACTGATCGACCAGAACCCATAAACAACTCAACCAATAAATCCCCACAATATAAAACAATTTTTATATCAATAACAAATATGTTCACTCGTATATATACACTCAATCTCAGTCTAGGGTATTACTAACCCTATCTCTACCGAGTCATGCCACAGAGCCAAGGTAATTCACTTAACTTAAGCTCTGATACCAACTGTAATGACCCGGATTTTTGGCGACTTTGGTTATCGACATAAACACGATGTCGTCTAACCAAACATCGAAAAATCCCGGTAATTAGTGAAAGAAATTAGAGGGTGAGGATAGATAAGATAGAAACTTAGAATAGAAGAAGAAGAAGACAACATCAGAGTAACACGAACCTCACAACGGAACGAATAACATATAATATATATAACATAACTTGAAATATATATCTATACTTGAATTTACATCATTATCAAAGTACAACACTTACAACACAGCTGAAATAAATTATAGCTATATAATCCTGAAGCCTCCTTCTCCAAGCTCTTCCAGTATATCTGTAAATCCCGACTACTTGACTGCCCGTACAAATTTAGGCACCCGAGAGTTTAGGGAAAACAACAAAATAAACTCCGGATCAGTCATGGGACTGGTGTGAGTAAAACAGTTTAAAATAGTTGAACAAGTAAACGATATCTCATAAGACCACGCCGCATAACGGAACGGGTTTTTCCCTTATGAGAATCCAAAATATCTTTATATCAAAAACCTTTTGATATTATAATAATGTCTATCAACCACGATATAATAATAATCTAGCAGAAACGCTTTCATCTCACGTTCTACATATATTTATACAATCAAAACCGCAAGCACGTATTGGGTAATGGATTTCCAACTATGACAAGGTATGGAACCATCTTTCGCTAGTGTACCTCTAGAAAGGAATACACTGGGTTCAACAAGAACATCTTGCAACCTGGCCACACATGACTGACCACTCATTTCGCTTGAGTGTATCGAATGTATATCACCAACGGTTGGGATCAGCAACCGTTTCCCGAATGGGACAGCATCAACAATAGATTTTTGGAAATAAATTGTAACAACCCGAAAAATACGAGCCAATTTAAAAAATTTAAATTGGTTATTTCAAAGGAATTTGAACAATTGAAATAGAATATTTCAATAAAATAGTGAATTAGAAATAGTGAGTCAGCTTGAAAATTTGAATTCAAACTTTGACTGACTGTGCAGGGTGGAAAATGTAACGGATTTTAGCAAAACCAAAAATATTTAAATCTGTTTATCAATACCTTTCTAACGAATTTGAAAAATCGAAGTTTCATAACGGGAATCAAAAGTTATGGCCGAATGAATTTTCAAAAAGGTCGCTATATAGAATATATAGCCCTGGAAAATTGATATTTTGCAAACGACCTCGGAATTCGACGAAACCACTTTTGTTGGGTCCGGGATGTCAAACTATTGCTAGGTTTCAAATTTCATAATTTTTGAAGCTAGTATGTGAGCATGGCAAAAGAAAATGTGTTTGGTCAATTTCTGTTAAATTGGATCGACTAGAAAATGGCCATTTTTCAAACGGTCTCAGAATTCGACGAAACTAGTTTTGTTGGGACCGTAGCGTCAAAACATAGCTAGATTTATTTTTCTGGAATTTTTCGAATCAGTTTGTGGCCCTGGCAAATTGAAATGTACGTTCAAAGTCAAAATTAAACGTTTTATACTTTAATTTGTAGAATAACTGACTGTAACAGTCGAATTGGCCAATGAAACATATCCCATTGTGTCCGGGATGGGGGTATTTAGCTAGGGGCGACAGTCGTTGGGTTTGAATTGGGGTTCGTAAGTGAAAACCCAAATTTTCTGAATAATATATATATGGCCGAATCAGAAAATTCCTTTCATAAATTAAAAAAAAAACCCCCGCTTCCCTCGTTATCGACGGCGACACAACTCCTATATTTCCCAGCCAAATCACTGTCGCCTCAGCCCCCTGCCGACGTTGCAACCACCTGCAATCGACGTCGCCTCCTCCCCTCTTCAAATCCGACCCACCCTCGTCACCTCCCTCCTCCCCATCGACGAGAACGAGGCCCAGGAAGTTCCGACCTTCCCAGCGCCGCCTCCGCCGCTACTGGCGTTCGCTCCGGCCAAGACCACCACCGACCGACTCCCCTCTCTTCCCTCTTCCGTGTTGTACCCTCTGATCATCCCATCGTGCCTCGGTTTTCGCGAAAACTGCAACCCTAGTTTCGAACCACTTAGAAAGGTGAGATCTTTTTGATGTTTGCACTTTGAAAAATCATATCTTTATGGTGTGTTGACGAAATTCGATGAAACAGGAAACATCAGGACCGCAAGTAAGCTCTCTACCACATAGAAGAGACCGAGGATTTTTCTGAGTCATCTACGATTTTTAGCACTCCAAAACCAATGTCAGAAATCTAAATTATATGAATTTAAATGGAAAATGTCATGTATAAATTATATAAGCGAAATATAAATTACACACGTGTTGTATACTTCATGTACATGCGTTGTGTAAGCTACATAAGCGAAGTATGAATTATACATGCATAAATAAAATAGTCATGTGTTGAAATGCAAGTGAAATTATAATTATATATATATATATATATATATATACTCCCCTCGTCCACAAACCATGGACGATATATATTGTTGTGAATTGGTGTGAAATAGTGGATGAAAATGCGAATGGTTGAATAATTGTTTGTGGTTGATATTGTTTGGTTGTGGTTGAAAAATACCCATTGGTGATTTAAATGAATTGGAAATAATTGTGGAAATAAAATAAAACATGCCGCCTGCGTGCGAATTAGAAGCATGAATCTCTATTGTCAAAAACCCCGAGGTTTTAAGGTAGACCGAGGAGCTGTACTAGGGACGGTGCCGGTTTTAACTACCCTGCCGTTATGCTGCCGAAATTTTGAATGATATTCATGTGTTAGAATTATTTTCATATGTTAAAATTATCTTCATGCGTTGAAATTAAATTCATGTGTTGAAACTATATCCATATGTGGAAATGCTCATGTGTTGAGAAGTGATGTGTGAAAATTAAATTCATGTGTGAATGAATGAAGTGTTTAAACAATAAAAATCACATTTTTATAATATATATGAAGTATGAAAAATATTCGCCTTATATATAAATAGTTTCAACAATAAAAATTTCATCTTTCTTATATGAACAACATATATAAAATATCCATGTGTGGAGGTGCTCATGTGTTGAGAAGTGTGTGTATTGGAAAAGTTCATGTGTTGAATAAAAAGATTGAACAATAAAAATTACACTTTTATTGAAATTATAAAGAGTTGAAAACATTCATGTGTCGAATAAATATTTTAAATGATGAAAATATCATTTTTATCATATATGTGATATGCCAAAGATATGCGAGCGTTGAAATAAATATTTGTGAAAGAAATATTATTTTTAACATGCATAGGAACTAAATAAAATAGTCATGTGTTGAAATATATTTTAGTTCGCCAAAATTATCAATTTTGAAATGTGAAGTGTTAAAAATAGCCACTTGTTCAAATAAATATGCATGAGTTGAAATATTCATTAATTAGCTAATGATATGATTTTTGCCTATGCATGCAACATTAGAATGAATGGTGTTTTTAAACCAAATTGAATCAAATTTGAAGTTGAATGGAAAATGATAAGTGATAAGAATTGTATATATGTACATGCATATTTATTTAACAGGTTATAGCAAAGAGGCTAGAGAAGAGGAATAAAATTTTGTGCCCGACAAATAGGTACACGTTTACTGTTTTGTTTGGGTGATGATTTTATGAGCCTATTGGCTAGCCGCTTGGCTTTTTCTTTTTCTTTTTGACATGAGATGCCCGTGTGGCTATTTGGGAATTTTCCCAGCCCCTCCCGTACAAAGAAGGTTATGGCGAAATTTTCCAAAATTTAAAGGCGTTAGTGAAATATTTGAAGTAAAAACGATATTGAAATCGCCGAATGAACTATATTTATATAAATATAGTAATATAAATAAAATTAAAACGAAACGTGGTCGTGCAGTTCGTGTTTTGAAACCGTGATTTCAAACGACTAGTGCGGGAAATCCGACCATTGGATTTTCCCGAAACCGCAACCGTTGGGTTCGCCTTGGAAATATCTTTCCAACAGCACAAACTTTGTAAAGATCCGACGGTTGGATTATCTGGAATGTTTAATTCAAATATGAAGAAAAACAGCGCCAGAAACGATTATATATATATATATATAATTAAATTAAATCGAATAACGACGCTGCAGTTCGTAATTTGAAATCGTAACTTCAAACGACGAGTGTGGAAGATCCGACCATCGGATTTTCCCAAAACTGAAACTGTTGGATTCGTTTTGAAATGATATTTCTAATGATATAGAATTTGTGAAGATCCAACGGTTAGATTTTCAGATATGTGTAAAACAAATTTAGTAAAAAACAGCGCCAGTGCATCGGCACGACTTGAATCGTCGTTTAATTAAATATGGCCGTTTTAAATAAATAAAAATTGCGATATATCGTTATAAAATACTATCGACGATATAGAGTGGAAATAAACCAATTTTGTTGTGTTTGCTTGATATGTGATGGTTGAATGTATTTAACATGAAAATTATAACTAAAGAACTGAAATGTGAATGTTGAATAGTCTAACCATGTGATAAATTGGTTTGAAAATCCAAATATACGTGGGTTCTTTGAAAAGGCCGAGTTCATCTCATTTCAAATAATCGATCGACGTTGAGAAGTCGAAGAGTCGAAGACGGTTGAAGACCGACGATCTTCACATTGGATGGATGGGCGCTACTGACGCTCGTGATTGGAGTAGCTACCATGAAGGAGCTAAAGTAGTAGCCGTCCAGACATACTGTTGATTGTACGGATATGCGAGGAATTGGTGCCTCCGGTTTCGTTCAAACCCAGAACGGACTTGTAAATGGACTATGTGTCTGACATTGGATTTTGTTCTGTGCTGATTGATCTCTGTTAAATATATATCTGTTTGGCGGCGGAGAATTTATTCTCTTGCTTAATGTCCTTCTCTGAGACGTACGAGCTCAGAGGTTATGTATTGATAGAAATCAGTTGCATGGAGTGGATTGCCTGTGTGGCATGCCTAAGTGGCATATGATCAAGGCTTCTGTTGCAAAGCAAAATCTTGCGGTTGATGATCAAAGCATAGTATGTGTGACGTAGCTTTGTGTATAACGTGAATTCGCGAGCCTCACACCCCGGTATGAGTCAAAAACGGGAGAAGGACCCAAGAAGTGCATGACGTTTCTTTCTAGCTATGGTGGTGTCAGTGACCTCCCAGCCCTGACATTTATATCTACTTTACACCTGTGTGGTTGTTGGAATACGAGGCGCCTCGATTATAGGTCTGTAAGGACTGGGAAACATGTGTTCAGGAATTGCCAATCCTCAAAAGTAAGAGAGGACCGGCCTTGGAGGATCCAGGGATTGCTGTGTGCGGTCCCGAGGCATTTGCTAGAGTGTCTCGAACGGAGAGGAGCTTGCCCCTTGCCTCGACTCATGAAGGAATCCAATTTCCAATACGAAATGTGCGAATGTGATTGTATTACTAGTATGGCGACATGATATATGGTACCCATGCCGTCTAGGATTGATATTTATGATTGAAATCGCTTTTGAAACATATATACACTAGTAATAATATCAAACACTTTTGTTTTATACGTACGAAGCATTTTTGGCCATTATAAGGTAAAACTCTATCCTCCGGCTTGCGTTGCATTGTGTGATGGGACCTGAGTCTTATAATGGCTTCATTTTATAAAAAGCATTGCGATGATTTAATCATTTACTTTATTTCATGCACTAGCACTCATTGGAGTAAACCCGTTCCGCGAAAGTGGCGTGGTCCTTTGATTTGCCTTATTATTGTTGTTAATAAGTTAAGTAGATTTCTCATACCAGTCCCATGACTGACTCGTAGTTTGTTTCACCTTGCAAACTCGGGTGCCCTCATTTTCACACGGGCAACCTAGTTACAGGTATCTGGTGCACTTTTTGGCTCATGGCGAGGCTTGACTACACCGTGCTGACTTTGACTCTTTCCGCCATTCTAGTATATGTATTATGATTCCGCCATTGGCGATGTAGACTGATATTTATTTTGTGTACTCTTTATGTATGATTCCGCCTCAGGCGATGGTGACTGATTATGTATTATTATGCACTAAGTTGTATCCTGCACTGTGCTCTCTGATGTGATGATATCTATATGATTCCGCTGTCATATGTGTGTAAATTATTCTATTTTATGTTTATGCTATTATCTGTGATCTGCTAATGATGATTAATGTGTTATATTCCAATGATTATCCTTAACACCGTGTCATGGGGTTTTGGGATCGTCACAGCTGGTATCAGAGCTTTGGTTAACCTTAGTTCTGGAGTCTAACACATTAAACACTTCATCAAAATAGAATCAGTAGTATTCTAAGGCGAGTAGCTCATTAGAGATAGGGCTAGTAAAGTCCTAGAATGAGCTAAGCAGAATAGCAAAAACAATTTGATCAGTCCATCGTATCATTCCTTAAATTTTCTGCTTATCCATGCAATAAATTATCGTTTCTATAAGATGACTCTTTTCTTGCTTATACAGAATTTGAAAAATGGCTACCCGAGCAACCGCCGCTAGAGGAGGCCGTGCTGGCCGTGGCAGAGGACGGGGAGAAGTCCCAGTTGAAGAAGGACCTTTGTACAACCCCCGGCCGCTCAATACTTCGAGCTGGACCGCGTAGCTAAGAGATACAAAAACCTAGGAGGCAAGACCTTCTCGGGAACTGGCACAGTAATAGAGGCCCTTGCATGGCTCAAAACATGCGAGAAGATACTAGAAGGCCTAAGGCTTGGAGATCAAGATAAAGCTATTATGGGCGCCTGGCTTATGCAGGAACAAGCTGAACTATGGTGGGAATCTCTCACCGCCGGGAATAGAGAAGCTGGAAGAACCTGGGACGGATTCAAAGAACTCTTCAAAGAGAAATATGTCCCAGAACAAGCCTTAGAGCGCATGCACGATGACTTCGCCAACCTCCAGCAGGGGGATCTTTCAGTGCAGGATTATCTGAATAAATTTACACAGTTGTCCCCCTATGCTCCGGAGCTTGTCGCCACTGCAAAGTCCAAAAATAAGAGGTTTATCCTCGGGTTGAAGCGACAGTATCATGATAGAGCCATGGCCCACATCAAGCTGGGATTTAATGAATTGGTGGAAATGACATGCAACTACGAAGACCTTGACCAAAGGCACCTGGAGCAGGATTGCGCAAAAAGCCAAGCGGGAAACAAATGCAAGCCTGCCGTGAATCAAGCTGAGTCAAGCCAAGCAGCATCCTCGAAACCTCAGACTGGCAAGCCGCCAAGAGGAAGCTGCTATAACTGTGGCAAAATGGGGCACTTCTCTAATGTGTGCACATCCCTGAAGAGGCAGAAGACAAATTCACAAGGTTCAAGCCAGGGCTCTCAGAACCCTCGCTCCTGCTTTAATTGCCGCAAGACGGATCATCTTGTCAAAGACTGTCCTTTGCTGAAGAAGACCACAGTAGCTCACGTGTATGACGGGTCGAGCCCGCCAACTGCTTCTGAAGGAGCAGGTAAACCCGATGTTTTGGGAGGTACCCTTACAATTAAAAATATTCCTGTTTCTATATTGTTTGACACGGGTGCATCACGTAGTTTTATTTCTAGTAACATAGTGCACAAATTAAAGTTAAAACCAAGGAAGCTTAAAGATTCGGTTGAAGTTCATAATCCGATAGGGGGTTCTATTATTCTCAGTTCATATTGTAAAGTGCCAGCCTCTTATTCTTTCTACAAGTTTCCTTTTGATCTGGTCGTTATGGATTTTCCCGAATTCGATATCATTCTCGGGCTTGATTGGTTAACGAAATACAAAGCCGAAGTAAAGTGTGCGGAAAGAATCGTTAAAATTCGAACGAAGCTTGGACATATATTTATACCATGCCATGGTTCGAATCCAAATAGAGAAGAATTTTGGTCGGCGTTAGAAGTTATCCCCACTTCCATAGAAAAGATTCTTATTGTTAGAAACTATGCGGATGTGTTTGAAGAAGTTGAAAACTTACCTCCGCAAAGAGAAATAGAATTCAGAATCGATCTAATTCCCAATGCCAGACCAGTGGTACATCCAATTCGCAGAATGACTCCAATGGAAAAAGAAGAATTAGGCGATCAAACTCGTCAACTGTTGTGGAAGGGTCTAATCAGACCTAGCTTTTCTAATTGGGGTGCAGCTGTTGTGTTTGTCCCAAAGTCAGACGGTACTCTTCGATTGTGCGTTGATTACCGAGACCTCAACAAACAGACGCTCAAAAATAAATACCCATTACCCCGCATCGATGATCTGCTAGACCAATTAAATGGGGCGAGAGTATTTTCCCGAATGGACCTAGCTACAGGTTTTCATCAATTGAGAATAGCAGAAGAGTGTGTTCCTTTGATAGCTTTCAGAGGTCTTGTAACAACCCGTAAAATGCGAGCCAGTTTGAAAATTTTATTTTGGCAATCTTAGCGAATTTTGATTATTTAAAATGAATAATTTTAAATAATATCGACGAGAAATTTATTTTGAGTAGGATTCAACATATATATTATATATACGTCGTCGTTAGAATATAAATATTTATATATAATTATAAATAGAATTGAAAATGGCGCGGTAGTTCGATAATTCGATTTCAAACTTCAATTGGATGTACCGGGTGCAAAACAATCCGGATTTTAGTGAAACCGAAAACATTAGGATCTAATTGATAATATCTTTCCAACGAATCCGAAAAATCAAAAGTTCGTAGCGAGAATCAAAAGATATGTCCAGTTGAAATTTCTGAATAGTCGCTATGGAATTCAGGCCCTTAAAAATGGACATTTTGCAAACGACCTCGGATTTCGACGAAACCAGTTTTGTTGGATCCGCAGTGTCAAGTTATTGCTAGATTCCAAATTTCATAATTTTTCGAATCAATATGTGAGCGTGGCAAAGGAAAACGCGTTTGACCAGTTTCAGTTGATTTTAATCGACTGGAAATTGGCCATTTTTCCAACGGTCTCAGAATTCGACGAAACTAGTTTTGTTAGGACCGTATCGTCAATACGAAGCTAGAAAATATTTTTCTGGAATTTTTAGAGTTGGTATGTGACCCCGGAAATTCGAAATGTACGTTTAAAATTCAATATAGTGGTTTAAAGGTAAATTAAACGGAAACTGATTCAGGCGATCAAATCAGCTTACGATACATATCCCATAGTGTTCGAAATGGGGGTAATTAGCTAGAGGCGATAGTCGGTGGACTTGATTTTGAGTTCGAAATGAAAGTCAACTTTCATGAAATAAAATAATAATAAATTCATTATATAAATAATATAATCCTACCCTTCCCTCTCTAAACCTAGCCCCCCAAATTAAAATAAACCCGATTCTTTTTTTTTGCTCAGCTCAAAAACAAGAAAACCCGCCGCCCCACTTTTTCTCTCGCGCCTCCGACGCAGTTGCCGCCTCCGGCGAGCGTGCCTCCAGCCGCCGCTTCGATGGGCCCCCACCCCGATGCGATGCCTCTTCCCCTCCCTATCTCCGCCACTGTATACCGCAACCACCCAAACCATTTTGAAAACCCCGTGCCCCCTGCTCAAAAACCCACCTCCACCGTGCCACCACCGCCCCAGCGCGACACCTCAGCACCACCTTGGCCTCCTCCGCCACGTCAGCAACACGTGGAAACCCCTCCTCCAATCTAGAAGAGAAACGTGAGCATTTTATTTAAGTATTTTTCTGATTTAATTATGTTCAGGAAAATCCGGTTTAGTGTGATTAGAAAAATATAATTTTTCATGTTGAAAAGAAAATATAATTTTCACATTGTAAAAATATAGTCTTTATGTTGTTGAAATATAATTTTTCATGTTGTAAAGAATATGATTTTTATATACTGAACTTTGAAATAAAAATATGATTTTTATATACTGAACTTTGAAATAAAAATATGATTTTTATATACTGAACTTTGAAATAAAAATATGATTTTTATATACTGAACTTTGAAATAAAAATATGATTTTTATATACTGAACTTCGAAATAAAAATATGATTTTTATATAGTGAACTTCGAATTAAAAATGTGATTTATATATTTTTAAAGTAGTAAAAATATAATCTTGATTATCGTAGAAGGTTAAAAATATGATTTTTATATTTTTAAAGTATTAAAAATATAATCTTTATTATGTAGATGATATAAAAATATGATTTTTACATAGTAGGAACGATAAAAATGTAATCTTTATATTTGAAAAGGCGAAATCTTTATTTTACATCGAAGTAAAAATGTGATTTTTATATATTGAATAACATAGGAAAATTCGATTTTTATATATTGAATAACGGAATAAAAATTCGATTTTTAAATGTAGGAAGCAATTATAAAAATATGATTTTTAAATTTAAAGTGAATAAATAAAACTGTGATTTTTTAAAGACAGCAAAGTAAAAATGTGATTTTTATATAGGTAGTGGATACGGGCAACGAAATAGACGAAAGAAAAGCACGGTGAAGATTTCCTACCCATGAAGAATTGCGTCATTCAGTTTAGCGAAAGGGTGAGAACCTCTCACTTTAAATTTCTTTTTCTAGTTATATATATAGATATATATACTAGGATGCAGACGGTGCTTAGTAGCACCCGACACCCGTCATCCACAGACCATGGATGGCTTGTTTGTTAAATTGTTTGGTTGTGTAGTTGGTTAGATTATTTGGTTTGAACTGAATTGTTTGGTGAAATAAAATTGATTTGATTGATGTGTGAATGGCGTGGGCCTTCACTAGACCGGGGATAAGGCTAGGCCTCGTCCCGTTTCTAGTATCGTGCCGTTATGCCGCCGAAATTTTCTAAAATAAGTTAGAAGATAAAAATATCATTTTATTTAAAGAATGAACTGAATAGAAAATTCATAGGTTGAATAAAATAGTTGATCGTTAAAAATATAATTTTTAACGTGAATGTGAATAAATAAATATTCATTTACAAACCAGACGGTTTGTTTATGTACACCTATTTGAAGGACATTGATTGGGACGATAAATTTTACACATCGCCCAACTGCACAAATAAAAATCTGTGTTTGATTGCTTGAAACCCCACACGGGTATTGGGATGATATTTGACGAACACTAATCCCGATTGTTTAGTTGTATGTCGATCGATTGATTGACAGGCTGTTATAAGCGTTGAATATTTATATTTGATGCTTATACAGTGTAGAATGCACTTTGGATGATGGTTGATTATTCATCGTTGTTGATAAATACATGTGTTGTAGAAAATCCATATAATTAACATTATATGGTAATTGATTGGGTCTCATTCCAGTTTTGAAAAAGGAAATATTTGAAAAAGAAATATTTGAAATAGAATATTTGAAAATAGGAATATATGAAGCCGTATTGATTAGATTGACGCCATTTTAACGTGAACGATATATATATCGATTTTATTCATTTTATAATGAATGTCGAAAGTGATTTTAAAATCTGAAATTTTGAAAAGAAATGAATTCGAATTGAAATTGAATCGAAATGAATTGAATTGAAAACGATTTCGAAATGAATTGAATTGAAAACGATTTCGAAATGAATTGAATTGAAAACGATTTCGAAATGAATTGAATTGAAAACGATTTCGAAATGAATTGAATTGAAATTGAATTGAATTCAAATTGAATTGAAATTGAATTGAAATTTGAATTGAATAGAAATGAATTTTAAAACGAATTTATAAAGAAGAATTCAATTTTGCTTTGGATTGAAATGGAAGTTGAAATTGTTTTTGAAACGAATTTAAAACTATTTATATAATTCGTTTTAAATAGAAATCGACGAAATATATATTATATATATTATATATATAATATAATGGCCTGAATAGAACGCGCCGCGCCGCGGCAGTTCGTGAATTTCGACCATTTATTTCAAACGGACATTACGGGAGATCCGACCGTCGGATTCTCCCAAAACCGGAACCGTTGGGTTCGTATCGAAAAGAGATTTCTAATGAATGTTAGAAATTTGAAATCTAATGGTTGGATTTGGAGATACGTCCAAATCAAATTCGAAAAAGGTCGCTGTAAGTGCAGTTCGATGGCCGTTGATGGAAATCGACTGTACGGGCCTTGATAAAATTATTAAAAATAGTAATAATTTGTGTAAAATCATAAGAAATGATTTGTGAAGATTTGGGATGAAAAACTCCATATTTGAAAAGATAAAAATAGATTTTTATCGAAATGAACTAGTTTTGAACTAGAAATATAATTCTGTTTATTTTTAAGTAAATAAATTGAATTTGAAAAGGGTTTTAAAAATAACCAGAATTTCCAATGATTGCATTGGAGTGGATTTGAATCGAAATTGTCTTCGGAATATTTCGATGTTTGGAATTCGTGATTATACAAATGTTGTTATGGAAATTTGAAAGATATATATATATATATATATATCGTTATTTCCAATGCGATATTTGTTAGTCGTAGAATTTGATATTGAATATAAGCCGGTATATTTTCTATTCAGAGCCTTGTATTGAATATCAAATGTGATTTGGGTTTGTCGTGAATGGTGTCTTCACTAACACTGTTCTTGAACCCAGTTGAGAAAAGATTAAATCTTTTTGTTTAGATTTAACGAAGTGTACCAATTAAATAATATTTAATTGGAATTGAATTGATGTGATTTTTGGGTTTATCGTGAACAGTGTTTTAAATAACACTTGTTCTTTAACCCGATAATTAATGGAATGTGATCTTGGGTTTATCGTGAATCGTGTTTTAAATGACACTGATTCTTTAACCCAGATAACGATTAAAACTAAGTGGAGTTTTAATGAATCTTTAATTAGATCGAAAAGATCGAGAATGGAGTATCACCAGTTTTGCTCCAGGCGATAGTTAAATCTTTAATTAGATTTGAACGTGAAATGGTAATTGAATTTACCGATAACACTGTGGTGTTAGATATGAAGTATAACCAGTTTTACTTCATGGGATGAATAGGTTGGGATTGGGAAATAAAATAAATGATTACTTCGGTGTGGTTCGCTAATCCCGACTAGTTTGAATTGATATTCAAAGGAGATTAAAGAATAAATTTAAAGAATTTATCTTGGATAAAATTAATGGGAACTTTTCCCAAAGTATAGGAATATTTGAATAAAAGAATATTCTGAATTGGAATGAGGCGTATGTTGTGTTTGTGTAACACTTTTATAATATATACGCGAGTTATTCAGAAAGACCGGGTTTATCCCATTCTGAATAACTGATTCGACGTGGTGTCGAAGATGAAGACGGTGGTCGAAGACCGGAAGTCTTCACGTCGTTTGGGTGATTACTGATGATCTTGATTGGGCTGTACACCCAAGAAGATGGAAACAGTTAGTGATCGTCCAGACGTACTGGGAGATCGATGGATATGCGGGGTACTAGGTGCCTCCGGTTTCGTTCAGACCCAGAACGGACTTGTAAATGGACTGTGTGTCTGACATTGGATTTTAGTCTGTGTGTTTGATTTCTATTGAATATATATCTGTTTGGCGGTGGAGAATTTATTCTCTTGCTTAACGCCCTTCTCTGAGACGTACGAGCTCAGGGGTTATATATTGATGGATATCAAACGCATGGAGTGAATTGCCTGTGTGGCATGCCTAAGTGGAAATTGATCGAGGCTTCTGTTGAAAAGCAAAGTCTTGTGGTGATGATCAAAGCACGGCCTTTGTGGCGTAGCTTTGTGTAACGTTTTCCTCGCGAGTTTCACACCCGGTATGAACCAAAAACGGGAGACGGACGTCAGGGAGGGCATGCGTTTCTTTCTAGCTAGAAGTGGCGTCAGTGGTTTTACACGCCCTGACGAGTTTGACTTATGTGGTTGTTGCTGTTGCGAGGTGCCTCGGATTGATCGGTCGTTCTCGAACCGATGGAGTCATTTAGTTGGCTCATTTACGCCCCAAAGGGCGGAGAAACGTATTGTTCAGGCACTATAATCCACATCGGTGGACCGGCCCTGAGGATCCAAGGGGCAGTTGCGGCTGCTCCGGAGACATGGGCTAGATTGTCTCGAATCGGTTGAGGACTATCTTTTGCCTCGGTTCATAGATGGAAATCCAATTTCCAAATACGTGACACTTGCGGTTTTATTTGTAAACCTATATATGGCGACATAGTGGCATGGGACGCTCATGTCGCCTATGATTGATACTTATGATTTGAAGTTGTTTTATACACTATGTACTTATTATAGTATCAAATAATCTGTTTTAAACGTATCAAGCATTCTTTGGCTGTTATAAGGGAAAACCCTATCCCCCGGCTTGCATTGCATTGTGTGATAGGACCTGGGTCTCATAACAGCTTCATTTTTCTTTATTTAGCATTGCGCTGTTTGTTTTATGCACTGGTATTCTTGGGAGGAAACCCGTTCCGTGTTATACGGCGTGGTCCCTTGATTTACCTAACTTTAAAAATAAAGATAACTGTTTTAGTTCTCACACCAGTCACATGACTGACCTGGGGTTTATTGTTTTAACCTAAACTCTGGGTGCCCTTATTTTGACACGGGCAACTAGTAGTTTTGGTTTTGCAGATTTATATTCACAGGATCCTGGTTTACAGCTGGAACGATATCCGGGAAGCTTTGTATCCGTATATCTACTTCTAGTTGTGTATTGTATTATTTTCCGCTGCTATGTATTTAAATGTAATTTAAATCTCTGATATTCCTGTGTAATATTCATTTATACTCTGTATATTCTTGTATTCTGGTGCATTGTTGTAATATACAATGAAATGTTCTTCTGTTTGCGTTCTATTTTGTCGTGTTCTCAAACGATAGGGTGTTTCGAACGGTCTGGGTCGGTTTAGCGACTGGTTCGGACCGAGCGAAATTCCTTGCCGTCACAGTTGGTATCAGAGCTTTGGTTTACAAAGCTAGAGAACAAGGCACATTAGAACCATACGAAAGGATTCATCAGATATTGGATTAGTAATATCCAATGGAATGACTCGTTAGAGATGGGATCAGTAGTATCCTAGAACGAGTGTGAAGAGCATATTTTTTTAAAATGAAAACAAATCTGTTTTGAAATATAAATCAATTATTCGTATTTGGTTATTTAATTATATTGATGTGGACAATCCAGTATATATAGATTTTGCGTATACGTCTGATCCGCGTGTATTCGAAATTTTAATGTACTGGATAGATATAGAGTCACACTCTAGTCGCCCGGACATGATTCTGATGATGGCGTGCCATCACCAGTATTTATTTTCGTGTTTCGAAGGTGTGATTTCTATATGTTTCCATTAGACTGGTGTGAGAACCAAAACTAATATAGTCAGAACACATTGTTGTAAATTGGCACCAAAACATGATTTTCATTATATGTATCAAAATTATGGATTTGAGACTCTAATTCACTAATTGATTGATGTTTGTGTTGTTTGTTTAATTGTTTGATAATTTTGAACCATTATGCCTAATTTGATCGAATATTGAATTATATTGAAAATTGGTTGCGTTTGCTTGCATATACTTGTGCTTATATTGAACAGGTCATAGCAAGGAGGCTAGAGCAGAGAATAAAATTTGTTTGCCCGACAAATAGGTACATGTTTACTACATAATTTACTGTTTTGTTTGGGTGATGATGATTTTATGAGCCTATTGGCTAGCCGCTTGGCTTTTTCTTTTTCTTTTTAAGATCTGAAGGACCGGGGAAGCTATTTAAAATTCCCCGATGCTCCCATTGCAGGGGAGGTTATGGCGAAATTTTTCGAAAATTTAGGGTGTTAGCCAAATTTTTGAAAATTTGAAAATTCTCAGAAACTGAAAGGTTGGAGAATGGAAGCCAGATCGAACATAGTGTTGAATAATCAAACCACTTTCGACTTTGTTCCTTTTCAGGGACGAAGAGTTTTAAGTGGGGGAGATTGTAACAACCCGTAAAATGCGAGCCAGTTTGAAATTTTTATTTTGGCAATCTTAGAGAATTTTGATTATTTAAAATGAATAATTTTAAATAATATCGACGAGAAATTTATTTTGAGTAGGATTCAACATATATATTATATATACGTCGTCGTTAGAATATAAATATTTATATATAATTATAAATAGAATTGAAAATGGCGCGGTAGTTCGATAATTCGATTTCAAACTTCAATTGGATGTACCGGGTGCAAAACAATCCGGATTTTAGTGAAACCGAAAACATTAGGATCTAATTGATAATATCTTTCCAACGAATCCGAAAAATCAAAAGTTCGTAGCGGGAATCAAAAGATATGTCCAGTTGAAATTTCTGAATAGTCGCTATGGAATTCAGGCCCTTAAAAATGGACATTTTGCAAACGACCTCGGATTTCGACGAAACCAGTTTTGTTGGATCCGCAGTGTCAAGTTATTGCTAGATTCCAAATTTCATAATTTTTCGAATCAATATGTGAGCGTGGCAAAGGAAAACGCGTTTGACCAGTTTCAGTTGATTTTAATCGACTGGAAATTGGCCATTTTTCCAACGGTCTCAGAATTCGACGAAACTAGTTTTGTTAGGACCGTATCGTCAATACGAAGCTAGAAAATATTTTTCTGGAATTTTTAGAGTTGGTATGTGACCCCGGAAATTCGAAATGTACGTTTAAAATTCAATATAGTGGTTTAAAGGTAAATTAAACGGAAACTGATTCAGGCGATCAAATCAGCTTACGATACATATCCCATAGTGTTCGAAATGGGGGTAATTAGCTAGAGGCGATAGTCGGTGGACTTGATTTTGAGTTCGAAATGAAAGTCAACTTTCATGAAATAAAATAATAATAAATTCATTATATAAATAATATAATCCTACCCTTCCCTCTCTAAACCTAGCCCCCCAAATTAAAATAAACCCGATTCTTTTTTTTTGCTCAGCTCAAAAACAAGAAAACCCGCCGCCCCACTTTTTCTCTCGCGCCTCCGACGCAGTTGCCGCCTCCGGCGAGCGTGCCTCCAGCCGCCGCTTCGATGGGCCCCCACCCCGATGCGATGCCTCTTCCCCTCCCTATCTCCGCCACTGTATACCGCAACCACCCAAACCATTTTGAAAACCCCGCGCCCCCTGCTCAAAAACCCACCTCCACCGTGCCACCACCGCCCCAGCGCGACACCTCAGCACCACCTTGGCCTCCTCCGCCACGTCAGCAACACGTGGAAACCCCTCCTCCAATCTAGAAGAGAAACGTGAGCATTTTATTTAAGTATTTTTCTGATTTAATTATGTTCAGGAAAATCTGGTTTAGTGTGATTAGAAAAATATAATTTTTCATGTTGAAAAGAAAATATAATTTTCACATTGTAAAAATATAGTCTTTATGTTGTTGAAATATAATTTTTCATGTTGTAAAGAATATGATTTTTATATACTGAACTTTGAAATAAAAATATGATTTTTATATACTGAACTTTGAAATAAAAATATGATTTTTATATACTGAACTTTGAAATAAAAATATGATTTTTATATACTGAACTTTGAAATAAAAATATGATTTTTATATACTGAACTTCGAAATAAAAATATGATTTTTATATAGTGAACTTCGAATTAAAAATGTGATTTATATATTTTTAAAGTAGTAAAAATATAATCTTGATTATCGTAGAAGGTTAAAAATATGATTTTTATATTTTTAAAGTATTAAAAATATAATCTTTATTATGTAGATGATATAAAAATATGATTTTTACATAGTAGGAACGATAAAAATGTAATCTTTATATTTGAAAAGGCGAAATCTTTATTTAACATCGAAGTAAAAATGTGATTTTTATATATTGAATAGCATAGGAAAATTCGATTTTTATATATTGAATAACGGAATAAAAATTCGATTTTTAAATGTAGGAAGCAATTATAAAAATATGATTTTTAAATTTAAAGTGAATAAATAAAACTGTGATTTTTTAAAGACAACAAAGTAAAAATGTGATTTTTATATAGGTAGTGGATACGGGCAACGAAATAGACGAAAGAAAAGCACGGTGAAGATTTTCTACCCATGAAGAATTGCGTCATTCAGTTTAGCGAAAGGGTGAGAACCTCTCACTTTAAATTTCTTTTTCTAGTTATATATATAGATATATATACTAGGATGCAGACGGTGCTTAGTAGCACCCGACACCCGTCATCCACAGACCATGGATGGCTTGTTTGTTAAATTGTTTGGTTGTGTAGTTGGTTAGATTATTTGGTTTGAACTGAATTGTTTGGTGAAATAAAATTGATTTGATTGATGTGTGAATGGCGTGGGCCTTCACTAGACCGGGGATAAGGCTAGGCCTCGTCCCGTTTCTAGTATCGTGCCGTTATGCCGCCGAAATTTTCTAAAATAAGTTAGAAGATAAAAATATCATTTTATTTAAAGAATGAACTGAATAGAAAATTCATAGGTTGAATAAAATAGTTGATCGTTAAAAATATAATTTTTAACGTGAATGTGAATAAATAAATATTCATTTACAAACCAGACGGTTTGTTTATGTACACCTATTTGAAGGACATTGATTGGGACGATAAATTTTACACATCGCTCAACTGCACAAATAAAAATCTGTGTTTGATTGCTTGAAACCCCACACGGGTATTGGGATGATATTTGACGAACACTAATCCCGATTGTTTAGTTGTATGTCGATCGATTGATTGACAGGCTGTTATAAGCGTTGAATATTTATATTTGATGCTTATACAGTGTAGAATGCACTTTGGATGATGGTTGATTATTCATCGTTGTTGATAAATACATGTGTTGTAGAAAATCCATATAATTAACATTATATGGTAATTGATTGGGTCTCATTCCAGTTTTGAAAAAGGAAATATTTGAAAAAGAAATATTTGAAATAGAATATTTGAAAATAGGAATATATGAAGCCGTATTGATTAGATTGACGCCATTTTGACGTGAACGATATATATATCGATTTTATTCATTTTATAATGAATGTCGAAAGTGATTTTAAAATCTGAAATTTTGAAAAGAAATGAATTCGAATTGAAATTGAATCGAAATGAGTTGAATTGAAAACGATTTCGAAATGAATTGAATTGAAAACGATTTCGAAATGAATTGAATTGAAAACGATTTCGAAATGAATTGAATTGAAATTGAATTGAAATTGAATTGAAATTTGAATTGAATAGAAATGAATTTTAAAACGAATTTATAAAGAAGAATTCAATTTTGCTTTGGATTGAAATGGAAGTTGAAATTGTTTTTGAAACGAATTTAAAACTATTTATATAATTCGTTTTAAATAGAAATCGACGAAATATATATTATATATATTATATATATAATATAATGGCCTGAATAGAACGCGCCGCGCCGCGGCAGTTCGTGAATTTCGACCATTTATTTCAAACGGACATTACGGGAGATCCGACCGTCGGATTCCCCTAAACCCGGAACCGTTGGGTTCGTATCGAAAAGAGCTTTCTAATTAATGTTAGAAATTTGAAATCTAACGGTTGGATTTGGAGATACGTTCAAATCAAATTCGAAAAAGGTCGCTGTAAGTGCAGTTCGATGGCCGTTGATGGAAATCGACTGTACGGGCCTTGATAAAATTATTAAAAATAGTAATAATTTGTGTAAAATCATAAGAAATGATTTGTGAAGATTTCGGATGAAAAACTCCATATTTGAAAAGATAAAAATAGATTTTTATCGAAATGAACTAGTTTTGAACTAGAAATATAATTCTATTTATTTTTAAGTAAATAAATTGAATTTTAAAAGGGTTTTAAAAATAACCAGAATTTCCAATGATTGCATTGGAGTGGATTTGAATCGAAATTGTCTTCGAAATATTTCGATGTTTGGAATTCGTGATTATACAAATGTTGTTATGGAAATTTGAAAGATATATATATATATATCGTTATTTCCAATGCGATATTTGTTAGTCGTAGAATTTGATATTGAATATAAGCCGGTATATTTTCTATTCAGAGCCTTGTATTGAATATCAAATGTGATTTGGGTTTGTCGTGAATGGTGTCTTCACTAACACTGTTCTTGAACCCAGTTGAGAAAAGATTAAATCTTCTTGTTTAGATTTAACGAAGTGTACCAATTAAATAATATTTAATTGGAATTGAATTGATGTGATTTTTAAGTTTATCGTGAACAGTGTTTTAAATAACACTTGTTCTTTAACCCGATAATTAATGGAATGTGATCTTGGGTTTATCGTGAATCGTGTTTTAAATGACACTGATTCTTTAACCCAGATAACGATTAAAACTAAGTGGAGTTTTAATGAATCTTTAATTAGATTGAAAAGATCGAGAATGGAGTATCACCAGTTTTGCTCCATGCGATAGTTAAATCTTTAATTAGATTTGAACGTGAAATGGTAATTGAATTTACCGATAACACCGTAGTGTTAGATATGAAGTATAACCAGTTTTACTTCATGGGATGAATAGGTTGGGATTGGGAAATAAAATAAATGATTACTTCGGTGTGGTTCGCTAATCCCGACTAGTTTGAATTGATATTCAAAGGAGATTAAAGAATAAATTTAAAGAATTTATCTTGGATAAAATTAATGGGAACTTTTCCCAAAGTATAGGAATATTTGAATAAAAGAATATTCTGAATTGGAATGAGGCGTATGTTGTGTTTGTGTAACACTTTTATAATATATACGCGAGTTATTCAGAAAGACCGGGTTTATCCCATTCTGAATAACTAATTCGACGTGGTGTCGAAGATGAAGACGGTGGTCGAAGACCGGAAGTCTTCACGTCGTTTGGGTGATTACTGATGATCTTGATTGGGCTGTACACCCAAGAAGATGGAAACAGTTAGTGATCGTCCAGACGTACTGGGAGATCGATGGATATGCGGGGTACTAGGTGCCTCCGGTTTCGTTCAGACCCAGAACGGACTTGTAAATGGACTGTGTGTCTGACATTGGATTTTAGTCTGTGTGTTTGATTTCTATTGAATATATATCTGTTTGGCGGCGGAGAATTTATTCTCTTGCTTAACGCCCTTCTCTGAGACGTACGAGCTCAGGGGTTATATATTGATGGATATCAAACGCATGGAGTGAATTGCCTGTGTGGCATGCCTAAGTGGAAATTGATCGAGGCTTCTGTTGAAAAGCAAAGTCTTGTGGTGATGATCAAAGCATGGCCTTTGTGGCGTAGCTTTGTGTAACGTTTTCCTCGCGAGTTTCACACCCGGTATGAACCAAAAACGGGAGACGGACGTCAGGGAGGGCATGCGTTTCTTTCTAGCTAGAAGTGGCGTCAGTGGTTTTACACGCCCTGACGAGTTTGACTTATGTGGTTGTTGCTGTTGCGAGGCGCCTCGGATTGATCGGTCGTTCTCGAACCAATGGAGTCATTTAGTTGGCTCATTTACGCCCCAAAGGGCGGAGAAACGTATTGTTCAGGCACTATAATCCACATCGGTGGACCGGCCCTGAGGATCCAAGGGGCAGTTGCGGCTGCTCCGGAGACATGGGCTAGATTGTCTCGAATCGGTTGAGGACTATCTTTTGCCTCGGTTCATAGATGGAAATCCAATTTCCAAATACGTGACACTTGCGGTTTTATTTGTAAACCTATATATGGCGACATAGTGGCATGGGACGCTCATGTCGCCTATGATTGATACTTATGATTTGAAGTTGTTTTATACACTATGTACTTATTATAGTATCAAATAATCTGTTTTAAACGTATCAAGCATTCTTTGGCTGTTATAAGGGAAAACCCTATCCCCCGGCTTGCGTTGCATTGTGTGATAGGACCTGGGTCTCATAACAGCTTCATTTTTCTTTATTTAGCATTGCGCTGTTTGTTTTATGCACTGGTATTCTTGGGAGGAAACCCGTTCCGTGTTATACGGCGTGGTCCCTTGATTTACCTAACTTTAAAAATAAAGATAACTGTTTTAGTTCTCACACCAGTCACATGACTGACCTGGGGTTTATTGTTTTAACCTAAACTCTGGGTGCCCTTATTTTGACACGGGCAGCTAGTAGTTTTGGTTTTGCAGATTTATATTCACAGGATCCTGGTTTACAGCTGGAACGATATCCGGGAAGCTTTGTATCCGTATATCTACTTCTAGTTGTGTATTGTATTATTTTCCGCTGCTATGTATTTAAATGTAATTTAAATCTCTGATATTCCTGTGTAATATTCATTTATACTCTGTATATTCTTGTATTCTGGTGCATTGTTGTAATATACAATGAAATGTTCTTCTGTTTGCGTTCTATTTTGTCGTGTTCTCAAACGATAGGGTGTTTCGAACGGTCTGGGTCGGTTTAGCGACTGGTTCGGACCGAGCGAAATTCCTTGCCGTCACAGGTCCAGACATATTTTATGAATGGTTAGTAATGCCGTTCGGCCTGTGCAACGCTCCAACATACTTTGTCGATCTAATGAATTGAGTGTTCAGGGGAGTTCTGAATAAATTTGTCCTCGTATTCATCGATGATATTTTAATCTACTCCAAATCAACACCCGAGCATCAAAAACACTTAGAACAAGTATTGGAGATACTAAGAAAGAACATCTTCAAAGCCAAATTCTCTAAATGTGTCTTCTGGCAAGAAGAAGTGAAGTTTCTTGGCCATGTCGTGTCAAAGAAAGGGATTTCTGTAGAACCGAGCAAAATAACAGCGATTCAAGACTGGAAACAACCCACTACACCCACAGAGGTTAGAAGTTTTATGGGGTTGGCTAGTTATTATCGAAAGTTCGTTAAGGATTTTTCGAAGATATCCGGTCCGTTAATGAAGCTCACGAAGAAGCATGAGAAATTTAAGTGGACTTCCGACTGTGAAGAAGCTTTCCAGGAATTGAAATCGAAACTGACAACTGCTCCAGTGTTAACCATTATCGATGGCAATCAGGATTTGACGGCATGGACAGACGCTTCTATTAAAGATCTTGGTGCAGTGTTAATGCAAAGAGGCCAAGTAGTCGCTTATGCAAGCCGCCAACTGAAACCGCATGAGAAGAATTATGTAACTCATGATCTTGAGTTGTTAGCTATCGTTTTTGCGTTGAAAATCTGGAGGCATTATTTATTGGGCTAGAAATTTGTACTGTACACTGATCATCAATCATTGAAGTATTTATACACCCAGAAAGATCTAAATTTGAGACAACAGCGTTGGCTAGAATTTCTTGCAGCATATGATCTTGATATCCTGTATACGTCGGGAAAGGCTAACGTTGTAGCGGATGCGCTTAGTAGAAAAACCGCAATCATTGCCAATCTTAAAATTACGCCTGGCTTGATTGATAATATATGTGCTCTTCAGAGGAATGATTATTTCATTCAAAGGATTAGAGGGAGAATCCAGAACGGAGAGCCCTCAAGTTTTCAGTTAGATAAAGAAGAAGTTCTGAGACTGAAAGGGAGAATATGTGTTCCCAACATCCCTGAGCTCAAAAGAGAAGTGCTAGATGAATGCCATAAATCCAAACTTTGTATTCATCCTGGTGTGAGTAAAATTTACAACGATATAAAACGCACTTTCTGGTGGAAGGCAATGAAGAGGGATATTTCTTTGTATGTTAGCAGATGCCCTACTTGTCAATTAGTAAAGAGTGACCAACAGAAGCTAGCTGGATTGTTGCAACCGTTGGAAGTCCCAGGTTGGAAATGGGAACAGATTTCCATGGATTTCATAGATGGTTTGCCGCAAACCAGGAAAGGTAATGACAGCATTTGGGTAATCGTAGATCGCTTCACGAAGACTGCCCATTTCATACCTGTCAGATCCAATAGAACAGCTTAAAGTCTAGCACAGATATATTTCAAAGAAATCGTTAAGCTGCATGGAATTCCCATCAGCATAGTCAGTGATAGAGACCCAATATTTGCTAGTAAATTCTGGGAGGCATTCCAGATAGAATTGGGAACGAAACTGAATATGAGCACCGCTTATCACCCTTAAACAGATGGCCAAACTGAGCGGGTGAATAGAATTCTAGAAGATTTGTTGCGGGCTTGTATAATTGATTTTGGTGGGTCATGGGAAGATCACTTGCATTTGGCAGAATTCTCATATAACAATAGCTATCAAGCAAGTTTGGGAATGTCGCCATTATAAGCATTATATGGCAGACCGTGCAGATCTCCAGCATGTTGGGTAGAACCTGGCAACAGACTTGTGTTAGGACCTGATATGATTCGAGAAGCATCTGATAAAGTCGACTTCATCAAAAAGCGATTGAGAACCGCGCAAAGCCGACAGAAAAGTTATGCAGATTCTAGAAGAAGAGATTTGACATTTGCTGTTGGTGACCATGTTTATTTGAAAGTTTCTCCGATGAGAAGAGTAATCAGATTTGGCAAAACTGGGAAGTTGGCACCGAGATTTATTGGTCCCTTTCCTATACTTGAACGAATTGGAACTCTTGCTTATAGGGTTCAATTACCAGATTGGTTGCCTGGAGTGCATGATGTATTTCACGTATCTCAACTTAGAAGACATGTGCATGATCCTGATCTTGTTGTAGAAGAAGCAGCGCAACAAGATATAGACATAACTCCAGAATTAGAAGTCAGAAGAGAGCCATTAAAGATTGTTGGCAAAGAAACTAGAGAACTAAGAAGCAAAAAGGATTCATTTAGTTAAAGTGCAGTGGAGTAGTGATCCTAGAGACTGTACTTGGGAGACTGAGGAAAGCATTAAGCAAGCTTACCCCAAATGCAGAGTGGACATCTCTGACTAACTCCGGTGCAAGGTACCTTTACAATACTTTGCATTTACATTTTGTTTCCTACTTTACTGTTGTTTCCTTTTCGAGGACGAAAAGTTTTAAGTGGGGGAGATTGTAACAACCCGGAAAATACGAGCCAATTTAAAAAAATTTAATTGGTTATTTCAAAGGAATTTGAACAATTGAAATAGGATATTTCAATAAAATAGTGAATTAGAAATAGTGAGTAAGCTTGAAAATTTGAATTCAAACTTTGACTGACTATGCAGGGTGGAAAATGTAACGGATTTTAGCGAAACCAAAAATATTTAAATCTATTTATCAATACCTTTCTAATGAATCTGAAAAATCAAAGTTTCATAACGGGAATCAAAAGTTATGGCCGAATAAATTTTCAGAAAGGTCGCTATATAGAATATATAGCCCTGGAAAATTGATATTTTGCAAACGACCTCAGAATTCGACGAAACCACTTTTGTTGGGTCCGGGATGTCAAACTATTGCTAGGTTTCAAATTTCATAATTTTTGAAGCTAGTATGTGAGCATGGCAAAAGAAAATGTGTTTGGTCAATTTTTGTAAAATTGGATCGACCAGAAAATGGCCATTTATCAAACGGTTTCAGAATTCGACGAAACTAGTTTTGTTGGGACCGTAGCGTCAAAACATAGCTATATTTATTTTTTTGGAATTTTTCGAATCAGTTTGTGGCCCTGGCAAATTGAAATGTAGGTTCAAAGTCAAAATTAAACGTTTTATACTTTAATTTGAAGAATAACTGACTGTAACAGTCGAATTGGCCAACGAAACATATCCCATTGTGTCCGGGATGGGGGTATTTAGCTAGGGCGACAGTCGTTGGGTTTGAATTGGGGTTCGTAAGTGAAAACCCTAATTTTTAGAATAATATATATATGGGCGAATCAGAAAATTCCTTTCATAAATTAAAATAAAAAGCCCCCCCCCCGCTTCCCTCGTTTTCGACGGCGACGCAACTCCCATTCTTCCCAGCCAAATCGCCGCTGCCTCAGCCCCCTGCCGATGCCGCAACCACCTGCAATCGACGCCGCCGCCTCCCCTCTTCAAATCCGACCCACCCTCGTCACCTCCCTCCTCCCCATCGACGAGAACGAGGCCCAGGAAGTTCCGACCTTCCCAGCGCCGCCTCCGCCGCTACAGGCGTTCGCTCCGGCCAAGACCACCACCGACCGACTCCCCTCTCTTCCCTCTTCCGCGTTGTACCCTCTGATCATCCCATCGTGCCTCGGTTTTCACGAAAACTGCAACCCTAGTTTCGAACCACTTAGAAAGGTGAGATCTTTTTGATGTTTGCACTTTAAAAAATCATATCTTTATGGTGTTTTGACGAAATTCGATGAAACAGGAAACATCGGGACCGCAAGGAAGCTCTCTACCACATAGAAGAGACCGAGGTTTTTTCTGAGTCATCTACGATTTTTAGCACTCCAAAAACCAATGTGAGAAATCTAAATTATATGAATTTAAATGGAAAATGTCGTGTATAAATTATATAAGCGAAATATAAATTACATACGTGTTGTATACTTCATGTGCATGCGTTGTGTAAGCTATATAAGCGAAGTATGAATTATACATGCATAAATAAAATAGTCATGTGTTGAAATGCAAGTGAAATATAATATATATATATATACATACACACTCCCCTCGTCCACAAACCATGGACGATATATATTGTTGTGAATTGGTGTGAAATAGTGGATGAAAATGCGAATGGTTGCATAATTGTTTGTGGTTGACATTGTTTGGTTGTGGTTGAAAAATACCCATTGGTGATTGAAATGAATTGGAAATAATTGTGGAAATGAAATAAAACATGCCGCCTGCGTGCGAATTAGATGCATGAATCCCCATTGTCAAAAACCGCTAGGTTTTAAGGTAGAGCGAGGAGCCGTACTAGGGACGGTGCCGGTTTTAACTACCCTACCGTTATGCTGCCGAAATTTTGAATGATATTCATGTGTTAGAATTATTTTCATATGTTGAAATTATCTTCATGCGTTGAAATTAAATTCATGTGTTGAAACTATATCCATGTGTGCAAATGCTCATGTGTTGAGAAGTGATGTGTGAAAATTAAATTCATGTGTGAATGAATGAAGTGTTTAAACAATAAAAATCACATTTTTATAATATATATGAAGTATGAAAAATATTCGCCTTATATATAAATAGTTTCAACAATAAAAATTTCATCTTTCTTATATGAACAACATATATAAAATATCCATGTGTGGAGGTGCTCATGTGTTGAGAAGCGTGTGCATTGGAAAAGTTCATGTGTTGAATAAAAAGATTGAACAATAAAAATTACACTTTTTTTGAAATTATAAAGTGTTGAAAACATTCATGTGTCAAATAAATATTTAAAATGATGAAAATATCATTTTTATCATATATGTGATATGCCAAAGATATGCGAGCGTTGAAATAAATATTTGTGAAAGAAATATTATTTTTAACATGCATAAGAACTAAATAAAATAGTCATGTGTTGAAATATATTTTAGTTCGCCAAAATTATCAATTTTGAAATGTGAAGTGTTAAAAATAGCCACTTGTTCAAATAAATATGCATGAGTTGAAATATTCATTAATTAGCTAATGATATGATTTTTGGCTACGCATGCAACATTAAAATGAATGGTGTTTTTAAACCAAATTGAATCAAATATGAAGTTGAATGGAAAATGATAAGTGATAAGAATTGTATATATGTACATGCATATTTATTTAACAGGTTATAGCAAAGAGGCTAGAGAAGAGGAATAAAATTTTGTGCCAGACAAATAGGTACACGTTTACTGTTTTGTTTGGGTGATGATTTTATGAGCCTATTGGCTAGCCGCTTGGCTTTTTCTTTTTCTTTTTGACATGAGATGCCCATGTGGCTATTTGGGAATTTTCCCAGCCCCTCCCGTACAAAGGAGGTAATGGCGAAATTTTCCAAAATTTAAAGGCGTTAGTGAAATATTTGAAGTAAAAACGATATTGAAATCGTCGAATGAACTATATTTATATAAATATAAATAAAATTAAAACGAAACATGGCCGTGCAGTTCATGTTTTGAAACCATGATTTCAAACTACTAGTGCGGGAAATCCGACCATTGGATTTTCCCGAAACCGCAACCGTTGGGTTCGCCTTGGAAATATCTTTCCAACGGCACCAACTTTGTAAAGATCCGATGGTTGGATTGTCTGGAATGTTTAATTCAAATCTGAAGAAAAACAGCACCAAAAACGATTATATATATATATATATAATTAAATATAATTAAATTAAATCGAATAACGACGCTGCAGTTCGTAATTTGAAATCGTAACTTCAAACGACGAGTGTGGAATATCCGACCGTCGGATTTTCCCAAAACTGAAACCGTTGGATTCGTTTTGAAATGATCTTTCTAATGATATAAAATTTGTGAAGATCCAATGGTTAGAATTTCAGATATGTGTAAAACAAATTTAGTGAAAAACAGCGCTAGTGCATCGGCACGACCTGAATCGTCGTTTAATTAAATATGGCCGTTTTAAATAAATAAAAATGGCGATATATCGTTATAAAATACTATCGACGATATAAAGTGGAAATAAACCAATTTTGTTGTGTTTGCTTGATATGTGATGGTTGAATGTATTTAACATGAAAATTATAACTAAAGAACTGAAATGTGAATGTTGAATAGTCTAACCATGTGATAAATTGATTTGAAAATCTAAATATACGTGGGTTATTTGAAAAGGCCGAGTTCATCTCATTTCAAATAATCGATCGACATTGAGAAGTCGAAGAGTCGAAGATGGTTGAAGACCGACGATCTTCACATTGGATGGATGGGCGCTACTGACGCTCGTGATTGGAGTAGCTACCGTGAAGGAGCTGAAGTAGTAGCCGTCCAGACATATTGTTGATTGTACGGATATGCGAGTAATTGGTGCCTCCGGTTTCGTTCAAACCCAGAACGGACTTGTAAATGGACTGTGTGTCTGACATTGGATTTTGTTCTATGCTGATTGATCTCTGTTAAATATATATCTGTTTGGCGGCGGAGAATTTATTCTCTTGCTTAACGCCCTTCTCTGAGACGTACGAGCTCAGAGGTTATGTATTGATAGAAATCAGTCGCATGGAGTGGATTGCCTGTGTGGCACGCCTAAGTGGCATATGATCAAGGCTTCTGTTGCAAAGCAAAGTCTTGTGGTTGATGATCAAAGCATAGTCTGTGTGACGTAGCTTTGTGTATAACATGAATTTGTGAGCCTCACACCCCGGTATGAGTCAAAAACGGGAGAAGGACCCAAGGAGCGCACGACGTTTCTTTCTAGCTATGGTGGTGTCAGTGACCTCCCAGCCCTGACATTTATATCTACTTTACACCTGTGTGGTTGTTGGAATACGAGGCGCCTCGATTATAGGTCTGTAAGGACCGGGAAACGTGTGTTCGGGAATTGCCAATCCTCAAAAGTAAGAGAGGACCGGCCTTGGAGGATCCAGGGATTGCTGTGTGCGGTCCCGAGGCATTTGCTAGAGTGTCTCGAAGGAGAAGAGCTTGCCCCTTGCCTCGACTCATGAAGGAATCCAATTTCCAATACGAAATGTGCGAATGTGATTGTATTACTAGTATGGCGACATGATATATGGTACCCATGCCGTCTAGGATTGATATTTATGATTGAAATCGCTTTTGAAACATATATACACTAGTAATAATATCAAACACTTTTGTTTTATACGTATGAAGCATTTTTGGCCATTATAAGGTAAAACTCTATCCTCCGGCTTGCGTTGCATTGTGTGATGGGATCTGAGTCTTATAATGGCTTCATTTTATAAAAAGCATTGCGATGATTTAATCATTTACTTTATTTCATGCACTAGCACTCATTGGAGTAAACCCGTTCCGCGAAAGTGGCGTGGTCCTTTGATTTGCCTTATTATTGTTGTTAATAAGTTAAGTAGATTTCTCATACCAGTCCCATGACTGACTCGTAGTTTGTTTCACCTTGCAAACTCGGGTGCCCTCATTTTCACACGGGCAGCCTAGTTACAGGTATCTGGTGCACTTTTTGGCTCATGGCGAGGCTTGACTACACCGTGCTGACTTTGACTCTTTCCGCCATTCTAGTATATGTATTATGATTCTGCCATTGGCAATGTAGACTGATATTTATTTTGTGTACTCTTTATGTACAATTCCGCCTCAGGCGATGGTGACCGATTATGTATTATTATGCACTAAGTTGTATCCTGCACTGTGCTCTCTGATGTGATGATATCTATATGATTCCGCTGTCATATGTGTGTAAATTATTCTATTTTATGTTTATGCTATTATCTGTGATCTGCTAATGATGATTAATGTGTTATATTCCAATGATTATCCTTAACACCGTGTCACGGGGTTTTGGGATCGTTACATAAATGAAACTCTAGATCAGGTGATTATACACCCTACTTCGGAGCGACCGACTTAGCCATGCTGCCTGCCCGATTTCTGTCATTTACCGGTTGATGAGGCTTGAAGCTACACTTTATCATCACACCAGATTCACTTCGAATGTCACATCGTCAAATCCATCAAATCACCGATTGACGTCCTCAACCAAACATTATGTGTTAGCTAAAAGAAGTTTCCTTCTCCGTTTCCACTCTTGGTACGGTTGGAGAAATCAATATACGTGATCATATGGAAATACTCTGTCAGACATCCACCCATACAAGTCATCCAGGAACAGGATGAACCGAAGGCACTATTCAATACATCCATCTTAGACACTGTTATCTAAGACTTATACAATAGCCCTTGCACTTTACTCCGTCTTCAATTATCTTTGGCATATATGATTCGCAACGCTTAAGCCAATACAGAGTGGTTCTTTGGATAATAATCCAACCGGTCTCTCCATATTAACAACGTTAAAATGATCAAAAACTTCGATAGTCTGTGATTTAACTATCGAAGAAAAACAAATGTGCAAACAACGATATTATTTCCAGATGGAAATTATATCGAACAAAACATCATTTAACATTAATCTCTTTAGTTGATTTTACATCTCCTGTTTCCCTATATTCAACATTTGCTATTTTCTATATTTAGAAAATATACGTTATTAACACTGGAAACATTTCCATTCCTTGTTTTCTGTATTTAGAAAACATTTCTGATTCTTGTTTGGAAAACATTTCCAAAACTCCTACGTTTGGATTAAGCAGAGGTTTTAGATAAAACATCGCTATGCCAACTCAACCATTTCCTTTAATTACTAAATTCGCTTTACTATCCTTTACTGTGGAACCTTAACCGTTCCTTAGTTAAAACGAAGCCAATCAAGTTGGGGTATAATTACCTCTCGGATCTTAACTGAACAACATTTCTAACCTTGAAATAGGTAAAGTTCACTTTACATTTCTTTAACTAACTTCCTTACTTAACCCTTCTTTCGAATTACTATATTCGATTAACTCTTTCAATTAACTCTATTCGATTAACTCCTTTGGATTAACTCTATTGCTTAACTCCTTTGGATTAACTCTATTGCTTAACTCCTGTCGAATAAACTATATTCGATTAACTCCTCTAATTATATTCGAATAAACTATATTCGATTAACACCTCTAATTATATTCGAATAAATTATATTCGATTAACTCTTCTAATTATATTCGAATAAATTATATTCGATTAACTCTTTTACTCTATTAGATTTGATAACTCCCCTTTGATTCTATTCTATTTATTTGTCAAATAAATACTCCTTTAATTTAATTCTATTTGTTTATCAAATAAATATTTCTTTGATTTAATCCTATTTATTTATCAAATAAATATTTCCTTTACCCCTTTACTTATTCCTTACATAAATAAATCCTTTATACCTTTATTTATTCCCTAAATAATTAAATCCTTTTTAACCTATTTGTAAATGGTTTACAAATATTTCTCTTTCTATCTGTTTGACAAATATTTTCCTTTATATTTGTTTTACAAATATAATCCCCTTATATTTGATTTACAAATATATTTCTTTTATTCAAAACCCTTTTTCTTTTATAATATAAAATCCATTGATTTTATATAAATAAATTATTTTCAAAATATACTTTGAAAATCCCTTTTTCACATTCTGGTATTTCTTATGGTATTTAACACACCATATAACAACGATAATTATCGTCCAAACACACATAATCAACGTCAGATTATATATCACAATATATAAATCACAGTAAAATAAATGTTGAGGAATCCAGTTGGATTCCTCCAACCTGTTTCCCTGCATCACAGATGTTAAACAATATAGATAACATCACTTTCAGTTCCATATGATATATTTTGTTAAACATAATCAATATAGAAATTCAACTAACTGACTAGCAGTTCAATCAAACAGTCAACACACAGTCAATTAGACAATTTCTAATAGTTCTAAAAATACAACATGAAATTATAAATTGTTCAGAGTTAGTGAGATTTACTCACATTGGACTATCATCGTTAATTAACGATAATTGTCGTTGATTCAAATCGAACCATTTATTTCGCTATAAATTGTAACGAGCTTCATTTCACTCCCCTTCAGTTCCAGTGTGTAGTGTCCGTCCATACGATCCCAACGCAACTTGTTTTGCTGAAATTGGTTAACGTATGACAGAGTTATCCAATTTCAAAGTTTAGAAATATTTAAATTAAACTAAATCTAAATCACTTCTCTTACTTGGGCCTTAACTTTCAAATTGGGCCTTGCCCCTTTCAAAACGTCAGCCCACCTACATCAATACCCAAACCCGCGTAAGTGTCCTTCCCCAAATCACCAATTCATGCTTTAGGAACCCGTGTTCTTCAAAATGGCTATAGCCGATCCAACCTCCATCCCCATTTCATGATATTCAAAAACCGAACTCATCATACTTCATCTCATCGCTTGCTCTTCGATTCCATCCCCATAGTACACAACTCGACGCCTCTCGATCAAAACCGTCGTCCACCATCTCGCGTTTACACAGTGACCAGTGTGTCACTTTCGATAATCGGAATCCACCAGAGTTTCCAAGGAGGCGCGGTTTTCACTCCCCAATCCAAATCCGAACTCAACCCTTACATCGCTGCACCAAAAACCTCTCGATACCCAAACCCTAGCTCAACGACCTGCTGTTCATCATTTTTCAGCGAACAAGAATCGTATCGACTTCAGTGAAATGCATATAGATGAGGAGAGGAAAACCACAGGAATCCAAATAAAAACATCTCGTGATTTATAGAAATTTGATTTGATTTTTAGAATTGTTTGAAGATGATTCTTCCACGTTTTCTTTTGTTTGTGAGGGAGAAACTGACGGCACATTTTTTTGTTGACTTTCAAAGGGAGTAAATTAGGTTTAGGGATAATGAGGCATATTTATAGGATTTTTGTATTAATTTTTAAATCGAATTTTATATTTATTTTTAAGCAAACGCTGATTGTATTCGTCCTCTAAAATTGCTGTGTTTACATACGATACCCAAAAATCACCAAACAGGACATGCAGCTATAATTCGACACTATGGTCCCAACGAAATTGGTTTCGTCGAATTCCGACTTCGTATGCTTGCACAACGTATTTTTAACCGTTAAACTGTTTTTCACTCTAAAAATCCGTACGACCACACAGTGACTCTAAAAATCACGGAAACTGACATCTAGCAATAATTTAACATTGCGGATCCAACAAAATTAGTTTCATCGAATTCCGACTTCGTTTGCAAAAGTGGCTATTTTTAAAGCTCTAGATGACCCATTTAAATTTATAAATATATTTAAATCTAATTAAATTAAATATTTAAAAATAAATATTATCGTCTATATTCACAGTGGAATACCATACAGCTCTAGAATATTCCTCTACGAATTTCTAACTTGATATTCCAAATCCTGATTAAATCGATATTCGATTTATATTGAAAATTTCTTTTATAAATATAAATAATTCCTTTATAAATTATAAAGGAATTCCACAGCGACTTTTCTAAAATTTGATTTGGACATAAATCAAAATCTACACGACGAAATCCCGATTTTTCTCTTCCACTAGAAAGATATACTCCACCAGCTCCACACGTTTCTTGTTTCACAGAAATCCGATTTAAAACGAACCCTTTATATTCAGTTGAAGTTCGAATCGCCAAATAGCGAACTGCCGCATCGTTACGCACTCTATTTTAATTATATTATAATTCTAAGTTCAAACTGTCGTTCAAATAATATATTCGTTATTCTAATTCAATTCTAAACTGAATTAAATATCACAGATGATCCAGTTCATACCATATCGCCATTTCAGCCAATTCTGGTTATTTCAGAATTAAATATATTATTTAATTTATTATTTTAATCAAATATTCATCATTATTTAATTCCATGACCATTTAATTCACTATATCACTATTTATATAATTAAATAAATTAATTATAATACCTCTGCCAATGCGGGTCGTTACAGAACTCGTTAGGAAGAAAGTTAGGAAGGGTTTTAAATTCGAATTGAATTTAAATTAAACTAGTAAGAACAGTATAATTTTTAAAGGATTTACATACGATGTTAGATAATAAATATTGGTAGTAAAGGATTTACAAATGATACTTATATATGTATAATTTAGATATATATTGCAGTTTAAAGCTGAGATGAGTTGTAAAAACGTATAAGGATGTTTATGAAGATTATTCGAATGAAACTTGGTTTTACGAAGGTTAGGCCAAAATTTGAATTGATTAATGAAATGATATCGTTATAAGGAAATTCTTGTTCCAGTTTAGAAATAAATAAATATTTAGCAAACCGTTTTGCAAATTATATCTTTAAATGAAATATAGGATACTGGTAGTAGTAAACGTTTTAAAATCATATTTGTAAGTAAAATACTTAATGGGTATGAGTTGGGATAAATATCTCATTTAAGTAATAAATAATATTTGAGATTTTTATTCGTTAGAAGTTAAGAAATGAAATTAGGGAAATCATCCTCTTACTAGTGTACGGTTAGAGACTAATGGCCGAAACGAGTAATACATGTTAAAAGGGATTCTAAAATGAAAGGGGATTTTGAACATTCTTATATATAAATATGAGAAGAAAAATGACTATTCCAATTATTGGAAAGAAAGAGGAGTTTTAAATTAATGAATGATTAATCAAAAAGAAGCTAAAGTGGAAATGGATATTTCATCAGTGAAATCAATTTTCTTTTATGGATGAATGGTTGTTTTTATTTGATAGTTAAATAACCGACTATCAAATCTGGCCCATACGCTTGTTGGTACGGAAAGACCGGGATAGAAATTATTCGAAAACCATTCCAAACTAACTAATACCTAAACGTAGAATATACGAATTGAAGATGGGGCAGTGAAGACCATTGATCTTCATAAGCGAAAGGACTACTTGTTGGATTCTCTGGAGTCGCGCCCATAGATATTTTGATGGTGATCCTGTCGTGGCTGAAATTGGCGGATTGCAAGGACTACTCACTACTGATCCATAGGGTGATTCCTAGGATACAGTAGGAGAGTGCCTTCGGTTTGTCCAGTCCCAGGACGACTTGTATGGACAAAATGTCTGATAGAGAATTTCCCAAGAGATCACGCACGTTGAATTTTTACAAACGTATTTCTGTTGATGGCGGGGAATGGATGTTCTCTTAGCTTGAACACTAGAATATTTTTGTGAACGTCAATTAGTGATATCTGGCGGATCTGACGATGTGGCATTCAAAGTGAATGGTGGATAGATGATCCAGAAATACGATTATAATGTCAAGCCTCACAACCGGGAAATGACAAAAATCGAGCAGGCAGTATGGCTATGTGGGTCGTACCCATTAGGGTGTATTGTCACCATCTAGAGGATATTCATTTTGTTCTTCTTTTCGCTTCTGTATCTCCCGGGAATGGTTATGTTGGTACCAACCATAAGGTGACAAGACATTCGATATACTCAAGAGAAATGAGTGGTCGGTCTTATGTGGCTGAGTTGCAAGACGTTCTTGTTGAACTCCAGTGTATCCTCTCTAGAGTACACTGATCGGAAGGTGGTTCCATACCTTGTCATAGTTGTTAATCCAATCTTCAATAAGCGCCTGCGGTTTTTGATTATATACTATATATGTAGAGCGTGAGATGCAAGCATTCTATTGGATTCTATTTATTTGTATTTAGACACTATTATAATATCACAACAAGAAATTGCTTTCAAAAATATTTTGGGTTATTGTAAGGTAAAAACCGTCCGTGTTTATTTGTGGATTGGTCTTACGATTATCTTTTCTTTCGAAATGATTTTTAGCTTTAAAATCAAGTTGGATGATACCAAAAATTTAGTGAGTTTTCTCACGCTGGTTCACCAGACTGACCTGTGGCGTTTGTAATGCTCGGGTCAGGCCCTGTTGGGTCAGGCCGAGTTGTACAGGTTCAAGGCAAGATGATACAGATTTCAGGAGACGAGATGGAGGAGGTTAGATGTATTATATATTATTCCGCTGTGTGTGAAACATAAGGATAGACTGTTATAACTGTCCAGATGAATTGAATGGATGGATGATGTACTCTGATGAATTGTAGGTATTATTTCATGTTTTCAACAAAGATTTATTTATGTATTATATTTTATTCCGTTGCGATGTGAGACTCTGATGTTGCATTTAGTTCTTCTTCTTCTATTCTAATATTTCTTTCTTATCCCACCCTCTAACTTTTTTCTTTACCGTTCTGGATTTTCGGTATTCTAGTTTGGACACGGGATGTATTTGTCGAAAATTCGAGCATCGAATTTTCCGGTTCGTTAGAGTGGTATTAGAGAAATGGTTTAGGAATAACCTTGGCTCTATGGCATAACTCAGTAGAGATAGGGTTAATAACACCCTAGATTGAGTTGAGTGTATATATACGAGAGCGTATTTGTTGATTTCATATACAAATGTTTTGCATTGTGTTGGTTGATTGGTTCAAGTGTTGAAAAGCATTGAATTGGAAATTGATACAATATTGTTTTATAAAACGGGTAAATGAAATAACTTTGCCTAAACTTATTTTTGTATATAAAAGAAACCATTTTATCAAATCATTATTGATATTTGATTGCTTGAATAATTTGAATGAAATTCAAATGGTATTATGGAATTGAAATGATTAAGTATAACCAGAAGATGTAATAAATGATATTTGAAATGAAAGATCAAAATTCAAAAAATAAATTGGAAACTAAGAAAAACAAATTCTATTATAATGAAACGATTGGATTAAAACTTGTATGAAGAATAAGTTTAACAGATTGAAATTAAAACCATATTGGACTAAAATGAATTATTAAACCAATATGGAATGAAAATGCTTGAATTCAAGTTGAAATATAAATAAATTGAATGTTGATAATCCAAATAGAACTCGACACACACAGTTTGAATGAATCGAGTAAGAATCAAATTGCAATGAATCCAAGTCAAATAAGAATAATTGAATATGGTTTAAATTATTATTCAATTGAGTTGGGCTATGAATTTAAATCTTGAAATTGAAGTGAATGCATGTGTATTGAATAGTGAATATAAACTTGAATTGTATAAACTTAAGTTGAATAAAAACGAATGAAGCATGAATCAATTAAAATTTAATCGAACTTGGAACTAAACTAAAAATTTATACGAACTTGTAAATTGGAAATTTAAAACCTAGAACTTGAGTTATAAATGAAGCTCGACTTGTTTGTAGGCATGAACATATATTTAAACATGTTGTTAAAATTATCGTAAGTGAAGCAAGAAAACCAATAAATGGTTGAACGGGTAAAATTGGAAGTAAGAAGTAGAATGGATTGTGACCAAATAGGAATGGATATGTATGTGATTATACAGGTTTATTGGATAGAAGCAAGTGTGAAGAATAAATATGAGACGCCCGACAAAAAGGTACATGTTTAATTCAATACGGGAATTTCTGAGCCTATTTCGCAAGCCGCTTGGCATTTTAATTTTCTTTTTGATTGGGGAAGGCCAGAGAGGCATTTTGTAGTTGTACCGATTAGCCCGTACAAAGGAGGTGCTTGCGAAATTTTTCGAAAATTTAGGGAGTTAGAAATTTTTTCAACAGTTTTGATTTTTTTTTTTAACAAAAAGTTGATTGAAGTTAGGGATTTTTGGGAACTAGCAAGTTGGTCGAATAGTAAGGATATTGAGATAAGTGTCAAGTTACATTAGTAGATTGTGGGAAGTTAATAAGGCATAACTATTTTTCTTACTTAGTAATTTCAGAGGCGAAATTCTTTTAAGGGAGAATGAATGTAACGTCCCGTGTTTTGACCGCTTCAGTTTTGAATATTTAATTTAGTTTAAATATTGAAATTTTAATGTAAATGAATTTTTATATTAATTAGAATGGAGTTTGAAATGTATAAATATATATATTAATATAAACGAGATCAAAATGGCGCGGTAGTTCGTAATTTATGATTTTTAACTTAGATTGAGTGTACTGGATCCGTTATAAATCGGAATTCGTTGAAACAAGAAATAATTGAATCTGTTGAACTATAATTTTCTAATAAAAGAGAAAAATTAGAATTTCGTACTTTATATTGAGAGTTATGGACAAATCAAATTTTCAAATAGTCGCTGTGAAATTATTTGTAAATCGTAACGATTTATTTAATAAAATAAATCAATTTAAATCAATAGAGTATTGGTTTAACATGGATATCATGTTTAAAACTCATATTGGTTTATTTTGGGAATTTTATGTAAATTCAATTTTTGTATATGTATGATTATAGTAATTTATTTGTTATTTTACTCGATTTATATTAATCAAATTTAAGGTTAAATCATTAATTTAATTTAATATCTTCCGTATATGGTTAAAGTAGACCATGGAAACTATTCAGTATGTTTAGAATGGTGGTAGAACCATGTAAATGTCGTTCGTTGCGTTCAAATAGGGGTTTGATAGCACATGATATTTTAATTTAAGGCACGCTAGTTGAATAAATAAAATAAAATCAAAACAAAACAAAAATAGGGGATGACTTAATCAGCTACCCTGTAAAGCTACGATGTCTTCTCCGTGTACGAATGTAACTCCTTCTACGCCAAGTTTCATAGCCATGGTACTACGCCTGAACCTACCTCAGATGACGTCGTTCCTATCCTCTTGTCGCTCGCCTATAAATGGAATCCATTGCATTCGTATTTCCACATCTCAAACGAACGAAGCATTCAGTTCCTCTTTGTTCTTCTCCTCTACCAATAGCAAATACCCTTCGCCAATAATAATAGAAAACAAACAATCTGATTATAAAAAAGGTATAGGGATCGAAATCGCGATTTAAACCCCTATGGTTCTCAAAGCTTGACTACATCCGGAGACTCGCGATTAGGGGAGACGATTGGGTGTTAATGTCTGGGCCGAGTAGGGTTGCAGAGGAGGTATGCGATTGGAGGAAGGTCGATACGAAGGAACTAATGTTGGTATAGGAAAGCTGGAGTTGTGCGATACTGTTGAGCTCGAAGGAGTTGTGGATGAACGAGATTGAGTTTTTAGGGATTCAACAGTTGAAAATATGAAGCCGACGTTGGTACTGAAGTGCGTTTTGGTCACTGATGATGTTTGGTGGTTCGACAGTTGGGTATGGGGAGAGTTCGGCTCAGTTTATTTTTGTTGAGGGTGGAGTTTGAAGTAATGTTTGGACAAGGTGAATTAGGGTGCTCAACAAGGGAAGGATGGAGGTTGTTCTGAAAGTATTTGAATGGTGCGTACTGGTGGAGTTTAGCTGTGTGAATACGGGGAGTATGGACGAACTGGTGACTAGTTCAAGGGTGGAACGTCTGATGTGGGGGTCAGGGTATGGAGCGTGGCCTGATGGTGAATGCTGAAAAAGGAGTTGTGGTGGATGGAATATGTTTGCAGTAGTGATGTTCGTCGATCTGATGGTGTGGGACAGCGGACAGTGGAGATGGTGAAGAGAATAAGGGGATGTGAGACTGTCCACAAAGTGTTGGAGAAATGTCTAAGTAGTGTAGATCAGTTTTGGGGCTGATTGAAGTGTTCGGGAGCTGTTCGGGAATTTGTTTCGTCGATTGGTTGAGCTAATTACAAGATAATAAGGTAAACGTTTTTACCAAATTTAAAATGCATAGAAAATTTACTTAAGTAGTTCATTTAAAATAAATAAATAAGTTAATCGATAAATAAAATGATAATCATAGGTAAATTTATTTGAGACAAGGAAGTGGTTGCGTAGCCGAGACGAGATGGAATTTTAAACGGATATTCATCAGAGGAAACCGAGATAAGTTAAACTCACTCAGTTAAATTATTGAGATCTATTTTTTAATAGTTCAAATTTTATTTTATTGCCGGTTGCCTGATAATTGATTGATATAAAGTGATTATATTATATAATAATATATAAAAATAATATTGGAGGTTGAATAATTCCCGCAATACCATTAGCGGATGTCCGCAGTACCATTAGCGGATGATTTCCCTATGCGCCCCACAATATATGTAGTGGATGACCTTCCATGTTGCGATATCCCATCTCGAAGCATGATGGGTATTATTATTGTTGACTAACATCTGTAGATGCAGGAAAACAGGTTGGAGGGATCCAACTGGATTCCTCAACATTTATTTATTTATTTGCATATATATATATATATATATATATATATATATTGTTATATGGTATGATTGATCACCTGTGATGGTGTATGACATGTTTGGGTGTGTGATAACATTTGACCTTGATTTTTGATATTCTTGAGTGTCAAAAATAATATATTGATTTTGAAACAGAATTTAAATAAATTAAAGTATTTAAAGAAAATTTTATTTTCAAATAGAAATGTTATTTGGAACCGAATTATAAATGGAATTGAACAACAAAGATTTATTGTAACAAATAAATCGAGAAGATGATTTTATAAGCAACGTTTATAAAGAAGTGAAATAATAATAGTAATAATTAAAGAATTCAGAATATATGATCTGAGTATGAATTTGGAAGATATACGGGAATTGGATTTAAAATTGATATTTGAAATAGGTTTGAATTTTCCAATTACAAATGAAAATTTTAAATAAGATATACATAACTCTATAACTAGAAGTTGTAATAGAATTGAATTTGAAATTGCAATTCTGAATTCAAGTCGAGAGAGGATTCGTATTCAGAGTTATTATTCACGGGTGAGGTGAATAATGGTTGAAGCAAATATTTTACAAAACAGGAATTGTTAAAAGGAAGTAAAAAGGATTTTTGAAATTATACACTGATATGATCCATAACCTGCGTATTTTTATGGAATGCTTAGATGTGTAAATAGAGTTGGACCTTGATTTTGGATATTTCAAATGCCTTCAACAATATACGAATTTCAAAATAGAGATTGAAATATAATAAGAAATTTTAAAAGGAAATATTTATTCCAAATAGAAATGGTTATTTAGAATCCAAATTAAATATAATTTAAAGGTATATATTTGTTAAAATCAAATATTTTGAAAAGACAATTTTTTAGTGACATTTATAAACAAGTGAAAGCCACTGTTTAAAGTATTTGAGAAAATTATAGTTTAAGCGTGGTTTGGAAAAGAAAGTGAAATGTGGTTTAAAACTAACATATGAAATGGATTAGAATTTTCCAATTTGCAAAGGAAAATATAAAGAAGGGCTTATGAAATTACTCAATAGAAGTTATAAGCAGAATTAAAACTTAAAATGGCGAGTATAAAATAATTTGACTAAATAAGTCAAGTATGGATTGATATAATTCATGGGTGAGGTGGATATGTGTTAATGCATATAAGTTGAAAGTAGGAACTCGTTAGGAGAAAGCTAGGAAGGGTTTTAAATTCGAATTGAATTTAAATTGAACTAGCAAGAACAGTATAGTTTTTAAAGGATTTACATACGATTTTAGATAATAAATATTGATAGTAAAGGATTTACAAATGATACTTATATATGTATAATTTAGATATATAATGCGGTTTATTTAAATAAAGCTGAGATGAGTTGTAAAAACTTATAAGGATGTTTATGAAGATTATTCGAATGAAACTTGGTTTTACAAAGGTTAAGCCAAAATTTGAATTGATTAATGAAATGATATAGTTATAAGCAAATTCTTGTTCCGGTTTAGAAATAAATAAATATTTAGCAAACCGTTTTACAAATTATATCTTTAAATGAAATATTAGATACTGGTAGTAGTAAACGTTTTAAAATGATATTTGTAAATAAAACATTTAATGGGTATGAGTTGGGATAAATATATCATTTAAGTAATAAATAATATTTGAGATTTTATTTGTTAGAAGTTATGAAATGGAATTAGGGAAATCATTCTCTTACTAGTTTACGGTTAGGGATAATGACCGAAATGAGTAATACGTGTTAAAAGGGATTCTAAAATTAAAGGGGATTTTGAATAATCTTATATATAAATATAAGAAGAAAAATGAATATTCCAATTGTTGGAAATAAAGAGGAGTTTTAAATTTATGAATGATTAATCAAAAAGAAGCTAAAGTGGAAATGGATATTTCATCAGTGAAATCAATTTTCTTTTATGGATGAATGTTTGTTTTTATTTGATAGTTAAATAGATCGAAATTATTCGAGAACCATTCCGAACTAACTAATACATAAATGTAGAATTACGTATTGAAGATGGAGCAGTGAAAACCGTTGATCTTCATAAGCGAAAGGACTACTTGTTGGATTCTCTGGGGTCGCGCCCGGAGATATTTTGATGGTGATCCTATCGTGGTTGAAATCGACGGATTGCAAGGACTACTCGTTACTGATCCATAGGATGATTCCTAGGATGTGGTAGGAGAGTGCCTTCGGTTTGTCCAGTCCCCAGAGAACTTGTATGGAACAAATGTCTGATAGAGTATTTCCCAAGGGATCACGTACGTTGATATTTTGCAAACGTATTTCTGTTGATGGCGGGGAATGGCCGTTCTCTTAGCTTGAACATTAGAATATTTTTGTGAACATCAATTACTGATATATGACGGATCTGACGATGTGGCATTCAAAGTAAATGGTGGGCGGATGATCTAGAAATACGATTATAACCTCAAGCCTCATAACTGGGAAATGATAAAAATCGGGCAGGCAGCATGACTATGTAGGTCGCACCCACTAGGGTGTATTGTCACCATCTAGAGAATATTCATTTTGTTCTTCTTTTCGCTTCTGTATCTCCCGAGAATGGTTATGTTGGTACCAACCTTAAGGTGATAAGACATTCGACACACTCAAGAGAAATGAGTGGTCGATCATGTGTGGCTGAGTTGCAAGATGTTCTTGTTGAACTATAATGTATCCCCTCTATAGTACACTGATCGGAAGGTGGTTCCATAACTTGTCATAGTTGGAAATCCAATCTCCAATAAACGCCCATGGTTTTTAATTGTATAATATATATGTAGAGCATGAGATGCAATCGTTCTGCTAGATTCTATTTATTTGTATTTAGACACTATTATAATATCACAACAAGATATTGCTTTCAAAAATGTTTTGGGTTGTCGTAATGTAAAAACCGTATGTGTTTATGTATGGATTGGTCTTACAATTATCTTTTCTTTAAAAATGATTTTTAGCATTAAAATCAAGTTGGATGATACCAATAATTTAGTGAGTTTTCTCACGTTGGTTCACCAGACTGACTTGTGGCGTTTGTAATACTCGGGTCAGACCCTGTTGGGTCAGACCGAGTTGTACCGGTTCAAGGCAAGATGATACAGATTTCAGGAGACGAGATGGAGGAGGTCAGACGTATTATATATTATTCCGCTATGTGTGAAACATGAGGATAGACTGTTACAACTGTCTGGATGAATTGAATGGCTGATGTGCTCTGATGAATTGTAAGTATTATTTCAAGTTTTCAATAAAGATTTATTTCTGTATTATGTTTTCTTCCGTTGCGATGTGAGACTCTGATATTGCGTTTATTTCTTCTTCTTCTTCTATTTTATTATTTCTTTCTTTCTTATCCTACCCTCTAACTATTTTCTTTAACGTTCTGTATTTTCAGTATTCGAGTTTGGACACGGGATGTATTTGTATCGAAAATTCGAGCATCGAATTTTCCGGTTCGTTACACTTTATCAGCTTGATCTCTTTATTGCATAGCATCTTAACTTCTGATCCAAGAATACGGGTAGGGACTCGTCTAACTGTCACCTCCCGCTCTACTTCCACTTCTTCCAATATGCTTGGCTCAACAACTTGTGCGGCGTCATTCAAACACTTCCGCAGATGAGAAACGTGGAAAACATCATGAACACTGGATAAATTTTCTGGAAGCTTTACTCTATAGGCCATTTGGCCAATCCTCTCGGTTATGGGAAATGGTCCCACAAACCTAGGTGCCAACTTCCTTACTGATCTGAAGTGAACCACATTCCTCAGCGGTGACACTTTGATAAAAACTAAATCTCCCACTTCAAAGTCGATGTCAGTCCTTCTCTTGTCTACATAGGATTTTTGCCTATCTTGGGTTGTCTTCATCCGCCGTCGAATAAGGTCAATCTTCTCGGACGTTTCCCTAACCATATCTAGTCCAAGTAATAATCTTTCTGTAGATTCCTACCAACAAGTTGGAGATCTACAGGGTCGTCCGTACAATGCTTCGAAGGATGCCATGTCAATGCTGGATTGGTAGCTGGTTTCATAAGCAAACTCTGCTAAAGGAAGATGCTCTTTCCAAGTCCCTCCGAAGTCTAGGATACACAGCCTTAAAAGATCTTCAAGAATTCTGTTCACTCTTTCCGTCTGCCGATCGTTTTGAGGATGATAAGTGGTGCTCAAACACAACTGTGTGCCTAATGCTTCTTGCAAGCTCCTCCAAAATTCACAGGTAAAGATGGGGTCACGATCGCTCACGATACTGGAAGCTACCCCATGAAGATGAACTATCTCTCGGACATAGATTGCTGACAACCATGATGTCGTCCTTTTACTCTTAACTGGAATAAAGTGAGCGCTCTTAGTGAGTCTATCTACCACAACCCAGATACTGGTTTTGCCTTTCTTCGATCAAGGCAAACCATCTCTGAAATCCAAAGAGACGCTCTCCCATTTCCATTATGGAACCTCCAAAGGAAGAAGTAAACCACTGGGCTTTTTTTTTCCAGCTTTGACTTGCTGGAAGACTAAACATTGAGAAACAAATTCGGCCACATCTTTCTTCATCCCAGCTCAAAATAAAACCCTCTTCATGTCTCTGTACATCTTATCACCGCCTGAATGAATAGTCATCTTAGAATGATGGGCTTCTTCTAGGACTTCCTTTATCAAGCTTCCAGATTGAGGAATACAAAGCCTTCCATCCCGTCGCAACCACCCCTTTTCATCTATGGTATATCGACTGAGGTGACAAGAAGTCCCCTCTTTCTGAGCTTTTTCATGATGTCTAAAATATGTGGGTCACCTTGCTGCGAAACTCCTATCTGATCCATAAGAGTTGGTCGTATTTCTAGCGATGCAAATAAATCAGGCAAAATCTCGATGGAGGGTCTAAAATTAAAAGTTGAGATGAACTACAAGCTCTTCCTCTCCACAAACAGAGGACTTAAGGCCATCCTCTGCCCACTTAGTGCTTCAGCCACCACATTACCCTTGCCAGGGGTATAAGCAATCTAAAAATCATAAGAAGCTAAGAATTCCATCCACCATTGTTGCCTTAAATTAAGATCCTTCTGTGAGAACAGATACTTGAGAGATTTATGATCGGTGTACAACTCGAACTTCTCTCCAAGTAAATAATGATGCCACGTCTTTAGTGCGAATACTATGGCAGCTAGCCCTAGATCATGGGTAGGGTAGTTCTTCTCATGAACTCTCAACTGTCTACCCCCATAACCCACTACCTTTTCTTCTTGCATCAGAACCGCACCAAGCCCTGTACGACATGCACCAGCGTAAACTATAAACGCTTTGTTCCCATTGGGCAAAGTCAAGATTGGGGCTGTTGTAAGATCCCTCTTCAAACGTTGGAAGGCAACGTCACAATATATATCCCATGAAAATGCCAAGTTCTTCTTCATCAGCCTGGTGAGTGGGGCTGATATCTTTGCGAAGTCCTTAACGAACTTCCTATAATAACCTACCAACCCAAGAAAGCTTCTCACCTCTGTTGCATTTTTAGAAAATCTGCCAATCTTGCACCTCAACTACTTTCGCGAGATCCACGGCTACCCTTATTTGGAGACTACATGCCCTAAGAATCTCATCTCCTTTCTCCAAAAATGGCATTTGGAGAACTTTGCCTTAAGCTGATGGTCACGGAGAGTTTTCAAAACTTCTCTGAAATGCTGGGCATGCTCTTCTTCGCTCTTGAAGAAGATCAAAATATCATTAACAAAGACTACGTTAAATTTATTTAAGAACTCCCGAAACACCCTACTCATCAGATCAACAAAATAGGCGGGTGCATTCTTCAGCCCAAAAGGCATAACTAGCCATTCAAAGAAACCATCCGGAGTCCTAAAAGCAATCTTATCTATGCTGTCATCAGCCACCCTCAACTGATGAAACCCCGTGGCCAAGTCTAACTGAGGAAATATCGAGGCCTCGACAAGATGGTCAAAAAAGTCGTCTATCCTCGGAAGTGGGTGCCTATTCTTCTTTGTGAGTTTGTTAAACTCTCTATAGTCAACCCACAAACGAAGCGAACCATTAGCCTTAGCTGCGAATACAACTGGAGCACCCCATTCAGACATGCTTCATCTGATAAATCCTTTCTCAAGTAGCTCCCCTACTTGCTTACTTAGCTCTGTCCTTTCCCTTGGATCCATATGGCGCACTGGCAATGCAACTGGCTTTGCATTATCCACCAGATATATACGAAAATCGATCTCGCGCCTCGGAGCCAAACCCCGTACCTCATAAAAAACATCATAGTGATCTCAGACTACTGGAACATATTGCAGATCATCGATAGGTTCATCAAGAGACTCTAGGAAACTAAGCATAACAGACCCTTGGGGGTCACAAGAAATCTCGAGGGTCCTCCTATGACAAGTCATAAGCCTAACGACCCTCCTCTCACAATCCAGAGTGGCACCATACGTGGTAAGCCAATCCATCCCTAGAATCAGCCCATAAAACCAAGCACATATGCATTGCATTCAGACTCGACCCCTAACACAGATATTCTCAAACCCCGACAAATCATAGATAAATGAGATGAACCACCAATGAGGTTTGAGAAAACTACGGGATCCTGTAAAAACCCGTAACTTCCCCGTAAAGGAAAGAGCGGATAGTTCGAGAACAAGCCACAACAGAACGCAGACGGAAGAACATTTCATTGTATATTACAACAATTCATCAGATTACAAGAATATACAGAGTATAAATCAATATTACACAGAAACATCAGAGATATAAATTACATTTAAATACATAGCAGCGGAAAATAATACAATACACAACTAGAATGAGATATACGGATACAAAGCTTTCCGGATATCGTTCCAGCTGTAAACCAGGATCCTGTGAATATAAATCTGCAAAAACAAAACTACTAGCTGCCCGTGTCAAAATAAGGGCACCCAGAGTTTAGGTTAAAACAATAAACTCCAGGTCAGTCATGTGACTGGTGTGAGAACTAAAATAGTTATTTATCTTTATTTTCAAAGTAAGGTAAATCAAGGGACCACGCCATATAACACGGAACGGGTTTCCTCCCAAGAACACCAGTGCATAAAACAACAGCGCAATGCTAAATAAAGAAAAATGAAGCTATTATAAGACCCAGTTCCCATCACACAATGCAACGCAAGCCGGAAGATAGGGTTTTTACCTTATAACAGCCAAGAATGCTTGATACGTTTAAAACAAATCATTTGATACTATTATAAGTGCATAGTGTATAAAACAACTTCAAATCATAAGTATCAATCATAGACGGCATAAGCGCCCCATCCCACTATGTCGCCATACTAGGCTCTACAAATAAAACCGCAAATGGCACGTATTTGGAAATTGGATTTCCATCTATGAACCGAGGCAAAAGATAGTCCTCAACCGATTCGAGACTGTCTAGCCCGAGTCTTAGGATCAGAGCTCGAGTGACCCTTGGATCGTCAGGGCCGGTCCACCGATGTGGATTAAAATTCCTGAACACTGCGTTTCCCCGCCCTTTGGGGCGTAAATGAGCCAACGAATGGCTCCATCGGACCCGGATCGTCCGATCTAACCGAGGCGCCTCGCAACAGCAACAACCACACAGGTGTAAAGTATATAAATGTCAGGGCTGGTAGGTCACTGACACCACCCTAGCTAGAAGGAAACGCATGCCCTCCCTGAGGTCCTCTCCCGTTTTAGGTTCACAACCGGGGTGCGAGACTCGCGAATTCACGTTACACAAAGCTGTGCCACACAGGCTGTGCTTTGATCATCACCACAAGACTTTGCTTTTCAACAGAAACCTCGATCAATTGCCACTTAGGCATGCCACACAGGCAATTCACTCTATGCGTTTGATATCCATCAGTATATAACCCCTGAGCTCGTACGTCTCAGAGAAGGGCGTTAAGCAAGAGAATAAATCCTCCGCCGCCAAACAGATATATATTTAATAGAAATCAATCACACAGACTAAAATCCAATGTCAGACACACAGTCCATTTACAAGTCCGTTCTGGGTCTGAACGAAACCGGAGGCACCTAGTACCCCGCATATCCATCGATCTCCAAGTACGTCTGGACGATCACCAACTGTTTCCATCTTCTTGGGTGTACAGCCCAATCAAGATCATCAGTAATCACCCAACCGACGTGAAGACCTCCGGTCTTCGACCATCGTCTTCATCTTCGACTTATCGTCGTATCAGTTATTCAGAATGGGATAAACCCAGTCTTTCCGAATAACTCGCGTATATTTTAAATAAGTGTTACACAAACATAACATACGCCTCATTCCAATTCATCAGTCACTAACCGTAAATTAACAAGAGAACAATTCCCCAAATATTAACCCCGAAGGCCGAAACCAACATCAGATCAATATCCAGAAAACCATTCTTCTTGGCTAACCGACAGTTAGTTTCTAAATTTCACATTCATAGGGAAAAGGTTCCCATTAATTTTATCCAAGATAAATTCCTTGAATTTATTCTCTAATCTCCTTTTGAATTTCGATTCAACTAGTCGAGATTAACGAACCTTACCGAAGTAATCATTTGTTTTAATTTCCCAATCCCAACCTATTTATCCCATGAAGTAAAACTGGTAATACTTCATATCTAACACCACGGTGTTATCGGTAAATTCAATTACCATTTCACGTTCAAATCCAATTAAAGATTTAACTATAGCCTAGAGCAAAACTGGTGATACTCCATTCTCAATCTTTTCAATCTAATTAAAGATTCATTAAAACTCCACTTAGTTTCAATCTGTGAGTGGGTTAAAGAATCAGTGTCATTTAAAACATGGTTCACGATAAACCCAAAATCACATCACAATTCAATCAGTCCCTAACCGTAAATTAGCAAGTGAACAATTCCCTAAGTATTAACCCCGAAGGCCGAAACCAACATCAGATCAATATCCAGAAAACCATTCTGCTTAACTAATCTCCAGTTAGTTTCTGATTTTCTTAACTCCTTTAGGTCTAAGAACAGTATTATTGAAGATACCGTTCACGACAACCCCAAAATCACATTCTATTAATTATCGGGTTAAAGAACGAGTGTTATTTAAAACACCATTCACGATAAACCCAAGAATCAATTCGAATTCAATTCCAATTAAATATTATATAATTGGTACACTTCATTAAATCTAAATAAAACGATTTAATCTTTTCTCAACTGGGCTTAAGAACAGTGTTAATGAAGACACCATTCACGACATACCCAAATCACATTTGATATTAAATACAAGGCTCTGAATAGAAAATATATCGTCTTATATTCAATATCAAATTCTACGACCAACAAATATCGTATTGGAAATAACGATATATATATCTATATCTTTCAAATTTCCATAACAACATCTGAATAATCACGAAATCCAACATCGAAATATTCCGAAGACAATTTCGATTCAAATCCATTCCAATGCAATCATTGGAAATTCTGGTTATTTTCAAAACCATTTCAAATTCAATTTATTTATTTAAAAATTAATAGAATTATAATTCTAGTTCAAAACTAGTTCATTTCGATAAAAATCTATTTTTATCTTCTCAAATATGGAGTTTTTCATCCCAAATCTTCACAAATCATTTCTTATGATTTTACACAAATTATTACTATTTTTAATAATTTTATCAAGGCCCGTACAGTCGATTTCCATCAATGGCCATCGAATTGCACGTACAACGACCTTTTTCAAATTTGATTTGGACATAATTCCAAATCCAACCGTTAGATTTTAAATTTCTAATATTCATTAGAAAGCTCTTTTCGATACGAACCCAACGGTTCCGGTTTTAGGAGAATCCGTCGGTCGGATCTCCCGAAATATCCATTCGAAGTCAATGGTCGAAATTCGCGAACTGTCGCGGCGCGGCGCGTTCTATTCAGGCCATCATATTATATATATAATATATATAATATATACTTCATCGATTTCAATTCAAAACGTGCTTTATAAATCGTTTTAAATTCGTTTTCAAAACGGTTTCAACTTCATATTCAATTTCAAATCAAAATTGAATATTCTAATATAAATTCGTTTTAAATTCATTTCAAATAGATTTCAATTCAAATTGATTTCTAATTCAATTTCAATTTGAATTCATTTATATTCGATTTCAATTTGAATTCATTTATATTCAATTTAATTCGAATTTCAATTCTTTTCAAAATATCAGATTTTGAAATCACTTTCGATATTCATTATAAAATGAATAAAACCGATATAAATATCGTTCACGTCAAAATGGCGTCAATCTAATCAACACGGCTTCATATATTTCTATTTTCAAATATTCTATTTCAAATATTTCTATTTCAAATATTTCTTTTTCAAATAGTTATATTTCAAAACTTTCTTTTTCAAAACTGGAACGAGGCCCAATCAATTACCATATAATGTTAATTATATGGATTTTCTACAACACATGTATACAACAGCAATGATGTATCATCAACCATCATCCAAAGTGCGTTCTACACTGTATAAGCATCAAATATGAATATTCAACGCTTATAACAGTTTGTCAATCAAACGATCGACATATAACTAACTATTGGGATTAGTGTATGTCATATATCACCCCAATACCCGTGTGGGGTTTTCAAACAATCAAACACAGATTTTTATTTGTGCAGTTAGGCGATGTGTAAAATTTATCGTCCCAATCAATATCAGTCAAACGTGTGTATATAAACAAGTCGTCCGATTTGTTTATTTTTATTTCATTTCATATGCACGTCAAAATTTCTATTTTTAACTATAAAATATTTTAACTATATAAATATTTTATTTCATTTCACATCTCATCACAAAATCAACTACACAACAAAATCAAGCAAACAAGCATACAAGCCGTCCATGGTCTGTGGACGACGGGTGTCGGTGCTACTAAACACCGTCTGCATCCTAGTATATATTTATATAACTAGAAAATTAAATTAAAGAGTGAGAAATTCTCATAGATTAGCTAATCCAACGCCATGACTCTTCTTTGTAGAAATCTTCTCCGTTCTCGCCTTTTGTCACTTTCGTTGCCCGTATTCTCTACATATGTAAAAATCACATTTTTACTTCGCTATTCAATATATAAAAATCGAATTTTTACTTCGCTATTCAATATATAAAAATCGAATTTTCACTTCGCTATTCAATATATAAAAATCGAATTTTCACTTCGCTATTCAATATATAAAAATCGAATTTTTACTTCGCTATTCAATATATAAAAATCGAATTTTTACTTCGCTATTCAATATATAAAAATCGAATTTTCACTTCGCTATTCAATATATAAAAATCGATTTTTTACTTCGCTATTCAATATATAAAAATCGAATTTTCACTTCGCTATTCAATATATAAAAATCGAATTTTTACTTCGCAATTCAATATATAAAAATCGAATTTTCACTTCGCTACTATATAGAGATTTCGCCTTTTCAAATATAAAGGTTTCGCCTTTTCAAATATAAAGATTTCGCCTTTTCAAATATAAAGATTTCGCCTTTTCAAATATAAAAATCTAATCATTTCTATTTTAAAAATCTAATCTTTTCTATTTTAAAAATCTAATCTTTTCTATTTTAAAAATCTAATTTTGATTATATCAGAATCAAATCTTTTCATATGGAAAAATCCTATCTTTTTAGTTTTGCATTCACATCACAAAAATCGTATTTCTTACACGATGTTTATATTTTTAAAACACAATTATTTTTCTATTTAAACTAATGCTAAGAAAATTAAATAATAATTAAAACTAACCAAAAGGAATTCACTGTGTTCTTCATCCAAAAATCGCTTCAGGCATATGAAAGTCGCTCCTCCAGATCTACTCACGCCCGCAACTCAGGAGGGCCAGCACCCGATCAGACAACGCCTCCAGGAAGGCCGGAGCCTCTTCCTCCTGCGTCGGCGGCGACGTCAGTCGCGATGGGCCCACCCTCGCCAGACAGCGGCTCGATTTAGGGTTTGAAACAAAGAAGGGGCGGCGGTTTCAGGGTCGTGGAGGCTGTCTGGGGTGTGAGGCGGAAGGAGGTCGGACGCGGTGGCCCCTCCTGGGCGGCGCGCTGATCGAATCGGGAGGGGGGGTCTGGGCAACGGCGGGCTTTGGGGTTTTTTTTTTACAATGTCGGGCTTGACTCTGCAGGGGGAGAGAGAGTATAAAGGATTATATATATATATTATTATTTTAATTTATTTTCCTTCAAAAAGTAACTTTAAATTTCGATCTCAAAACGAGACCCACCGACTGTCGTCCATAGCTAATTACCCCCATTCCGAACATAATGGGATATACATCGTAAGCCGATTCGATTGTTTCGATCAGTTTTCGACAAAATCAACATATAACTTTATATATGGAATTTGAACGTGCATTTCAATTTACTGGGGTCACATACTAACTCGAAAATTCCCGAAAAATATTTTCTAGCTTCGTATTGACGATACGGTCCTAACAAAACTAGTTTCGTCGAATTCTGAGATCGTTTGAAAAATGGCCAATTTCCAGTCGATTAAAATCAACTAAAATTGGTCAAACGCGTTTTACTTTGCCACACTCACATATTGATTCGAAAATTTATGAAATTTGAAACCTAGCAATAATTTGACACTGCGGATCCAACAAAAGTGGTTTCATCGAAATCCGAGGTCGTTTGCAAAATGTCTATTTTTAAGGGCCTGAATTCCATAGCGACTATTCAGAATTTTCAACTGGACATATCTTTTGATTCCCGCTATGAAATTTCAATTTTTCGAATTCGTTGGAAAGATATTCACAATTAGATTCCATTATTTTTGGTTTCACTAAAATCCGGATTATTTTGCACCCAGTACATTCAATTGAAGTTTGAAATCGAATTATCGAACTACCGCGCCATTTTCAATTCTATTTATAATTATAAAATAAAATTTTATATTCTAACGACGACGTATATAATATATACATCGAATTATATTCAAAAATAAATTTCTCGTCGATATTATTTAAAATAATTCATTTTAAATAATCAAAATTCGCTAAAATTGACAAAATAAAAATTTTAAATTGGCCCAGATTTTCGGGTTGTTACAATCTCCCCCACTTAAAACTTTTCGTCCCCGAAAAGGAACAAAGCCGAAAGTTGTTTAACAATTCAACTCAACTTTCATTGTTTTGATTACGGCTTAAGTTCTTCAACTTTTCAGTTTCTAAGAACTTTTCAAAAATTTGGCTAACACCCTAAATTTTCGAAAAATTTCGCCATAACCTCCCCTGCACCGGGAGCTACGGGAAAATCCCGAAATTGCCATAAAGGCCTTCTGATCTCAAAAAGAAAAAGAAAAAGCCAAGCGGCTAGCCAATCGGCTCATATAATCATCATCACCCAAACAAAACAGTAAATTATGATAAACATGTACCTATTTGTCGGGCAAACAAATTTTATTCTCTGCTCTAGCCTCCTTGCTATGACCTGTTCAATGTAAGTACATGTATATGCAAGCAAATGCGACAAATTTTCAATACAATTCAATATTTGATACAATTAGGCATAATGGTTCAAAATTATCAAACAAATAAACAAACAACACAAACATCAATCAATTAGTGAATTTAACGTTTCAAATTCATAATTTTGATATATAGTCAAAAATCAAATTTTTGATGCCAAATCACAACAATAGGCCCTATCTAATTTTGGTTCTCACACCAGTCAATTGGAAATATATAAATATCACACCTTCGACTCTCGAACACTAATTCTGATGATGAAGCTTCAATCATCAGAACCATCTCCGGGCGACTAGAGTGTGATTCTATATCTATCCAGTATATTAAAATTCTAAATACATGTTTGCAAGGCGTATATGCAAAATCTTTATATACTGGACTGTCCAAATCAATATAAATATATAATCAAATACGAATAATTGATTTAAATTTTCAAAACAAAATTTGTTTTCACTTTCAAAAATACTCTTCACACTCGTTCTAGGATACTACTGATCCCATCTCTAACGAGTCACTCTCATTGGATATTACTAATCCAATATCTGATGAATTCTTTCGTATGGTTTTAATGTGCCTTGTTCTCTACTTTGTAAACCAAAGCTCTGATACCACCTGTAAAAACCCGTAACTTCCCCGTAAAGGAAAGAGCGGATAGTTCGAGAACAAGCCACAACAGAACGCAGACGGAAGAACATTTCATTGTATATTACAACAATGCATCAGATTACAAGAATATACAGAGTATAAATCAATATTACACAGAAACATCAGAGATTTAAATTACATTTAAATACATAGCAGCGGAAAATAATACAATACACAACTAGAATGAGATATACGGATACAAAGCTTTCCGGATATCGTTCCAGCTGTAAACCAGGATCCTGTGAATATAAATCTGCAAACCCAAAACTACTAGCTGCCCGTGTCAAAATAAGGGCACCCAGAGTTTAGGTTAAAACAATAAACTCCAGGTCAGTCATGTGACTGGTGTGAGAACTAAAACAATTATTTATCTTTATTTTCAAAGTAAGGTAAATCAAGGGACCACGCCGTATAACACGGAACGGGTTTCCTCCCAAGAACACCAGTGCATAAAACAATAGCGCAATGGTAAATAAAGAAAAATGAAGCTATTATAAGACCCAGTTCCCATCACACAATGCAACGCAAGCCGGAGGATAGGGTTTTTACCTTATAATAGCCAAGAATGCTTGATACGTTTAAAACAAATCATTTGATACTATTATAAGTGCATAGTGTATAAAACAACTTCAAATCATAAGTATCAATCATAGACGGCATAAGCGCCCCATCCCACTATGTCGCCATACTAGGCTCTACAAATAAAACCGCAAATGGCACGTATTTGGAAATTGGATTTCCATCTATGAACCGAGGCAAAAGATAGTCCTCAACCGATTCGAGACTGTCTAGCCCGAGTCTCAAAATCAGAGCTCAAGTGACCCTTGGATCGTCAGGGCCGGTCCACCGATGTGGATTAAAATTCCTGAACACTGCGTTTCCCCGCCCTTTGGGGCGTAAATGAGCCAACGAATGGCTCCATCGGACCCGGATCGTCCGATCTAACCGAGGCGCCTCGCAACAGCAACAACCACACAGGTGAAAAGTATATAAATGTCAGGGCTGGTAGGTCACTGACACCACCCTAGCTAGAAGGAAACGCATGCCCTCCCTGAGGTCCTCTCCCGTTTTTGGTTCACAACCGGGGTGCGAGACTCGCGAATTCACGTTACACAAAGCTGTGCTACACAGGCTGTGCTTTGATCATCACCACAAGACTTTGCTTTTCAACAGAAGCCTCGAACAATTTCCACTTAGGCATGCCACACAGGCAATTCACTCTATGCGTTTGATATCCATCAGTATATAACCCCTGAGCTCGTACGTCTCAGAGAAGGGCGTTAAGCAAGAGAATAAATCCTCCGCCGCCAAACAGATATATATTTAATAGAAATCAATCACACAGACTAAAATCCAATGTCAGACACACAATCCATTTACAAGTCCGTTCTGGGTCTGAACCAAACCGGAGGCACCTAGTACCCCGCATATCCATCGATCTCCAAGTACGTCTGGACGATCACCAACTGTTTCCATCTTCTTGGGTGTACAGCCCAATCAAGATCATCAGTAATCACCCAACTGACGTGAAGACCTCCGGTCTTCGACCATCGTCTTCATCTTCGACTTATCGTCGTATCAGTTATTCAGAATGGGATAAACCCAGTCTTTCCGAATAACTCGCGTATATTTTAAATAAGTGTTACACAAGCATAACATACGCCTCATTCCAATTCATTAGTCACTAACCGTAAATTAACAAGAGAACAATTCCCCAAATATTAACCCCGAAGGCCGAAACCAACATCAGATCAATATCCAGAAAACCATTCTGCTTGGCTAACCGACAGTTAGTTTCTAAATTTCACATTCATAGGGAAAAGGTTCCCATTAATTTTATCCAAGATAAATTCCTTGAATTTATTCTCTAATCTCCTTTTGAATTTCGATTCAACTAGTCGAGATTAACGAACCTTACCGAAGTAATCATTTGTTTTAATTTCCCAATCCCAACCTATTCATCCCATGAAGTAAAACTGGTAATACTTCATATCTAACACCACGGTGTTATCGGTAAATTCAATTACCATTTCATGTTCAAATCCAATTAAAGATTCATTAAAGATTCATTAAAACTGGTGATACTCCATTCTCGATCTTTTCAATCTAATTAAAGATTCATTAAAACTCCACTTAGTTTCAATCTGTGACTGGGTTAAAGAATCAGTGTCATTTAAAACATGGTTCACGATAAACCCAAAATCACATCACAATTCAATCAGTCCCTAACCGTAAATTAGCAAGTGAACAATTCCCTAAGTATTAACCACGAAGGCCGAAACCAACATCAGATCAATATCCAGAAAACCATTCTGCTTAACTAATCTCCAGTTAGTTTCTGATTTTCTTAACTCCTTTAGGTCTAAGAACAGTATTATTGAAGATACCATTCACGACAACCCCAAAATCACATTCTATTAATTATCGGGTTAAAGAACGAGTGTTATTTAAAACACCATTCACGATAAACCCAAGAATCAATTCGAATTCAATTCCAATTAAATATTACCTAATTGGTACACTTCATTAAATCTAAATAAAAAGATTTAATCTTTTCTCAACTGGGCTTAAGAACAGTGTTAATGAAGACACCATTCACGACATACCCAAATCACATTTGATATTAAATACAAGGCTCTGAATAGAAAATATATCGGCTTATATTCAATATCAAATTCTACGACCAACAAATATCGTATTGGAAATAACGATATATATATATCTATATCTTTCAAATTTCCATAACAACATCTGAATAATCACGAAATCCAACATCGAAATATTCCGAAGACAATTTCGATTCAAATCCATTCCAATGCAATCATTGGAAATTCTGGTTATTTTCAAAACCATTTCAAATTCAATATATTTATTTAAAAATTAATAGAATTATAATTCTAGTTCAAAACTAGTTCATTTCGATAAAAATCTATTTTTATCTTTCCAAATATGGAGTTTTTCAACCCAAATCTTCACAAATCATTTCTTATGATTTTACACAAATTATTACTATTTTTAATAATTTTATCAAGGCCCGTACAGTCGATTTCCATCAATGGCCATCGAATTGCACGTACAATGACCTTTTTCAAATTTGATTTGGACATAGTTCCAAATCCAACCGTTAAATTTCAAATTTCTAATATTCATTAGAAAGCTCTTTTCGATACGAACCCAACGGTTTTGGTTTTAGGAGAATCCGTCGGTCGGATCTCCCGAAATATCCATTCGAAGTCAATGGTCGAAATTCGCGAACTGCCGCGGCGCGGCGCGTTCTATTCAGGCCATTATATATATTATATATAATATATAATATATACTTCGTCGATTTCAATTCAAAACGTGCTTTATAAATCGTTTTAAATTCGTTTTCAAAACGGTTTCAACTTCATATTCAATTTCAAATCAAAATTGAATATTCCAATATAAATTCATTTTAAATTCATTTCAAATCGATTTCAATTCAAATTGATTTCTAATTCAATTTCAATTCGAAAATGATTCAATTTGAATTCATTTATATTCAATTTAATTCGAATTTCAATTCTTTTCAAAATATCAGATTTTGAAATCACTTTCGATATTCATTATAAAATGAACAAAACCGATATAAATATCGTTCACGTCAAAATGGCGTCAATCTAATCAACACGGCTTCATATATTTCTATTTTCAAATATTCTATTTCAAATATTTCTATTTCAAATATTTCTTTTTCAAATAGTTATATTTCAAAACTTTCTTTTTCAAAACTGGAACGAGGCCCAATCAATTACCATGTAATGTTACTTATATGGATTTTCTACAACACATGTATACAACAGCAATGATGAATCATCAACCATCATCCAAAGTGCGTTCTACACTGTATAAGCATCAAATATGAATATTCAACGCTTACAACAGTTTGTCAATCAAACGATCGACATATAACTAACTATTGGGATTAGTGTATGTCATATATCACCCCAATACCCGTGTGGGGTTTTCAAACAATCAAACACAGATTTTTATTTGTGCAGTTGGGCGATGTGTAAAATTTATCGTCCCAATCAATATCAGTCAAACATGTGTATATAAACAAATCGTCCGATTTGTTTATTTTTATTTCATTTCATATACACGTTAAAATTTCTATTTTTAACTATAAAATATTTTAACTATATAAATATTTTATTTCATTTCACATCTCATCACAAAATCAACTACACAACAAAATCAAGCAAACAAGCATACAAGCCGTCCATGGTCTGTGGACGACGGGTGTCGGGTGCTACTAAACACCGTCTGCATCCTAGTATATATTTATATAACTAGAAAATTAAATTAAAGAGTGAGAAATTCTCATAGATTAGCTAATCCAATGCCACGACTCTTCTTTGTTGAAATCTTCGCCGTTCTCGCCTTTTGTCACTTTCGTTGCCCGTATTCTCTACATATGTAAAAATCACATTTTTACTTCGCTATTCAATATATAAAAATTGAATTTTTACTTCGCTATTCAATATATAAAAATCGAATTTTCACTTCGCTATTCAATATATAAAAATCGAATTTTCACTTCGCTATTCAATATATAAAAATCGAATTTTTACTTCGCTATTCAACATATAAAAAATCGAATTTTTACTTCGCTATTCAATATATAAAAATCGAATTTTCACTTTGCTATTCAATATATAAATATCGAATTTTTACTTCGCTATTCAATATATAAAAATCGAATTTTCACTTCGCTATTCAATATATAAAAATCGAATTTTCACTTCGCTACTATATAGAGATTTCGCCTTTTCAAATATAAAGGTTTCGCCTTTTCAAATATAAAGATTTCGCCTTTTCAAATATAAAGATTTCGCCTTTTCAAATATAAAAATCTAATCTTTTCTATTTTAAAAATCTAATCTTTTCTATTTTAAAAATCTAATCTTTTCTATTTTAAAAATCTAATTTTGATTATATCAGAATCAAATCTTTTCATATGGAAAAATCCTATCTTTTTAGTTTTGCATTCACATCAAAAAAATCGTATTTCTTACACGATGTTTATATTTTTAAAACACAGCTATTTTTCTATTTAAACTAATGCTAAGAAAATTAAATAATAATTAAAACTAACCAAAAGGAATTCACTGTGTTCTTCATCCAAAAATCGCTTCAAGCATATGAAAGTCGCTCCTCCAGATCTACTCACGCACGCAACTTAGGAGGGCCAGCACCCGATCAGACAACGCCTCCAGGAAGGCCGGAGCCTCTTCCCCCTGCGTCGGCGGCGACGTCAGTCGCGATGGGCCCACCCTCGCCAGACAGCGGCTCGATTTAGGGTTTGAAACAAAGAAGGGGCGGCGGTTTCAGGGTCGTGGAGGCTGTCTGGGATGTGAGGCGGAAGGAGGTCGGACGCGGTGGCCCCTCCTGGGCGGCGCGCTGATCGAATCGGGAGGGGGGGTCTGGGCCACGGCGGGCTTTGGGGTTTTTTTTTACAATGTCGGGTTTGACTCTGAAGGGGGAGAGAGAGTATAAAGGATTATATATATATATATTATTTTAATTTATTTTCCTTCAAAAAGTAACTTTAAATTTTTATCTTAAAACGAGACCCACCGATTGTCGTCCATAGCTAATTACCCCCATTCCGAACACAATGGGATATACATCGTATGCCGATTCGACTGTTTCGATCAGTTTTCGACAAAATCAACATATAACTCTATATATGGAATTTGAACGCGCATTTCAATTTAGTGGGGTCACATACTAACTCGAAAAATTCCCAAAAAATATTTTCTAGCTTCATATTGACGATACGGTCCTAACAAAACTAGTTTCGTCGAATTCTGAGATCGTTTGAAAAATGGCCAATTTCCAGTCGATTAAAATCAACTTAAATTGGTCAAACGCGTTTTACTTTGCCACGCTCACATATTGATTCGAAAAATTATGAAATTTGAAACCTAGCAATAATTTGACACTGCGGATCCAACAAAAGTGGTTTCGTCGAAATCCGAGGTCGTTTGCAAAATGTCTATTTTTAAGGGCCTGAATTCCATAGCGACTATTCAGAATTTTCAACTGGACATATCATTTGATTCCCGCTATGAAATTTCAATTTTTCGAATTCGTTGGAAAGATATTCACAATTAGATTCCATTATTTTTGGTTTCACTAAAATCCGGATTATTTTGCACCCGGTACATTCAATTAAAGTTTGAAATCGAATTATCGAACTACCACGCCATTTTCAATTCTATTTATAATTATAAAATAAAATTTTATATTCTAACGACGACGTATATAATATATACGTCGAATTATATTCAAAAATAAATTTCTCGTCGATATTATTAAAAATAATTCATTTTAAATAATCAAAATTCGCTAAAATTGCCAAAATAAAAAATTTAAATTGGCCCAGATTTTCGGGTTGTTACAATCTCCCCCACTTAAAACTTTTCGTCCCCGAAAAGGAACAAAGTCGAAAGTTGTTTAACAATTCAACTCAACTTTCATTGTTTTGATTACGGCTTAAGTTCTTCAACTTTTCAGTTTCTAAGAAATTTTCAAAAATTTGGCTAACACCCCAAATTTTCGAAAAATTTCGCCATAACCTCCCCTGCAACGGGAGCCACGGGAAAATCCCGAAATTGCCATAAAGGCCTTCTGATCTCAAAAAGAAAAAGAAAAAGCCAAGCGGCTAGCCAATCGGCTCATAAAATCATCATCACCCAAACAAAACAGTAAATTATGATAAACATGTACCTATTTGTTGGGCAAACAAATTTTATTCTCTGCTCTAGCCTCCTTGCTATGACCTGTTCAATGTAAGTACATGTATATGCAAGCAAATGCGACAAATTTTCAATACAATTCAATATTTGATACAATTAGGCATAATGGTTCAAAATTATCAAACAAATAAACAAACAACACAAACATCAATCAATTAGTGAATTTAACGTTTCAAATTCATAATTTTGATATATAGTCAAAAATCAAATTTTTGATGCCAAATCACAACAATAGGCCCTATCTAATTTTGGTTCTCACACCAGTCAATTGGAAATATATAAATATCACACCTTCGACTCTCGAACACTAATTCTGATGATGAAGCTTCAATCATCAGAACCATCTCCGGGCGACTAGAGTGTGATTCTATATCTATCTATTATATTAAAATTCCAAATACATGTTTGCAAGGCGTATATGCAAAATCTTTATATACTGGACTGTCCAAATCAATATAAATAAATAATCAAATACGAATAATTGATTTAAATTTTCAAAACAAAATTTGTTTTCACTTTCAAAAATACTCTTCACACTCGTTCTAGGGTACTACTGATCCCATCTCTAACGAGTCACTCTCGTTGGATATTACTAATCCAATATCTGATGAATTCTTTCGTATGGTTCTAATGTGCCTTGTTCTCTACTTTGTAAACCAAAGCTCTGATACCACCTGTGAAAACCCGTAACTTCCCCGTAAAGGAAAGAGCGGATAGTTCGAGAACAAGCCACAACAGAACGCAGACTGAAGAACATTTCATTGTATATTACAACAATGCATCAGATTACAAGAATATACAGAGTATAAATCAATATTACACAGAAACATCAGAGATTTAAATTACATTTAAATACATAGCAGCGGAAAATAATACAATACACAACTAGAATGAGATATACGGATACAAAGCTTTCCGGATATCGTTCCAGCTGTAAACCAGGATCCTGTGAACATAAATCTGCAAAACCAAAACTACTAGCTGCCCGTGTCAAAATAAGGGCACCCAGAGTTTAGGTTAAAACAATAAACTCCAGGTCAGTCATGTGACTGGTGTGAGAACTAAAACAGTTATTTATCTTTATTTTCAAAGTAAGGTAAATCAAGGGACCACGCCGTATAACACGGAATGGGTTTCCTCCCAAGAACACCAGTGCATAAAACAACAGCGCAATGCTAAATAAAGAAAAATGAATCTATTATAAGACCCAGTTCCCATCACACAATGCAACGCAAGCCGGAGGATAGGGTTTTTACCTTATAATAGCCAAGAATGCTTGATACGTTTAAAACAAATCATTTGATACTATTATAAGTGCATAGTGTATAAAACAACTTCAAATCATAAGTATCAATCATAGACGGCATAAGCGCCCCATCCCACTATGTCGCCATACTAGGCTCTACAAATAAAACCGTAAATGGCACGTATTTGGAAATTGGATTTCCATCTATGAACCGAGGCAAAAGATAGTCCTCAACCGATTCGAGACTGTCTAGCCCGAGTCTCAGGATCAGAGCTCGAGTGACCCTTGGATCGTCAGGGCCGGTCCACCGATGTGGATTAAAATTCCTGAACACTGCGTTTACCCGCCCTTTGGGGCATAAATGCGCCAACGAATGGCTCCATCGGACCCGGATCGTCCGATCTAACCGAGGCGCCTCGCAACAGCAACAACCACACAGGTGAAAAGTATATAAATGTCAGGGCTGGTAGGTCACTGACACCACCCTAGCTAGAAGGAAACGCATGCCCTCCCTGAGGTCCTCTCCCGTTTTTGGTTCACAACCGAGGTGCGAGACTCGCGAATTCACGTTACACAAAGCTGTGCCACACAGGCTGTGCTTTGATCATCACCACAAGACTTTGCTTTTCAACAGAAGCCTCGATCAATTGCCACTTAGGCATGCCACACAGGCAATTCACTCTATGCGTTTGATATCCATCAGTATATAACCCCTGAGCTCGTACGTCTCAGAGAAGGGCGTTAAGCAAGAGACCGCCGCCAAACAGATATATATTTAATAGAAATCAATCACACAGACTAAAATCCAATGTCAGACACACAGTCCATTTACAAGTCCGTTCTGGGTCTGAACGAAACCGGAGGCACCTAGTACCCCGCATATCCATCGATCTCCAAGTACGTCTGGACAATCACCAACTGTTTCCATCTTCTTGGGTGTACAGCCCAATCAAGATCATCAGTAATCACCCAACCGACATGAAAACCTCCGGTCTTCAACCATCGTCTTCATCTTCGACTTATCGTCGTATCAGTTATTCAGAATGGGATAAACCCGGTCTTTCCGAATAACTCGCGTATATTTTAAATAAGTGTTACACAAACATAACATACGCCTCATTCCAATTCATCAGTCACTAACCGTAAATTAATAAGAGAACAATTCCCCAAATATTAACCCCGAAGGCCGAAACCAACATCAGATCAATATCTAGAAAACCATTCTGCTTGGCTAACCGACAGTTAGTTTCTAAATTTCACATTCATAGGGAAAAGGTTCCCATTAATTTTATCCAAGATAAATTCCTTGAATTTATTCTCTAATCTCCTTTTGAATTTCGATTCAACTAGTCGAGATTAACGAACCTTACCGAAGTAATCATTTGTTTTAATTTCCCAATCCCAACCTATTCATCCCATGAAGTAAAACTGGTAATACTTCATATCTAACACCACGGTGTTATCGGTAAATTCAATTACCATTTCACGTTCAAATCCAATTAAAGATTTAACTATAGCCTAGAGCAAAACTGGTGATACTCCATTCTCGATCTTTTCAATCTAGTTAAAGATTCATTAAAACTCCATTTCGTTTCAATCTGTGACTGGGTTAAAGAATCAGTGTCATTTAAAACATGGTTCACGATAAACCCAAAATCACATCACAATTCAATCAGTACCTAACCGTAAATTAGCAAGTGAACAATTCCCTAAGTATTAACCCCGAAAGCCGAAACCAACATCAGATCAATATACAGAAAACCTGTAACACCCCACCTCCGTTAAGGTCACTCACAAAGGGAATGCCTTAACTTTGGTGGAGCATTTTAGTAAACAGAACAGAAACTTACAAGACAGATAAAACAATACTTGAAAAATTTTAACTTTATTACAGCGGAAACAGAAATTAATATGGTTACATCCTTTCAAATTTCAGAATTCAAGTACAAAATATCAGCCTTGTACAAAAGCCTTCAAAATACATGGTTTAAAATCATAATCCCCATGGAACGGAAGCTATACAGAGCCAAGCCATACTTTAAGCACTTCAAGCAAAGAGAAATCCGGATCAAGCTAAAGTATTTCCCTCCTTGGATAACCTGGGGGGAAACGGAAGAAAGGAGGCAAAACAACAAGGGTCAGACAAAAAGTCTGGCAAGTCCAGTGACTTTCAGCATATGAACAGATAATAATAATATGATATGAACATAAAACTGGATGTGAGATAACTATAACAGGTGTAGCAGGTATAACAGAAAAACAGAATGATATAAACTATTGTTTACACTTCTCTGCACTAATACTAGTATAGTAGAATTAGGTGTCACCCTAATGTCTAAATTGAAGCAGGAACGGGTACAGAATACTTTAACAGAAACAGAATGCTAATAATGGGCCTTTACTACCCGATCAGAAACAGACAGAAGAAGAAACATATTTATCCCTATGGAAACAGAATGTGGAATTAGGTGTACACTAGTAATGGGCCTTTACCACCCGAACAGACGGTACCACACAGAAACAGACAGGTGTTACCACCCAACAGAAACAGATGGTACCAACAGAAACAGACAGAACTAAGCGTACCCTAAAACCCTACCCCAAGCGATCGGCTCCCTAATACATAAATATCCTGTGTCGGCCCCACAGTAGGGTGTATCACTCCCTAAAGTGACAACCAATTGGCACAGACCTATTTACAGATGTCACGGCGTCTTACATCCTCAGAGGCAGACCGGGATCCATGCACGCACATGACCCGGTTGGAACGCACCATCAACACCCCTCGCCATTATCAGAATGAACCTCTTATAATTAGTTCAGTAAGCGTGCCCGGACCCTACTTACTGTTGGGTCAAAGTTTTGATACCAGAAAGGGTTACTGACTAATATGGGTCCCAAACAACAGATGACACAAGTAATTCCCCTCCTAACCTTGTGTCCCCAGACTAACAGATTTCAGATTAACTTGTTTACAAGTTCAGACATACAGAATTCAGATTTACTAATTCACAAATTAAGTTAACAAGTTTTCAGACTAACGGATCAGATGTACAGATTTTTCAGATTTGTCTAACTTTGTATTGGGCCTACAGATTCATGGATGGGTTTTACTACATCTATTAATCCTGTTGGTTTAACCCTATTTTCCCCAATACGTTTTAGACGTCATTCTTATCTTAGATTTGCATTAATTAATTATTAATGCACAGACCTCTCACATTAGGTCGGTAGCTTGTGGCCGCTGGATGTGCCGGGCGGTTCCGGGCAGACTTCTGCCACAAGCCAGACCTAACCTCGTGTCTTACGCATGTTATGACTAACTTCTCACATTAGAACCTATTGTTTGCGGCCACTGGATGTGCCGGGCGGTTCCGGGCAGATTTACGCCGCAAACTCATTCTAACCTCGAGTTAGCCATGTTTATCTTTGCGGCCAATTAATTAATAATTTACCGTTTATGTGCACGCCCAATATATATGCCAATTCAGATTATATCAATAACAGGATGATTATATCAACACAGCAGATAACAGATTTTAGCAGATAACAGATTTTATATGACTTAACGGATTTAACAGATTTAGCAACTTAGCAGATTCTGGCATATAACAGGTTAGGCATTTCAACCGACAAATTTAACAAATTAGGCATTTCAATCTAATTAGCAGTCTAGGCAATATAACAAAACTAGTAGTTTAGGCAACTTGGTAAATTAGCAGATTTAGCAAGCTTAATATTTCTAAAGGTTCTATTTACATGCCTTGCCTAAACATAAATTAGCCTAAATTCATATGCCTACATAATGTCATGATTCACAATATGATCATATACTTCCATGTTTGCATATATTTACATAGCGCAGAATATGGACATAATTTACCCTATAACATATGTTCCAATTTTTGTTAAACTAGCATTTTACAGCAGATTCACCTATAAATTATACCAAATATAACCATTAATTCCAATGCATGCCATATATCCAAAAATCCCTATTTAGGTGTAATCACAATAATAGATATCCTAATTAATGTAAATCTTTTACACCTAAGCTTCCATATCTTCTTCTTTTTAAGTCATGAATCATTATGCACTATACCCAACAATCTAAATCTTTAAATCATATCAAATCTTGACTTTTATATGCATTTTGTTCAAAGTCTCAAATCATATGTAATCTTACAGTGGTTCCTCTTCTTCTTTTATCACAAAATATGCATAGGTCTAAAACTAGTTTATAACATATGCTTATTTTTCTAATTAATTACAGATCTAAATTACAACATAACTATGCATACAACATGCATAAATTATATGTTCATAGTCAAATTTATGCATCCAATCCCAAGTCACATGTCCAATATATTTTATGCCTCAGACCCAAAGTCATACATTCAATTTAGTCTTGTCAAATTTCGCATCATTCATCCCAAAATTTGCGTTCATACGTTCATCTCTTATGAGATTAGGCACAGGCTCGTGGTAGCCTGGCTATAGAAACAGAAAAGAAGAAAGGAATATAGAACAGTCACAGAAAACAGATCTAACAGAAGAGAATACAACCTCAAATTCAGATTTAAATGCATATCAAAATTATAATTAACGTTTATAGCAGAGAATAACTGTACTTGCCTTGATTGGATTAAAGAAAGAACTTTAACTTGTTGTAGAATCTTTGCAGAAACTTTAATCCCTAGTTTGAATTGAGTTGCTTAGGCTGATGTTGATTATCTTCTAGTTTTAATTCCAGCAGAGCAGAGACGCCATTTTTATTTTTAATTAGAAGAAGAGAGCAATGGAGGCTAGAGAATTGTGTAAGAAACCTAGGTAGAGTCTAGGGTCATTTTATAGAGTTTATGAACTGATTAGGACCATCGATGTTGCTTGGATTGATCGTGGCCATTCATTCGCAAGAGGGACCAATCAGAGCCTGCCACCTAGCCCTAATGACAAAGCAGACCACAGAAAATCGACCAACATAGAATAGGCCAGCCAGGGTGGACTGGGTTCGACCTGGGTCTGGACCAGGTCGACAGCCCTGTCGACAGCCCTGTCGACCTGGTTAGATCAGGTCGACAGCCCAGTCGACCTGGGTGTCTTAGGCGGGAGTTTTCCCGCCTTGGCCAATTGGGCCCGGTTTTAATTTTTAAACTGTTTTATTCTGTTCGAATTTTAAACTTAATTCAGAAACTTCCGAAGGCCATATCTTCTTCATACGGACTCCGTTTTTCGAAAACTCGGACTCTATTTCGCGTATTTTTCCGAGACGAACGCAATGGCGTATCCCGTTTCCCTTAGTTCTTTGATTTCAAATTAATTATACTTTAATTTGTTAATTCCACAGTTATAGAATACACGGGGTGTTACATTCTCCCCCACTTAAAAGGATTTCGTCCCCGAAATCTTCAAGTTAAGAAGAATGTGTCCTACCATCCAATCACCCATCTACTCAACCATCATCCACAAGCATCCATTGTCCTTAGAAAACTTCTAATGTTGTATGAACATATGCAAAAGTGTGTGTATATGTTCCTTACCTAATGCAAAGATCAGGCGGTCTACTGATTCAGTTGACCTCCTTAATGCGAATTATGTCAGTGCCATGAGTCCAACATGTATGCAATAGAATTCTGATGTTATATATTATTTCTATATGAGTGCACAACCATTCACTCAAATGCAACATCCATGTGCTGAATCAACCATTTTGCATCCACAAGAACTGAAAAATGCTCACTCATCCATATGCAGTTTGAGAGTGTTTTCGAGCCGATCTAGTGCCTAGTGTGTGTATATGCATCCACGGGCAACCACTAGCAACCACTTGCATCCACTTGCAACCATCAAACATAACATGTCTCAAACACATGTTTACACCCATTAGTTTCTACCTAAAGTTCGAAGATTCGATCGATAGGATACAGTCGAATGATGGAAGCGAGTACAGATAGAACGAAAATTTGGTTCCCATTAGACATGGGTCCTAAGTATCGGCCCCAAAGACCGAAACCAATATCAAATTGACACCCCACGAAAACTCAGAATGTATGCGTCATACTTGACGCCTAACACAGATATCCCTCAAACCCCAGTCTCAAACAGATGATCCATAACCCTTATGGGTCTAAGTCTATAGCGGAATTCAGAAATAATACTAGCATTAAAGTGCAGAGTATCGATTACAAAATCAAAATACCAAAATCAGAAAAAGTCACAATCAGATAAAGAAATTAAACCTACTATAGAAATTTTCCTATTTCTATCCTAGCCACTAGCCTCAAGAGTGTTCGCCTGCCCTCCTTGTCCTCGTCTCTTCGGGCAGTCCCTAGTGAAGTGTCCCATCTCCCCACAGTTGAAGCAAGCGCCCTTCCTTTTTCTGCAATCCTTGTTCAGATGAGTTGAGCTCCCACAAGTAAAGCACTTTTTCCCCTTCTTATCTTCAGACTTCTCATCTTTCTTTTGTGTTTCCTTTTTGGGCCCCGCTTTCTTATTCTGTGGTTCTTCCTTCTTTGTCTCTTTCGGGCCCTTGTCTTCCTCGTGCAGTAGTGCCATATCCACCAATTTCTCGTAAGTTGCTCCCATGGGTACATGGGTCATGGCTAGGCTATGCAGTGGCTCATTCAATCCTTTAACAAAGCGGAGAGCCTTTTTATGCTGAGTGTTGACTAAATCCAATCTGAATCTTGCTAGTTGGTTGAACTGGTTGACGTATTCCTTGACCGTCATACTTCCTTGCTTAAGAGACAAGAACTTTTCCAATTGTAAACTTCGTTCAGCTTGCGAGAGGAATTTTGTCTCAAACCTTGTTCTGAAATCCATCCATGTTTCAACCGGCCTCTCGGCGTTAGTGACTTCCCACCAGTAGGAAGCTTCGTCTTTGAGCAGCCATACCGCCAACTGTACCTTCTGCCTATCGTCCACCTCGAAGATAACGAATAGATCCTCAGTTTCTTTGAGCCAATTCCTTGCTTCTACGAATGATTCAGTTCCCTTGAAATCCTTCCCACCCATGGCCCTAAAATCTCTACAGATCTTTGAGAAAGCAATTGCACGAGGAGGGGGTGGAGGAGGGGGATCATTTGCTGGACCTGCAGCGGCGGTCCTAGCCTCAAGATATTGACGAAACCAACCGGGTACATGAACACCCTCTGGTATCTCAGATGCTTCAGACATGCTGGAAAGAAAAAGGAAAGGTTCAATACAAAAAGGACTGAAAGAAAGATATATGGCTCTTGGGGATCATGTTTTTCAAAATAAGCTTTATTTTTGAAAATACTTCCTTTCCAAAACCTTTTTGAAAATAGTTTTCAAAAAAACTTCACCCAATCTGGTAACCTTCAGCTCTGATACCAAGTGTAACACCCCACCTCCGTTAAGGTCACTCACAAAGGGAATGCCTTAACTTTGGTGGAGCATTTTAGTAAACAGAACAGAAACTTACAAGACAGATAAAACAATACTTGAAAAATTTTAACTTTATTACAGCGGAAACAGAAATTAATATGGTTACATCCTTTCAAATTTCAGAATTCAAGTACAAAATATCAGTCTTGTACAAAAGCCTTCAAAATACATGGTTTAAAATCATAATCCCCATGGAACGGAAGCTATACAGAGCCAAGCCATACTTTAAGCACTTCAAGCAAAGAGAAATCCGGATCAAGCTAAAGTATTTCCCTCCTTGGATAACCTGGGGGGGAAACGGAAGAAAGGAGGCGAAACAACAAGGGTCAGACAAAAAGTCTGGCAAGTCCAGTGACTTTCAGCATATGAACAGATAATAATAATATGATATGAACATAAAACTGGATGTGAGATAACTATAACAGGTGTAGCAGGTATAACAGAAAAACAGAATGATATAAACTATTGTTTACACTTCCCTGCACTAATACTAGTATAGTAGAATTAGGTGTCACCCTAATGTCTAAATTGAAGCAGGAACGGGTACAGAATACTTTAACAGAAACAGAATGCTAATAATGGGCCTTTACTACCCGATCAGAAACAGACAGAAGAAGAAACATATTTATCCCTATGGAAACAGAATGTGGAATTAGGTGTACACTAGTAATGGGCCTTTACCACCCGAACAGACGGTACCACACAGAAACAGACAGGTGTTACCACCCAACAGAAACAGATGGTACCAACAGAAACAGACAGAACTAAGCGTACCCTAAAACCCTACCCCAAGCGATCGACTCCCTAATACATAAATATCCTGTGTCGGTCCCACAGTAGGGTGTATCACTCCCTAAAGTGACAACCAATTAGCACAGACCTATTTACAGATGTCACGGCGTCTTACATCCTCAGAGGCAGACCGGGATCCATGCACGCACATGACCCGGTTGGAACGCACCATCAACACCCCTCGCCATTATCAGAATGAACCTCTTATAATTAGTTCAGTAAGCGTGCCCGGACCCTACTTACTGTTGGGTCAAAGTTTTGATACCAGAAAGGGTTACTGACTAATATGGGTCCCAAACAACAGATGACACAAGTAATTCCCCTCCTAACCTTGTGTCCCCAGACTAACAGATTTCAGATTAACTTGTTTACAAGTTCAGACATACAGAATTCAGATTTACTAATTCACAAATTAAGTTAACAAGTTTTCAGACTAACGGATCAGATGTACAGATTTTTCAGATTTGTCTAACTTTGTATTGGGCCTACAGATTCATGGACGGGTTTTACTACATCTATTAATCCTGTTGGTTTAACCCTATTTTCCCCAATACGTTTTAGACGTCATTCTTATCTTAGATTTGCATTAATTAATTATTAATGCACAGACCTCTCACATTAGGTCGGTAGCTTGTGGCCGCTGGATATGCCGGGCGGTTCCGGGCAGACTTCTGCCACAAGCCAGACCTAACCTCGTGTCTTACGCATGTTATGACTAACTTCTCACATTAGAACCTATTGTTTGCGGCCACTGGATGTGCCGGGCGGTTCCGGGCAGATTTACGCCGCAAACTCATTCTAACCTCGAGTTAGCCATGTTTATCTTTGCGGCCAATTAATTAATAATTTACCGTTTATGCGCACGCCCAATATATATGCCAATTCAGATTATATCAATAACAGGATGATTATATCAACACAGCAGATAACAGATTTTAGCAGATAACAGATTTTATATGACTTAACGGATTTAACAGATTTAGCAACTTAGCAGATTCTGGCATATAACAGGTTAGGCATTTCAACCGACAAATTTAACAAATTAGGCATTTCAATCTAATTAGCAGTCTAGGCAATATAACAAAACTAGTAGTTTAGGCAACTTGGCAAATTAGCAGATTTAGCAAGCTTAATATTTCTAAAGGTTCTATTTACATGCCTTGCCTAAACATAAATTAGCCTAAATTCATATGCCTACATAATGTCATGATTCACAATATGATCATATACTTCCATGTTTGCATATACTTACATAGCGCAGAATATGGACATAATTTACCCTATAACATATGTTCCAATTTTTGTTAAACTAGCATTTTACAGCAGATTCACCTATAAATTATACCAAATATAACCATTAATTCCAATGCATGCCATATATCCAAAAATCCCTATTTAGGTGTAATCACAATAATAGATATCCTAATTAATGTAAATCTTTTACACCTAAGCTTCCATATCTTCTTCTTTTTAAGTCATGAATCATTATGCACTATACCCAACAATCTAAATCTTTAAATCATATCAAATCTTGACTTTTATATGCATTTTGTTCAAAGTCTCAAATCATATGTAATCTTACAGTGGTTCCTCTTCTTCTTTTATCACAAAATATGCATAGGTCTAAAACTAGTTTATAACATATGCTTATTTTTCTAATTAATTACAGATCTAAATTACAACATAACTATGCATACAACATGCATAAATTATATGTTCATAGTCAAATTTATGCATCCAATCCCAAGTCACATGTCCAATATATTTTATGCCTCAGACCCAAAGTCATACATTCAATTTAGTCTTGTCAAATTTCGCATCATTCATCCCAAAATTTGCGTTCATACGTTCATCTCTTATGAGATTAGGCACAGGCTCGTGGTAGCCTGGCTATAGAAACAGAAAAGAAGAAAGGAATATAGAACAGTCACAGAAAACAGATCTAACAGAAGAGAATACAACCTCAAATTCAGATTTAAATGCATATCAAAATTATAATTAACGTTTATAGCGGAGAATAACTGTACTTGCCTTGATTGGATTAAAGAAAGAACTTTAACTTGTTGTAGAATCTTTGCAGAAACTTTAATCCCTAGTTTGAATTGAGTTGCTTAGGCTGATGTTGATTATCTTCTAGTTTTAATTCCAGCAGAGCAGAGACGCCATTTTTATTTTTAATTAGAAGAAGAGAGCAATGGAGGCTAGAGAATTGTGTAAGAAACCTAGGTAGAGTCTAGGGTCATTTTATAGAGTTTATGAACTGATTAGGACCATCGATGTTGCTTGGATTGATCGTGGCCATTCATTCGCAAGAGGGACCAATCAGAGCCTGCCACCTAGCCCTAATGACAAAGCAGACCACAGAAAATCGACCAACATAGAATAGGCCAGCCAGGGTGGACTGGGTTCGACCTGGGTCTGGACCAGGTCGACAGCCCTGTCGACCTGGTTAGATCAGGTCGACAGCCCAGTCGACCTGGGTGTCTTAGGCGGGAGTTTTCCCGCCTTGGCCAATTGGGCCCGGTTTTAATTTTTAAACTGTTTTATTCTGTTCGAATTTTAAACTTAATTTAGAAACTTCCGAAGGCCATATCTTCTTCATACGGACTCCGTTTTTCGAAAACTCGGACTCTATTTCGCGTATTTTTCCGAGACGAACGCAATGGCGTATCCCGTTTCCCTTAGTTCTTTGATTTCAAATTAATTATACTTTAATTTGTTAATTCCACAGTTATAGAATACACGGGGTGTTACAAAACCAGTCTACTTAACTAATATCCAGTTAGTTTCTGATTTTCTTAACTCCTTTAGGTCTAAGAACAGTATTATTGAAGAGACCGTTCACGACAACCCCAAAATCACATTCTATTAATTATCGGGTTAAAGAACGAGTGTTATTTAAAACACCATTAACGATAAACCCAAGAATCAATTCGAATTCAATTCCAATTAAATATTATCTAATTGGTACACTTCATTAAATCTAAATAAAAAGATTTAATCTTTTCTCAACTGGGCTTAAGAACAGTGTTAATGAAGACACCATTCACGACATACCCAAATCACATTTGGTATTAAATACAAGGCTCTGAATAGAAAATATATCGGCTTATATTCAATATCAAATTCTACGACCAACAAATATCGTATTGGAAATAACGATATATATATCTATATCTTTCAAATTTCCATAACAACATCTGAATAATCACGAAATCCAACATCGAAATATTCCGAAGACAATTTCGATTCAAATCCATTCCAATGCAATCATTGGAAATTCTGGTTATTTTCAAAACCATTTCAAATTCAATTTATTTAAAAATAAATAGAATTATAATTCTAGTTCAAAACTAGTTCATTTCGATAAAAAACTATTTTTATCTTTACAAATATGGAGTTTTTCATCCCAAATCTTCACAAATCATTTCTTATGATTTTACACAAATTATTACTATTTTTAATAATTTTATCAAGGCCCGTACAGTCGATTTCCATCAATGGCCATCGAATTGCACGTACAACGACCTTTTTCAAATTTGATTTGGACATAATTCCAAATCCAACCGTTAGATTTCAAATTTCTAATATTCATTAGAAAGCTCTTTTCGATACGAACTCAACGGTTCCGGTTTTAGGAGAATCCGTCGGTCGGATCTCCCAAAATATCCATTCGATGTCAATGGTCGAAATTCGCGAACTGCCACGGCGCGGCGCGTTCTATTCAGGCCATTATATTATATATATATAATATATATAATATATACTTCATCGATTTCAATTCAAAACGTGCTTTATAAATCGTTTTAAATTCGTTTTCAAAACGGTTTCAACTTCATATTCAATTTCAAATCAAAATTGAATATTCCAATATAAATTCGTTTTAAATTCATTTCAAATCGATTTCAATTCAAATTGATTTCTAATTCAATTTCAATTTGAATTCATTTATATTCAATTTCAATTTGAATTCATTTATATTCAATTTAATTCGAATTTCAATTCTTTTCAAAATATCAGATTTTGAAATCACTTTCGATATTCATTATAAAATGAATAAAACCGATATAAATATCGTTCACGTCAAAATGGCGTCAATCTAATCAACACGGCTTCATATATTTCTATTTTCAAATATTCTATTTCAAATATTTCTATTTCAAATATTTCTTTTTCAAATAGTTCTATTTCAAAACTTTCTTTTTCAAAACTGGAATGAGGCCCAATCAATTACCATATAATGTTAATTATATGGATTTTCTACAACACATGTATACAACAGCAACGATGAATCATCAACCATCATCTAAAGTGCGTTCTACACTGTATAAGCATCAAATATGAATATTCAACGCTTATAATAGTTTGTCAATCAAACGATCGACATACAACTAACTATTGGGATTAGTGTATGTCATATATCACCCCAATACCCGTGTGGGGTTTTCAAACAATCAAACACAGATTTTTATTTGTGCAGTTGGGCGATGTGTAAAATTTATCGTCCCAATCAATATCAGTCAAACGTGTGTATATAAACAAATCGTCCGATTTGTTTATTTTTATTTCATTTCATATACACGTTAAAATTTCTATTTTTAACTATAAAATATTTTAACTATATAAATATTTTATTTCATTTCACATCTCATCACAAAATCAACTACACAGCAAAATCAAGCAAACAAGCATACAAGCCGTCCATAGTCTGTGGACGACGGGTGTCGGGTGCTACTAAACACCGTCTGCATCCTAGTATATATTTATATAACTAGAAAATTAAATTAAAGAGTGAGAAATTCTCACAGATTAGCTAATCCAACGCCACAACTCTTCTTTGTAGAAATCTTCGCCGTTCTCGCCTTTTGTCACTTTCGTTGCCCGTATTCTCTACATATGTAAAAATCACATTTTTACTTCGCTATTCAATATATAAAAATCGAATTTTTACTTCGCTATTCAATATATAAAAATCGAATTTTCACTTCGTTATTTAATATATAAAAATCGAATTTTCACTTCGCTATTCAATATATAAAAATCGAATTTTTACTTCGCTATTCAATATATAAAAATCGAATTTTTACTTCGCTATTCAATATATAAAAATCGAATTTTCACTTCGCTATTCAATATATAAAAATCGAATTTTTACTTCGCTATTCAATATATAAAAATCGAATTTTCACTTCGCTATTCAATATATAAAAATCGAATTTTTACTTCGCTATTCAATATATAAAAATCGAATTTTCACTTCGCTACTATATAGAGATTTCGCCTTTTCAAATATAAAGATTTCGCCTTTTCAAATATATAGATTTCGCCTTTTCAAATATAAAGATTTCGCCTTTTCAAATATAAAAATCTAATCTTTTCTATTTTAAAAAACTAATATTTTCTATTTTAAAAATCTAATCTTTTCTATTTTAAAAATCTAATCTTTTCTATTTTAAAAATCTAGTCTTTTCTATTTTAAAAATCTAATTTTGATTATATCAGAATCAAATATTTTCATATGGAAAAATCCTATCTTTTTAGTTTTGCATTCACATCACAAAAATCGTATTTCTTACACGATGTTTATATTTTTAAAACACAACTATTTTTCTATTTAAACTAATGCTAAGAAAATTAAATAATAATTAAAACTAACCAAAAGGAATTCACTGTGTTCTTCATCCAAAAATCGCTTCAGGCATATGAAAGTCGCTCCTCCAGATCTACTCACGCACGCAACTCAGGAGGGCCAGCACCCGATCAGACAACGCCTCCAGGAAGGCCGGAGCCTCTTCCCCCTGTGTCGGCGGCGACGTCAGTCGCGATGGGCCCACCCTCGCCAGATAGCGGCTCGATTTATGGTTTAGAACAAAGAAGGGGCGGCGGTTTCAGGGTCGTGGAGGCTGTCTGGGGTGTGAGGCGGAAGGAGGTCGGACGCGGTGGCCCCTCCTGGGCGGCGCGCTGATCGAATCGGGAGGGGGGTCTGGGCAACGGCGGGCTTTGGGTTTTTTTTTACAATGTCGGGTTTGACTCTGAAGGGGGAGAGAGAGTATAAAGGATTATATATATATTATTATTTTAATTTATTTTCCTTCAAAAAGTAACTTTAAATTTCGACCTCAAAACGAGACCCACCGACTATCGTCCATATCTAATTACCCCCATTCCGAACACAATGGGATATATATCGTAAGCCGATTCGACCGTTTCGATCAGTTTTCGACAAAATCAACATATAACTCTATATATGGAATTTGAACGCGCATTTCAATTTACTGGGGTCACATACTAACTCGAAAAATTCCCAAAAAATATTTTCTAGCTTCGTTTTGATGATACAGTCCTAACAAAACTAGTTTCGTCGAATTCTGAGATCGTTTGAAAAATGGCCAATTTCCAGTCGATTAAAATCAACTGACATTGGTCAAACGCATTTTACTTTGCCACGCTCACATATTGATTCAAAAAATTATGAAATTTGAAACCTAGCAATAATTTGACACTGCGGATCCAACAAAAGTGGTTTCGTCGAAATCCGAGATCGTTTGCAAAATGTCTATTTTTAAGGGCCTGAATTCCATAGTGACTATTCAGAATTTTCAACTGGACATATCTTTTGATTCCCGCTATGAAATTTCAATTTTTCGGATTCGTTGGAAAGATATTCACAATTAGATTCCATTATTTTACGTTTCACTAAAATCTGGATTATTTTGCACCCGGTACATTCAATTGAAGTTTGAAATCGAAGTATCGAACTACCGCGCCATTTTCAATTCTATTTATAATTATAAAATAAAATTTTATATTCTAACGACGACGTATATAATATATACGTCGAATTATATTCAAAAATAAATTTCTCGTCGATATTATTTAAAATAATTCATTTTAAATAATCAAAATTCGCTAAAATTGCCAAAATAAAATTTTTAAATTGGCCCAGATTTTCGGGTTGTTACAGATCCACTGCCATACTAGTAATTAAGTGCAGAGATTCAACCATAGAACTAGATATAAATGAATGTGAAGCGCCAGAATCAAAAAGTGTTCTTATATGATGGTTTGAAAGAGAAATTAAACCTTCCACAGAAATTTTTCTACCTCTATCAGGAGCACTGATCGCGAGAGCATGCGTCTGCCCTCCAGAAGTTCCTCCCCTTTAACCTTGTCCCCGTGATCCCTGTTTCTTCGGGCACTCTCTAGCAAAGCGTCCGACATCTCCGCAGTTGAAGCAAGTGTTCTTCCTTCTTTTACAGTCTTTGATCAAGTGACCTTCTTTCCCACAACTGTGACACTTCCTTTTCTCCTTACCCTTGTCATTCTTTCAGCCTTTCTTCTGTTGTTGTTGTTGTCCTTTCTTGGGCCATGTGTTCTTATTTTGCGTTGTTTCCTCAGCTTTAACTTCCTTATTCTCCCTTTTTTTACTGTCCTTTTGTAACAAGCTAACTAGTCTCTCGAAAGCAGGCTCCATCGTTTGGAAATCCTTATAAAGCTCGAGAAAGTTAGCTGTAGGTTAAAATACTGCGGCTACAGATGGAGATTAGGCACTACATTGCCCTTCGACACGTGCTATAGTCTTAACATGACTACGGAACCATGCCGTAATGGGGACACCTTTTGGGAAGGATTGGTTCCCCAGACAAAAAGAAAAAGGAATCAAGCGGAGAATAGAGAGATATTACATATGACTCTGGCGAATATGTTTTTCAAAATAGACTTTTCTTTTGAAAATGCTTTGTTTTAAAACCTTTTTGAAAATAATTTTCAAAATATTTTATCCAATCTGGTAACCTTCAGCTCTGATACCAAGTGTGACACCCCATATCCGTTAATGTCACTCACAAAGGGAATGCATTAAGTTTTGTGAAGCGTTATAGTAAACAGAATGGAAATATTACAAGACAGACATATATAATAATAGCAGCGGAATAAAAACTTTATTTATCATAAGATACCATGGTCCAAAAACTTCACATATCTGAAATATAAAAGCCCATTACAACACAAAAGCCACTGTCTTGTACTTCAAAAATATCAGAGTACATGAAGGAAATAAAATTCCCCAAAAACAAAATCTAGCCATAGCAACAAGGATAGGAGCTTGAGCTATAGATATCAGCAACTCTAGCAAAAGTAAGCAGAATCACTGTCAAGTCTGAGTGTTTCCTCCCTAGGAACCTTGGGGGGAGGGGGGAACGGAAGAAAGAAGGATAAACAAAAAGGGTCAGACGTAAAGTCTGGCGAGTCTAGTTACTTTTAGCAAGTAAATAAATAAAAGTAGCATGACAGGCATATAAAGTGGATAAGAGAGATTACTACATAAAAGACAGGTGTGACAAGGTGGACAAGATAAGGTGTATACGCTTCCCTAAAATGGTTACTTTGCACCATTACTAGTATATCTAGAATGAGATGATCCCTTCCACAATAAGGTGGTAGACTAAGGCATACGTCCAAGTGTACCCTAACACCCTAATCGGTCGGCTCCCTAATCCGCGTAGATACTCTGTGTCGGCCCCACCGTAGGATATATCACATCCTAAAGTGGCAACCCCTTACTAATATGCATAGCCCCATATCTACAGGTGTCACGGTCGTCTTATCCCCTTTTGCCCGGCTCATGCATGCACATGGCCCGGTCGGTTTGCGCCGCCTACAACGTCCTCCACGTTTGGATCTCTTACAATCAGTCTAGTAAGCGTACCTCTTCTCCGACCTAGTACAGAGTACATGTTTTGATACCTACTCCGGGTTACTAGATGAAACGGGTCCCACACAATATGATACAAGCTCTCCCCTCTGTCTTATATCCTCCACTAGGTATTCCATTTGATTATGTATACCACTAGGTGTCTTTAATTACATATCTTTATTATTTCCATTGGTTATGTATACCACTGGGTGTCTTTAATTACATACCCTTATCGGGTTAAGTTTGTGGGCCAATATGAAATATTACCCACCCCCTCCAGATTTGCTTAACCCATCCACTGTCCAATCAATTCTACTTAACCCTAACTTTATTTCATATTCATACAATCCCTTATGGACTAGATTAGGTTAAGTAGTCCAATTTATTACCATGTCCATTTATGGTTTATAATGGGTTAGACCTCCCACATTAGGCCTACAACTTGTGAATGTTGGATATGCCAGTTGGGTCCGGGCAGACTTCTTCCACAAGTTGGGCCTAACCTCGTGTCATTGCCCTTCTCGTATTTGCGCACTAAGACCTCTCACATTAGGTTCAACGTTAGTGGTTGATGGATATGCCAGTCGGCTCTGGGCAGACTTCCACCACTAATGCAACCTAACCCCGTGTCATAAGTGCAATTACAATTTCTAGTTGTAGTTATTAGACTTTTCATTCTTATTCAATTCTTACGTATGTCTTTATAGATGATTATGCCCCTTTTCCCCATTTTTGAATTATATGTCCGATTCATATAAACATTATTTAAAATATGCCAATTCTAACCTTTTTCCCATGTTTCCTAACTAATGTATTTGCATATATTTGGCGGCATCTAGGCTAGAAATTAGCCTAGCCATAAACAATTAAAGGGGAAGGTGATGGGAAAAATGACAATAGTGATCATTCTAAAAGTGACATAAACATATATACTGGCATAAACAAGTAATAGGCATAATAAGGTGGACATAAAAACAGATCTAGTGAAAAGGGTAATGATAAAACTAGATCAAATATACTTAGAATGAACAAATCCAAATAAGAATTCATATGTTCAATAATGATAGATCTCAATTAATCACAATATGATGATCTAGATCTAAACAAAGGTTCAGTTGTCCATATAATGATAATCCCAAATTAGCCACAAACTTGACAAAGGTTCAGATCCACAAATGTGACAAGATAAACTAATTACAGGTGAATTAGATCTATAAAAATAATTATAGCAAAATAAAGTTTGAGATCCACGAATAATATAGATTCATGATTCAAGACGGATCCAAATCACAGTACTATCACGTTTTACTTTTAATCATTTAAATCTAAAAGTAAACTAGAACTCACGGTGTTTGTATTAAAAGAAAAGGTAGAAAATAGCTGAGGTTGGATCTACACTCGAATCTCTAAGTTTGATTTGCAAAGTTGATCGTTGTTGAAGAAAGGATCTGTCTCAGTTCAAACACCGACAGCATTTGGCCTCCATGATTTCCAATGAAGAAAACAAGAGAAATGGACACGTATTTATAGCTGCCAGCACCTCTGAAACCGACTGCCACGTAAGCCCTAGGGGTGTGAAAACCCCTGTAGGGGAATCGACCCTAGTGTCGACACCCCTTAAAAGGGGTCGACACCCCTCTAGGGGGGTCGACACCCTAGAGCGGGAAATTTGCTGCCTTACGTAATTTTGATTTTTGAACGATTTTGGATAGGGTTCTGACTCATATCTGACTCATATGTATATATATTTTTCTTTTATGCCTATACGAACTTAAAATCCTCATAATTTCTTCATATGGTGTTCGTTTTACGCAAACCAAATGTCTATCTTGACCAGAGTTTCGAGACGAACGTAATGGCGCAGTCCGTTCCCTTAATTCCGAATATTAAATTAATATTATTTAATTTATCATCTTTTAATGTTGTTAAAAATACGGGATGTTACACTATCTAATTTGGCAACTACTAATCATTTTTCATGTATGTGCGTTGTGCGCAACTGTATCTACATATATTGATAGAGATGTTGAAATTTTGACAGTTCCACTCGTTTTTTTTGGAAAGTTTTTTATTTATATTATGGATTTTTCTATGTTACCTTAAATTTTGAGAGAAATAATCAATGTGAATGCAACTAAATCTTACATAATTACCCCTCACTTTATTTCATACTCTACAAACATTCAAATATCAAGCCAAAACAATTATTTTTGATGTAACAACCTGAAATTTTAATTGTATTTTATTTAATTTAAATTTTGATTATATTTTTTTGTTTAAAACTCAGTTTGTTTGTATTTCAATCGTACTTACTGAATAAAATTAAATAGAGTTTATCTATTTGAATTTTAATTTATTCTTAAATTTTAATTTAAATAGTAAACTCGTATTACATAATTTGTTTTTGATATTAATAAAAAAATTTGTTTTTAAATTCATAATATTTTATAATTTTTCTTAATGGAGATTTGGAATTTGAAATACGTACAGTGAGACGTAGTAACTGTATAAATTTCATTGGAAAATTTGAAAGTCGGTCGCGCATTTTATAGTGCAAAGATGCGGCTAATAGTTCAAATTTTAGTGACCGTAAAATCTCTTCGAAACCAGTTCGAACAAACATGAAATATATTCTATTCATTGTCACGAGTCCAACGGTGAAATTCGTTTTGCGAAAATCAAACGTTTTGACTTCCGTTTAATTGTTTCTCGTGCCATTTTTTCTTTTAAAAATGGTCCGTAATGCCTTTTTGAACAGAGCATCTTGACACTGCAAACTATATATCGTATTGTCTATCTCGTCGCGTTGATTAGCGCAATATCTTCATTTGTAAATTTCAGTGCTCAGTTCGCGCTGAAATTGCGAAAAGGCTTGTGCAGTTCATTCTGGAAACAAAGCCAGTTGAGTTCGAACTGTCTATATTCGAATCCCTCTTATTTTTCTAGCCAGTATGGGTATGCAAAACCCGTTCTTTTATTTTATTAATCTGTCCATTTATTTTTTTGTTTTCTTAGTGGCCCCTTTTAGTTTATGTAACATGCATTCTTTCCATGCATTACGTAAGCTTTACTTTCATTTGTTAACTAAATGCATGCGCCAATTCTTATACGTGACGCACATCCATTTGAATTCCGATGTTCACACTTTGGCATTCCATTTCTTTCATACAATCTCACGTTTCTTTCTTTTTAACTGCTAAATCCATTTCTTTCATGCGTCAAAACCATGTTTCCAAAAACCATGCATGTCCGTCTTGTTCCCCAAAAGCCATACGTTATTTTCATTCCAAAAGCCTTTCCATTTCAAAGAGATACCCCTTCAATACTTGTATTTCCAAAAGCTTTTCCTTTTCCCAAGTCATTGCCATGGAGTAACTATGCCACCGCACCAATTGTTCTGTCCCCAATTTCAGTGTTCCCCCGTGTCTAACTCAATCAGAGCCCCCTGATTTCCACCTTTCACACTTAAACCCCTGAATTCTTGGGAGAGTTCAATGCAAAACAGCGGAAATCAGGGGATATGATTGTAGGGACACAGGGGACAGTGGGAATGGGGACAGAAGAATTAGTCTCCTATGCCACTATGATTTCATGTATATATATTATTTAAATATATAAAAAAATTAGACTGCTTCAAATTCCTTCAGTTACGGTTTTCTCCCATCTTCGACATTTTCTTCCTGCCATGCAGCCTTATGTATTCATTCCATCGCCCTTCTCTCTTCCCTTTTTGTTCCACCTGCTCCATCGACTTTCATCTTTTCATTTATCCCATTTTTCTTCCTCTTGTCCATCCCTTATCTCCTCTCCACGCCATTATTCATTTTCCCATCTCCTTCCTTCTTCTCCCCTGAAGCCACCGAGCTGAACCCCCTCAGCCTCGCCTCCCTGCTCCTCTCCGCCTAGAGTTGCTCCGACCCGTATCCCCAAGTCACTACCTCCGCATCGAAATCCGCTCTCCCTCGTCCTAAATCGCCGTTGATCAGTGTTTTGCCAAAACCCAAGCTTCACACCATTTCCTTTTTCCTTGCGTGACTGTCCTTGTGCATGTGTGTGTTGGGTATATTTTTTTACTGAGTTTAGGAGACTTTATGCGTCAGTATGTTTCTTTACTTGTATGAATAGTCTATACTGTGTGTTGAGTTTTTTTCATTTGGGTGTGCATGAGAGTGTCGATGCGTGTGTATGGTGTTGCATGCGTGTGTGATTGTGTTTTTGTATGCTGAGTGTGCGCGTGTATTTTATATATTAATTCGGTTGTGTTCTTGTGTGATTTTGTGTGTATTGTTTTGTTGTGTAGTGTTTTGTGTGTGCGTGTGTGCATAAGCAGTATTGTGTGTCATTTGTGAGTTGTATGCGTGTGTTTATGACTTTAGTGTGTGTAATTTTTTTAATATATATATTTATTTACATATTATTTTCTTATTATTTATTGTGTTTATTTTTGGTGTCGTTTGGTGCTGAGTTCGGAAACCGTTTCAAAACCAGATAACCGTACCGATCCGTCAAGAAATTCACAGCCCCTCTTATAAAAATAAAATAAAATATTGAGTGATATCGAGCTGGATCCATTCTAAATCGTTCCTGGAAGTCGTAGTCTCTTTCGGCGCCAAATCTGTCTGTCATCTTCATTTCTGTGCCACAAAAGGTGAGTTTATCTCACACTCGACTTACATTTTTCATGGATGTTAGATCAATAATGAACTGTTATATGGAATGCATATGACTGCTAGTAGAAATTATTTGATTTGATATGTATGCACATTTCATATGTGACACGATATATTCATATGACACGTAGTTGCACTGATAATATATATGTTGTAATTGATGCTATGTGATTGTTGTTTGTGATTGCTGATACCCCTAGTTTAGGAAAAATCACTATGGGTTGAAATGATACATACCCGAACGGACATTAGATTAGGAAAAAATCACTATGGGTTGAAATGATAGACCTAGACATTTTTACTGAATTTGGGATTACGGGTTGAAATGATATATGCCCGTGGAAATTTTAAATTTGCGGATTGAAATGATAAATATCTGTATTACCTGACTGTAGGGTAGAAACTATATACGGACATCGTCGGTCGTGTTTTCGAAGTAAAATGATTTTGGAAATTTTGATATAAAATAAAAACTTAAGATTTTAAACTTATAATTTTATTTATTTTTCATATAATTTAATCATATATGTATTTTTCTGATTTTAATATATTATAATAAACATTTCTTTTTAATCTATTTCTATATTATTTTAAAACTCATATATTTTTATAATCTATTTTCTAATTTATTTTATATTTTATTTTAAACTTATATATATTTTTTCAAAGTTAATATTTTTCTTTTATATATTTCATAAACTTCAATAATAAACTAAAATGTGGATAAGTTAATATTTTAGCGATTTGAGCGTGAGATTTAAAGAATTGAATTTATATAACGATATTTGATATAACGAATGAACTGATAGCAAATATGAATTTAAATTCGAACTGATTTGGACTTATAAGAGACGAACTTGAATTGTGAAATCGTTTTGAAATTTGAATTTCCAAATTTAAGAAATGAATTGAAGCTATAATGAATATGGAGTGAATTTAAATGTGAATTTGAATTGTTTTAAAATTATGAACTTTTATAAGTAATGAACGTGAATGGCGTAAATTGATGTTCATTTTGATTTATAATTGTTATAGAATGAATTTGATTCTAAGTGACTAAACGTGAATTTGAATTATACGATTTAAGTTAAGGAATATGATAATGTTAGACCAAAATCTGGGCCTAACACCCAAATGCGGTGTGAAAACCTCACAATCACATAATGAAGAAAACGGTAAATAAGAGGAGACACACGAGGTTTTTATAGTGGTTCGGCTCAAACCAAGCCTACGTCCATTTTATAATTCCTTAAATCCTAAGAAATTACAATTACAATGTCGTCTTACAATCTGTGAGATCCAATTACATACAGCATCCTTGTATTTTTATGAAGAAGAGGAGAAAAGAGAATGATTTTATACACGAAATCCTCGTTTTAAACTGAGCTAAATTGGCCTTGTAAAGCATGCAAAGTCCTTGTGTTGTTAATGGTGGATGCCGTGAAGAAGAATAGCCAAAAGTCCTTAGAAAATCCTCCAAATGGTGTATTTATAGCCGTTTACAGCAGGCGGTTCGCGGGACACGTGGTACGCATCCCAAAATTCTTGAAATGTGGTGGAAAACGTCTAGTAACCTCTTCAAGCCGTGATATGACACGTGTAATAAGATCCATGCAAGCTGGAGTGAAAATAGCCTTTAGAACATGTCAAAACCGAGTGCAGCGAGCGCAGGCCCAGGCGGTTCGTGACCATGGTGTGCACCACGAACCAGGGTGATGAGCTGAAGTGGAGAGGCTGGAGCTGACCATCACGACGGGTCGTGGTCCAAGTGTTCATCGCAAGCGGGTCATGGTCCGGGGGGCCACCACGAGCCGGGTTGGTTCACGAACAATAAATGAGGGCTAGACCAACGAGGCGAGCCGAGTTGGCCCCACGAGCCAAGATGGGTCCTATGAGTCGGTCCATGATCCAAGCTAATGATGCTTCGTCAATTCATCCAAGTGATTGCCAGTCGATGCCAGATTACACCCATTCACGGAGGCTGTTTTGGCTGAACGAAAGCTCTTCTTGAAGCTAACTCATAGGGATACAAGAGTTAAAAATCTTCGTAATTGATGTTTTCGGGCCCAAAAGGTCATCTGATAGGAGTTTCAGGCCATTCTTTGTTTGTGATGCGACTTCAACCAAATAGCTTTTTGTCTTCTAACGGTGTTCTCAATACTTGAGCGTATTGTTAACCAGAGACTCCATGTGTGACCGCTTTGACCAAAAAGTTGTCGACAAGTTTGTCCCCCAGAACATATCTTGCTGGTTGAAGGAAGATGTGTTCTAGATAATCCAAGAAAACCAAAGCCATGTCGGGCTAGACAACTGCACGTATAATCCATACCTGCAAAGAAGAGAAGGCAAATAGATGTGTCAAATCCTGACAAAAATGACTACACTTTCGAGCATAAATCATGCTTGGGCATCCGATTGAGGATAAACAATATTCGAGGGATGTTCGAATCATCCTATCAAAATCTAGCGAGGGATCTAACCTTCCGGGAATAAGCCATACGAGGAAGTTCAAACTAAGCATAAGACATACTCGAGTTTTATTAAGTTCCTGTGCTAGATCTTAACGAGACCATCCGTCGTTCCTGAGTATAATCCATACTTAGAAATCTTGTGGAGTACAATCCATACTCATACCGAGATAGAAATATACTTGCCAAAGCCCGACAAGACAGTCTGTCCCTAGGCATAATCCGTACCTAGGGTTTCGAGATAAGTATAAGCCATACTTAAATTAAGATTGAGAATCCTGCCACAACCTGACAAGACACTTAAATTCGCCAAACATAATCCATGCTCGAAAAGTCCTTCCTTATTCAATTCAAAGTACAAAACCAAAGCAAATCCTGATTGGTTTGTCATCAAGTCCAGAGCACGCTTTGGGGCTACATCCTAACCCCGAACGTGTGTACTCCGATTTAGCCAATCGGAAAACCTAAAGAAAGCAAAAACATATCTTAAATCCTAAGAAATGCAGAAAATCTAGACTGATCTCATCCAGATCAGTTGATGATGAACCCACAAGAGCTCGATCCAAGTTCATTCCCTCAACGGGGAACAGGTGGTGGCAACGGGGATGCGGGCGCTGTTGGTTGCTTCATATACTCGGGTAGCTCTCCACGTCTAACCCATTCCTCAATCAAATCACGCAGGTGCCAACAGTCATTTTTGGGCCATCCATACCATGGAATATGCAATGTTTTCCAGATTCACGTTCTCTTTGCGATGGCTCCTTTCTAGGAGGCATTGGGTAGAAGACAGCGTCGTTTGTGTCCATGTAGATGTCGGTTAGTGATGAATTGAGTTCAGTATACTTTTCATATCTGGGCCCTCTCCAGGGCTAAGTGTTGTGGTCATTCTTGATAGCGGCTTTTCCCTTATCTTTTCCAGAATCATACGGTCCTCCGTCTTTAATCATGTTGACGTCGAGAATGTGTTTCTCAGAAGTTGCATCCTCTTCCAGCAGAAACCTATCGGCTTCAAGGTAGAGTTCGCCGATATTTAGCGGTGGATCTCGGTATAGAGATTTTTTGAATTCTGAGTTATCCAAGACACCGGATACCGCTCCCATGAGTACCATGGATGGTTCAGGTCGGTTAACTGATGCTGCTGCAACGTTGAATCTTTCCAGAAATGAGCGCACTGTTTCTTTGGGCCTCTACTTGATTGTAGTGAGTGACATGACGTTCTTGGGCCGTGTGATGTGGACCCGAAATTGTTCAATAAAGCTTGCGACCAACATATTCCAGCTGATGATCAATTAGTTTCTTGCTGCTGAATCCACATAGCGGCTATATCAGTCAGAAAGAGGGGAAAGCATTTTGCCATGACGTTTTCCAATGCCATTTGAACTTCCATATGACGCATGTAGCGCATCAGATTACACGGTAGGATCTGTCCTACCGTTGTATGGCTCCAATTGTGGAAGTTTGAAATCCGGAGTGTTGCGGAAATTCCTGATTTTCTGAGTGAACGGGTTGTGATTGATGTCATCCACGTCATTCTGATAAGTGCAGCCCCTCGATAGGCATTCAATCAAATTAGCGAGCCGATCGCCTTCAAAGAGATGTTACAAGCTGATAAGATTAGAGATGATGCCCCCAGTATCAAGAACAAGAGGGTGATTGGGTGCACGACGAGTTGCTCGAAGCGGGTCGAGTGAACTCGCGGGTCGCAGTTCGGATTGACCGATCTGACCCGATTCATGGTGCCCGACTCGAGTGGTTCCATGTTCTTCGATCTGAATGCCTTGGTCATAGCGAAATGTTGGGTCGAAAGTCCTGTAATCGAATCGGATTGTAGCAGAATGGGGACATTTCAGGCCTGAGCCGATCCTTACATTCTCGTCCATAATGTTAGTGGTAATATGTCCCGGAGAAGGCTGGTTGCCCATCGCTCCATCAACGGTTTGGATCAGGTCCGACTCATCCAGGGGATCTTCAGTCAAGCTTGTTCTCGCTCGAGCTTCAGTTGCGTTATTCCCAGCGCGTTTTATGTTGTCGCTCGACCTTCCATCCATCCGAGCAAAGAATTTATCCATCATATTTTGTTGTTTTTGAAGAAGCTCTTCCTGTCTTGCCATTGGCTTTTCAGTTCAGCAAGAACTCCATCCATCTCTTCTCTAGTTAAGCATGCTGACGGATTTCTGTGAGAGTAAGCCTCCTAGCTTGCCACATTTCTCGTGCCTTCATCCTCAGTATGGGGGAGTTTTCATTTGGCCATTGATTCAAAAGCCAAGCAATCTGATTCCTTTCAAGCTTTTAGAAGAAGTTATGTGATGTGCCCCCTTTCTGGCACACCAAAATGTTAGACCAAAATCGGGGCCTAACGCCCAAATGTGGTGTGAAGACCTCACAATCACATAATGCAAAAAAACGGTAAATAAGAGGAGACACACGAGGTTTTTATAGTGGTTCGACTCAAACCAAGCCTATGTCCACTTTATAATTCCTTAAATCCTAAGAAATTACAGTTGCAATGCCGTCTCACAATCTATGAGATCCAATTACATACAACATCCTTATATTTTTATGAAGAAGAGGAGAAAAGAGAATGATTTTATACACGAAATCCTCGTGTTAAACTGAGCTGAATTGGCCATGTTAAGCACGCAAAGTCCTTATGTTTTTAATGGTGGATACCGTGAAGAAGAATGGCCAAAAGTCCCTGAAAAATCCTCCAAATGGTGTATTTATAGCCGTTTACCGTAGGAGGTTCGCGGGACACGTGGCACGCATCTCAAAAATCTTGAAATGTGGTGGAAAACGTCCAGAAATCCTCTTCAAGACATGATATGACACATGTAATAAGATCCATGCAAGCTGGAGTGAAAATAGCCTTTAGAACAGGTCAAAACCGAGTGCAGCGAGCGCAGGCCCAGGCGGTTCATGACCATGGTGTGCACCACAAATCAGGGTGACGAGCTAGAGTGGAGAGGCTGGAGCTGACCATCACGAGCGAGTTGTGGTCCGGGTATGCATCACGAGTGGGTCGTGGTCCGGAGGGCCACCACGAGCTGGGTTGGTTCACCTACTGTAAATGAGGGCGAGCTCTAGGGGTCGAGCCAAGTTATTCCCATGAGCCAAGGTGGGTCCCACCAGCCGGTCCATGATCCAAGCTAATGATTCTTCGTCACTTCATCCAAGTGATTGCAATCGATGACAGATTACACCCATTCACGGATACAGACGTAACTTCCAAATCGTAAGTCCGTTTTGGCCAAACGAAAGCTCCGCTTGAAGCTAATTCACAGGGCTACAAGTGTTACAATGCTCCGTAATTGATGTTTTCGAGCCCAAAAAAGGTCATCTGATAGGAGTTTTGGGACATTCTTTGTTTGTGATGCGGCTTCAACCAAATCTCTTCCTGTCTTCTAACGGTGTTCTCAATACTTAAGCATATTGTTAACCAGAGACTCTATGTGTGATAGCTTTGACCAAAAAGTGTGTCAACAAGTTTGTCCCCCAGAACATATCTTGCTGGTTGAAGGAAGATGTGCTCTGGATAATCCAAGAAAACCAAGGCCACGTCGGGCCGGACAATTACATGTATAATCCATATCTGCAAAGAAAAGAAGGCAAATAGATGTGTCAAATCCTAACAAAAATGATTACACTTTCAAGGATAAATCATGTTCGGGCGTCCGATTGAGCATAAACCATACTCGAGGTACATTTGAATCATCCTACCAAAACCTGGTGAGGGATCTAACCTTCCGGGCATAAGCCATACCAGGAAGTTCAAACTGAGCATAAGCCATACTCGAATTTTATTGAGTCCCTGTGCCAAATCTTAACGAGACCATTCGTCGTTCCTGAGTATAATCCATACTTAAAAATCTTGTGGAGTACAATCCATACGCATAACGAGATAGAACTATACTCGCCAAAGCCTGAAAAGACAGTCTGTCCCTAGGAACAATATGTACCTAGGGTTTCGAGATAGGTATAAGCCATACTTAAATTAAGATTGAGAATCCTGCCACAACTTGACAAGACACTTAAATTCGCCAAACATAATCCATGCTTGGAAAGTCCTTCCTTATTCAATTCAAAGTACAAAACCAAAACAAATCTTGATTGGTTTGTCATCAAGTCCAGAGTATGCTTTGGGGCTACATCCTAACCCCGAACGTGTGTACTCCGATTTAGCCAATCGGAAAACCTAAAGAAAGCAAAAAACATATCTTAAATCCTAAGAAATGAAGAAAATCCTGAATGATCTCATCCGGATCTTTTGATGATGAGCCCATGAGAGCTCGATCCAGGTTCATTCCCTCTCCAGGGAGCAAGTGGTGGAAGCGCGGATGCGGGCGTTGTTGGTTGCTTCACATACTCGGGTAGCTCTCCACATCTAACCTGTTCCTCAATCAAATCACGTAGGTGCCTACAGTCATTTGTGTCATGACCATCCATATCATGGAATATGCATTGTTTTCTAGATTCGCGTTCTCTTTGCAATGGCTCCCTTCTAGGCGGCTTTGGGTAGGAGATAGCGTCATTTGTGTCCATGTAGATGTCGGTTAGTGATGACTTGAGTTCAATATACTTTTCATATCCGGGCCCTCTCCAGGGCTGAGTGTTGCGGTCGTTCTTGACAGCGTCTTTTCCCTTGTCTTTTCCAGAATCAGATGGTCCTCCGTCTTTAAGCATGTTGACGTCGAGAATACGTTTCTCAGTAGTTGCATCCTCTTCCCATAGAAACATGTATGCTTCAAGGTAGAATTCGCCGAGATTTCGCGGTGGATCTCGGTATAGAGATTTTTTTGAATTCTGAGTTATCCAAGACACTGGATGCGCTACCATCAGTACCATGGATGGTTCAGTTCGGTCAACTGATGCTGCTGTAATGTTGAATCTTTCCAGAAATGAGCGCAGAGTTTCTTTGGGCCTCTGCTTGATTGTAGTTAGTGACATAAGGTTCTTGGGCCGTGCTATGTGGACCCGAAATTATTCAATAAAGCGTGCGACCAACATATTCCAGCTATTGATCGATTCAGTTTCTAGTTGCTGAATCCACATAGCGGAGATATCAGTTAGAAAGTGGGGAAAGCATTTTGCCATGACGTTTTCCGATGCCATTTGAACTTCCATATGACGCTTGTAGCGCATCAGATGCTCGGTAGGATCCGTCCTGCCGTTGTACGGCTCTAGTTGTGGAAGTTTGAAATCCGGGGGATTGCGGGAATTCCTGATTTCCTAAGTGAATGGGTTGTGATTGACGTCATCCATGTCATTCTGATAAGTGCGGCCTCTTGAGAGGCATTCTATCAAATTGGCGAGCCGGTCGCCTTCAAAGAGCTGTTGCAAGCTGCTAAGATTAGAGATGGTGCCCCCAGTATCAAGAACAAGAAGGTGATTGGGTGCATGAGGAGTTGCTCGAAGAGGGTCGAGTGAACTCGCGGGTTGTAGTTCGGATTGACCTATCCGACCCGGTTCATGGTGTCCGACTCGAGTGGGTCCATGTTCTTCGATCCGAATGCCTTGGTCATAGCGAAATGCTGGGTCAGAAGTCCTGTGCTCGGATCGGATTGGTGCAGAATAGGGACGTTCCAGGCCAAAGTCGATCCTTACATTCTTGTCCATAATGTTAGTGGTAATATGTCCGGGAGGAGGCTGGTTGCCCATTGCTCCATCAATGGTTTGGATCGGGTCTGACTCGTCTCGAGGATCTTCAATCAAGCTTGTTCCCACTCGAGCTTCAATAGCGTTATTCCCAATGGGTTGTATGTTGTCGCTCGACCTTCCATCCATCCAAGCAAAGAATTCATCCATCATATTTTGTTATTTCTGAAGAAGCTCGTCCCGTCTTGCCATTGGCTTTTCAATTTAGCAAGAACTCCATCCATCTCTTCTCTGGTTAAGTATGCTGACGGATTTCCGTGAGAGGAAGCCTCCTGGCTTGCCACATTTCTCTTGCCTTCATCCTCGGTTCGGGGGAGTTTTCTTTTGGCCATTGATTCAAAAGCCCAGAAATATGACTCCTTTCAAGCTAGAAGAAGAAGTTAAGTTGTGCGCCCCTTTCCTGATGCACCAAAATGTTAGGCCAAATTCTGGGCCTAACACCCAAATGCGGTGTGAAGACCTCACAATCACAGATCACAGAATGTAGAAAACGGTAAATAAGAGGAGACACATGAGGTTTTTATAGTGGTTCGGCTCAAATCAAGCCTACGTCCACTTTATGATTCCTTAAATCCTAAGAAATTACAATTGCAATGCCGTCTCATAATCCGTGAGATCCAATTACATACAACATCCGTGTATTTTTATGAAGAAGAGGAGAAAAGAGAATCATTTTATACATGAAATCCTCATGTTAAACTGAGCTGAATTGGCCTTGTTAAGCACACAAAGTCCTTGTGTTGTTAATGGTGGATACCTTGAAGAAGAATGGCCAAAAGTCCCAGGAAAATCCTCCAAATGGTGTATCTATATCCCTTTACAACAGGCGATTCACGGGACACGTGGCATGTATACCAAAAATCTCGAAATGTGGTGGAAAACGTCCAGAAATCCTCTTCAAGTCGTCATATGACACGTGTAATAAGATCCATGCAAGATGGAGTGAAAATAGCCTTTAGAACAGGTCAAAACTGAGTGCAACGAGCGTAGGCCCAGGCGGTTCGTGACCATGGTGCGCACCACGAACCGGTGTGACGAGCTGGAGTGGAGAGGCTGGATGTGACGGCCCGCCCCGCACCTACCGACATTTACTCCAAAAGTGCGTTGTACACATGTCCAGTTAGCACGGGACGGTCGTCAGAAGAAAAGAAAGAAGACGAAGAATCAACAAAGAACCTGTAGAATGTCTCACAGTGCATGGAACAAAATATAATAACAACATACTTGACATAAAACAGGTGAGATAGTGTATAAGCTGAAACAAACTACCATAGCAGCGGAAAATCCAAAGTGCAGCTTACGATCCAAAGCCAACATTATTACAACTTTTAACAACTGTCTCAAAAAGATAAACAAGAAAGGTACACTACTAATGCCCAAAGTAGTGACTAGCAACGACACAGGGAGAATATCTATATATATCATACGTGGAAGCCTCCTGCTCGCCTCCGAATCCGCTACTCGCGCATCACCAGCTAACCTGTCTCTAGTCTGCTCGTGAGAGCACCTAGAGTAATAAGAAGAGACATAAAACTCTGGGTCAGAAAAAAAGTCTGGTATGAGCGATAAGCAGCTAAACAGAACAATAACAGGTATACTAAACCATACCTGAACCTAGACCTGCAACCAAAGAGTTAGCACTACATACTGTACAATACTCCAAGGTGCCACTACATACGGTGTCAAGAATACGGGGGTGGGGGTGTGCATTTCATAATGATGGCAAACAATCAAGCATAGCAACCATCCGCACGTCTCTCACTCAGTGCGTAAAGTATACAATATCCATCACTTCGATCACCCAATACTTTGCTATGATCACTCTGCCCCATGAAGTCACAACGACTTCACTGCACTGATCCATAGCCACTAATCCTTCGCTATGTCCACTTTGCCCCATGGAGTCGTATACACCCCACTGCACTGGCTCATAGCCTTACTAATCCTTTACTATGTCCACTCTGCCCAATGGAGTCATAATGGCTCCACTGCACTGGCTCATAGTCTTACTACGATCACTTTGCCCCTCGAGTCATGGTGACTCTACTGCACTGATACGTAGTCCTACTACGATCACTTTGCCCCTTGAGTCGTAATGACTCTACTGCACTAATACGTAGCCCATCATTCCTTTTCAATGGTGAATCGAAGTTATGAATGTCGACAACTCCTTAGCACACGTCCAGCAGCAAAGCCCAATCATGAAGTGAACTCATTGGTTCCCAACTGGATCCTGAGCACTAACTTCCATTTGGACTACCTTTGCATCTCGGGTTTTTGGTTATCACCGGATCGGTTTGGTTGTCAGCTCTTCTTCTCTGTCGGTTCAGATCGGTCTCCTCCAAGTGCTCCGGGTCGGATCGTGGCCTCCAAGTCCCTTCGTAGTACATCGGTTCGGTTCGGGTGCTCTCTGGTGGGTCGGATCGGGTAAGTGCATCTTGGTTTGGTTCGGTGTACCCTTGCTCAATCGGTTCGGTTCGAGTTCCTGGTCTCCGATCCGATCCCCATCCCCTTCCTCTTCCATTCCGATCCTCTTCTCTTCCCTCTGTCCCTGGCTTGATCTTCTGGTCCGATCCGATCCCCATCTCTATTCCCATCCGCTCCGATCCGATCCCAGTTCAACCACAGTGGCCTTCCTTTTTGCCATACTTTATCTCGTGCGAAGCCTCGGTTCGGTGATTCCTTGCCCAGTCCACTATCCGGTCTGAGCCCATTCCTCCGATCCGATCCGAAAACCTGCACTGTTTTCCTGCAACTTTTCCAACGAGCGTTTTACGCCATTCGACGGCATTTTCGACCATTCTAGCTATTCTAATCAATCACAAAGCATACCATACAGTCATAGCAACAAGTAGAAGTGACCTCAAACACCAAAACATAAATATGATAGGTTAAGATGGATCAAACATAGACAAAACCCCATATTTTCCCTTAAACACGTTCAAGCATAATTAACGATAGGATTAGCAAAACTTAACCAAATTAACCCAAGTTCATATCAGAGGTCTAAAACATCATTTAAGAATTTATAAGTGTTTTTCCAGATTTTTAACGTGTATAGATTCGCTAATTATCACTAATTACCCCTAATTAGCCATAATTAGTGAGAAACCTTGCAAATCACTCACCTTAGCCATAAATAAACCTTAGATCTGAAACAAATCTCTGATTTGGCACGAATACCAATGCTAAATAGCAGCTCTAATCTTGATTTGGTGAAGATCTCCCTTGATTTGATGTTGCTAAGCTTAATCCTTGATTAGAAAGTGATTTGGAGGTAATTTAGAGGTTGGAGGCCATTTTTAGGGTTTCTAAGAGGTAAGTGGAGGCTACAAAACTGAAATGGAATGAAACCCTAACTCTTTTCAGCCTCCCCATAACCCTAATCCCGAAATGGGTTATGTGCCCATTCACTAATCACCCTATTTGGCCCGGTTAAGCAGTTTTTCACCTTCCAAACCTTATTTCAGCCATATCTCCCAAACAATAAGTCCGTTTCTCACATGTGACCACTCTACGGAAAGGTAAACCATCATCTGAAGCCAATGGAAGTGGTTTTAGGTCAAGATTCCTTTCCAATCAAAAGTTATGGCTGAAACAAGATCAGTTAGGGGCAAAACGGTCATTTAAAAATCGGCAAAAATCATGAACATGGGAAATGACCCCAATAGTCGTTTCCCAAAGTTACATGACCATACGACTTCGTATAAGAAATAAATAAATATTCTACGATCCTCTGATGCGTAGAATGCGGGTTGTTACATTCCCCCCCCCCCCCCCTTAAGAAATTTCGCCCCCGAAATTCCCTAACCAAAACACACAAATGGTCCCGCATGCCTATCAGCCATAAAACAACAATCAAACATGCAAAACTAGCAAAACAAACCTATCCTAGCATGCAGAATAATTAAATTGCAAAGTAAATCTTACCAGGCAAAGAGTTCTGGATATGTTTTCCTAATGCTCTCCTCTGTCTCCCAAGTACAGTCATTCTCGTTCTTGCCCCACTGAACCTTGACTAGCTTCACCGCCTTCCTTCGAAGTTGCTTCGTATCGTGCTCAACAATACGAATCGGCTTGTGGTTCCCAACTGCCTCGGGTTCCACTTCGAAGTCCTCTAACTGATCAGGTGAAATAGTCATATTTGGGTTGTGAACGAACTTCCTTAGTTGGGAAACATGAAATACATTGTGAACTCCCGCCATCTTCTCTGGTAAGCCAACTCTATATGCCAAATTCCCAACTTGTTCGAGAACTGGGAATGGGCCAACAAATCTTGGTGCCAACTTGCCTCTCCTGCCAAATCGTATCACGCTCTTCAACGGAGAAATCTTGACAAACACCAAGTCACCAACGGAGAATTTTAAGTCTCTTCTCCTCTTATCAGCATAACTCTTCTGCCTATCTGGGGCAGCCTTCATTCGTTGTTGAATGATTTTAATCTTACCTGAAGTTTCTCTTACTACATCTGGTCCAAGCACAAACTTCTCACCAGTCTCTATCCAACATGATGGTGAGTTGCACGGTCTTCCGTACAAAGCTTCATATGGAGCCATACCGATACTGGATTGGTAGCTATTATTATATGCAAACTCTACTAGATGCAAATGATCATCCCATGATCCACCAAAATCCAATATACAAGCCCTCAAGAGATCTTCCAATATACGATTCACCCTCTCTGTCTGACCGTCGGTTTGAGGATGATACGCGGTACTGAGATATAATTCCGACCCTAGAGCCTCTTGTAAGCTCTTCCAAAACCCACAAGTAAACAACGGGTCTCGGTCACTCACAATGCTTTTAGGTACTCCATGAAATCTCACTACCCACTTCATATACAGCTCTGCTAACTTAGCTACCGTTCTGGTCGATTTGACTGGTATAAATCTTGCACTTTTGGTCAATCGATCCACAATTACCCAAATGCTATCATGTCCCGATCTAGTTCTTGGTAAACCATCTATGAAATCCATCGAGACTTGTTCCCATTTCCATTCGGGAATTTCTAATGGTTGCAACAACCCACTAGGCTTCTTTTGCTCGGCTTTAACTACCTGGCAATTCATGCACTTGGATATAAACTTCCCAACATCTCTTTTCATCCCTTCCCAGTAGTAAGTCTGCTTCATGTCTTGATACATCTTATCACCACCAGGGTGTATAGTCAGTTTTGAGTGATGACATTCCCTAAGCACTTCATCTCTCAAACCATTCATGTTGGGTACAACTAGTGTTCCATTCTTTCGAAGCCATCCTTCTCGATCAAGCCCATACAAATTCATCTCCTCACCATCAATATTCATCTCTAACTTGGAGATGATTTCCAATAGGTTAGGATCGTCCTTCTGACTGGAACCAATCCTCTCAATCAAAGTGGGTCTGATCGTCAAACTAGCCAACATTTCTGGATCCAATTCGCACTTTGGTCTGAAATCATACCCTGCGATATACTCCAGTTGCTTCCATTCAAGAAACATAGCCCCTAAACTGGCATGTCTCCTACTCAAGGCATCGGCTACCGCATTGCCTTTCCCAGGTGTATATGCGATATCAAAATCATACGAAGCCAAGAACTCTAACCATCTCTGCTGACGGAGATTCATATCCTTCTGAGAGAAGAGATACTTTAACGATTTATGATTGGTAAACAACTCAAATCTCTCTCCCAAGAGATAATGTCTCCACATCTTCAACGCGAACACGATCGCTGCCAGTTCCAAATCATGGGTAGGATACCTTTTCTCATGCGGCTTTAGTTGCCACTAGCATAAGCTACAACCCTACCTCCTTGCATCAATACAGCACCTAGTCCGGTACCACAAGCATCCGTGTATACCGTCATCTCTTCATTCCCTTTAGGAATGACTAACACTGGCGCACGCGTCAACTTTTCTTTTAGACTCTTGAATGCATTCTCACACACTCCGTCCCAGACGAAGGCTTGATTCTTCTTAGTCAACTGAGTCAACGGTGCCACTATCTTGGAGAAGTCCTGGATAAACTTATGTTAATACCCAGCTAACCCCAAGAAGCTTCTTATGTCTGTTGCATTGTTGGGCGTAGACCAATCCTGTACCGTAGCCACCTTCGCAGGGTCCACGGCAATACCATTCTCTGAAACAACATGGCCCAAGAATCTCACTTCCCTCCTCCAGAAGTGACACTTAGAAAATTTCGCTTTTAATTTGTGTTTTCTCAACACCTCCATCACTATCCTCAAATGTCCCTTGTGTTCCTCCTCTGTCCTCGACTAAACAAGGATGTCGTCTACGAACACAAGAACAAACTTATTCAGCTGATCTCTGAATACCCTATTCATAAGATCCACGAAGTATGTTGGTGTATTGGTCAACCCAAATGGCATGACCAACCACTCATAAAATCCAGACGGCGTCCAAAATGCCGTTTTCGGAACACTCTAAGCTGCTACTCGAAGCTGATGAAATCCTGTCGCGAGGTCCAACTGGGGGAACACTCTTTCTCCTTCCAGTTGATCCAACAAATCATCTATCTGCGGTAGAGGATACTTATTCTTCCTCGTCACCTTATTCAACTCGCGATAGTCCACACACAAATGAAGGGAACCATCTGCCTTAGTGGAAAACACAACTGGTGCTCCACACTTGGAGACACTTCTTCTAATAAACCCCTTCTTCAAAAGATCGCTTACTTGCACCCCGAGCTCTCGCTGCTCCCTTGGTGCCATACGACGAAGTGGCATCACTATAGGTCTGGCATCTTTCACTAAATCAATACGGAACTCAATCTCTCAGTGTGGTGGAAGTCTGTTCACTTCCTCGAAGACGTCCGAATACTGGCCAACCACGGGCACATCTGACAACTCATCATGCGGGATGTCGAGGGAATTTATAAAACTAGTCATTACCCCATCACTAGGTAGACTACCAAACACTACCCTCCGCCCATCATCCGGCCTAACTGTCACAAAAAAGCCCTCACAGTCTACCACCACCCCGTATCTTTGGAGCCAATCGACCCCCAATATAATGCCATACCCAGTAAAGCCCAAAACAAAGCAATCACAAACAAATATACATCCATGACTCGATAAGACCAAATTTCGGCAAATCATACTAAGGTTAGTCGAACCACCAATCGGGTTCGTCACAACCAACGGTCTATCGACTATCTCGGGTTCCAGTCCCAACCTATCTACCAGGTCACTAGATATGAAGGAACGGGAAGCCCCAGTATCAAACAAAACTCGAACAGGTACATCAAGAATAGAAAGCATACCTTGAATGACTACATTCTTTCCTTTCTCCGCCGCAGTTGGGGCATTCGACGAAGAAGGAACATCATTAATATCATATGCTTTCAAAATCTACTTCTCTTTATGAGGTTGTGGACATTTATCCTTAGGATGTCCGACTTGGCCACAGTTGTAGCACTTCCTATCCGCTGGCTTGGCCTGACATTCTTTGGCATAATGGCCCTTCTTACCATAGCTGAAGCACTCAACATCTTTCTTACTCTTTTTCAGGCCATCCTTAGCTTGGTTCTGCTTCCTCTTATTCTGAGAGTTGTTCTTGCCTCCACCGCTCGCTTGCGGTTTTGGCCCTTCTACAGATGCAACCTCAGTCTTCGACTTAGGGTAAAGACTCTCTGATCTCAAAGCTTTCCCAACAATCGACTCAAACGTCTCATCAATGTGGTTAATAAGCCTTTCCCCCAAGTATCCATCCAAAACAGTAATGAACTTCTCATTCTTCTTCTTAGGAGTATCGATAAGAGATAGTCCATATTTCGACAAAGTATCGAACTTAGCAATATAGTCCGAGACTGCCCTACCATTCTGCTTAAGCTCCAAGAACTTCCTAAACAGTTCCGACTTCTGAGCAGCTGGGATAAACTTATCGCTAAAGCGAGCCTTAAACTGATCCCAAGTAACCTGATCCTCTGGAGTGGTTGTCTTAATAGCATTCCACCAATTCATCGCTCGCCCTTGCAGTTGACGAGACGCTAGCCTTCTCTTCATCGCATCCTCGATACCTAAGTCGTCGAAGATACGATCACAGCTATCAAACCAATCCTGAACATCCGTGGCCGACTCCGTTCCTTGGAACGGCTTCCCACCAAGGTTAGTATAATCCTTGGACAGCTTAGCGAAATCGGCCCTAGGCGCCTGCACTACTGGACCACCACCATTACCGGGATTGGGAACAGATCCCTGAACATCCCTAAGCATCTCTCTCATGAAGTTAGTGAACATCGTCCTCATGTCGGGAGCATTCCCATTATTGGTCCCTCTACCAGTACCCCTCGTCTCTCGACTCATCGTTCAATCTGTAAAGAGAAAACGATTAACTATCTCCAAGGTGGTGCTAGTGCAGTACGACTTCATCCTTATACTACTAATAGTATATACATATATATAACTTTTGAAAACCAAAGTAATCACAAATACGCGCTCTCATATACGTATTATCTCTCCCTATTGTCTTTCCCTAGGTAAACTACGCAACGACACAGGGAGAATATCTATATATATCATACGTGGAAGCCTCCTGCTCGCCTCCAAATCCGCTACTCGCGCATCACCAGCTAACCTGTCTCTAGTCTGCTCGTGAGAGCACCCAGAGTAATAAGAAGAGACATAAAACTCTGGGTCAGACAAAAAAATCTGGTATGAGCGATAAGCAGCTAAACAGAACAATAACAGGTATACTAAACCATACCTGAACCTGGACCTGCAACCAAAGAGTTAGCACTACATACTGTACAATACTCCAAGGTGCCACTACATACGGTGTCAAGAATACGGGGGTGGGGGTGTGCATGTCATAATGATGGCAAACAATCAAGCATAGTAACCATCCTCACGTCTCTCACTCAGTGCGTAAAGTATACAATATCCATCACTTCGATCACCCAATACTTTGCTATGATCACTCTGCCCCATGAAGCCACAACGGCTTCACTGCACTGATCCATAGCCACTAATCCTTCGCTATGTCCACTTTGCCCCATGGAGTCGTACACACCCCACTGCACTGGCTCATAGCCTTACTAATCCTTTACTATGTCCACTCTGCCCCATGGAGTCACAATGGCTCCACTGCACTGGCTCAAAGTCTTACTACGATCACTTTGCCTCTCGAGTCATGGTGACTCTACTGCACTGATACGTAGTCCTGCTACGATCACTTTTCCCCTCGAGTCGTAATGACTCTACTACACTAATACGTAGCCCATCATTCCTTTTCAATGGTGAATCGAAGTTATGAATGTCGACAACTCCTTAGCACACGTCCCGTAGCAAAGCCCAATCATGAAGTGAACTCATTGGTTCCCAACTGGATCCTGAGCTCTAACTTCCATTTGGACTACCTTTGCATCTCGGGTTTTTGGTTATCACCGGATCAGTTCGGTTGTCAGCTCTTCTTCTCTGTCGGTTCGGATCGGTCTCCTCCAAGTGCTCCGGGTCGGATCGTGGCCTCCAAGTCCCTTCGTAGTACATCGGTTCGGTTCGGGTGCTCTCTGGTGGGTCGGATCGGGTAGGTGCATCTTGGTTTGGTTCGGTGTACCCTTGCTCCATCGGTTCGGTTCGAGTTCCTGGTCTCCGATCCGATCCCCATCCCCTTCCTCTTTCGTTCCGATCCTCTTCTCTTCCTCCGTCCCTGGCTTGATCTTCTGGTCCGATCCGATCCCCATCTCTATTCTCATCCGCTCCGATCCGATCCCAGTTCAACCACAGTGGCCTTCCTTTTTGCAATACTTTATCTCGTGCGAAGCCTCGGTTCGGTTCGGTGATCCCTTGCCCAGTCCACTATCCGGTCCGAGCCCATTCCTCCGATCCGATCCGAAAACCTGCACTGTTTTCCTGCAACTTTTCCAACGAGCGTTTTACGCCATTCGACGGCGTTTTCGACCATTCTAGCTATTCTAATCAATCACAAAGCATACCATACAGTTATAGAACAAGTAGAAGTGACCTCAAACACCAAAACATAAATATGATAGGTTAAGATGGATCAAACATAGCCAAAACCCCATATTTTCCCTTAAACATGTTCAAGCATAATTAACGATAGGATTAGCAAAACTTAACCAAATTAACCCAAGTTCATATCAGAGGTCTAAAACATCATTTAAGAATTTATAAGTATTTTTCCATATTTTTAACGTGTATAGATTCGCTAATTATCACTAATTACCCCTAATTAGTCGTAATTAGTGAGAAACCTTGCAAATTACTCACCTTAGCCATAAATAAACCTTATATCTGAAACAAATCTCTGATTTGGCGCGAATATCAATGCTAAACAGCATCTCTAATCTTGATTTGGTGAAGATCTCCTTTGATTTGATGTTGCTAAGCGTAATCCTTGATTAGAAAGTGATTTGGAGGTGACTTAGAGGTTGGAGGCCATTTTTAGGGTTTCTAAGAGGTAAGTGGAGGCTAGAAAACTGAAATGGAATGAAACCCTAACTCTTTTCAGCCTCCCCATAACCCTAATCCCGAAATGGGTTATGAGCCCATTCACTAATCACCCTATTTGGCCTGGTTAAGCAGTTTTTCACCTTCCAAACCTTATTTCAGCCATATCTCCCAAACGGTAAGTCCGTTTCTCACATGTGACCATCTACGGAAAGGTAAACCATCATCCAAAGCCAATGGAAGTGGTTTCAGGTCAAAACTCCTTTCCAATCAAAAGTTATGGCCGAAACAAGATCAGCTAGGGGCAAAACGGTCATTTAAAAATCGGCAAAAATCATGAACATGGGAAATGACCCCAATAGTCGTTTCCCAAAGTTACATGACTATACGACTTCATATAAGAAAAAAAATTCTACGATCCTCCGATGCGTAGAATGCGGGTTGTTACACTGGAGCATACTATCACGAACGGGTCGTGATCCAGGTGTGCGTCACGAGCGGTTCATGGTCCGGGGGACCACCACGAGCCGGTTGTTTCATGTACATGAAATGAGGGCGAGTCAAGTTGGTCCTACGAGCCAAGGTGGGTCCCATGAGGCGGTCCATAATCCAAGCTAATGACGCTTCGTCACTTCATCCAAGTGTTTGCCAGTCGATGCCAAATTACACCCATTCACGGAAATGGACGTAACTTCCAAACCGTAAGTCCGTTTTGGCCAAACGAAAGCTCTGCTTGAAGCTAATTCAGAGGGCTACGAGAATTACAAAGCTCTGTAATTGATGAATTCCAGACCAAAAAAGATCATCTGATAGGAGTTTCAGGCCATTCTTTGTTTGTGATGCGACTTCAACCAAATCGCTTCCTTTCTTCTAACGGTGTTCTCACTACTTAAGCGTATTGTTAACCAGAGACTCCATGTGTGACAGCTTTGACCAAAAAGTGTGTCAACAAGTTTGCTCGCCAGAACATATCTTGCTGGTTGAAGGAAGATGTGTTCTGGATAATCCAAGAAAATCAAGGCCACACCGGGCCGGACAACTGCATGTATGATCCATACCTGCAAAGAAGAGAAGGCAAATAGATGTGTCAAATCCTGACAAAAATGATTACACTTTCGAGCATAAATCATGCTTGGGCGTCTGGTTGAGCATCAACGGTACTAGAATCTTCCTGCCAAAACTTGGTGAGGGATCTAACCTTCTGGGCATAAGCCATACCAGGAAGTTCAAACTGAGCATAAGCCATACTCGAGTTTTATAGAGCTCCTGTGCCAGATCTTTACGAGACCATCCGTCACTCCTGAGTATAATCCATACTTAGAAATCTCGTGGAGTACAATCCATACTCATACCAAGATAGAACTATAATTTCCAAAGCCTAACAAGATAGTCTGTCCCTAGGCACAATCCGTACCTAGGGTTTCGAAATAAGTATAAGCCATACTTAAATTATGATCGAGAATCCTGCCATAACCTGACAAGACACTGAAATTCGCCAAACATAATCCATGCTCAGAAACTCCTTCCTTATTCAATTCAAAGTACAAAACCAAAGAAAATCCTGATTGGTTTGTCATCAAGTCCAGAGCACGCTTTGGGGCTACATCCTAACCCCGAACGTGTGTACTCCGATTTAGCCAATCGGAAAACCTAAAGAAAGCAAAAACATATCTTCAATCCTTAGAAATGTAGAAAATCCAAACTGATCTCATCCAGATCAGTTGATGATGAGCCCACGAGAGCTCAATCCAGGTTCATTCCCTCTCTAGGGAGCAGGTGGTGGCAGCGCGGATGCGGGCACTGTTGGTTGTTTCACATACTCGGGTAGCTCACCACGTCTAACCCGTTCCTCAATCAAATCACGCAGGGGCCTACGGTCAATTGTGTCATGACCATCCATATCATGGAATATGCAATGTTTTCCAGATTCGGGTTCTCTTTGCGATGGCTCCCTTCTAGGAGGCTTTGGGTAGGAGACAACACCGTTTGTGTCCATGTAGATGTCGGTTAGTGATGAATTGAGTTCAGTATACTCCTCATATCTGGGCCCTCTCCGGGGCTGAGGGTTGTGGTCATTTTTGACAGCGGCTTTTCGCTTGTCTTTTCCAGAATTAGACGGTCCCCGACCTTTAAGCATGTTGATGTCGAGAATGCATTTCTCAGAAGTTGCATCCCCTTTCCGCAGAAACCTATCTGCTTCAAGGTAGAATTGGCCGAGATTTCGCGGTGGATCTCGGTATAGAGATTTTTTGAATTCTGAGTTATCCAAGATACCGGATACCGCTGCCATTAGTACCATGGATGGTTCAGGTCGATCAACTGATGTTGCTGCAACGTTGAATCTTTCTAGAAATGAGCACACTGTTTATCTGGGCCTCTGCTTGATTGTAGTGAGTGACATGACATTCTTGGGTCGTGCGATGTGGACCCGAAATTGTTAAATAAAGCGTGCGACCAACATATTCCAGCTGTTGATCGATTCAGTTTCTAGCTGCCGAATCCACATAGCAGTTATATCAGTCATAAAGAGGGGAAAGCATTTTGCCATAGTGTTTTATTATGCCATTTGAACTTCCATATGACGCTTGTAGCGCATCAGATGAACGGTAGGATATGTCCTGCCGTTGTAGGGCTCCAGTTGTGGAAGTTTGAAATCTAGGGGATTGCGGGAATTTCTGATTTCTGGAGTGAACGGGTTGTGATTGACGTCATCCACGTCATTCTGATAAGTACGGCATCTCGAGAGGCATTCAATAAAATTGACAAGCCGATCACCTTCAAAGAGCTGTTGCAAGCTGCTAAGATTAGAGATGGTGCCCCCAGTATCAAGAACAATAGGGTGATTGGGTGCACGAGGATTTGCTCGAAGCGAGTCGAGTGAACTCGCGGGTCGTAGTTCGGATTGACCTATCCGATCCGGTTCATGGTGCCCGACTCGAGTGGGTCCATGTTCTTCGATCCGAATGCCTTGGTCATAGCGAAATGTTGGGTCAGAAGTCCTGTGCTCGGATCTGATTAGAGCAAAATGGGGACGTTCCAGGCCTAAGCCAATCCTTACATTTTCGTCTAGAAAGTTAGTGGTAATATGTCCGGGAGGAGGCTGCTGGCCCATCGCTCCATCAACGGTTCGGATCGGATCCGACTCATCATGAGGATCTTCAGTTAAGCTTGTTCCCGCTTGAGCTTCAGTTGCGTTATTCTCAGCGGGTTGTATGTTGTCGCTCGACCTTCCATCCATCCGAGAAAAGAATTCATCCATCATATTTCGTTGTTTCTGAAGAAGCTCTTCCTGTCTTGCTATTGGCTTTTCAGTTCAGCAAGAACTCTATCCATCTATTCTCTCGTTAAGTATGCTGATGGATTTCCATGAGAGGAAGCCTCATGGCTTGCCACATTTCTCGTGCCTTCATCCTCAGCATGGGGGAGTTTTTGGTTGGCCATTGATTCAAAAGCCAAGCAATCTAATTCCTTTCAAGTTGGAAGAAGAAGTTATGTCGTGTGCCCATTTCCTGGCGCGCCAAAATGTTAGACCAAAATCTGGGCCTAACACCCAAATGCGGTGTGAAGACCTCACAATCACAGATCATAGAATGCAGAAAACGGTAAATAAGAGGAGACACACGAGGTTTTTATAGTGGTTTGGCTCAAACCAAGCCTACGTCCACTTTATAATTCCTTAAATCCTAAGAAATTACAATTACAATGTTGTCTCACAATCCCTGAGATCCAATTACGTACAACATCCTTGTATTTTTATGAAGAAGAGGAGAAAAGAGAATGATTTTATACACGGAATCCTCGTGTTAAACTGAGCTGAATTGGCCTTATTATGCAGGAAAAGTCCTTGTGTTGTTAATGGTGGATACCGTGAAGTAGAATGACCAAAAGTCCCGGAGAAATCCTCTAAATGGTGTATTTATAGCCGTTTACAGCAGGAGGTTCGCGGGACACGTGGAACGCATCCCAAAAATCTCGAAATGTGGTGGAAAACGTCCAGAAATCCTATTCAAGTCGTGATATGACATGTGTAATAAGATCCATGCAAGCTGGAGTGAAAATAGCCTTTAGAACAGGTCAAAACCGAGTGCAGCAAGTGCAAGCCCAGGCAGTTCGTGACCATAGTGTGCACCACGAACCGGGGTGACCGGCTGGAGTGGAGAGGCTGGAGCTGACCATCACGAGCGGGTCGTGGTCCAGGTGTGCATCACGAGCGGGTCTTGGTCCCCCACTAGTCGGGTTGGTTCACGAACAGGAAATTAGGGGGATCCCTAGAGGGCAAGCCGAGTTGGTCCCCTGAGCCCAGGTAGGTCCCACGAGCCAGTCCATGATCCAAGCTTATGACGCTTCATCACTTCATCAAAGTGATTGCCAGTCGATGCCAGATTACACCCATTCATGGAAATGGGCATAACTTCCAAACCGTAAGTCCGTTTTTGCCAAACAAAAGCACTTCTTGAAGCAAATTCAGAGGGCTGTGAGAGTCGTAAGTGATGTTTTCGGGTCCAAAAAAGGTCATCTGATATGAGTTTCTGGCCATTCTTTGTTTGTGATGCGACTTCAACCAAATCGCTTCCTGTCTTCTAATGGTGTTCTCAATTGTTGAGCGTATTGTTAACCAAAGACTCCATGTGTGATAGCTTTGACCAAAAAGTTTGTCAACAACTTTGCCCCCCAGAACATATCTTGTTGGTTGAAGGAAGATGTGTTCTGGATAATCCAAGAAAACCAAGGCTATGCCGGGCCGGACAACTGCACATATAATCCATACCAGCGAAGAAGAGAAGGCAAATAGATGTGTCAAATCCTGACAAAAATGATTACACTTTCGAGCATAAATCGTGCTTGGGCGTCCAATTGAGCATAAACCATACTCGAGGGACGTTCGAATCATCCTGCCAAAACCTAGCGAGGGATCTAACCTTCCGGGCATAAGCTATACCAAGAAGTTCAAACTGAGCATAAGCCATACTCGAGTTTTATTGAGTTCCTATGCCAGATCTTAACGAAACCATCCGTCGTTCCTGAGTATAATCCATACTTAGAAATCTTATGGAGTACAATCCATAATCATACCGAGATAGAACTATAATTGCCAAAGCCTGACAAGACAGTCTGTCCCTAGGCACAATTCGTACCTAGAGTTTCGAGATAAGTATAAGCCATACTTAAATTAAGATTGAGAATCTTGCCATAACCTGACAAGACACTTAAATTTTCCAAACATAATCGATGCTCGGAAAGTCCTTCCTTATTCAATTCAAAGTACAAAACCAAAGCAAATCCTGATTGGTTTGTCATCAAGTCCATAGCACGCTTTGGGGCTACATCCTAACCCCGAACGTGTGTACTCCGATTTAGCCAATCGGTAAACCTAAAGAAAGCAAAAGCATATCTTAATCCTAAGAAATGAAGTGAATCCAGACTGATCTCATCCAGATCAGTTGATGGTGATCCCACGAGAGCTCGATCCAGGTTCATTCCCTCTCCGAGGAGCAGGTGGTGGCAGCGCGGATGTGGGCGCTATTGGTTGTTTCACATATTCGGGTAGCTCTCCACGTATAACCCGTTCCTCAGTCAAATCACGCAGGTGCCTACAGTCATTTGTGTCATGACCATCCATATCATGGAATATGGAATGTTTTCCATATTCACGTTCTCTTTGCGATGGCTCCCTTCTAGGAGGTTTTGCGTAGGATGTAGCGACGTTTGTGTCCATGTAGATGTCGATTAGTGATGAATTGAGTTTAGTATACTTTTCATATCTAGGCCCTCTCCGGGGCTGAGTGTTGTGGTCATTCTTGACAGCGGCTTTTCGCTTGTTTCTTCCAGAATCAGACGGTCTTCCGTCTTTAAGCTTGTTGATGTCGAGAATGCGTTTCTCAGAAGTTGCATCCTCTTCCCGCAGAAACCTATATGCTTCAAGGTAGAATTCGCCGAGATTTCGCGGTGGATCTCGGTATAGAGATTTTTTGAATTCTGAATTATCCAAGACACCGGATACCGCTGCCGTTAGTACCATGGATGGTTCAGGTCGGTTAACTGATGCGGCTGCAATGTTGAATCTTTCTAGAAATGAGCACAGAGTTTATCTGGGTCTCTATTTAATTGTAGTGAGTGACATGACGTTCTTTGGTTGTGCGATGTCGACCCGAAATTGTTCAATAAAGCGTGCGACCAATATATTCCAGTTGTTGATCGATTCAGTTTCTAGCTGCGGAATCTACATAGCGGCTATATTAATCAGAAAGAGGGGAAAGCATTTTTCCATGACGTTTTCCGACGCCATTTGAACTTCCATATGACGCTTGTAATGCATCAGATGCACGGTAGGATCCGTCCTACCGTTGTAGGGCTCCAGTTGTGGAAGTTTGAAATGCGGGGGATTGCGGGAATTCCTGACTTCCTAAGTGAACAGGTTGTGATTGACGTCATCCACGTCATTCTGATAAGTGCGGCCTCTTGAGAGGCATTCAATCAAATTTACGAGCCGATCACCTTCAAAGAGCTGTTGCAAGCTGCTAAGACGGTGCCCCCAGTATCAAGAACAAGAGGGTGATTGGGTGCACGAGGAGTTGCTTGAAGCGGGTCGAGTGAACATGCGGGTCGCAGTTCGGATTGACCGATCCAACCCGGTTCACGATGCCCGACTCGATTGGGTCCATGTTCTTCGATCCGAATGCTTTGGTCATAGAAAAATGCTGGGTTGGAAGTCCTGCGCTCGGATCGGATTGGAGCAGAATGGGGACGTTCCAGGCCTGAGACGATCCTTACATTCTCATCTAGAATGTTACTGGTAATATGTCCGGGAGGAGGTTGCTTGCCCATCGCTCCATCAACGGTTCGGATCGGGTCCGACTCTTCCCGAGGACCTTCAGTCAAGCTTGTTCCCGCTCGAGCTTCAGTTGCGTTATTCCCATCGGGTTGTATGTTGTCGCTCTACCTTCCATCCATTCGAGCAAAGAATTCATCCATCATATTTTGTTGTTTCTGAAGAAGCTCGTCCTGTCTTTCCATTGGCTTTTCAATTCATCAAGAACTCCATCCATCTCTTCTCTGGTTAAGTATGTTGACGGATTTACGTGAGAGGAAGCCTCCAGGCTTGCCGCATTTCTCGTGCCTTCATCGTCAGTGCAGGGGAGTTTTCGTTTGGCTATTGATTCAAAAGCCAAGCAATCAGATTCCATTCAAGCTTTTAGAAGAAGTTATGTCGTGTTCCCCCTTCCTAGCGCACCAAAATGTTAGACCAAAATCTGGGCCTAATCCCAAATGCGGTGTGAAGACCTCACAATCACAGATCACAGAATGCAGAAAACGGTAAATAAAAGGTGACACACGAGGTTTCTATAGTGGTTCGGCTCAAACCAAGCCTACACCCACTTTATATTTCCTTAAATCCTAAGAAATTACAATTACAATGCCGTCTCACAATCTGTGAGATCCAATTACATACAACATCCTTGTATTTTTATGAAGAAGTGGAGAAAAGAGAATGATTTTATGCACAAAATCCTCCTGTTAAACTCAGCTGAATTGGTCTTATTAAGCACGCAAAGTCCTTGTGTTGTTAATGGTGGATACCGTGAAGAAGAATGGCCAAAAGTCCCTAGAAAATCCTCCAAATGGTGTATTTATAGACGTTTACAGCAGGCGGTTCGTGGGGGCACATTGCACGCATCCAAAAAATCTCGAAATGTGGTGGAAAACGTCTAGAAATCCTCTTTAAGTCGTGATATGACACTTGTAATAAGATCCATGCAAGCTGGAGTGAAAATAACCTTTAGAACAGGTCAAAACCGAGTGCAGCGAGCGCAAGCCCAGGCGGTTCGTGACCATGGTTTGCACCACGAACTGGGGTGACGAGCTGGAGTGGAGAGGCTAGAGCTGACCATCACGAGCGGGTCGTGGCCCGGGGGGCCACCACGAACCGGGTTGATTCGCGAACTGGAAATGAGGGCGAGCTCTATGGGCGAGCCGAGTTGGTCCCACAAGCCAAGGTGGGTCCCACGAGTCGGTCCATGATCCAAGCTAATGACACTTCGTTAATTCATCCAAGTGATTGCCAGTCGATGCCAAATTACACCCATTCACAGAAACAGGCGTAACTTCCAAACCGTAAGTCCGTTTTGGCCAAACGAAAGCTCTGCTTGAAGCTAATTCAGAGGGCTACAAGAGTTGTCGAGAAGGGCTCCATAATTGATGTTTTTGGGCCTAAAAAGGTCATCTGATTGGAGTTTTGGGTCATTCTTTGTTTGTGATGCGAGTTCAACCAAATCGCTTCTTGTCTTCTAACGGTGTTCTCAATACTTGAGTGTATTGTTAACCAGAGATTCCATGTGTGACAGCTTTGGCCAAAAAGTGTGTCAACAAATACGATTTATTGAATTGAAATATAATATTTGGCTTGAAGTTTATAAACCAAATTCGAACTGAAGTGATTGAAATTTTGAATCGATTTAAAATAACTCTTATAAATCTAAACTTGATGTTATGAATTGTTTTGAATTTTAAATACGAACTTCAAATTGTATGTTTTGAATTGCAAAACACATTTATATTTAGTTAAAAATTGAAATGTAAGTTTCGATTCGAGTTATAATATATGATTTGGTTTAAATGGGAATTTTTAGATTTGTTTTGAATGATATGAAGCGAGTTGGAACCTAAATGATTGGATTTTTAGTTTGTCGAATACTTAAAGGACGGTGATCCCAAACATTCTTTAAGTTGTTGATTGCATTTCATCGAACATTTCATTTGAGTTGATTTACTTCCACGAGAATGTTAGTCCTGATCCGAATTATTTCGTTTCCATTATGGTTCGGGACAGATCGATTGTTACTGCTTTCGAGATTCCCTCATGAAATCTGAAGTTATATTTGGATTTGCTCACCCGTGTCTACTTATTCGGTTGTTCTAGGTTTCAGCTGTTCCTATTGTTTCTATTTCAAACTATTATCATTTATCCCTGTATTAAAATTCTGTGTATTAGACTTCCGTGGTATTATTATGTAAACTCTGATGTAATATTTTTATTTAGTAGCTTCATGAACTACTATTGTATTATTATTTTTCCGCTGCGAGATATCATATTACTCTGTATTTATGTCTATAATATGTGATTCTGTGATTTACTCTATTTACCTCGGAAGCTAATAACAATCTATCGTTTTGGACGATTCAAGTTTGACATATTTTGTCGATTCGGCACGATCAAAATGGCGGGTCGTTACATTTGGCTTAGGTAAAAACTATTCTAAATATGAAGATAGTAATAGGAATAAGTAAAATAATCAAACTTTACTGCGAATAAACAATTGTTGAAAATGAAGTATTGATTTCATTTTATTTTTTCTAAATTTTACTCTTAATGTACTGCTATGTATTCTTATATTTGGTTCATACTGCTTGTGCTTCCCATGTCACTAATGTTTGTTGGGTATTTATTTGCTAGAATGGGAAAGTCCAATCAATCTTAAACTAGAAGGGGAAAAATTGGCATATCTATTGAATGGCCTCTAAAGTTAAAATTGTCTATTTTCGTTCTCCTTCCTTTTGTCATAATAACAATATATATGAGCTTCATTCATCAGGTTAGACATGTCTGTCTTTATGAGATCCTTTTGGTAAAAAAAATCAATTTTAAACTGTTCTCAACTTCTTCTTTTTTACAGAAATGTCTTAATACTAACCGTTTATTATGGAATATGATGACTATCTGAACAATCGTTTTAACTGCTAGTAGGATTGATGAGGTTATGGCCACAGTTGAGAAGATAAAAAAGGAATTGGCTTGATAGAAAAAATGGGTATCTAATGATGGAAAAAGTAATAATAAATTTTTGTCACATGCAGTTACTTGAGCTATCAAGGTACCGACTTTACTTTTTTGTTTTAGCTATGTTTTGTTTTGGATGTAATTCAGCATAACACTTTTTGCAGAAGTAACGTGTAACACCCCGAAAATTCTATAACTGTGAAATTCATGAATTAAAGTATAATCAAATTCAAATCAAAGAACTAAGGGAAACGGGATACGCCATTGCGTTCGTCTCGGAAAAATACGCGAAATAGAGTCCGAGTTTTCGAAAAACGGAGTCCGTATGAAGAAGATATGGCCTTCGGAAGTTTTGAATTAAATTTAAAATTCAAACAGAATAAAATAATAATTTGAAATGGGGCCCAACGGGCCAGGCGGATAAAACACCCGCCTAGCCACCCAGGTCGACTGGGCTGTCGACCTGGGCTACCCATGTCGACAGGGCTGTCGACAGCCCTGTCGACAGGGGTGTCGACCTGGTCGAGCCCAGTCAACCTGGCTGGCCAGGTCTGTGTTTGGTCGAATTTCAGTGGTCTGCTTTGTCATTAGGGCTAGGTGGCGGGTTTTTATTGGTCTCTCTTCCTAATGTATGGCTATGATCTATCCTAGCAACATCAAGGGTCCTAATCAATTCCTAACCTCTATATAAACAACCCTAGACTAAACCCTAATCTATTCATTCAAAATAAGATTATAGCCGCCATGTTGCTGAGGAACGACAAAGAGTAGCCGCCAACTAAAGAGAGGATTAGGGAGAAAGTTCTAAGGCCTAAAGCAATTCAAGCAACCTAAAGCTAATCAATTCAACAAAGGAATTTGCGTCTTCAATCCCTAAACTAGAGAATTCATCAAACCATTGTAAGTAGAGTATTACTTTGGTATTAATAAACAACTGTGTTGATGTGTATGCTTGAATTGTGGCAATGGAAGTAATTCATATTTGTGCAAAATTATGTTATTCATTATAAAGAACTACATGCGGTAGTTCTATGCAAATAAACGTTTGGAATATTGCGCAAATTGTGTAATCTATATTGAAGCTACATGTATGTAGTTAATTGAAATTCATGCAAATTTGAGGCTTTGTTATTATGCCATTATGATGTATATTTTGTGCATAAATCGTTTTGCAAGTAATTGAAACAAGTTTGGTTATTATAGTTCATATGAAACTATGTAGAATTTTGACACCATAATCCATGCATTAAGTCATGCTTTTACAAACTTATGAATATGGCTAGGAATGATATTTGGCATAATTGAAATCCGTTATTAAGTCTATCTTGTTTTAAAGGATTATATGATGACATGGCTAGGTTAGACTCAAAAATCCCTTTTTGCAAGTTTAAAGCAAACACCATGTTTAGGAATATTTATGCATAAGTATGTTTATACCATCGTTATGTGATTAGGCTTAAATCATGATTAAGTTGAATTATGCTATGTTCATGCTAGAAGTATTTTATGCCATGCTTATGTTTGACAATATGCCATGTTTATGCTAGAAGTATTTAGGCCATGCTTATGTTTGACATTATGCCTAAATAAGAATATAGGTTCATGTTGTAGTTAAACCTATGCAAGTTTACATGCCTTGATTTATGTCACCTATGTTTTATGACCAAAATACATGTCACCACTATGCAAGTACACCAATTTCTATTATGTATTTTCCAACGTCATATGCAAGTTCATGCGCTCACTTTCCCCTCTTGGTGTATACGCCATAAGCCTCCCCTTTCGCATGGCTAAATTGGGCTTTAAAAGGCTGAGCCCAATATATATGAACGGACGTGTAAAACGGGGAAAAATAACGTTGGGTTAAAATTAATTAATGAATGAAAATATAAAATAGAAGGGCCCAAATTCAAGTATGGGTTGGGCCCATGGTTGGTGTAACCTTTACACCATTAACATAATAATGGGCCGCAAATATTTACATATAAGAAATAAAGAAGAATGACAAAATATGTAAATGTAGAAAAGACGATGTGTTTAACCCGAGGTTGGATTGAGTTGTGATGTAAACCTGCCCGGAACCGCCCGGCTGTCCAGTAGTCACAACAATACCTATCCAATGTGGGAGGTTAAACATGGAGCCCAGCAAGGACCCGAGGTTAGACTGAGTTGTGGCGTAAGACTGCCCGGAACCAACCGGCAACAGGCAGCCACAACAATACCTGTCTAATGTGAGAGGTCAGGGCCTTAATAAGACAATTAAGGCTGAGTCAGGATTGTTAGGATTAAGTAAACTAAAGACTTAATCAAAATGGAACATGCTAAACTAAACGGACTGGTGGGGTTAGGTTAGGAAACACTTAACCAACTTAGCATGTTGGCTAGAGATAGAAAACCTAGTAACGGGGGACCCTTTTCAGCAGTAACCCTAGAAGGTGTATCAGGATACCCTGAAACTAGGCAGGGTGGGGCACGATTACTGGGCTGATTGTAAGAGGTCAAATTGACGGCGGTGGTGTAGCAGTGTAGGTTCTAACGGTGTGCGGGCGTGCACGCACTCCGGCGCAGAAAAATAAAGCACTGGACACCAGTAGCATACCTTTGCACTCTAAGGTTGTGTCGGGTTGCCACTATGGGACTTGATACACCCCATGGTGGGACCAGCATAGGTAACTACAGACATCGGGGGCCGTAAGACACATGTAACTATGCGAGTAGGAGCCGATCATCGTAGAATGGATCACATCACCCTGATTTTGGGATGCAAATTGGAAACTAGTTTATATGGGTTCAGAGATTAACATGGGGTACGATAGTATATTCGACCCTAGATAACTTAACCAAGTTTATAATGTTGCCCACTTCCTGTTTTACTTATCATACCCAGTTCTTTATTCATAGACAAAGTAGTACTAGACTTACTCAGGCTTTATGTCTGACTCTATTTTCTTTCGTCTTCTTTCTTCCGTTTCCCCCCCAGGTCCTCAGGGAGGGAACACAGCGGCTTGACCTACCTCAACATCCAGCTTGAAGAAGAGAAGTGTATTGCTTGGACTTTCCTGTTTTGAACTATGGCTTTGGACAATCCACTATGGGGCTTTTGCAGTTTATCTATGTTTTATTTATGCTTCTTTAAAAATAATGTACTCAAGACAGATTATGAAAGTGTTATGTTATGTTTTGAAAGGATGTTGTTGTAACACGTATTTGACTTGATGAAATAAAGTTTGTTGTTCTTCCGCTGTTTGCAAATATGTGTTCTTATATCTGTCTTGTATATCTGTGACTTGTACTTATAAACCTCCACCAAAATTAGGGCATTCCCTTTGAGAGTGACCCTAACGGAGGTGGGGTGTTTCACTTGGTATAAGAGCATAGGTTTACCAGATAAGATAAAAAGTTTTGAAAATTTATTTTCAAAAAGGAAATTTAAAGAAGCATTTTTAAAAGAAAAATATTATTTTATTTTAAAAAAGGCAAAGTCCACTCCCCAAAGCCATAGGTACTATCTCTTATCCTTCGTTTTGAACCTATCCTTTTTGTTTCAGCATGTCCCAAGAACTTAACTTGCCTGAAGGGGTACCCATACCTGGTTGGTTTAGACGTTTCTTAGAAGCAAGGGCCACTCAGCCAGGTCCTACCATTCCTCCTCCCCCAGCAGAAGGAAATCGTCCAGCCGCAGCGGCACCTTTTCCTCCACCTCCTCCTCGGGGAAACGCGTTTGCTAAGATATGTAAAGATTTTAAAGCTATGGGAGGAAGGGATTTCCATGGAACTGAGTCCTTCGTGGCAGCTAGAAATTGGCTGAAAGAAACGGAGGACCTATTCATCATCTTTGAGGTAGAAGATAGGCAAAAAGTACAGTTGGCAGTGTGGCTATTGAAGGGCGAGGCTTCCTACTGGTGGGAAGTCACCAATGCTGAAAGACCAGTGGATACATGGGAGGACTTTAGGGCAAGGTTTGAGACTAAGTTTCTCTCAGATGCAGAAAGAAGTTTGCAGTTGGAAAAATTCTTATTTCTTAAGCAAGGAGACAAGACTGTTAGAGAGTATGTAAATCAGTTCGATGAGCTGGCTAGGTTTGGGCTTGACCTAGTCAACACCCCGCACAAGAAGGCTCTTCGTTTCGTCAAAGGGTTAAATGAGCCATTACATAGTTTGGCCATGACCCATATACCCATGGGGGCCACGTATGAAAGATTGGTGCAAATGGCATTGCTGAATGAAGAGGATAAGGGCAAGAAGGAGGCAAAGGCAGAAAGCTCTCAAGGGAAGAAAGAGGGTTTGCAGCCTAAGAAGACAGACTTTAAAAAAGGCGGGGAAGGCAACAAAGAGAAGAGGACGTGTAATTTCTGTGGCAAAGTGGGGCACTTAGTAAAGGACTGCCGGAAAAAGAAGGCCAAGGAGAATGGTGGGTGCTTTTCTTGCGGTGAGATAGGCCACAGGGCTAAGGACTGCCCAAAGAAACGAGGACAGGGGCAGGGGGCTGGATCCACCCCAGGGGCACAGGTTCATGTGCTAGAAGCGCCACCATTGCAACAGCGAGGTACAAATACTTCTGTAGAAAGTGTAGTTTATCTTTATGATCACCCCGTTCGCACTTTATTTGATTCTGGCGCATCACACTCCTTTATCTCGTCTGCTTTAGTAGAATCTCTGCACCTAAAAACTAGTATGGTAGAGGACCCCTTAATTGTTTCAAACCCAATTGGGGGCCCAGCTCATTTGTCTATGATCTGTCTGGATTTGAAAATTTCTATTCTAAGTGTAGAATTTGAATGTAGTGCCTTTGTTTTGGGCTTTTCGGGGTATGGTTTGATTTTGGGTATGGATTGGCTATCCAGTAATGGGGCCATCCTTGATTGTGAGAAAAGGGTTGTTAGGCTCCTAACCCAGCTCGGTAATACTTTGGAAATTTCTTGTAATCCCTCGTATGCGGTTATGCTTAGTTATCTTGAATCGCTAGATGCCTCTGTTGAAAATTTGCAATCAGTTAGAGTGGTCCGGGAATATCCGGATGTCTTCGAAGAGGTGAAGGGCTTGCCTCCGAAGCGGGAAATAGACTTCCGCATATATCTTGTAGATAATGCAAAGCCCGTTGCGTTGCCCGTTAGACACATGGCTCCACGGGAAAGGTAAGGGCTCAGTAAACAGGTTGAAGAGCTTCTAGAGTAGGGGTTCATTTGAAGGAGCATTTCAGAATGGGGCGCTCTAGTAGTGTTCGCCACTAAGGCAGAAAGTTCATTTCGCTTATGAATGAGTTATGGAGAATCACCTTAGTAAGTACATTTGGCAACATAGTTGACATTTGTTTATTTTCAAGAGATAATTCATCTATGTGGAATACCTTCTAGTAAGTTAACAAGATCCAAGATTCATTAGTGAATTTTGGAGAGCTTGCATGAAACCATGAGTACGTCGTTATGTTTGAGCTGAGAGTACTAGAAGTAGAGTAAGTGAAAGAGGAACGAGAGGCAACAGTGAAATAGGTTCCAACTCATATTTTGGAAACAAGAATTAAGAAGCTACGAAATTGTGAAGTTAAAGACGGACAAAGCATAATGGAGTTAAGCTCAAGAAATGCGACTTAGAAGATTGAAGACTAGAATCGTGCATCATGTCTCTTCTTAAGAGTATATCTTTGATCCCTCTCTTCCTGTAGAGCTTACTTGCATGCTATCTTTTGTGTTTATCCTCTCGGTCCCATTCTCAATCCAATTTCTGTCGCAAACCCCATAGGGAGTATGACTCATCTGATAGTAACACATGTTGGGGCTTGAGGGTGTACTTTGGATTGACCAAACTTTTTGGGTTTTATAGGATACGGGTTGGCCTTAGGAAGGGACTCCCTTGTGACCTAAAAGGAGTCCATCATGCTTAGTTTCCTAGAATCATATATGGTGGTTGGGTTGAGTAATTCTTTGGGTGTCAGTCTGATGTTGATTTCGGTCTTCGGGGCTGATGCTTAGAGAGTTCTTCTCCTAATCAATATATATGTGGCATAGATTTCCAGTTTTGACATTGCCTAATGGGCACAAAGTTTTTACTTGCTTCATTCGACTATACCTTTAGATAGGAACAATTGGGAAAATGTCCTATAGATTAGAGCTACCCGAAAAATTGGACGGAGTTCACAACGTTTTTCACGTTTCACATCTCCGAAAATGTCTACGTGAGTCTGCTGAAGTGGTAGAGCCAAATATCCTCGAAGAGGCCGAAGTGGAACGCAAAGCAACCATAAGAAAAGTTCCAACCCGCATCTTAGGAACGGAAGTGAAGAAGCTACGCAACCGTGAAGTCAAGCTCATCAAAGTTCAGTGGAGCGACGCCGAGGGAGACGCGACTTGGGAAACTGAAACTAGAATACGCACAGCCTACCCTTTTCTGTTCGAGGGTACATCCTTGATCTTTCTTAAGTTGCGCTTTTATCTATCTTTTTAGGTATATTTCCTCGACCTTATCTTTTAGGTAGAAACCCTTTGGATGGAAACATGTAGTTGAAACATGTTATGGATGATGGTTGCAAGTGGTTGCAAGTGATTGCTAGTGGTTGCTCGTGGTTGCATATACACACACAATCTAGGTTTTAAGATCGGCTCAGTCACTTCATATTGCATATGCATATATGTTTGCATTCGTATGTGGTTGAACATTAATATGTTGACATGTGGATGTTGCATTTGTATTGAATGATTGTGCACTCATGTAGAATCAAGGATAGGAAAATTTGCATACATAATGGATTCATGGCACTAACATAATTCGCATTAAGGAGGTCAACTGAATCAGTAGACCGACTGATTTTGCATTAGATAAGTACATGTATACACACACACTTTGCATATGATCATGAAGCATTAGAAGTCTTTTAAGGACAATGGATACTCGTGTTTGATGGATGAGTAGATGGATGATTGGATGTTAGGATATACGTTTTCCTACACTTGAAGATTTCGGGGACGAAATCCTTTTAAGTGGGGGAGAATGTAACACCCCGAAAATTCTATAACTGTGAAATTCATGAATTAAAGTATAATCAAATTCAAATCAAAGAACTAAGGGAAACGGGATACGCCATTGCGTTCGTCTCGGAAAAATACGCGAAATAGAGTCCGAGTTTTCGAAAAACGGAGTCCGTATGAAGAAGATATGGCCTTCGGAAGTTTTGAATTAAATTTAAAATTCAAACAGAATAAAATAATAATTTGAAATGGGGCCCAACGGGCCAGGCGGATAAAACACCCGCCTAGCCACCCAGGTCGACTGGGCTGTCGACCTGGGCTACCCATGTCGACAGGGCTGTCGACAGCCCTGTCGACAGGGGTGTCGACCTGGTCGAGCCCAGTCAACCTGGCTGGCCAGGTCTGTGTTTGGTCGAATTTCAGTGGTCTGCTTTGTCATTAGGGCTAGGTGGCGGGTTTTTATTGGTCTCTCTTCCTAATGTATGGCTATGATCTATCCTAGCAAAATCAAGGGTCCTAATCAATTCCTAACCTCTATATAAACAACCCTAGACTAAACCCTAATCTATTCATTCAAAATAAGATTATAGCCGCCATGTTGCTGAGGAACGACAAAGAGTAGCCGCCAACTAAAGAGAGGATTAGGGAGAAAGTTCTAAGGCCTAAAGCAATTCAAGCAACCTAAAGCTAATCAATTCAACAAAGGAATTTGCGTCTTCAATCCCTAAACTAGAGAATTCATCAAACCATTGTAAGTAGAGTATTACTTTGGTATTAATAAACAACTGTGTTGATGTGTATGCTTGAATTGTGGCAATGGAAGTAATTCATATTTGTGCAAAATTATGTTATTCATTATAAAGAACTACATGCGGTAGTTCTATGCAAATAAACGTTTGGAATATTGCGCAAATTGTGTAATCTATATTGAAGCTACATGTATGTAGTTAATTGAAATTCATGCAAATTTGAGGCTTTGTTATTATGCCATTATGATGTATATTTTGTGCATAAATCGTTTTGCAAGTAATTGAAACAAGTTTGGTTATTATAGTTCATATGAAACTATGTAGAATTTTGACACCATAATCCATGCATTAAGTCATGCTTTTACAAACTTATGAATATGGCTAGGAATGATATTTGGCATAATTGAAATCCGTTATTAAGTCTATCTTGTTTTAAAGGATTATATGATGACATGGCTAGGTTAGACTCAAAAATCCCTTTTTGCAAGTTTAAAGCAAACACCATGTTTAGGAATATTTATGCATAAGTATGTTTATACCATCGTTATGTGATTAGGCTTAAATCATGATTAAGTTGAATTATGCTATGTTCATGCTAGAAGTATTTTATGCCATGCTTATGTTTGACAATATGCCATGTTTATGCTAGAAGTATTTAGGCCATGCTTATGTTTGACATTATGCCTAAATAAGAATATAGGTTCATGTTGTAGTTAAACCTATGCAAGTTTACATGCCTTGATTTATGTCACCTATGTTTTATGACCAAAATACATGTCACCACTATGCAAGTACACCAATTTCTATTATGTATTTTCCAACGTCATATGCAAGTTCATGCGCTCACTTTCCCCTCTTGGTGTATACGCCATAAGCCTCCCCTTTCGCATGGCTAAATTGGGCTTTAAAAGGCTGAGCCCAATATATATGAACGGACGTGTAAAACGGGGAAAAATAACGTTGGGTTAAAATTAATTAATGAATGAAAATATAAAATAGAAGGGCCCAAATTCAAGTATGGGTTGGGCCCATGGTTGGTGTAACCTTTACACCATTAACATAATAATGGGCCGCAAATATTTACATATAAGAAATAAAGAAGAATGACAAAATATGTAAATGTAGAAAAGACGATGTGTTTAACCCGAGGTTGGATTGAGTTGTGATGTAAACCTGCCCGGAACCGCCCGGCTGTCCAGTAGTCACAACAATACCTATCCAATGTGGGAGGTTAAACATGGAGCCCAGCAAGGACCCGAGGTTAGACTGAGTTGTGGCGTAAGACTGCCCGGAACCAACCGGCAACAGGCAGCCACAACAATACCTGTCTAATGTGAGAGGTCAGGGCCTTAATAAGACAATTAAGGCTGAGTCAGGATTGTTAGGATTAAGTAAACTAAAGACTTAATCAAAATGGAACATGCTAAACTAAACGGACTGGTGGGGTTAGGTTAGGAAACACTTAACCAACTTAGCATGTTGGCTAGAGATAGAAAACCTAGTAACGGGGGACCCTTTTCAGCAGTAACCCTAGAAGGTGTATCAGGATACCCTGAAACTAGGCAGGGTGGGGCACGATTACTGGGCTGATTGTAAGAGGTCAAATCGACGGCGGTGGTGTAGCAGTGTAGGTTCTAACGGTGTGCGGGCGTGCACGCACTCCGGCGCAGAAAAATAAAGCACTGGACACCAGTAGCATACCTTTGCACTCTAAGGTTGTGTCGGGTTGCCACTATGGGACTTGATACACCCCATGGTGGGACCAGCATAGGTAACTACAGACATCGGGGGCCGTAAGACACATGTAACTATGCGAGTAGGAGCCGATCATCGTAGAATGGATCACATCACCCTGATTTTGGGATGCAAATTGGAAACTAGTTTATATGGGTTCAGAGATTAACATGGGGTACGATAGTATATTCGACCCTAGATAACTTAACCAAGTTTATAATGTTGCCCACTTCCTGTTTTACTTATCATACCCAGTTCTTTATTCATAGACAAAGTAGTACTAGACTTACTCAGGCTTTATGTCTGACTCTATTTTCTTTCGTCTTCTTTCTTCCGTTTCCCCCCCAGGTCCTCAGGGAGGGAACACAGCGGCTTGACCTACCTCAACATCCAGCTTGAAGAAGAGAAGTGTATTGCTTGGACTTTCCTGTTTTGAACTATGGCTTTGGACAATCCACTATGGGGCTTTTGCAGTTTATCTATGTTTTATTTATGCTTCTTTAAAAATAATGTACTCAAGACAGATTATGAAAGTGTTATGTTATGTTTTGAAAGGATGTTGTTGTAACACGTATTTGACTTGATGAAATAAAGTTTGTTGTTCTTCCGCTGTTTGCAAATATGTGTTCTTATATCTGTCTTGTATATCTGTGACTTGTACTTATAAACCTCCACCAAAATTAGGGCATTCCCTTTGAGAGTGACCCTAACGGAGGTGGGGTGTTTCAAACGTCACACTATTAGTGATATTATAAAATCTACAATCCGATTTGTTCCAATTTGGAAATCTAAAATATTAACTGTTTTTTTTTTCATTTTTTCGCGCTTTAGACTTTTTTAAATTTGAATTTCCTACTCCTTAAAAAATGATGCAAACATGCTAAGTATATTCACCGATTTTTTTTGGGTTTATACTACATGGTATATTTTGTACATTACATTGACTGTCATAATCGAAACGTGATAAGTTACATGTCCTCAATCACTATATCCTAATATTACTACCAGTTACATGTCCTTAATCATAGTTCTCAACATAATAATAAGTGGATTTAATTTTTAGAATTTATCAAATTTGATTCAACCGTCCTTGACAATTAAATGATATAAAGGAAAAAAATTGATTTTTGTTTCTCTGTTAATGAGCTTGGATAGTGTTCTACGAGACTTCGCATAACTGGAACTGAAATGCTCAAACTAATTTAAAAATATGCATATTGAAATGGGGAAAAGTAGTGCTACAAGAAAATACAAATGACATGGGGTAATGAATCCAGGCCTCTTCGATTTTTTTTTTCCTTTTTGTTACTCAGTGACATAACTATTTTTGTCAACTACAAACTGTTTTATATAGATTCTTGCTGCCCATTCATGTTGTCGACCTGTAAGTTGTAGATATGCTTATTAATGTATTTGCAATATTGATACATCTTAAAAACATGGATACATATGTTTTTCAATATGCTTTATTGTTTGTGTAGGAAGTCACTTTTAAATTATGATAATTTCAACACTCATACTGAACCAAATCTTTTTGCTTAATAACAAAATTCTTTCATGCAAGTTCTCTAAAATAGGGATACTAATCAATGGCTTAGAGGCATGGATATATCTAGGTGAACCTCGGCTGGTGGTGTTGTGAATGTGTGCTTAAGTGAGCTTTAGCTGGTTGATCTCTGGGTATGTCCAGATTTTATGCTTGTCTACATGACATTACTATTGATGTAGCTGGAGGTCTTGGCACTTCCAAATTTAAAGGAAATAATAGAAACCAAATATTTTTTGTATACTTCCGTAAATATAGGCATGAAAGAATACAATTAGTTGGTTATAAGGTACTTTAAATATTTTTAAGGTTATAAGTGTGCTGAAGTTATGGCAATAACATGAGAGTTTATACTAGCAATATATGAAAATCTATTATGCCTGAGCTATAGGTACACATTTTCGTTATTGATTAAACAAGAGTTTATACGTGAGTTACGGAAATAGGTGTGTTGTGCCATATAGTTAATACATTTTTGTGTTATGTCCTATATAATTAGTACATTTTTTTATCATAGTGTTCACATTAACACGTGTGTTCTAATTTCATATAAATTGTGTTATACTCCTTTGGAATACCAGAAATATCTTATTGTCACAAATAATTTCCACATTTATCAATCAATTTGGTATATATGACTAATTTTTTTTGTAATCCTTCCAACATTAACAGTTTCCACAATTATCGTTTGTTTTATCCTAAAATTCTTTCTCCAGACAAGCAAACAATAAAAAAATGAATGATGTATCTACCAACTAAATTAAAACAACAATCAACTCAATAATACAAATTCTACCCGTGTACGTACCACGGGCCACTCACTAATGAGTAGATGATAAGAAATGGAGCACAATAACCAAGCCTCGAATTTGCTAAGTAAATAAGCTACTTTCATGTACTCCAGAGGTGGGGGAAGAAAAGGAATAGCTCAGATATATAAAATTTATGAATGGGAAATAAATGTTAAAAAGAAAAAGTTAAGTGAAAACAGTTTTAAGTCTACTCTAAGTGAAATAAAGTCTCATATGCGTTCTTTCTTACTTAAAGCTATTATTTGCAATGCAAAGCCTTGCCTAAAGGTCACTCATAATCTACTTAATAATCGACTTATTGGACCTTCGTCCTCATCTACTCTACTGCGCCTGAAGAAGGGCGTAAAGCACAATCTCGCATAATGACTCATCGAAAAGGTTTTTCCCTTCTATTTCATATTTAGTAGCAAAATGCCGCTTATTTCCATTGCCAGTATTAGCTTCGAACAAGCATCGTCTAGATGAGCCACCTTTGTTGTGGTCTTTTTTTATTGCGCTAAAGTTATTTGCGACCCCATTTGGACATGCACTTACTTATTTAGCTCATGAGAACCTACAATGTCTTATTTCCTGCTCTGATTCCTGCACAACTAGATGCACTCCCTCCAAATCTCGTTCTTTCTATGGATATTTGGATGTGTAATGGCCTGAATTCCCATACCGTTTGAGTCGACTAATAACACCACACGTCCAACCCAAATTGCACATAAATACGAATCATTAGTAGAAAGAAGTTAGAGGATGAGAAATAGAAAGAAAGAGAAATTAGAATAGAAGAAAACGAAGAATACAAATGTCACAGTGGCACGAATAAAATATATTATATAACATAATCTTTTAAAATACAAATCTATTTTGCATATACATACCATTACCATAGTACAACAACAATTTCCGGAACAGTTATAAACGCTATTTCCAGATATACACAGCGGAAAATATGATAGTCTATAACTAACTGATGAAGCCTCCTGCTTCAAGCTCCTCCAAGTGAATCTGTAAAATCCTGACTACTTGACTGCCCGTACAAATTTGGGCACTCAAGAGTTTAGGGAAAACAAAACAAAATAAACTCGGCTCAGTCATGGGAATGGTGTGAGTTAACTACAACCATTTGTTTAACCTTCAAAAAAAAACTTTCGAAAGAAATGATAATCGTAAGACCGATCCACACATAAATACGGATGGTTTTTACCTTACGATAACCAAAAATATTTTTGATATCAAATCCAATGATATTATAATAGTGTCTACATCAAATAAATAGAATCTAGCGGAATGCTTGTATCTCACGCTCGATATATGATGTAAAATCAAAAACCGCAGGGCGCTTATTGGAGATTGGATTCCAACTATGACAAGGTATGGAACCACATTCCGATAGTGTATCTTTAGAAAGGAATACACTGGGTTCAACAAGAACATCTTGCAACCCGTCCCACACATGGCTGACCACTCATTTAACTTGAGTGTATCAGGCATATTATCACCAACGGTTGTAATCAGCAACCGTTACCGAAAGCATACACAAATGAATAGAATAAGAAGCAATGAAATTTCTGTAGATCAGGGGATGATACCCCTAATGGGAATGACCCACTTGGCCATGCTCCCGCCCGATTTTTGTCATTTCCCGGGTGATGAGGCTTGAGGTCACGATTACTTTTTAAAACATCTTGCCACCAATTACTTTTAATTCCACATTGTCAGATCCGTCCATGTACGTTGTCCTGGGACTGGACAAACTGTAGGAACCATTCTATTAATCCATCTTGGGCAATTTCTATCTAGGATTAACAGAACAGCCCTTGCACTTTACTCTATCTTCAATTATCTTCAGCGTAAGTTGATTCGTAATGCTTATGACAACACGGAGTGGTTTTCAGGTAATAACCTGATCTCGGTCTCTCCGTATTGACAACAGAGGTATAAAATAAAATAAAACTTTGATAGTCGTTGACTTAACTATCAAAGGAACATCCATACAACCAACGATCCTATTTCCAAATGGAAATTCTATCGATCAAGCATCAAACAACGCTGACTCATTTTTAAATCAATTCCTTATTATATTATCATTTCCATTTCCTATTTCCCATCTTTCGTATCCTTTCAAAACTTGATTTCCTCTCTTGATTCTTGTGAAAAACATTTCCAATATTCTAATTGCTTTATTTGAGAAAATATCTCTTATTCCAGTTAGAAAACATTTCCAAATATTCACGAATCCTTATTTTCTATATTCAGAAAATATACCTTATTAATATCGGAAAATATTTCCATATTCCATTTTTAAATTCCTCCTTGATCAATCATTTCATTTTCTATGTATATAAAATATCTCTCATTTTATTTGGGGAAAACATTTCAAAATCCTTTAAATTAACGCGATGTTATAAAGATTGTTATTATAACACAAACCATTAATCATTTATTAACTAACCATATTGCTAACCAATCTTCACTATCGAACCTTAACCATTCCTCCATCAATCATGAAGTTGGGATATAATTACCTCTCAGACCTTAATTGAACAACATTCTCAATTTTGAAATAGTCAAAGCTCACAACTTCAAACAAAACATCACTTACGCGACTCTCGGGTTCAATCTAAGAATACACTTCTTTTGCGGAAAAACATTGATTATATCGGTAGCGTTATAATTGCTGTTTCCAATGATTTATGAAACATTTATTATAACGACAGCGTTAAAACCACTTTTTGGATTTACAAAACATTTATTATAACGACAGGGCTAAAATCGCTGTTTAGATTTTATAAAAGCATTTGTTATAACAACAACGCTATAATCGCTGTTTAGATTTATAAAATATTTACTATAACGATAGCGTTATAATCGTTGTTTCCAAATATAACTTGTACTTATTAATTTTCAATAAAATTAATAAGTAAATAAATAATTAAATAATGAAATTTTATTCAAACGGAAAGTAAAAAGAGCTACTTCCCTAAATTCGATATAATCGAATTCCAATAAATAACTCTCTCACGAATAATCTGTATTCGATTTATATTTCGAACTTCGGGATGATCTGCCATTTCAGGTTAAATCAAATTCCCTTATAATTATTTCCGTTTGTAAAATAATTGCTTTCAAATCTTTATACAATTCCAAATATGAATATCGTTCCTTAATAGGAATCTAGATTTGTTTTATCAAATCAACTTGATTTTACTTTGCAATATTATTCTAGATCCAAATCTCAGTTATCGATAAACCCATTTCATATTCTACTCCATTTAAAAATTCTGTTTATAAAGACAACTAGTGACATCATTCTATTTATAAAACAATTCAAATTCCCTTTTAAACGTATTTACTAGCTTAACATTCCATTCTCCTGAAATCAGCTTATTTGATTCTTAGAATCCCCTTCTCGTTTATAAATCTTAATTTTAAAATAATATAAAATTTATCTTAAAAACATGTAATCCTATTTACATAGCTATAAATATTGAAATATTAGTTTCTTGACATATTATATAGATTCACACTAGATAAAATTTTAAATATCTTTTTCTGAAATAAATCCCTCAGATAAGATCTTACATAGTCGAAATAAAAATCCCATGGATTTTATCTAGTTTCATTTTATATTCCAAACTTTGGAATAAAACCCATCGTTTTCTTACGAAACCGATTTCTCATTTCCCTTTTTACTCAAATTCCCATTTGAATTCATTGATCCCAACTCAAATCTCTTCTACAATTACTGCGTTTAAATTCCATTCCAATATCGGTGTCAACTAATTTCCACTTTACTTATATATAATCAACTTGAATTTATATTTTAATTTATCCTATGATAAACATGTATTTAAATTATAAACATTGTTATAATCAAGTTCTTGTTTAATCTACTTAAACAAGTTCCTATTTACAGTTCATTTGAAATCAAATTTCTATTTTGAAAATAAATTCCCTCTTAAAATCCCAAATCCCTTCTTTGCATCTGAAAATATTTTACAGTGTTTAAATACCAAAATTCTAGGGCCAGTGATATTTAAACACAACAAGATCAATCACCGTTAATATATCACAGCATATGTCACAATCAATGCAAACACAATAATACAACTGTTGAGGAATCCTGTTGGATTCCTCCAACCTATTTCCCTGCATCCACAGATGTTAATCAACGAAAATATCATCAATTCCATTTGAATATGGTATTAGAATCAATATTCAATCAATGGTTTCTGTATCAACCATTTCAATCAATTTTATCAACCATTCATCCAATCAACAATCACACAACATAAAATTAATATATTTAAAACTCGTTTATATAGAAATATAAACGAAGCAGAGTTAATGAGTTTACTCACATTATTTCGCAGTTGATGGTTCTGCTTTTGTTTCGTTGCGTTTGATTCCAGTAGCTTGGTTCTCAGCGCCACTTTAGTTCCATAGCGTAGATTTCATCATCACGGTTCCAACGGATGCGATCGCATATGATTCTGTTACCATATAACATGATTATAAACTTTACAAATTATTAGTTAATTAGTAGCATTAAATTTATAATTAACTAGTGTTAACCACTTCCATAATTACCCTTAACAAATAATTTGTCGCGTCTAACTTTTCTTCCTCAACAGGAAAATTGGAACCATGCTTTTCATTCCTCAAGTCATGGCCACGCCTTGACAAAACTCCACAACTTCCAAAACTAAGACCGTCTTCTCCTGTATAGTTTCCAAACTCACATAGCAACAATCAATGGCCACAGTTTCACTTCTTTTTATACTGTTCAAATGTGCTACTATACCCACTTCGTCACCTGCAACCGTGAATTCAACTAACCCATAATCCATGTTTTCTTCACAGCGCAACAATCACATTATCAACTGTGCACCTTCAAAGCCAACATTTCCTTCATGCAACGTTAATACTTTCTTCTTTGCCAAAATGCGGTCCTGTAGCCTCGAACAAGATCCGATGCTCAACAGCTTCATGTCGATACTTCCTAAAGCCTAAACATATATACACACACACACACACACACACACACAAACCAAAATCCACGTTTCCAGTTAAACACCTTCTTCCTTTTACAGTGCAAAACACGGTACCCTCCTCCATCGTAGCAGACCACATCATGAAACCCAACTTCACTCTAACTCCACTTGTCCACAGTTTTCCCTAATCACAATTTTCCCCAAAAACTACTCCCAGGTCAAATAATAATGATTATAATAACGCAATATCATCAGTTGAAACGCATAACAACATTCCCTTACCAACGGATACTTACAAACTCTGGGTATTGGCATTTTAAAAGAATTGCTCCACTTTCTATTGACACAACGAACCCAAAATTTTCCCTCACCTGCAACGCAATAATCATCAGCATAGAATTTCCAGTCATGTGATAGAACACGGTTCGAATACACAGAATACCAGATGCCCTTTGAAAAGTGATCACGCATCTAATCTCGTGATTTACAATTCGTCTTCCCAGGCGAATTCGAATATGTTCTCCCTTTTATATATAACACAGTCAATGCTCCATCCAATACTTTCTTCATAAAAATCCAACTCTACCTCACCCAAAGCTTCATTCTGCTGATCACAATGCCTACAACCATTCTTCTCAGTTTTGCCCCAATCGACAATAACCCGAAGTCCTAGGCACTGGTCACGAAGACCATCAAAGTGCAAATGAATCGCCCCCAAAAACGAGTGTCTAGGATCAAAGCTTTTCAATCCAAGAATTAACGAATCCATTTTCGCATTTATTTACTGAGTTTCGGATTTTCATACTGATTTCGGAAGTGTTTTTTTTCCTTTTGAGGAAGAGTTTTCGATCATGTTCTGAAGTGAAGAAAAGGTACAGCGTTGTCTTGTTTTATTTATATAGATGTGTGTAGCTTGTACACACGGAAATAAGTGGTTTGGCATGCACGAAACTGAATAGCTTGGTAGGCACGGGTAGAAGCCTTGGGGAACATGGATAAAAACTTTGCAGTTACGCTGTTGTTCAAAATGTATAGGGAAAGAATATATATTATTATTATATATAAATTTCATATAGTCCTTACTGGCATTAGTATAAACACTGATTTTTATTACTGCAACTCCTACACTAACGCATAATTGTTTAAAAAGCGGTTCTTGAGTGAATACGTTGCTAAAATATAAACATTTTTGGGCAGATAATTGTAATTCATAGCGTCAATGCATGTCCTCTTTAATATCTGCACAAAATTTTAAAACGGTTCAGCTGAATGATGCGACTATAGTCCAATCATTTTTCGTGTGCGAAGCACGGGCCATTAACCGTACATATGTTTGTTAGAGTTAATGTCGTACTGACTACGCAGAAATTTCATTTAGTTACGACCGCTACTAACAAAAATAAGAATATCGTTATGTCGAGTATTGCGCTACGATCTCAGAAATATAATAAAATAAACTATTTAAATTATATTATAAATTATACATTAAAACTTCATTTTAACAAATAAATTAATTAAAAAAATCCGTTTTCTAATTCAAATAAATATTTAAAACCATTTTAAATATTCATAATTAAATGGCTCAAAATTCAGGTCGTTACATTCCTTCCCCCTTAAAATAATTTCGTCCTCGAAATTGCTAAGCAGTAAAAATGCTATAACTCTAGCTCCTCATAACCTACTTAGTTGAAATCTTATATTCCATATCTTCATAACCCAGTTCTTACCCGACCTTCAAATTCTCATACCAATACTCAACCATCCATAATTCTTTCCAAATGATTTGTCCACCATTTTTGGACAATCCATCGTCACTTTCTTGTCTTCAATCCATATGCTCTTCTACATATATTCCACTTGAAATTTTATTAACCAATTCTGTTTTTCTTATTCCAATTACAACTAACAACTCGATTTTAAATTATCAAAAATTCCTTGAAAATTTACAAACTCTTTAAATTTTCGAAAAATTTCGCCAGGATCTACTTTGCATGGCTCAATCGGTGCAACCACAACTCGCCTTTCTAGGCCTTCTCCAATCCAAAAGAAAATCAAAAGGCCAAGCAACTTGCCCTATAGGCTCGTAAAACCATCAAACCCAAGTAATTTTGTAAACATGTACATTTTTGTCAGGCATAATTCTATCCCTTGCATTTGCTTCCATTCAATATCTGCTCAGTATACATATATCCATTTCCAGTTGGTTCCAAATCAATCCAACTTCCATTTTATTAATTCAAGTCTGATTTCTATTTAAGTCAATCCATTTATTATACTTGAATCCAAATTTATCACAATTTAATTTCAATTAACAACATCCAATATATATTTAATTTTCTTATTCATAAGTCGAATTCATATTAATAATTCAAATCTAAACATTTTTCTTTATTTAATTTCATTTGAAATTATTTCTAATCCAATCCAGTTTTGTTTAACTTAAGTTACATTTCAATTCATTTGATACATTTTTACCATTTCAATCTATTCAACTTATACAAGTTAAAATTTATTTTCAGAATTCAAATTTTCGGGTTTTATTTCAAATAAGTTTGAAATCATATAAATTTATATACATATGTTTATAATCAACCCAATTCAAAACATTTGAATTTCTAAAACAACTCTATTTTTCTCAAACAATTTCGATTAATAAATCTATTATGGTAGCAATCCGTCACTTAGAAACTCGAAAATGAATGCCGATAATGTCGCGATCAATTTTCAGAATTATTTTCTCACCACTAAAGTGATTTTAGTGCTTAATCATTTTCAAAATCTATTAAAAACCATTCTTATTCAATTTTTTTAAAAGTAATGTTATATTACTTTATAATATCTCAGAAAATATTTTCTAAACACTCGGAATTTAAATTCCAATTTTGGATGGAACTTAATCTTGGTTTATCTAATTTGTATACATTATCCGTATACAAATTATATAACCATTTTAATATTTCATAATTTCACTTGATTGCAATAACAATCAATATATACATATACTATAATATTTCAAAAATTATTTCTTTCATATCAAAATAATTTTTGGGAAAATTATATCATTTACCCATTTTAAAACAATACCGTATCAAATTGCTTTGTTCGAGAGTTTAGAAACACCTATCGATACAGTTGTACATTCTGTATCGACCAAAATTCATAAACCACTCAACAAACCAATCAATACAATATAAAACAATTTTATATCAAATCTACAAATACGCACCCATATATATATATATACGCTCAAACTCAATCTTGAGTATTACTAACCCCTTCTCTATTGAGTCACGCCACAGAGCGAAGGTTACTACTCAACCTTCAGCTCTGATACCAAATGTAATGGCCCGAATTCCCGTACCCTTTGAGTCGACTAATAACACAACACGTCCAACCCAAATTGCATAGAAATACGAATCATTAGTAGAAAGAAGTTAGAGGATGAGAAATAGAAAGAAAGAGAAATTAGAATAGAAGAAAACGAAGAATACAAATGTCATAGCGGAACGAATAAAATATATTATATAACATAAGCTTTTGAAATACAAATCTGTTTTGCATATACATACCATTATCAGAGTACAACAACAATTTCCGGAACAGTTATAAACGCTTGTTTCCAGATATAGTTTCCAGATATACACATCGAAAAATATGATAGTCTATAGCTAACTGATGAAGCCTCCTGCTTCAAGCTCCTCTAAGTGAATTTGTAAAATCCTGACTACTTCACTGCCCGTACAAATTTGGGCACCCAAGAGTTTAAGGAAAACAAAACAAAATAAACTCTGGGTCAATCATGGGACTGGTGTGAGTAAACTCCAACCATTTGTTTAACTTTCAAAAAACCTTTCGAAAGAAATGATAATCGTAAGACCGATCCATACATAAATACGGATGGTTTTTACCTTACGATAACCAAAAATATTTTTGATATCAGATCCAATGATATTATAATAGTGTCTTCATCAAATAAATAGAATCTAGTGGAACGCTTGCATCTCACGCTCCATATATGATACAAAATCAAAAACCGCAGGGCGTTTATTGGAGATTGGATTCCTACTATGACAAGGTATGGAACCACCTTCCGATAGTGTATCTCTAGAGGGGAATACACTAGGTTCAACAAGAACGTCTTGCAACCCGGCCCACACATGGCTTACCACTCATTTAACTTGAGTGTATCGATCATATTATCACCAACATTTGTGATCAGAAACCGTTACCGAAAGCATACAACAATGAATAGAATAAGAAGCAAATGAAATTTCTCTAGATCAGGTGAAAATACCCATAATGGGAATGACCCACTTGGTCATGTTGCCTGCCCGATTTTTGTCATTTCCTGGGTGATGAGGCTTGAGGTCATGATTACTTTTTAAAACATCTTGCCACCATTTACTTTGAATTCCACATTGTCAAATCCGTCCATATACGTTATCCTGAGACTGGACAAACCGAAGGCACCATTATATTAATCCATCTTGGGCAATTTCTACCTAGGATTAACAGAATAACCCTTACACTTTACTTTGTTTTTAATTATCTTCAGCGTAAGTTGATTCGTAAGGCTTATGCCAACACGGAGTGGTTTTCAGGTAACAACCTAATCCCGGTCTCTCCGTATTGACAACAGAGGTATAAAATAAAATAAAACTTTGATAGTCGGTGATTTAACTATCAAAGGAACATTCATACAACCAACGATCCTATTTCAAAATGGAAATTCTTTCGATCAAGCATCAAATAATGCTGGCTTATTTTTAAATCAATTCCTAATTATATTATCATTTCCAGTTCCTATTTCCCATCTTTCATATCCTTTCATAACTTGATTTCCTCTCTCGATTCTTAGGAAAAACATTTCCAATATTATAATTGCTTTAATCGAGAAAATATCTCTTATTCCAGTTAGAAAACATTTCCAAATATTCACGAATCCTTATTTTCTATATTCAGAAAGTACACCTTATTAATATCGGAAATATTTCCATAGTCCATTTTTAAATTCCTCCTTGACCAATCATTTCATTTTCTATGTATAGAAAACATCTCTCATTTTATTTGGGGAAAACATTTCAAAATCCTTTAAATTAACGTGATGTTATAAAGATTGTTATTATAACACAAACCATTAATCATTTATTAACTAACCCTATTGCTAACCAATATTCAGTATCGAACCTTAACCATTCCTCCATCAATCATGAAGTCAATCAAGTTGGGGTATAATTACCACTTAGACCTTAATTGAACAACATTCTCAATTTTGAAATAGTCAAAGATCACAATTCAAACCAAACATCACTTACGCGACTCTCGGGTTCAATCTAAGAATACACTTCTTTTGCGGAAAAATATTAATTATATCGGTAGCGTTATAATTGCTGTTTCCAATGATTTATGAAACATTTATTATAACAGCAGCGTTAAAACCGCTATTTAGATTTACAAAACATTTATAATAACGACAACGCTAAAATCGCTGTTTAGATTTTATAAAAGCATTTGTTATAACAGCAACATTATAATCGCTGTTTAGATTTATAAAATATTTATTATAACGATAGTGTTATAATCGTTGTTTCCAAATATAATTTGTACTTATTAATTTTCAATAAAATTAATAAGTAAATAAATAATTAAATAATGAAATTTTATTCAAACGGAATTATATGAATCAACTAGAATTTATATTTTAATTTATCCTATGATAAACATGTATTTAAATTATAAACATTGTTATAATCAAGTTCTTGTTTAATCTACTTAAACAAGTTCCTATTTACAGTTCATTTGAAATCAAATTTCTATTTTGAAAATAAATTCCCTTTTTAAATCCCAAATCCCTTCTCTACATCTAAAAATATTTTACGGTATTTAAATACCAAAATTCTAGGGCCAGTGGTATTTAAACACAACAAGATCAATCACAGTTAATATATCACAGCATATGTCACAATCAATGCAAACATAATAATCAACTGTTGTGGAATCCTGTTGGATTCCTCCAACCTGTTTCTGTAACACCCCACCTCCGTCAGGGCCACTCTTGCAAGGACACTGGCTTTGGAGGGGCGTTAAACAAGGTAAACATGCATGCAGATATCATAAGACAGAACATATAAGTAAAACAGAGTAGTAAAGCAGCGGATAAATCTTAGCATTTCAAAACCATAGTCATGTTACAACAAAGTACTTGTTCATTATTTTCCAACAACAAAGTCTAGATAAAAGCATAAACTGAAAAACTGAAATACATAAAGTACTATCCCCAAAATGAAGTGATAAACCATAGCTAGCTCAATGTCCAAAACCGTACATGAGCAAATCCAGTAAGCAAGATGTAAAGATCCAAGCTAAGCTCCAATGTTCCCACCCTAAGAACCTGAGGGGGGAAACGGAAGAAAAGAGGCAAAAGAAAAAAGTCAGTCAAAAAGACTGGTAAGCCCTACTACTATCTGTCTATGAACTAGTAAAGTTAACTGGCATGAGAAGCTGAGATGAACATAAGGATAACAACATACTGGCATGATGATTAGCTAACAAGATAGATAAAGGTGTCATCGCATAATCAAGGTTAAGTTTTGCACCACGGGTGTACTAGCATTCTAACATGTCAAGTAAAAACAAGAATTGATCCCTTGGCCCAAGCTTAGCCCAACATCATGAGATGACCTAAATCAAGGTCCATGTACACGGTCTAGTCGATCGGCTCCCTACCAGCCTAACTCGTCAAGTGTCGGTGTCATACGGCTTAGTCATGTAATGTAGTTGACTGTGCAGGGTCCACCCCTAGGGTGTATCAGGCCCTATGGTGTAACCCTCAGACACCATTCCAGGATGCACAGTCTAAACCTACCGGCCCCGTGTTCAACTCCGGACTTAATGTGCACGACCATGGTCCGCCTGAACAACCGGTGCATCATTCAGCCGTCTCTTTTGGTCTCTTACAATCAGCCCAGTAATCGTGCCCCACCCTAGCCTAGTCCTAGGGTCTTATGATACTATCTAGAAGGTTACTGCTGAAAAGGACCACGCAACTAGGGTTTCTTAACTGGTTAAATGTGGTTAACCCGATCCAAACGTGGGTTAAATTGGTTAAGCGTACGCAAGGTCCCTGACTTAACCCTGATTAACCCATCAAGCCCAAATTGGTTAAGTATTAAGTGGATCATGACTTAACCCTAATCAGGAGGCATTCATTAACTTAATGCGCTTTAACCTCTCACATTAGACTTTGTTGTGGTTACTAGTTAAGCCGGGCGGGTCCGGGTAGCTTTACACCACAACTAGGTCTAACCTCGGGTTCGAGCACAACATGACCAACTTCTCACATTGGGCCCTATTGTTTGTAGCCACTAGTTAAGCCGGGCGGGTCCGGGTAGATTTATGCTACAAACTCAACCCAACCTTGAGTTGGCCACACTCATATTTTCTAAGTGTCATGTCCATTATGTTTCCAAAACATAATTACAAGTTAACATATCATGTTATGTTATAAAAACCATGTTTATGGCATAATGTTACCCAACCCCAACGTAATCCCATCGTTTACATAGTCGCAACAACGCATAAAGGATAAAATTGGGAACTTGGCGTAATCATGACAAAAAGGTGTTGAAGCCACAAGTTTATCATGGTGGCATATGAAATGTACATATGTTCATATACTTGCATATTGCATTATTAGGCTTCAAAAGCATGCATAAAACCAAACTTAGCATATGAGTGATACATGGTGATAAATGACATGTAGAAGTTGCTAGAAGTTCGCATTTAGCCTCATATGCAAGTTATCATAAGGGATATGATAACTTCCATGTTGCCAAAATGCAACCTTCAACATAAAGCTTGAAGCTTTAAGCTCACAACTTCAAGTTTAACTTGCATAACATGATAACATGATCAACCCAAACTTGCATAACATAGCAACATGTGTCATACATAATGATTAAACCCACTTGCATAATGATCATCCAAACTTTCATATAATGATCAACCAAACTTGCATATAATGATCAACCAAACTTGCATATAATGATCAACCAAACTTGCATATCATAATGATCAACCCCAAACTTGCATCATTCATTTAACTTTAGAGTTAATAAAAAGAAAGTAGAAAAGGGCTTACAATGCTATGAAGACACAAATAAATAGTTATTAAAAGATTGAGACGAAGCCCTTATGCAATCACCCAAATATGCAAGCTCCAAATGAAAAACCCTTGAGCCAAATCAATAAAAATCCTTGCTTTCAAATAGAAATGTTGCAACTTGACTTGAATGCAAACTAAGAACACTCATACAAGCTTGAAAACACTTGTATGCACTCAAAATCTCTCATAGAAATAGACTTAGGAATTTTAGCATGAGAGTGGAGGCCATGAGAGGAACCAATTTGACATAGTTTAGTTGTAGGATTGAATAAAGGTGATTTAGGCTAGGTTTAGGGGTCTTTTTATAGAGGATTAGGATAGTATTAGCCATACGATTAACCCTAGATTCAATCCAAGCCATCAAATCCCGTCACAAGCCTCCAAAACAGGTCAAAACAGCCAAAATGGGTGCACCAGGTTGTCTAGGCCGACCAGGCAGGTCGACACCCAGGTCGACCCTGGGGTCGACTCCCCAGTCGACCTGGGGGGGGGAGGTCGACTCCCCAGTCGACCCCCAGGTCGACCCCCCTGGGTCTGGCGGGAAATTTCCCGCCACTTCTGATTTCTCTGAAATTTGAATCTGTTTTGAATTTGAATTTTCCGTGAAACTTCGCGAGGCCATATCTTGGTCATACGGACTCCGATTTTCGAAAACTCGGACTCTATTTCGCGTATTTTTCCGAGACGAACGCAATGGCACAGCCCGTTTCCCTTGATTCAGATTTTACAGTTTAATTCTGCCTCCATTTATGTTATAATATGTTATTCAAAAGTACGGGTTGTTACATTCTCCCCTCCTTACAGGATTTCGTCCCCGAAATCTCCAAGTTAGGAAGAACGTATCCTACCATCCATCATCCCTCTACTCAAAACATCATCCACGTGCAGTCATTGTCCTTAAAGGATTCTAAATGTTGTATGATCATATGCAAAGGTGTGTGTATATGTACTTATCTAATGCAAAAATCAGGCGGTTACTGATACAGTAAACCTCCTTAATGCAAGGTATGTTAGTGAAATGAGTCCATATGTATGCGAATTCCTAACATAATTCATAATCTCTACATGAGTGCACATAACATTCATCCATATGCAACATCCACGTGATAGCATAACAATTTTCATCCACGAATAAGTATAAGCACTCATGCATATGCAACATGAAAGTGTGTGAGCCGATCTTAGTGCCTAATGTGTATCATGCATCCACGAGTATCCACGTGCAAACACTTGCAACCACTTGCAACCATCAAGCATAACATGTTTCAAATACATGTTTCATCCAAAGGGTTTCTACCTAAGGTCCTCATAACATGATTAACGAGATAACAAGATAAACAAGATAAACATGGATAGCAAAAGAAAGATAGGAAAAGAGATCGAGAATGTACCCTCAAAAAGGAATGGATAAAGCCCACGCATCTTCTCCTCGGTTTCCCAAGTTGCGTCTTCCTCGGCTTCACCCCACTGAACTTTCACTAACTTGACCTCCCGATTTCTTAACTGCTTGATCTCTTTTCCCAAGATACGAATCAGAGCCTTTCTCAAGGTTGCTTCTTTCTCTACCTCAATGTCTTCAAGAATGCTTGGTTCAACCACCTTAGCGGATTCATGTAGGCACTTTCGGAGATGCGAGACATGAAAGACATTATGCACTCCGGCTAGCTTCTCGGGCAATTCCACCTTATAGGCCATCTTTCCAATTCTCTCTATGATAGGGAAGGGTCCTACGAACCTTGGTGCCAGCTTCCCAACTGCTCCAAAATGTACCACATTACGCAAAGGAGAAACCTTCACGAAAACCATGTCTCCCACTTCGAATTCCAAATCTGCCCTTCGTCTGTCAGCATAGGATTTCTGTCTGTCTTGGGCCGCTTTCATCCGTCTTCTCACCAATTCAACTTTCTCAGATGTATCCTGTATCATATCGGGCCCAAGTATAAGTCTATCTGTTGTCTCCCACCAACAAGAAGGTGACCTACACGGCCTCCCATACAAAGCTTCAAATGGTGCCATCCCTATGCTGGCTTGATAGCTGTTATTATAAGCGAACTCTACAAGAGGAAGGTGGTCTTCCCAAGTACCACCGAAGTCGAGAACACAAAGCCTCAAGAGATCTTCTAGCACTCTATTCACCCTTTCGGTTTGGCCATCCGTCTGGGGGTGATAGGCTGTACTCAGATTCAATCGCGTGCCCATCGCTTCTTGCAAACTGTTCCAGAACTGGCTAGTGAAAATTGGGTCACGATCGCTAACTATGCTAGAAGGAACTCCATGCAACCGCACTATCTCTCGAAGATAAATAGATGCTAGCCCTGATGCGGTCCTCTTGCTCTTTACTGGGATGAAGTGAGCACTCTTCGTAAGTCTGTCAACTATGACCCATATGCTTGTGTTCCCTCTCCTTGACCTGGGCAATCCATCCACGAAATCCATAGAAATACTCTCCCACTTCCATTGCGGGACCTCCAATGGATGTAATAGCCCACCTGGTTTCTTTGACTCGGCTTTCACTTGTTGGCACACCATGCACTTTGAAACATACTCTGCCACGTCTTTCTTCATTCCATCCCAAAAGAAAATACGCTTCATATCCCTATACATCTTGTCCCCTCCAGGATGTATGGTCATCTTCGAGTGATGCGCTTCTTCAAGAACTCTATGGACTAAATCTCCCACTCGAGGAACACATAATCTCCCATCATGCCTTAGTCATCCTTTACCATCAATGGTATATCTAGCAAGGTGACTAGACGTCTCACCCCGAATCAACTTATCCATGACCTCGACTATTTGAGGATCTTCCTTCTGTGAAGCCCCAACTTGATCAAGAAGTGTGGGTCTAAGCTCAAGGGATGCTAAAGAACCCGTCGTTGACTCAACAGTCGTCGTGAAATCAAAGGTCGCCAAGAATTCTAAGTTCTTCATCTCAATGAACAAGGGGCTCAAAGTCAATCTACTTCTGCTTAGTGCATCCGCCACAACATTACCCTTGCCAGGGATATAAGCTATCTCAAAGTCATAAGATGCCAAAAATTCCATCCACCTTTGCTGCCTTAGATTTAGATCTTTTTGCAAGAAGAGGTACTTGAGTGACTTGTGATCAGTGTACAACTCAAACCTTTCGCCTAGAAGATAGTGGCGCCAGGATTTGAGTGCAAAGACGATCGCCGCTAACTCCAAATCATGAGTGGGATAGTTCTTATCATGAACCTTAAGTTGCCTACCCCCATAACATATCACTCTTCCCTCTTGCATTAGAACAACACCTAACCCCGTGCCACAAGCATCAGTGTACACGGTAAACATCTTACCACTATCGGGTAATGCCAAAACTGGAGCTGATGTAAGGGCTCTTTTGAGCTTTTGAAAAGCAAGCTCACACTCCAAGTCCCATGCAAAGACTAAGTTCTTCTTCGTCAACTTAGTAAGAGGGGCTGAAATCTTAGCGAAGTCCCTGACGAACTTCCTATAGTAGCCCGCCAGACCGAGAAAGCTTCTTACTTCGGTTGCATTCCTAGGAGTCTTCCAGTCTTGAAACACAACCACTTTCGCGGGATCCACCGCTATGCCTTGCTTAGAAACTATATGTCCAAGAAACCGAACTTCCTTTCTCCAGAAATGACATTTGGAGAACTTGGCTTTCAACTGATGCGCTCTAAGCGTATCCATCACTTCCTTGAGATGCCTTGCATGCTCTTCCTCATCCTTTGAGAAGATCAGAATGTCATCCACGAAGACAACAACAAACTTGTTGAGGAACTCCCTGAACACCCTACTCATCAAATCTACGAAGTAGGCGGGTGCATTAGTCAAACCGAATGGCATGACAAGCCATTCAAAGAATCCATCTGGAGTCCTAAACGCAGTTTTATCAATGCTATCCTCAGCTACTCTAAGCTGATGGAATCCGGTGGCTAGATCGAGTTGAGAGAAAACAGAAGCACCAAAAGAGATCATCAATCCTCGGTAACGGGTGCCTATTCTTCTTTGTCAGCTTGTTCAACTCTCGATAATCAACACATAGACGAAGCGAATCATCCGCCTTAGTAGCGAATACCACCAGAGCACCCCGTTCAGAAATGCTTCGCCTAATAAAATTTTTCTCAAGCAACTCCTTGATTTGCTTACTGAGCTCCCTTCTCTCACGTGGAGCCATGTGCCTAACTGGAAATGATACTGGCTTGGCATTATCAATTAGATAAATGCGGAAATCTATCTCTCGTTTAGGGGGTAACCCCTTAACTTCTTCAAAGACATCGGGATAGTCTCGGACCACCCTTATAGATTGCAGATCATCGATGGACGATTCGAGAGATTCAAGATAACATAACATGACGGGACCTCTAGGGTTACAAGAAATTTCTAGGGGATTACCGAGGCGAGTCATGAGCCTCACCACCCTATGTTCACACTCGAGGATGGCTCCATAACTGGACAATCAATCCATGCCCATGATCAACCCATATCCCGTGAATCCGAGAACATAAGCATTACACGTGAATTCTACGGCCAAGATAGAAATCTTCAAATCCACACAAATCATAGATAGATGGGCGGAACCCCCAATTGGATTTGAAACACAAACGGGATCCTCAACTAGGCTAGTACTTAGGTGCAAACTTTCAACAATATCAGAAGAGATAAAACTATGCGATGCGCCAGAATCAAATAAGGTGCGAACAGGAAAATCAGAAATGTAAACATGAATTTCTATAAAAACTCTATCTCGATCAAAAGCTGGAAGAGCGAGGAGAGCCTGCAATTGCCCTCCAGAGGGTCTTACTTGCTGAGTTTGTCCTTGCCCTTGCTTCTTGGGGCAATCCTTGCTAAAATGTCCAGATCCTCCGCACTGAAAACACTTGCCTAAATTCTTCTTCTTCCTGAAATCCTTGGCTATGTGCCCAGTGATCCTACAGAAGTGGCACTTTCTTGTCTTGTTGTTGTTCTTGCCTCCTTTTCCGGAATCTTCCTTCTTGCCTAGGGACTCATTTGCCTTGACCTCCTTCTTGTCACTATTATCTTCCTCTTGGAGTAGGGCCATATTCACCAAACTCTCGAAGGTCGCCCCCAGAGGTATATGAGACATGGCCAAACCGCGCAATGGCTCATTCAATCCTAGAGCAAAGTGTAGGGCCTTCTTCCGAGCTGTGTTTACCAATTCTAGACCGAACGGAGCAAGTTGATTAAACTTATCCACGTATTCCCTAACGGTCATGTCCCCTTGCTTTAGTGATAGGAACCTCTCCACCTGAAGGTTCTCTTCTGTCGATGATAGAAACCTTAGTCCAAACCTTCTCCTAAAGTCATCCCAAGTCTTAATTGGTCTAGTAGTGGTGGTGACTACCCACAAATAAGCAGCTTCCCCTTTCAATAGCCATACCGCCAACAGAACTTTCCTACGATCTTCCACATCAAAGATAGAAAAGAGGTCTTCAGTTTCTTTTAACCAGATTCTTGCCTCCACAGAAGTCTCCGTTCCGACAAAATTCTTGCAACCCATCGCCTTAAAGTCTTTGCAAACCTCCGCGAAATTCACTTGTGTATGCTGAGGGGGAGGAGGAACCTCAGCTACGGGAGGAGGAGAGATGTTAGCGACGGGGGAAGGAGGAGGAATGTTTGCGGGGCCGGCTTCATTTGCCCTTGCCTCCATAAACCTCCGGAACCAGACGGGTACTTGTACGCCTTCCGGGATGTTAAAGCGATCGGCCATACTAAAACGAAGAAAAAGATAGATTCAGAACGAAGAAACGAAGGATAGTGCTATGGCTTTTGGGGAATAGCCTTTTAAAATAAACTAGACTTTTCTTGGAAAATACTTAATTGGTTTTGAAAATAGTTTTCCAAAAGGTGAATTTTAAAAACCTTTTGCTCGAATCTTGTTAACCTTATGCTCTGATACCAAATGTAACACCCCACCTCCGTCAGGGCCACTCTTGCAAGGACACTGGCTTTGGAGGGGCGTTAAACAAGGTAAACATGCATGCAGATATCACAAGACAGAACATATAAGTAAAACAGAGTAGTAAAGCAGCGGATAAATCTTAGCATTTCAAAACCATAGTCATGTTACAACAAAGTACTTGTTCATTATTTTCCAACAACAAAGTCTAGATAAAAGCATAAACTGAAAAACTTAAATACATAAAGTACTATCCCCAAAATGAAGTGATAAACCATAGCTAGCTCAATGTCCAAAACCGTACATGAGCAAATCCAGTAAGCAAGCTGTAAAGATCCAAGTTAATCTCCAATGTTCCCACCCTGAGAACCTGAGGGGGGGGGGAAATGGAAGAAAAGAGGCGAAAGAAAACAGGTCAGTCAAAAAGACTGGTAAGCCCTACTACTATCTGTCTATGAACTAGTAAAGTTAACTGGCATGAGAAGCTGAGATGAACATAAGGATAACAACATACTGGCATGATGATTAGCTAACAAGATAGATAAAGGTGTCATCGCATAATCAAGGTTAAGTTTTGCACCACGGGTGTACTAGCATTCTAACATGTCAAGTAAAAACAAGAATTGATCCCTTGGCCCAAGCTTAGCCCAACATCATGAGATGACCTAAATCAAGGTCCATGTACACGGTCTAGTCGATCGGCTCCCTACCAGCCTAACTCGTCAAGTGTCGGTGTCATACGGCTTAGTCATGTAATGTAGTTGACTATGCAGGGTCCACCCCTAGGGTGTATCAGGCCCTACGGTGTAACCCTCAGACACCATTCCAGGATGCACAGTCTAAACCTACCGACCCCCGTGTTCAACTCCGGACTTAATGTGCACGACCATGGTCCGCCTGAACAACCGGTGCATCATTCAGCCGTCTCTTTTGGTCTCTTACAATCAGCCCAGTAATCGTGCCCCATCCTAGCCTAGTCCTAGGGTCTTATGATACTATCTAGAAGGTTACTGCTGAAAAGGACCACGCAACTAGGGTTTCTTAACGGGTTAAATGTGGTTAACCCGATCCAAACGTGGGTTAAATTGGTTAAGCGTACGCAAGGTCCCTGACTTAACCCTGATTAACCCATCAAGCCCAAATTGGTTAAGTATTAAGTGGATCATGACTTAACCCTAATCAGGAGGCATTCATTAACTTAATGCGCTTTAACCTCTCACATTAGACTTTGTTGTGGTTACTAGTTAAGCCGGGCGGGTCCGGGTAGCTTTACACCACAACTAGGTCTAACCTCGGGTTCGAGCACAACATGACCAACTTCTCACATTGGGTCCTATTGTTTGTAGCCACTAGTTAAGTCGGGCGGGTCCGGGTAGATTTATGCTACAAACTCAACCCAACCTCGAGTTGGCCACACTCATATTTTCTAAGTGTCATGTCCATTATGTTTCCAAAACATAATTACAAGTTAACATATCACGTTATGTTATAAAAACCATGTTTATGTCATAATGTTACCCAACCCCAACGTAATCCCATCGTTTACATAGTCGCAACAACGCATAAAGGATAAAATAGGGAACTTGGCGTAATCATGACAAAAAGGTGTTGAAGCCACAAGTTTATCATGGTGGCATATGAAATGTACATATGTTCATATACTTGCATATTGCATTATTAGGCTTCAAAAGCATGCATAAAGCCAAACTTAGCATATGAGTGATACATGGTGATAAATGACATGTAGAAGTTGCTAGAAGTTCGCATTTAGCCTCATATGCAAGTTATCATAAGGGATATGATAACTTCCATGTTGCCAAAATGCAACCTTCAACATAAAGCTTGAAGCTTTAAGCTCACAACTTCAAGTTTAACTTGCATAACATGATAACATGATCAACCCAAACTTGCATAACATAGCAACATGTGTCATACATAATGATTAAACCCACTTGCATAATGATCATCCAAACTTGCATATAATGATCAACCAAACTTGCATATAATGATCAACCAAACTTGCATATAATGATCAACCAAACTTGCATATAATGATCAACCAAACTTGCATATAATGATCAACCAAACTTGCATATCATAATGATCAACCCCAAACTTGCATCATTCATTTAACTTTAGAGTTAATAAAAAGAAAGTAGAAAAGGGCTTACAATGCTATGAAGACACAAATAAATAGATATTAAAAGATTGAGACGAAGCCCTTATGCAATCACCCAAATATGCAAGCTCCAAATGAAAAACCCTTGAGCCAAATCAATAAAAATCCTTGCTTTGAAATAGAAATGTTGCAACTTGACTTGAATGCAAACTAAGAACACTCATACAAGCTTGAAAACACTTGTATGCACTTAAAATCTCTCATAGAAATAGACTTAGGAATTTTAGCATGAGAGTGGAGGCCATGAGAGGAACCCATTTGACATAGTTTAGTTGTAGGATTGAATAATGGTGATTTAGGCTAGGTTTAGGGGTCTTTTTATAGAGGATTAGGATAGTATTAGCCATAGGATTAACCCTAGATTCAATCCAAGCCATCAAATCCCGTCATAAGCCTCCAAAATAGGTCAAAACAGCCAAAATGGGTGCACCAGGTTGTCTGGGCCGACCAAGCAGGTCGACACTCAGGTCGACCCTGGGGTCGACTCCCCAGTCGCCCTGGGCGGGGGGAGGTCGACTCCCCAGTCGACCCCTAGGTCGACCCCCCTGGGTCTGGCGGGAATTTTCCCGCCACTTCTGATTTCTCTGAAATTTGAATCTGTTTTGAATTTGAATTTTCCGTGAAACTTCGCGAGGCCATATCTTGGTCATACGGACTCCGATTTTCGAAAACTCGGACTCTATTTCGCGTATTTTTCCGAGACGAACGCAATGGTACAGCCCATTTCCCTTGATTCAGATTTTACAGTTTAATTCTGCCTCCATTTATGTTATAATATGTTATTCAAAAATATGGGTTGTTACAGTTTCCCTGCATCCATAGATGTTAATCAATGAAAATATCATCAATTCCATTTGAATATGGTATTAGAATCAATATTCAATCAATGGTTTCTATATCAACCATTTCAATCAATTTTATCAACCATTCATCCAATTAACAATCATACAGCATAAAATTAATATATTTAAAACTTGTTTATACTGAAATATAAACGAAGCAGAGTTAGTGAGTTTACTCACATTGTTTCGCAGTTGATGGTTCTTCTTTTGTTTCATTGCGTTTGATTTCAGTATCTCGGTTCTCCGTGCCACGTTAGTTCCATAGCGTAGATTTCATCATCACGGTTCCAACGGATGCGATCATGTATGATTATGTTACCATATAACACGATTATAAACTTTACAAGTTATTAGTTAATTAGTAGCATTAAATTTATAATTAACTGGTGTTAACCACTTCCTTAATTACCTTTAACAAATAATTTGTCGTGTCTAACTTTTCTTCCTCAACAGGCAAATTGGAACCGTGCTTTTCATTCCCCAAGTCATGGCCACGCCTTGACAAAACTCCACAACTTCCAAAACTAAGACCGTCTTCTCCTGTGTAGTTTCCAAACTCGCACAGCAACAATCCATGGCCACAGTTTCACTTCTTTTTATACCGTTCAAATGTGCTACTATGCCCACTTCGTAACCTGCAACCGTGAATTCAACTAACCCATAAACCATGTTTTCTTCACAGCGCAACAATCACATTATCAACTGTGCACCTTCAAAGCCAACATTTCCTTCATGCACCCTTAATACTTTCTTCTTTGCCAAAATGCAGTCCTGTAGCCTCGAACAGGATCTGATGCTCAACAGCTTCATGCCGATACTTCCTAAAGCCTAAACTCCAAAATACCTTCTTCCTTTTACAGTGCAAAATACGGTACCCTCCTTCATCGTAGCAGACCACGTCATGAAACCCAACTTCACTCTAACTCGTCTTGTTCAAAGTTTTCCCTAATCACAATTTTCCCCAAAAACTTCTCCCAGGTTAAATAATAATGATGATGATAACGCAATATCATCAGTTGAAATGCATTGCTCCACTTTCTATTGACACAGCAAACCCAAAATTTGCCCTCACCTGCAACGCAACAATCATCAGCATAGAATTTCCAGTCACATGATAGAACACGGTTCGAACACACAGAATACTCGATGCCCTTTGAAAGTGATCACACATCTAATCTCGTGATTTACAATTCGTCTTCCTAGGCGAATTTGAATATGTTCTTCCTTTTCTATCTAACACAGTCAATGCTTCATCCAATACTTTCTTATTTCTTCTTAAAAATCCAACTCAACCTCACCCAAGGCTTCACTCTGCTGATCACAATGCCTACAACCGTTCTTCTCAGTTTTGCCCCAATCGACAATAACCCGAAGCCCTAGGCACTGGTCACGAAGACCATCACTAGTGCAAATAAATCGCCCCCAAAAACGAGTGTCTAGGATCAAAGCTCTTCAATCCGAGAATTAACGAATCCAATTTCGCATTTATTTACTGAGTTTCGGATTTTCATATTGATTTCTGAAGTGTTTTTTTTCTTTTGAGGAAAAGTTTTCGATGATGTTATGAAGTGAAGAAAAGGTGCAGCGTTGTCTTGTTTTATTTATATAGATGTGGGTAGCTTGGTACGCACGGAAATAGGTGGTTCGGCACGCACGAAACTGAATAGCTTGGTAAGCACGGGTAGAAGCCTTGGGGAACACGGGTAAAAACTTTGCAGTCACGTTGCAGTTTAAAATGTATAGGGAAAGAATATGTATATTATTATTATATATAAATTTCATATAGTCCTTACTGGCATTAGTATAAACACCGATTTTGATTACTGCAACTCCTATATTAACGCATAATTGTTTGAAAAGCGGTTCTGGAGTGAATATGTTGCTAAAATATAAATATTTTTGGGCAGATAATTGTAATTCATAGCGTCAATGCATGTCCTCTTTAATATCTGCACAAAATTTTAAAACGGTTCAACTGAATGATGCGACTATAGTCCAATCATTTTCCATGTGCGAAGCACGGGCCATTAACCGTACATATATTTATTAGAGTTAACATGGTACCGACTACGCAGAAATTTCATTTATTTACAACCGCAACTGACAAAAATAAGAATATCGTTATGTCGAGTAATGCGCTACGATCATGTCGAGTAATGCGCTACGATCATGTCGAGTAATGCGCTACGATCTCAAAAATATAATAAAGTAAACTATTTAAATTATATTATAAATTATATATTGAAACTTCGTTTTAACAAATAAATTCCTTAAAAAATCCGTTTTCTAATTCAAATAAAATATTTAAAACGAATTTAAATATTCATAATTAAATGGCTCAAAATTCGGGTCGTTACAGGATGTATGTATGTCCCTCCATCGTTAGAACGAGCCCCAACCAATAATCTTTTTGCGCTCCATTTCAGTCCCCATCGAATCTTTCTTACATAAGTTATGTTTAGAAGGAAAGCCTAAATTCTCCTTTCCAAATCTCTACCAAGTACAAATCATCAAAAGTAGGCCTTTATTATTACACTATATCTATTTATGATAATTTATATATCCTTATCATTGTTATTTTCATTGTCATTGTCATTTTAATATAACTTGGATTTTAAGTTATAATTCAATCATGGCCATTGTCTTTGGTCCTTTAATATTCTTTAAATTTATTTTATAGATTTAGGTGCATTACATGCGGATTCAGGATTTACATTAAAAGGTCAATTAATGTTTTACAGTTAAGTCTGCGTTGTCCGCTTTTTGTAGAAGTTACACTCATACTTTCAGCCTTAATTACATACAAATCTAAAATTTACATATTAAGCTAACATTTACAAAGGAGTCCATTTTATACATATAACTCATACATATTCTAATGATAGCCTAAATTGCTTGATTAACCTTCTTGATTCATAAAGAATTAAGTTTCACACTTACATGTATGCTCTTCCTTTTGGCCTCTGATGATCCTTCGTTTCAAAATTGACTTTTATCCTATAATACTATGTAATTACTTTCTTTTTTTAAAATTTTATTTTAGCCTTCATTTTAAATATTCAAAAGGGTAAGTAAGAAGACTAGAGATAATGGAGATAAGAAGAAGAAGGGGGAAAGAACGAGAATAAAATGTTTATAATTTGGGTTAGGCCTAGTCCCTATTCACATGTTTAAGAATCCATGGCCATTAGATTTATCCTGATTTAATTTGACATCACCATGTCACATCTCTATTTCTAGCCATTAGATTAATCTTTGGATTTAGATAAAACCTTGGATTTAGTTTTAGCTTTAATCCGACCATAAAAACAAGCCTAAGATTCAAACCCGACCATTCAAAATTAATCATTTTTCTTTAAAATGTACCCTTCTAGAATACACTCCATATTCAATACGTACCTGGTCGAATTAGCGACTAGGTCAGGAAATGGGTCGACTTCTTATAGGGGCGGTCGACCATCCTAAGGTTGATCTGCCCATGCCACATGTATTATCTTTTCCAAGGTTTTGACTTGAATTTGAATCTTTGAATTTTCTTTTGCTGATTGCTTCTCCATTCTAACTCAGATTGTAACAGGTTATAAATGAAAATTATTCAGAAAATTCCCATGACACAACAATGAAGTTTTCATTGCCAAATTGGAACATATATAAAAAAAATTCTTTTATTAATTCATTTCTTATTTAATTTATTATTATACATTTCTGGGGTTTTACATTCTTCCACTACAACAAAATGACCCTATTACAACGGTGGAACACCGTTGTAATATACATTTTACAACAGTGGGCAAACCGTCGTGTATTAAGAAGTTGTAATAGACTGATATCTTTTACAACTTTTTTGAACTGTTGCAACACCGTTGTAATATGTATATTTTACAAAAAAAAATCACCACTGTAAATTATTTTATTACAACTTTTATTCCCTGTTGTTGTATATTCTATTGTAATGTCAAAGCATATATATGACAACTGGTGATTACAGTTGTAACTTCCAGAATATTACAACTATTTCACACTGTTGTAAAATATTTTATTGTAACTTTTTTTTATGTTGTAACTTACATACACCTTACTAATATAAATAATTCACATATATTAATAATAATATGATTCATATTTCAATGCAACAAATACAACTATACAGAATCATTCATATATATTAATTAACATAATATTCGATCAACATACACATAGTACATCACCAACTAAACCCGTCATAAAAAACATAACCATTTCAAAATACATAAATCGATCTAACACAAAAGATACATAAGAAAGATAGAAATTTTGTCCACCCACCACAACAAAATGACCCTATTACAACGGTGGAACACCGTTGTAATATACATTTTACAACGGTGGGCAAACCGTCGTGTATTAAGAAGTTGTAATAGACTAATATCTTTTACAACTTTTTTGCATTGTTGCAACACTGTTGTAATATGTATATTTTACAACTTTTTCCATCGTTGTAATAAACTTTATTACAACAGTTATGCACTGTTGTAATAAAATCTACTACAACTGTTATGCACCGTTGTGATTGACATTTGGATTTTAAAAAAAACATCTTTTGCAACTGAAAAGAACAATACACTAAATATAACAATACTCCATAAGCAAATCCGATATTACAGTTATTTGCAAACTAATTTATTTAAATACTCAAATATTCAGTATTACAAACAATATCTTTTAAACAACATTTCGTACATTATTACATATTTGACCGTTACAAAGCAACTTAATACAAGCACAAGTTATCCATAAAAAATTGCATATCCTACGGGAGTACACCATCATCCATAATCTACTACAACTTTATGTACAAGTTACCTGAATCTTTACACCATCATCCATAATGTCCTTATGTTCTAGTAATACATCTTCATAGTATTTCTTTACCCGACCTTTAATCACTTTTTGAATGATATTTTCAGGCTTCCATGAACTTGCAACCTTATAAAACCGAAAAAAATATAAATGAGCCAATGATATGAGAAAGGACTTTAATTGGACGTTAACACAGAAAAATGGAAAATTTGTGAAAAATGCCATGAAACCGTATACAAATTATCAAGAACAAACATGCTATCAAACCATGCATATATATAAAATACAACTTATCAGTCTCAGTGTTGACGCCATCATTTTCACAGAAGTGCTTAAGACACTTAAAAAACAACATATATATATATGTGTGTGTGTGTGTGTGTCAAACATCTATCAAGCCTATTCCATGACCATTACTTACTTCAGATATCAAACAAGTAGCATAATTTAGCTATATTTTTGAGAAACCATGACTATATAGTGTTTATATAGCATTATCTACCCATCTGTGCCAACAAAGGATTCCATATACCGTTTATAATGTACAAAATATACAATTACAGCATCATGAAAATTACTCAGATATCAATCAAATTCTCAGAGTACATAAATGCTTATTACTCCTTACTTTTGGATACAAATAGCTCCTTAACTCAATTTAGAAATAGATCAAATGACCTACATTACTACTGTTCACAAATAAAATTTCCAAATCTTATAATATCAGCAAGCATAATAGATAATTTGAACCAACTTTATAAAATGTAGCCATATTAACTACCCTACATTAGCGTTCCCAAAGCCCTGTATACAGTTCCACCCTAGGCTCGCTGTTCCTTTTAGTTTTATTCTCTAATTCTTGGTCTCTGTAAACCCCCAGTCCAGCAAATATATCTACAATAAGCATGTTCCCTGCAACAATCTTGGAGACACCCCAATTGATTGCATGATAACCAAAAGGGGTCAGACTATAAGTCTGGTATGAGTGTATTTCACAGTGGGTGGTGTTTGGTGCATACAGCTAATGTTTTACAGTTTAACTAAATAATTCTAGATGCATATGAAAATTGCCTAACATTTGTATGCCACTAGTTATGTGCTCTCATGTTATGCTGTCTAAACAAATTTCATGACAGTTCATGTATTTAGTGCCTATGGTTATAAGTAGGCAAGTCAACCAACAATTTGACACCGGGTATAAACATATACAAACTAGCATGTAAAGACAGGTTTTGAATAGTGAGTAGTGCTCAATGTACAATTTTCTAGTATGTTATACAGTTTAAGTAACTCCATATCTGATCAAAATTGCATAAACATATGTATAGAACTGTTTATGTGTCATTAAACATTACACAAATCATTGGCAGTCCAAGCAAAGGGGTAACTGGTCATTCGTTCTCTATATAATATGCATATACACACTAAACTGTCTGAACAAAGGTATACAAATAACTGGTTATAGTAAACCAACTAATGCATCCACTATTGAATCACTTTTTGGACCATTTTCAAACCAAGATGTGTTTCACTGATTATGTATCACAGACCAGTGTTTATTTGCATTAGTCCATTTCAAATAAATCTATTTATAGCCACCACAAATTATATTCAAGATACATGTAACTTGCTTAAACAAGTCATTAAATAAAGATATGCTACTAGTTGTAAACTAGTATTTATAGTACACATTCATTCCAGTTAGGTTGCAACTAGAAGGTCTCTGTCCCTATCAGCTTTTGCCTAGAGGTTCTAGTATAATAAATATATAGCAGGTTATGGCTTTAGTGACTAACTCACAAACAATCAACTTTTTATATGAACAGCAAAACTTCTCCCAAATCTGTCATGGCAGATAATTCATTACAGTTTTAAGCAATGTTTAATATCATGTTAAAAACTGCCTACCCAGTATTGCAACACGTTAAAAGTTCACTTTACAAAGCCCATACATATAAAACTGTATAAACGATTTATATGTAGCAGATTATGTGTTTACTAAATACACATATTTGTGTTAATCAAACTGTCTAAACATGCGAATAGCAGGCAAACTAAACAAACCATGTATATGAACCTGTTACCAATCCAATATACAAAATAAATCATGCATTGACAACCAAGCATCCAAGCACCAGACAACTAATTGAATTTTAATAGTTCAATTCCCCCAGTTCCTTAAGTTAATCTGGTATGTTTTCCTTATTCTCTTGTATTCATACCCAATCCTTATATGAATACTCAAATAAGGTCTCATTACTTTCACCATTTACTTATGCATAACAATCAGTAACATGCAATTTATTCAAGGGCATGTATATATCATTATTCTTATCATTCAGTGAAACATAATTGCAAACAGGCTGGCAATATAGGTCTTAATGCCAAATAAAAAGGGAAAATACACTCACCATGATTTTTTACTCGCGATTTTATATTCCAGGTCTCGATTTTGGCTTTCGAACTCCTCAGATCTGTTGCTGCTTCCCTCTAGAAACCATATCCCTCACGAATCCATCTTTGCTTCGATGCGAGATGATCGATCTTCATAGATTTTGTCCCAATTGGATTTTTAGGGTTTTTTGCCATTGCTAGTTTCATTTTTTTTAGAGCTAGAGAATGAAATGGAAAACGACGGCCTATTTTCTTTTATTGGGTTATAAGTCATACGGCTAGGGTTTCACCCTTTCTAATTCCCTTTTTGCCCCCCCCCCCTTAGCTTTTGCATTAACCCATTATACTACTTAAGCCCGTTTTCCACCATACTTAGCTAATTTTCCATGCTATATTTAACCTAATAATAAACATGAATTTTACTTGCAAGTTAAGCACACCCACAATTTAGATGAAAATAAAAAAGAAACGGCTAGCGGGAAATGAAAATTAGCTTGAATTAGGAGCGCAGGAACGCTGTAATTATTAGCAGAAAATTTATTTCTAAATCTAAGTAAAGCTTCTAAATTCACTTTTCGTTAATTATTTTATTTAACAATAGTTACTAATCTTATTAATTAAAGATTTCTTACTAATTGTTTGTTATTATAAATTAATTATTAAATATAATCTTAGTTATTAATCTCTTCTTCTTAATTATTAATCTCTACTTCTTAATTATTAATAGCAATCTTTGATTTTTCATGATTAGCATTAATTATTATATTTAAATTATTAACTATTTAATAGTAATTATGTAATATTAACTATATTTTTTAATTATTCTTCTTAATTGCTAAGTATTAAATATTACGGATTGATTATTAATTATTACTTCCTAATTGATTATTAATAGTAATTATTAGTTATTAATTATAAATAATCAATATAAATGTATTAAATATTAATTATTAGTTGTTAATTATATTAAAATATAGTCATAAATTACAACAGTCAAAAAATAAAAGTTGTGATAGGCTTTTATAACAACTGTCAAAATAACACAGTTGTTAAAAATAAGTTTATTACAACTTTTTTGGAAAAAAGTTGTAAAAAACATTTATTACAACGGTGCTTTTACCGCCGTTGTAAAATTAAAGTTGTAATATGGTGTTTTTATTGTAGTGATCAAAGATACATAAGAATACCCTACGTGGCCGACGACCATCCATCCATAAATGAGCATATAGTTTTCCCAAAGTACGGAGTGAGAAAATCAGACTGAAATATGCTGCAGCAATGAAATACTATAAAAAAAATGAAAAATGAGATACCTTAGGTCCTTAGAATGATTGATGAGGAGAAGTTGCAGCAAGAAACAAATATTTGGTAAGTTTATCACGTCGATTTTTTATTTTCACTAAGGAACAACTTCCAGCTATACATATTGCCTTTGCTTTCTGTTGCTTCCAGTCATTTTCCACCAATCTAGATCAAAATGAAATCCCAAACAATTAATAATAATATTACACTTAATAATCACGAAATAAGAAATATAGAACTAACCATTCGTTCTATATTTGCTGTAAATATAGGATTAGGTTAAGAAGCGGTAAGGATTGCTTGAATTGAGAGAAACCATGTTTTGGTGAACACCATTCATTCTCTATAGTAGGTGGCACTAAGAGTTATGAACTACCCATTCGAGCACCATAATGAAAGAAAGCATAAGAATTCAAACCTGGAAGAACCTAGCCAAAATCCACCAAAATCTAGAGCGAATGATCATAAGTTTGTGTGAAATTATCTTTTGAATAAACACCCCAAGACAATTTAGAAGATTGAGTAAGCACCTGGTACTGGTTAAGTTATAAGGATGGCATCGCAAAAATACTATAAACAAAAAACAAAGCAAAGTAGGTTTAAGGAAGTTTACAGAAATACATATTTCATTTTATTTTATTTTGATCAACAAGAATTTGGTGCTTTTTATCAACTTGATGGTAAGGAATTTCTGGATCAATAAATTCATTTCATATAATTGAACCTTTTCAAACTGTTTCTTTTTAAGAACTAAAAAAATTTCTGCCAAAATAACAGATGCCAAGAAGAACAAAAGGCCTTGGACGCGTAATGGATCTTGAAGCACTATTTTTGCATCTCCCTCTTGCACTTATAGCTGTGATTTTTATTCCTCTGAGTTCATTTTTTCGGTCTCCTTTTCTATTCTTTTCACTTCATCTTTATTCTCTGGAAATTTAAAATGAAAGATCAGTACCATTGCAAAGGAAATCAATATTGCAAATGAAAGATCAGTACCAAAATCGGCCCTAACAATTCTAAATGTAACATAACAGGGAAGGACACACATAATACTTTGCTATTTCTTAAGTTGCCTACTCATGTTTAGGCCTACAAATGAGGTGACAAAATAACATTTGTAGAATATTACTTCGAATTCACAGGGTGTAGAAATATTTTTAGGAAGGCATCACATGCATGAAGTTAAAAAGAACATTTACTTATATATATATACACACTTTAACGATAATCAAAGTCAATTTTATCATTGAAACATAACATCTTGAACAACATTACATGAAACAAACAATATCACACCATCCTCTTTATATACAATAGCTTCCATCTAAAGAAAGTAAAGAAGAGCTATAGCATCTATTTTGAAACATAGAGCAATGTGTCGGTTTGGAAACATAATTGTAATTTGGTTATTTAGTAAGAAGGGCAGTGTTTATTTATGACCACAATATTTTCCTTTATGACCTGTGCATTTTAGTTAATCTATTAACTCGGCTTTTGTTCAATTCTTCAGTACAAAAGATATAGAATCGTTTTGACATATGCCTTGGGTAGAAATCCCTGGAACATCATCTATATCTTTACAGGCATAAAAACAATGTAGTTAGAGTCTTTTAGCCTTCAACACACGATATGACTTTAGCTGTGCACATTTTAAACACTAAGATATCAATAAGTGTATTTGCATGAACTAATTGTGAGTGAAGAAGAAAAAAGGATAGTCGTACAGAATCCATGCATAATCCAGCACAACTTGCAAAAACAATGATGAATCCAGCTAAAAGAAGCAAAATTGAATCCAAATAGTCATACACTAGGATGTTGATAAATCTTACTTGTCTAAACTAAAGAATTTTAAAATAGTATAAACATTTGTTTTTATCACACTATTTCAAATATTTTGTTTAGTGGCTTTAAAAAATTATTCCAAGAGTTACACTTACATTTATGTATCGTGCATTTAAGATTACCCAGTTAACAAAAAAAAAGTGTTTTATAATATATCACCACAATCATCCAAGTTATAAGTAGTTTGTTCTATCTTTGTTTGTACTATTTCATTTCTAGATAACTCCACATTAAACAAGTTACAAATAATAAATAGATCGATGACTCACAACTAAAAGGCAAAATAGAAAATTACCAATAAACTATTATTAAGAAGCCAGACATCAAACAACTTATCTGCATGAGCAATATGAGTGATAATTCGTAATTCCAATCCATAGGAATACATAATAACAAACTAACATTTACATCCAAAAAAGGATACTACCAACCAAGCTTCATAGGTTCAATGAAACAGAAAGAACAAACCGAACCTAATCAGCTAAGAAGATTGCTGGAAATTACACATGTAAGGAAAAAGGCGAAGTCGTCTGTACAGCTCTTCATGTTCGATCAATTCAACATCAGAAATTTTAGGTGAGAAGAAAAATAAGACGAACACTTCTATGCATGAACATTCACTTATAAATTTTGAACTGTCGATGGTCCCCAAAATACCAGATTAAATTCCAGGTTCAGGCAAACCGGGTTCATATTTTCCAATCCAGTTATTAGTGATCATTTACATAAGTTCGATGGTGCGTGAACATGTAGTAGTGGCATCATACAAGAAATTAAAATGCACAGTTTCAGGTCCCAATTTAATGACAGAAAGGTGTTTTCTTCCTCTTTTTTTCTTTTTTTTGGATCTAAAAGAGCAACCACAACTTTGAAGAAAACTAACACAAGTCGGAAATTCTCAACACAAATCAGAAGCCAAAATAAGTAATAACGTAGAGACTAACCAACAAAACCAATATCCACACCGACACACTAATTAATTTTTGTTCCTGTCGAAGTTAAACTATTTGAAACCAAAATAATCGTGAGATTCAACTCACCTTGAACGGCAAGAAATTGGCATGGAAAAACGGAAGATGCGGTGGCAGCGGCGAATGAGGGCAGGCGGCTTCAAGAGATGAAGTTGAACAGAGGAACAGTGGAGCGGGGCAATTCAATGGCGGGGGCGATGGCTCTAGGCTTCGATTCAATCTGGAGCGGAGAAAGGGCTATAATCGGTTTTGGGGTTGATCTCTGGGAAGAAAGGAGCAGCTTCTGGTGAATCGACTGCCCTGGATTTCGATTTGGGAATAAATATTTGGGTGGAGGACATCATTTTTATTTTGGGGCTTTCTGCTAAGCTGATGCGATAAAGTGAAAAATAAGGGATCGGGGAGAAACAAAAGGGACAGCTGATAAAAACACGGTGAAGACAAGAAAAGGCACGCATACCAAGTATGAAATGCAAAAAGCCCAAAATTTTCGTTTTGGAGCCAAAAAGAAATTTGGACTTGGAGCCAAAAGAAAAGACTATTTGTATACTCCACAATATAACATTCTATAATAAATATTTAAGAATTTCAAAATTCAACCGTATTCGTATTTGAAAAATAAAAATTATATGATTTTGGAAAAAGAAATACAAATACGGATATGGTCACACTAGCTCGCATCCGATGATTGTTTGTTTGAGTATAATTAAATTATACTTAGTTTTTCGAGTAATTTAATAGATAAAATTATTCTAATTTATTAATTTATATAAGTAAAATATTTTAATGCGTATTATTATTTTTATCATTTTTAATATTAAAATTTCATTTTAACTATTATTATTTAATTATCGTCCGATTAATCAACATTATTTATAAAATTTTATAATTAACTATAAATTATAGCATTCAATAGTGAGTTATTTATAAATTGTAGATTATAAATTATTAATTAGATGTTTACTATTAGTTTATTTATTATTAATAATAATTTAATACCTAATTATTGACTATTAATTATTAATTAACTATATTTCCTAGTACTAATTACCAAATATTAAATATTAACTACTTAATTATTAAATAATAAATATTAATTACTTATTAAATATTAATTACTAGTTATTAATTTCTCATTAAATATATTAATTACTAATACCAGTTATTAATAAGTAGTTAACATACATTAGCTATTAAAAATAAATTACTACTTATTAACTATTAATTATTTAATAATAATTGACAAATATTATTGATTTCCAAGTTTATTATTAATTATTATTAATAATAATTATTAAATATCAATATAATTAGTTATTAAATATAGATATTATAAACATGAAGTTTGTACTAGGCATCTCTATTACAACGAATAAAATGAAAAGTTGTGATATATATGTTTATTACAACAGTGATTTTTTCACAGTTGTAAAAAACGTTTATTACAATAGTGTGTTTTGCACAGTTGTAAAAAAGCATTTATTACAACTGTGCTTTATGCACAGTTGTAAAATTAAAGTTGTAATATGGTGTTTTTGTTGTAGTGTTCCCCACTTAAAGGATTTCGTCTTGGAAAACTCTAAAGACACAATTAGCAACTACATCCAAGGTATACAACCATCTATTCAAACATCATCCATAGCAATCACTGTCCTTAGTATTTCTAGTGCAATTTATGATATTATGCTATCGTGGAATGCATAAATCCCTATCTAATTCAAAAGATTAGGCGGTCTAATGATTTAGTTGACTTGTTGTTTATGTAAAATACAGTCATGCCATATGTCTAAATATATATAGAAATCCAAATGATAGCTGATAATTTTATGTGCATGCTTCATCCATCACCCATGTGCAACATCTATATGCTAGTCAGTCATGTGCATAACAAACATATATAAAATAAATCATGTCAGATATCCATATGCATATGCATGTGCAAATTCCTAGTTGACCGGCCAACCTAATTAGTACCTATTTATTGTGTGCAAAATACGTCCATTTGCATCCACGAGTATCCACTCACATCAATCATATATAACATGTCCTGGTGACGTGTTTACACCTATTCCTACCACTCACAGGCTTAATCCCCAAGACATGTTTACACATATTCCTACCCCTCCCATAAGGTATACTCAAAGATCCAAATTAAGAAAAAGCTCAAGATAGAATATTCAAAACGTACCGCCGAAAGCTCAAATCCTCTCCTCTAACTCCCAAGTTGCTTTTTCCAAATCTTCTCCCCATTGGACTTTGTTGAGACAGATAAACCTCCTGTGGAATCGCTAGATGTCATGTTTTATAATGCGGGTAGGTACACGATGAACTAAGGACTCACACTCTACTTTCACATCCAATTGATTGATCTTTACGGTAATTGCTGAGTCATACAAACACTTTCTCAAGTGTGAGACATAAAAATGTTGTGAACCCTAGCCATGTTCTCCGGGAGCTCTACATTAAAGATCATTTTCCTAACTCTAGATACTATGGGAAAGGGTCCTACAAACCATGGAGTTAGATTCCCAATTGACCCAAACCTCATTACATGGCTTAGTGGTGAGCCATTGATGAACACTGTATCTTCAACCTCGAACTCTAAATCAAAAGGCCCTTTATCGGCATAAGTTTTTTGTCAGCCTTCACCTTCCTTCATTCTTCTTTGAGTCCATCTTCTCCGAAGTTTCTCTCACTATATCAGACCCAATTATGATTCTATTAGTGATATTCTACCAAAAAGATGGTGATATGCAAGGCCTATCATAAAGGGCCTCAAATGGAGCCACTCCAATGTTGTTCTGGTAGCTGTTATTATAAGCTAACTCTACTAGTGGTAAGTGCTCCTCCCATGTCCCATAGGAACTCAAGATGCATATCCTATGCTTTTCTTCTAAGATTATGTTATCCCTTTATATTTTCCCATCTGTTTGTAGATGATAAATTATGCTAAGATTCAACTAGGTACTCAAAGCTTCTTGGAGACTCCTCGAAAACTCACTAGTGAAGAGCTGGTCTCGATCGCTGACTATGTCAGAAGGATGCTAAAGATATTGTCATCTTTTTACTCTAAACATGAATAAAATGAGCACATTTGGTCAGCCTATCGACTATAACCCAGCTGTTCGTGTTTCCTTTTCTCGATCGGGGTAAGCCATGCAAAAATCCATAGAAGTACTTTCTCATTCCATTATGGAATATCAAATGGCTAAAGCAATACTTCAGGCTTCTTCGGCTCCGTCTTCACCTTGTGATAAGTTATACACCTAGCAAAAACTCCACTACATGTCTTTTTATTCTAAGACAAAAGAATACATGCTTTATGTCCCACTAATTTTGGTCTTGTAACACCCCGTATGTTGAATAACTTGCTATAATATAAAACAGGGCAGAATTAAATTTTAAAATCTGAATCAGGGGAAACGGGCTATGCCATTGCGTTCGTCTCGGAAAAATACGCGAAATAGAGTCCGAGTTTTCGAAAATCGGAGTCCGTATGACCCAGTTAAGGCCCGAAGAAGTTTTCAGAAAATTCAAAAAGATTTAAATATAAAAATTTCAAGTTTCAGAAGAGGCGGGAAAATTCCCGCCGGACTGAGGGAGTCGACCCAGGGGTCGACATGGGTGTTGACCCCCTCCCTAGGGGTCGACCCAGGGGTCGACCCCCCCTATCGGTCTGTGTGACCTGGGTGCACCATTTTGGCTTTTGGGCTGTGCTTGATGGCTAGTGACGAGATCTGACGGCTCTAATCCGATTTAGGGTTAATCTAATGGCCTAAAACACCTAACTAATCTATAAATACACCCTAAGACTACCCTAATTCATACAAAAAAATAGATACAATGCCGTCATGCCGTCAAAATGCAACTTGAAGGAGCCTCCATCAAATTGTAGAAGAAGATAGCCTCTCAAATCAACTTCTAATCAACTCTAGCAACTTAATCTTCTTCATAGGAGTGCTAATCAACAAGTTGTGAGTTTCTATAGCCTTAATGACCAATTGTTGAATTGATTATGATAGGATATAATGAGGTTATGGCTATGAATGTGGATCAATGCAAGTTATATGCTATGTGTTCATGATGTTATGCAAGTTATGCAAGTCATATGTTATGTGATCATGATGTTATGCAAGTTATGCAAGTCATATGCTATGTGATCATGATGTTATGCAAGTTATGCAAGTCATATGCTATGTGATCATGATGTTATGCAAGTTATGCAAGTTTTAGGCTATGTGTTCATGATGCTAGTATGCAAATCGCTATGATAAACATTGATCCATTATGACACCATGTTATAGAAGTTTGGTGTATGATTATATGCAAGCTCATATATGATATGTTATGCAAGTTTGGTGTATGATTATATGCAAGTTCATATATGCAAGTTTGGAGTTTGATTATATGCAAGATCATATATGACATGTTATGCAAGTTTGGTGTTTGATTATGCAAGTAACATGTGCAAGTTTACACCATTGAATGATATGCATACATATGCAAGTTAACCCCTTCTGCATGTCATACATACATATGCAAGTTTACCCCTTTGTATGACATAAGTAACTTATGCAAGTTAACCTCTTTATGACATATGTGATTCATGCAAGTTTGGGTTGATTATTTATGCTAGTTGGGTTTGATGCTATATGCATGTTGACACCTTTTAAACCCATGTTGATGCTAATGTTATGCAAGTTGAACCCATTGTATGTGTGATGAATCTTCCCTTTTAAGTATGTCATGTTAGCGAATTACGTGGGGAACGATGGGGTTAATATTCATGTCAATGAAATGGTGTGATGTTGGTATGATTATGCATACCATAAAGTGGATGGACATAATTGAGTCAATTATGTACATCGTTAAATTTGTAATTAATTAGGGTTAATTAATACAAATTATGGGGGTGATTAATTAGGTGTAATTAATCGACTAAGACACGAGGTTGGACCCTTTTGTAGCATAAGACTGCCCGGAACCGACCGGCAAATCCAGCGGCTACAAATGATTGGCCCAATGTGAGAGGTCTTAAGCACAAACTAAATACGTGACAAGTGTAAAGACACGAGGTTAGACTCGGTTATGGCGTAAGGCTGCCCGGACCCGACCGGCAAATCCAGCTGCCATAAAAGATAGTCTAATGTGAGAGGTCTTTACAACGGTTACGTTCTTAATCAATTAAGAAACACTTAACCAGATAAGCATGTAGTGGGCATGAGGGATTAACTGGGTGCCTTGGGTGGCATGTGGAAATCTAGTGGGTTGCCTTGGGTGGCAATAGAAAATACGATTAGAATACTTAACCAAAGTGGAACATGTAATTAAACATGATTAAAGGGTTAAGTACGTGCCTTGGGTGGCATGGGGAAAAATATAGTGGTTGCCTTGGGTGGTAATAGAAAATACGATTAGAATACTTAACCAAAGTGGAACATGTAATTAAACATGATTAAAGGGTTAAGTGCGTGCCTTGGGTGGCAATAGAAAATACAATTAGAATACTTAACCAAAGTGGAACATGTAATTAAACATGATAAAAGGGTTAAGTAAGTGCCTTGGGTGGCATGTGGAAATCAAATAAGTGCCTTGGGTGGCATGGGGAAAATCTAATGGTTGCCTTGGGTGGCAATAGAAGATACGATTAGAATACTTAACCAAAGTGGAACATGTAATTAAACATGATTAAAGGGTTAAGTAAGTGCCTTGGGTGGCATGTGGAAATCAAGTAGGTGCCTTGGGTGGTATGGGAAATCTAGTGGGTGCCTTGAGTGGCAATTAAAATATGATTAGATGACTTAACCAAACTTTAAACATGTAAGTGGACATGATTATTCAAAAGGGTTAAGTGGGATACACTAGAAAAAGAGACAAGCTTAGGTGGGTAGCTTGTGGGGGCCCATTTCAACCAGTAACCCATATGTATCTTATTGGGCTCGACCCATGTCACGGGACACGCGTACTGGGCTTGACTATAAGAGGCCAAAACGGGTTAGCGGTGGCAACGCAAGTCCAACGGGTTTCATATGCGTGTGTGGACCCGGGCTGGTAGGTAAGACGTTGTTGCATCGTGTAGGTATAAGCCGTGCACCATTGATTGTATCGGGTTGCCACTTTGGGGAGTGATACACCCCACTGTGGGGCCAGCACGGGTATCTACGTTAGGGAGCCGATCGAATGGGAGTAGTGGGTACACCTAGTGGAGATAGGGGCAGACGGCACCTATGTAGTCAGCTAGGGGTACAAGAGACTACTATTAAGATTACTAAGTACAGGGTACACCTAGTGGAGATAGGGGCAGACGGCACCTATGTAGTCAGCTAGGGGTACACGAAACTACTGGGTAAATTTTTCTAAGTCCTTGGGAGGGATCAACCTTTAAGTAGGAATGACTGGTGTGGTACAGTTAGAAATTACCCTTGGTGGGTAGATCTGGGGTGGTGCAGTGTAGTATTTATCCTTGGGTGGATAGGCGCGTCTTTACCGTTATCTTAGTTCATCCTAAGTCTAGTTGGCTGCTTAGTGTAGTCATTTATCCCCAGTCGTACCGTACCAGGTTTATATCATACCCTAATTACTTTAATGATTGTATTGTTAAAGTTATAGGGCTCACTCAGACTTATGTCTGACCCCGTTGTTTTTATCTTTTTCCCAACCCTCAGGTTATCAGAGTGGGCCTAGCACTAGTGGGCTTTGATTCAGATTGCTTTATCTATCTTTTGAAGCTTGGACTCTTGAAGTAAAGCTCGGTTATCTTTTCTATTATGGCTATTAGTATGTAGTGGGATTATGTACTTATGTTTTAACGAGATGGATATTTTGTACTTGACTCTTGTTGGTTTTTGATATGTAACCAAACATGTTTACCTTCTACTGCAATGAAATGATGTTTTAAATTTCAAGTATTACTTATATCTGTCTGTTGTAATTTTTCTGTTCTATATTCACTTAAAATACTCCACCGAAGTTAAGGCATTCCCTTAGCGAGTGACCTTAGCGGGTGTGGGGTGTTACACGTGGTATCAGAGCCAGGTTACCGGAACAGATAAATTTTTTAGAAAACTATTTTTCTAAAAACATTTTTGGAAGAAGTATTTTCAAAAACATGTCTTTTAAGAGAAAAGTTTTTGAAAGAAAAGAACATAATCCCCAAGAGCCATGTATTCTTCCTTCGATTCTCCGTTTTGAATCTCTTCCTCTTTCTCTTTTTGAATTTTCCCTCCGTGTATAGATGTCTTTTTAAGATAAATAAGGACTTCCATATGAAGGATGGAAGAACCACTTCAAGGGACTAAGACGTTTGTCGGGCTAAGAAGTTAGTCCAAGGAGGTGGAGGGCTTGTGGGTACCTTTAAGATGGATGAGGGAGGAAGGTTCAAATAGCTATTAGGTAAATAAAGGACAAAACCTCATCGTGGTGGGAGGTCACGAAAGGAGAATGTGAAGGAGAAGGCTAGTTGTTTTGGAGAAATAGGACATCTTATTAGGATTGTCCAAAGAGGTAAGGACAAAGTACAGGATCTTCGGGAGGGTAGATGTATTCCCTCACGGCTGGTATACCTGATGGGGGTAGGACCGTCTAGGTTGAAATTTGGTTCTCTCGATCATCCTGTTCGAACTTTATTCGATTCTGGCGCATCGCATTCGTTTATCTCATCATCGTTAGTTGAGTCACTGCACGTAGACACCAGTCTAGTAGATGATCCCTTGGTTGTTTCAAACCCAATTGGGGGATCCACTTATTTGTCCATGATATGTTTGGGTTTGAAGATTTCTATACTTAGCGTTGAGTTTAGATGTGATGCTTTTGTATTGGGCTTCACGGGCTATGGGTTGATTTTGGGCATGGACTGGTTATCCAATAATGGTGCCGTTCTTGATTGTGAAAGGAGAGTTGTTAGGCTCATGACCCGCTTGGGGAACACTCTCGAGATCTCTTGTAATCCCATAGATTCTGTTATGCTAAGTTATCTTGAATCGCTTGACGCTTCGGTCGAGAGTTTGCGATCTGTTAGAGTGGTCCGGGAATACTCGGATGTGTTTGAGGAGGTGAAGGGCTTACCTCCAAGGCGGGAGATAGACTTCCGAATATATCTGGTGGACAATGCAAAACCGGTATCTTTGCCCGTGCGCCATATGTCTCTTAGTGAGAGGAGGGAACTCCATAAGCAAGTAGGGGAGTTGCTTGAGAAGGGGTTCATAAGATGAAGTATATCGGAGTGGGGTGCTCCAGTAGTTTTTGCCACGAAGGCGGATGGGTCCCTCAGACTTTGTGTAGACTATAGAGAACTCAACAAGCTCACAAAGAAGAATTGACACCCATTGCCGAGGATGGAGGATCTCTTTGATCAGATTGGTTGGCGCCTCAGTGTTTTCGCAGTTGGACTTGGCCACGGGGTTTCATCAGTTGGGAGTGGCTGAGGATAGTATAGAGAAGACCGCCTTTAGGACTCCGGATGGTTTCTATGAGTGGCTGGTGATGCCATTTGGTTTGACGAACGCCCCTGCATACTTTGTTGATTTGATGAGTAGGGTGTTCAGGGAGTACCTAAATAACTTCGTAGTGGTCTTTTTGGATGACATCTTGGTCTTTTCTAAGAGCGAAATAAGTTTTCGTATGTGCTTAATAGGTTAAGCAAAGCCAGTTATTTGATCAACGGTGGTTTTGGAGCGAGACTGGCAAGGATATCCAGAGTTGGACAAGTGCTTAATTATTTAGCCGTTTTTACTAGTATCATCTCACGTAGGTCGTCTGAATTTGAAGGAGGTATCCTTTGGGTGTTTGTCTGATATTGGTTTAGGCCTTTGGGGCTTGCACTTGGGGGATGTTGAGTTCGACTAGGGTGGTCTGCGTGAGAGATGGATAGTTGTGACGATTTTGCATGGGAGAATATCCTGGTTTTCTCTAGAAGTGGAGAAAAGCATGCCCTACATCTTAGGGAAGTGTTGGGGACTCTGCGAGCGCATAGTCTTAAGACAACAAAGGTGGATGGAGTTCTTAGCATCCTATGATTTCGAGATAGCGTATACCCCTGGCAAGGGTAACGTGGTGGCGGACGCCTTGAGCAGAAAAAGGTTGTCCTTGAGTCCATTGTTCGTGGAACGACGAAGCTTGGAATTTATCTCGATGTTGGATTTCAGGCCTTCCGTTGACTTTATACCCGGTTTACTAGCATCCTTAGAGGTCAGACCTACTCTTTTGGGACGAATTGGCGAGGCACAGCGGGACGACCCACAGTTGGTTGAGTTGGTAGAGAGGCTCATAAGGGGGGAGTCGTCCAGCCATTTGAGTAGGGACACCCTAGACGATAGGGGGTGGTTGCGTAGAGACGGTAGACCTTGTGTACAACAAGATGAGGGTTTGAGGAAGGCTATACTTAATGATGCGCGTCATTCAAGGATGACCATTCATCCCAGTGTGGACAAGATGTACCAAGACATGAAGCGAGTTTTCTTTTGGGCCGGTATGAAGAAAGATGTGGCCGAGTATGTCGCTAGATGCTTGGTGTGCCAACAAGTGAAAGCAGAGCAAAAGAAACCAGGTGGGTTGCTTCACCCATTGGAAGTTCCACAATGGAAGTGGGATAGCATCTCGATGAATTTTATTGATGGGTTACCGAGATCGAGGAAGGGTAATACGGGAATTTGGGTTGTGGTAGACAGACTTACTAAGAGCACCCATTTCATACCCATGAAGAGCAAGAGGACTGCTCCATGGCATATAGAGTGGATTTACCCAAGAGACTTAGTGGGGTACATGGCGTATTCCATGTGTCACATTTGAGGAAGTGCCTACATGAGACCGTAGAGGTGGTAAAGCCGAGCTTGCCTAGTGAGGTGGAGGTAGAGCGTGATCCGACTATTCGACGAGCTCCTACCCGCATCCTTGGGTCAGAGATTAGGAAGTTGAGAAACAGAGAGGTTCGACTAGTCAAAGTGCAATGGGGAGAAGATGAGAGCAATGCTACTTGGGAGACAGAAGCGAAGATGCGTTCATTGTACCCATTCCTTTTTGAGGGCATGTCTTTTAACTTCTCCTTTATCGTTTGTCTAGTACTTATCTTATCTTTAGTATGTCCTCTCATTAGTATCTTTGACCTTTAGATAGGGTAAACCTATGGTTGAAACATGTGTTTGAGACATGTTATGATTGATGGATGTATAATGGTTGTGCTATCATATGGATGATGCATTTTGGTGAATGATTGTGCACTCATGTAGAAATAGTATGTGTCGATAGGGTTCTTTCGCATACATATTGGATGCATGGCACTATCATGGTTTGCATTAAGGAGGTCAACTAAATCAGTAGACCGCCTGATTTTGCATTAGACAGGGAGCATATACACACACTCTTTGCATATGTTCATACAGCATTAGAAACTTTAAGGACAATGGATGCCAGTGTTTAATGGTTTGAGTAGATGGTTGTTTGGATGGTAGGATACGTTCTCCTTGACTTAGAGATTTCGGGGACGAAATCCTTTAAGTAGGGGAGAATGTAACACCCCGTATGTTGAATAACTTGCTATAATATAAAACAGGGCAGAATTAAATTTTAAAATCTGAATCAGGGGAAACGGACTATTACATTGCGTTCGTCTCGGAAAAATACGCGAAATAGAGTCCGAGTTTTCGAAAATCGGAGTCTGTATGACCCAGTTAAGGCCCGAAGAAGTTTTCAGAAAATTCAAAAAGATTTAAATATAAAAATTTCAAGTTTCAAAAGAGGCGGGAAAATTCCCGCCAGACTGAGGGAGTCGACCCAGGGGTCGACATGGGTGTCGACCCCCTCCCTAGGGGTCGACCCAGGGGTCGACCCCCCTGTCGGTCTGTGTGACCTGGGTGCACCATTTTGGCTTTTGGGCTGTGCTTGATGGCTAGTGACGAGATCTGACGGCTCTAATCTAATTTAGGGTTAATCTAATGGCCTAAAACACCTAACTAATCTATAAATACACCCTAAGACTACCCTAATTCATACTAAAAATAGATACAATGCCGTCATGCCGTCAAAATGCAACTTGAAGGAGCCTCCATCAAATTGTAGAAGAAGATGGCCTCTCAAATCAACTTCTAATCAACTCTAGCAACTTAATCTTCTTCATAGGAGTGCTAATCAACAAGTTGTGAGTTTCTATAGCCTTAATGACCAATTGTTGAATTGATTATGATAGGATATAATGAGGTTATGGCTATGAATGTGGATCAATGCAAGTTATATGCTATGTGTTCATGATGTTATGCAAGTTATGCAAGTCATATGTTATGTGATCATGATGTTATGCAAGTTATGCAAGTCATATGCTATGTGATCATGATGTTATGCAAGTTATGCAAGTCATATGCTATGTGATCATGATGTTATGCAAGTTATGCAAGTTTTAGGCTATGTGTTCATGATGCTAGTATGCAAATCGCTATGATAAACATTGATCCATTATGACACCATGTTATAGAAGTTTGGTGTATGATTATATGCAAGCTCATATATGATATGTTATGCAAGTTTGGTGTATGATTATATGCAAGTTCATATATGCAAGTTTGGAGTTTGATTATATGCAAGATCATATATGACATGTTATGCAAGTTTGGTGTTTGATTATGCAAGTAACATGTGCAAGTTTACACCTTTGAATGATATGCATACATATGCAAGTTAACCCCTTCTGCATGTCATACATACATATGCAAGTTTACCCCTTTGTATGACATAAGTAACTTATGCAAGTTAACCTCTTTATGACATATGTGATTCATGCAAGTTTGGGTTGATTATTTATGCTAGTTGGGTTTGATGCTATATGCATGTTGACACCTTTTAAACCCATGTTGATGCTAATGTTATGCAAGTTGAACCCATTGTATGTGTGATGAATCTTCCCTTTTAAGTATGTCATGTTAGCGAATTACGTGGGGAACGATGGGGTTAATATTCATGTCAATGAAATGGTGTGATGTTGGTATGATTATGCATACCATAAAGTGGATGGGCATAATTGAGTCAATTATGTACATCGTTAAATTTGTAATTAATTAGGGTTAATTAATACAAATTATGGGGGTGATTAATTAGGTGTAATTAATCGACTAAGACACGAGGTTGGACCCTTTTGTAGCATAAGACTGCCCGGAACCGACCAGCAAATCCAGCGGCTACAAATGATTGGCCCAATGTGGGAGGTCTTAGGCACAAACTAAATACGTGACAAGTGTAAAGACACGAGGTTAGACTCGGTTATGGCGTAAGGCTGTCCGGACCCGACCGGCAAATCCAGCTTCCATAAAAGATAGTCTAATGTGAGAGGTCTTTACAACGGTTACGTTCTTAATCAATTAAGAAACACTTAACCAGATAAGCATGTAGTGGGCATGAGGGATTAACTGGGTGCCTTGGGTGGCATGTGGAAATCTAGTGGGTTGCCTTGGGTGGCAATAGAAAATACGATTAGAATACTTAACCAAAGTGGAACATGTAATTAAACATGATGGAAGGGTTAAGTACGTGCCTTGGGTGGCATGGGGAAAAATCTAGTGGTTGCCTTGGGTGGCAATAGAAAATACGATTAGAATACTTAACCAAAGTGGAACATGTAATTAAACAAGATTAAAGGGTTAAGTGCGTGCCTTGGGTGGCATGGGGAAAATCTAGTGGTTGCCTTGGGTGGCAATAGAAAATACAATTAGAATACTTAACCAAAGTGGAACATGTAATTAAACATGATAAAAGGGTTAAGTAAGTGCCTTGGGTGGCATGTGGAAATCAAATAAGTGCCTTGGGTGGCATGGGGAAAATCTAATGGTTGCCATGGGTGGCAATAGAAGATACAATTAGAATACTGAACCAAAGTGGAACATGTAATTAAACATGATTAAATGGTTAAGTAAGTGCCTTGGGTGGCATGTGGAAATCAAGTAGGTGCCTTGGGTGGCATGGGAAATCTAGTGAGTGCCTTGAGTGGCAATTGAAATATGATTAGATGACTTAAACAAACTTTAAACATGTAAGTGGACATGATTATTCAAAAGGGTTAAGTGGGATACACTAGAAAAAGAGACAAGCTTAGGTGGGTAGCTTGTGGGGGCCCATTTCAACCAGTAACCCATATGTATCTTATTGGGCTCGACCCATGTCGAGGACGGGACACACGTACTGGGCTTGACTATAAGAGGCCAAAACGGGTTAGCGGTGGCAACGCAAGTCCAAAGGGTTTCATATGCGTGTGTGGACCCGGGCTGGTAGGTAAGACGTTGTTGCATCGTGTAGGTATAAGCCGTGCACCATTGATTGTATCGGGTTGCCACTTTGGGGAGTGATACACCCCACTGTGGGGCCAGCACGGGTATCTACGTTAGGGAGCCGATCGAATGGGAGTAGTGGGTACACCTAGTGGAGATAGGGGCAGACGGCACCTATGTAGTCAGCTAGGGGTACAAGAGACTACTATTAAGATTACTAAGTACAGGGTACACCTAGTGGAGATAGGGGCAGACGGCACCTATGTAGTCAGCTAGGGGTACACGAAACTACTGGGTAAATTTTTCTAAGTCCTTGGGAGGGATCAACCTTTAAGTTGGAATGACTGGTGTGGTGCAGTTAGAAATTACCCTTTGGTGGGTAGATCTGGGGTGGTGCAGTGTAGTATTTATCCTTGGGTGGATAGGCGCGTCTTTACCGTTATCTTAGTTCATCCTAAGTCTAGTTGGCTGCTTAGTGTAGTCATTTATCCCCAGTCGTACCGTACCAGGTTTATATCATACCCTAATTACTTTAATGATTGTATTGTTAAAGTTATAGGGCTCACTCAGACTTATGTCTGACCCCGTTGTTTTTATCTTTTTCCCAACCCTCAGGTTATCAGAGTGGGCCTAGCACTAGTGGGCTTTGATTCAGATTGCTTTATCTATCTTTTGAAGCTTGGACTCTTGAAGTAAAGCTCGGTTATCTTTTCTATTATGGCTATTAGTATGTAGTGGGATTATGTACTTATGTTTTAACGAGATGGATATTTTGTACTTGACTCTTGTTGGTTTTTGATATGTAACCAAACATGTTTACCTTCTACTGCAATGAAATGATGTTTTAAATTTCAAGTATTACTTATATCTGTCTGTTGTAATTTTTCTGTTCTATATTCACTTAAAATACTCCACCGAAGTTAAGGCATTCCCTTAGCGAGTGACCTTAGCGGGTGTGGGGTGTTACAGGTCTCCTCCGAGGTGAATGGTCATTGTAGAGTATTAAACTTCAACTAGCACCGCACTTGTTAAGTCTGCACTATGGGGTACATACAGTTTATTGTTCCGCCTCAACCATCCTCCAGAGTTTATGGAATAGCGTTGGAGTTGCCCATATGTCTACTTTGCCAATCTTATTCAAAAGATTTGCTAATTCCTTATCTCTTATTTGTCTAAGACCAGTCATCTCTAAAAGAGTTGGCTAAATCTTTAAAGCTGCCAATAATCCTAGAGTAAGGTCTATTGAGGGATTGAAATCAAACAAGTATATTTATTCCAAGTGCTTCCACTCCATGAACAAAGAACTCAATGCCACCTTTTTTTTCTACTTAGCGCATCATCTACAATACTACCCATGCCAGGGGTGTATGAAGTTCCAAAATCATATGATGTTAGAAACTTCATTCATCTCTATTGTCTTACGTTCCGATCTCTTTAAGAAAACAAACATTTTAGGGACTTTGGTATGTGAATAACTTAAATCTCACTACTAATAAGTAATAACGACAAAGACAATGATGACTAGCTCAAGGTCTTGCGTAAGGTAATTCTTTTCATGGGTCTTTAGTTACCTACCAACATAACATATTACCCCACATTCTTTCATCAACACCGCTTTCGGTCCGATACCACATGCATTGGTTAGACAGTAAAAGGCATAGTGTTATCAGGAAGAATTAATATCGGTGCACTGGTTCTCATAAAATCTTCTTCATATTTCTCATCCCAATAGAAAGCTGAATTATTCTTTGTGAGGTAGGTTAAAGCAATTGAAATTTAGTGGAGTCTTTACTGAACTTCATATAGTAACCCGAAAGACTAAGACAATTATTACTTTTGTCGCGTTCTTAAGGACTTGCTAATCTTGCACTGCTGCTACTTTGGCTAGATCTACCGCCAACCAATGCTCAGAAACAATATAGCCTAATAGACAGACTTTATATCTCCAAAAAGTGGCACTTAGAAAAAATTTCCTTGAGCTTATGCGCTTGAAGGGTACTAAGAACCTCCTCTCAGGAATATGATCCTCTTCACTCTTGAAATAAACTAAAATATCATCCATAGAGATCATTATAAACTTATTTGGAATATTAACACCCTACTCATCAAGTCAACAAAATAAGATGGAGCATTAGTTAGTATAAAAGGCATGACTTACCACTCATAATATCTATTGGGTGTTTTAAAAGCGATTTATCTATGCTATCCTCCGCTACCCGTAAATGATGGCAAGATCAAGCCGAGAGAAAACCTTGGCTCGCACTAATTGATCGAAAAGATCATCAATGAAAGATAAGGGGTAATGATTCTTCCTTGTCAACTTATTCAACTCGCAATAATCAACATAAAGCCTAAGGGAATCATCCGTTGTTGTAGCGAAGGTGACTAATGCACCTCCCGCTGAAATGCTTCTTCTTGAAGGACTTTTTCCAAAAGATCCTTAATATGTTTACTTAGCTCACGTCTTTCTTTTGGTTCCATATGTCTTACTGGTAATGCTACGTGTCTAGCATTATCAGCAATATATATTCTAAATTCTATTTCTCTCCTAACTTCCTAAGTAGAAGCCCAATGACCTCCTCAAATACATCGGCAAAGTCTCTAGCAACACGTCTTCTCTCCAAGGTTTGTGAAATCCTTTCAAAGCTTAGAAAATTCTACCATGCCCGATGGACGAATAGGGGATCCAATGGTGAGGACATTAGCTTGTATATTATTGTGAGGCTCTTGCGGTTCCCTGATCTGTATATATGTAATGACCCGAAAATCCGATCTAATTTGAGCTGACCAAATAACACAAGTCCAACCCCAAACTGCACTGGAAATTCAAGAAATTAATAGAAAGAAGATAGAGGGTGAGGATAGATAAGATAGAACTATTAGAATAGAAGAAGAAGAAGAACATCATCATCAGAGTAACCACGAATCTCACAGCGGAACGAATAAAATATAACATAACTTTTGAAATACAAACAGTATATGTATACAATAACATTTCAGAGTACAACACTTACAACAACAACGGAAATAATAGCTATAGAATCTTGAAGCCTCCTGCTCCAAGCTCTCCAAGTGTATCTGTAAAATCCTGAACTACTTGACTGCCCGTACAAATTTAGGCACCCAAGAGTTTAGGTAGAACAAAACAAAGTAAACTCCGGGTCAGTCATGGGACTGGTATGTGTAAACAGTTTAAAACAGTTTGAACAAGTAAACGATATCTCATAAGACCACACTGTATAACGGAACGGGTTTTTCCGTTATGAAAATCCAAAATATCTTTATATCAAAACCTTGTGATATTATAATAATGTCTATCAACCACAATATAATAATCATCTAGCAGAAACGCTTTCATCTCACGTTCTACATATATAGTATACAATCAAAACCGCAAGCACGTATTGGGTAATGGATTTCCAACTATGACAAGGTATGGAACCACCTTCCGATCATTGTACTCTAGGAACGATACACTGGAGTTCAACAAGAACATCTTGCAACTCAGCCATACATGACCGACCACTCATTTCGCTTGAGTGTATCGAATGTACATCACCAATGGTTGGGATCAGCAACCGCTTCCCGTATATATATGGGACAACATTGATAGATTAAAGAAGCAAATGAATATTCTCTAGATAGGTGATTATACACCCTACTTCAGTGCGATCGACTTAGCCATGCTGCCTGCCCGATTTTTGTCATTTACCGGATGTTGAGGCCAGAGGATACGACTACTTTTTATTCATTGATAACACGATCACTTTGAATGCCACATTGTCAGATCCGTTAATCACTAATTGGTTTACACAAATATTCTGGATGTTATGCTAAGGGAATAAATCTGTTGCAACCATATATATTTATACACACCAAGCCATTCGATCATTGGAAATACTTTGTCAGACATTCGTCCATTTACGTTCGTTCTGGGACTAAACGAAACCGAAGGCACTATTCAGTACATCCATCCTAGGTAATCTCTACCTAGGACTTATACAACAACCCTTGCACTTTACTCCGTCTTCAATTTTCTTTGGCATATTCGCAACGCTTATGCCAATACTGAGTGGTTCTTTGGATAAGAATCCAACCGGTCTCTCCATATTAACAACATTAAAATGGTCAAAACTTTAATAGTCTGTGATTTAACTATCAAATGAAAACATGTCAGTGTTCACACAACGATCATAATTCCAAATGAAATTATCGATCAAATCATCCAACATATATATATATATATTCATATTTCCTTATTTTCTATGATTAGAAAATATACGTTATTAGCACTGGAAAACATTTTCATAGCTTATTCACGTATCACTATTCTTCCACAACCATCAATCCCTAACTGTAAACTAATAAGAGAACAATTCTCTAAGTATAAACCCCGAAGGCCGAAACCAACATCAGATCCACACTCAGAAAACCATTCGACTTAACTAATCTCTAATCTAATATTGTTTTAACTCTATTTGATTAACTCTTATTCGAATAAGTCTAATTGATTAACTCTAACTGATTAACTCTAACTGATTAACTCTAACTGGTTAACTCTTATTGAATAACTTATTTGATTCAACTCCTTTTTGATTAACTCCTTTCGAATACTAATATTCGATTACTTTATTGATTTACAAAGATTTTCCCTTTTAACAACGTTTATTCATTTATAAAGATTTACTTTTAGTAACGGTTCTTCACTTTAAAAAAAATGTCCTTTAACAACGTTTCTCCACTTATACAGATTCCCTTTTAATAACGTTTTCCTTTTTATAATATCCTATTTATTTTATAAACGAATATTCCTCCTTTATAATATCCTATGATTTTATAAATGCTTTATTTTCAAATTTATTTCCTTTTATAATATCGGTTGATTTTATAAAATCCCTTTTTTCAATATACATTGAAATATTCCTTTTTACATCCCAGGGTTTCTTATGATATTTAAAATATCGAATAACAAATGATCAATATCATTCTAACACACATAACCTATAACAGATATACATCACATCATATATCACAATATATGAAAACAGTAAAATAAATGTTGAGGAATCCAGTCGGATCCCTCCAACCTGTATCCCTGTATCCACAGATGTTACACAGTATAATATACATCAAATTCATTTCAATATGAAATGTTCTGGTAAACAACATAAACAAATATTTAACGGTTTATATATATATTTGTGTGTGTGTATATATATATAATTATAATTTTAACTAACTGACTAGCAGTTCAATCAACCAAATCAACACACAACAATCAGTCATCATTTATCAGTTCTAAATATACATTGTAAAAATAGAACTGTTCAGAGTTGGTGAGTTTTACTCACATTGGACGATCATCGTTAATAACGATAACCATCGCTTGACTCAGACGGACAATTTATTTTGCTATAAATTGTAACGAGCTTTGTTCCACTCCCAGTCAGTTCCAGTGTGTAGCTCCCGTCCATACGATCCCAACGGATCCGACCGTTCGTGATTCCATTTTCTTTGCTCATTCCATTTCTTCGACTAGAGAAATTTCGGTATTTGAAATGATCAAATTTATTCCATTAACTTGTGTTGGTTCCAACACAAGGTAGCTTACCCCTGCACCTTCAAAATCCTTGCCATCACTTTCATATCGATACTTCACTTCACCACACACTAAACTACCTGCCGCCTTCACCACACAATAATCCAATTCCTTTGCCAATATTCAAGCCTCATCCCCTTAACCAATTTCCACAACAACAACTCTCAAACCTCCCTCATGAACACAGATCACCACTCATACTTCACATACAGGCAAACCCTCTCGCACTCCCTCACCACTTTCACATGAACGCCCCATATTGTCAACACCTAGTACCCCTCCTCCTGTACAATTAAGTCCACTGCTACTGAAACATAAACACTCCTCCTTCATCAATATGTTAACCAACCGCACTTCAGTAAAGTACACCCTCAACTCGCCTCCTTCATCTCGAGTACCGATCACTAGACAATCTCAGTCAACCTCAAACTCTCCTCCTCTTGTAAAGACCACAACCTCCCTTCGTTAGTCAGCAAGGAGAAGAAATAAAACCTGACATTTTCCTCAACATATAAACAGTCGTCGTACCCTTCTCGAGTCACCAGACCTCCAGCCATCACCGGCATCAGCTCCGGCAGAAATCGCGTCGTCCATTTCTACGCTCAGCTTCGTCGGTCCTCTTGAAAGTGCCAACCTCAATAGTCAGTTCTTCGATCGATGCTCCGAAGTCCCCAAATCCGATAACCCTAGATGTTATTGCTGAGATAACCGCGGACGATGCAGCGTCGAACTCACTCAAAATTCCATCAGATCGAAGAGCAGCTAGTGGCGATTCCCAATCTATTTATCTAGGGATTTTTGGATTTAATTTCAACTTTATTTGATTTTAGAACTCAAATTTCTCGTTTTGAGATAGAGGAAGACTGGCGGCTCAGAAAATGGAACGAGAAGGAAATGGTTTTGACCTAGGTTAGGAAGGGGTATTTATAGTGTTTAATTAGGTTAGATATTTTATTTTCATCCCTTTTATATTTATTTTTTCCTTCTAAAAATCCGTGTGATCACACACAGTATTCAAAAATCACGAAAATGGACATGTAGCTACAGTTCGACATTATGGTCCCAACGAAACTGGTTTCGTCGAATTCCGACTCCGTTTGCTCACACAACGTATTTTTAACCGTCAAAATACTAACTGTTTCTCACATTAAAAATCCGTACAGCCACACAGTGACTCTAAAAATCACGGAACTTGGAATCTGGCAATAATTTGATGTTGCGGATCCAAAAAATTAGTTTCGTCGAATTCCGACTTCGTTTGCAAAAGTGGCTTTTTTAAAGCTCTCGATGACCCATTTAAATATATAAATATATTTAAATATGATTTAATAAAATATTAATAAATTAATATTATCGTATATATTCACAGTGGAATACCATACAGCTCCAGAATAATTATATTCTTGATATTCCAAGTCCTGGTTGAATCGATATTCACTTTTATACTAAAATCCCTTTTATAACGTAAATAAAGCGTTACGAATTATAAAGGAATTCCACAGCGACTTTTCTGAAATTTGATTTAGACGTAAATCAAAATCTACACGACGAAATCCTGATTTTTCTCTTCCCCTAGAAAGATATACTCCACCAGCTCTACACGTTTCTTGTTTCACAGAAATCCGATTTAAAACGAATCCTGTACCTTCAGTTGAAGTTCAAATCGCCAAATAGCGAACTACCGCGCCATTTCGAGCTCGATTTTAATTATAATATAATTTTATACGTTCAAACGCTGTAAATGAAATATATTCGTTATTATATTTCAAATCTAAACGCTACCAAATCTCTTACACTATCCAATTCAGAAAATACTGACAATTCAACTATTTCTGACTATTTCGACATTATAATATATTATTATATTAAAATTATTAATTAAATATTCAATATTATTTAATTCAAGTTATCGATATTTTCCTAAATCGACATTTTAAATAATTAAATAACTTAATTATTCTATCTCTAAAATACGTGTCATTACATTCTTCCCCAATTAAAATAATTTCGTCCTCGAAATTGCTAAGGTAGAGGACGACCCTATCTACTGAGTAAATATTTATCAGTTTACCCCTTAATTTCAGTTTCAACTGAACCAATTAAATTCCGATTAATATATTAATTCATTCCGACTTACTAAATTTTCAAAAATTTTGAAAATTTTCTAACACCCGGAATTTCTGGAAAATTTTGCCATAACCTCCTTTGTACAGCCCTATCTGTAAAACCACAACTCGCCTCTCTAGGCCTTCTCCAACTCAAAGAAAAATCAAACATCTAAGCGGCTTGCCAATTCGGCTCATAAATCACCAAACTTATATGAAATATAGACTGGTACCTTTTTGTCGGGCATATCATTATATCCCATCTACCTGTTACCAATTCTATATATATCATGCCATACCGATCAACTCCAAACAGTTTATATCCTCAAATCACATCTCACTCTTAACTCGAGTTCCATTCTCGATTTTCAAAATTTTAACTCACCAATTCCAATACCATTCCAGATTATTCACTAATCAAATCCAATTTTATTTAACTTAGTTCAAGTTAAATTTTAGTTTATTATTCACTTTTACCATCTCATTCTGGAATTTAAATCCCTGGGTTTATTTCAAATCAATTTGAAATCATAATACCAATTAAAAACCTTTGAATTTCTAAACAACTTGTTTTCCTCAAACAATTCAAAAACAAAACATTTGGTAGTAATCCGTCACTTAGAACTCGAAAATGAACACTGATGATGTGGCCACACTCATCAGGGTTATTTCCCAGTTTATCGAAGTGAGTTCAATACTATAACACTTTCAATTTGAAAACATTTCCAAAATCTCCCAGGAACTTAAAATTTCCTTATTTTAATTCCTAATTCTGATTTAAATTCAGATTTAATTCATCTTATTTCATATACTTTACTTATATGAATCTTGATTAGTTATCTACAACCATTTCACCTTTTTATAATCTCTTTCGATTATAATAACAACCAATACAACCAATTATACTATGTTAATTTCAAAACATATCATGTTGGTTCATCGTATTCGAGTGTTTAGAAACCCTTATCAATATTGTGGTGCCCCACCATCTACCAGAATTCATAAGCCACTCAACCAATAAAGCTCCACAATATAAAGCCATTTTTTTATATCAAACAACAAATACGTTCATTCGTATATATACACTCAAACTCAATCTAGGGTATTACTAACCCCATCTCTACCGAGTCACGCCATAGAGCCAAGGTAATTCACTTAACCGTAAGCTCTGATACCAACTGTAATGACCCGAAAATCCAATCTAATTTGAGCTGACCAAATAACACAAGTCCAACCCCAAACTGCACTGGAAATTCAAGAAATTAATAGAAAGAAGATAGAGGGTGAGGATAGATAAGATAGAACTATTAGAATAGAAGAAGAAGAAGAACATCATCATCAGAGTAACCACGAATCTCACAGCGGAACGAATAAAATACAACATAACTTTTGAAATACAAACGGTATATGTATACAATAACATTTCAGAGTACAACACTTACAACAACAGCGGAAATAATAGCTATAGAATCTTGAAGCCTCCTGCTCCAAGCTCTCCAAGTGTATCTGTAAAATCCTGAACTACTTGACTGCCCGTACATATTTAGGCACCCAAGAGTTTAGGTAGAACAAAACAAAGTAAACTCCGAGTCAGTCATGGGACTGGTATGAGTAAACAGTTTAAAACAGTTTGAACAAGTAAACGATATCTCATAAGACCACGCCGTATAACGGAACGGGTTTTTACCTTATGAAAATCCAAAATATCTTTATATCAAAACCTTGTGATATTATAATAATGTCTATCAATCACAATATAATAATCATCTAGCAGAAACGCTTTCATCTCACGTTCTACATATATAATATACAATCAAAACTGCAAGCACGTATTGGGTAATGGATTTCCAACTATGACAAGGTATGGAACCACCTTCCGATCAGTGTACTCTAGGAACGATACACTGGAGTTCAACAAGAACATCTTGCAACTCAGCCACACATGACCGACCACTCATTTTGCTTGAGTTTATCGAATGTACATCACCAACGCTTGGGATCAGCAATTGTTTCCCGTATATATACGGGACAACATTGATAGATTAAAGAAGCAAATGAATATTATCTAGATAGGTGATTATACACCCTATTTCGGTGCGACCGACTTAGCCATGCTGCCTGCCCGATTTTTGTCACTTACCGGATGTTGAGGCCAGAGGCTACGACTACTTTTCATTCATTGATAACACGATCACTTTGAATGCCACATTGTCAGATCCGTTAATCACTAATTGGTTTACACAAATATTCTGGATGTTATGCTAAGGGAATAAATTTGTTGCAACCATATATATTTATACACACCAAGCCATTCGATCATTGGAAATACTTTGTCAGACATTCGTCCATTTACGTTCGTTCTGGGACTGAACGAAACCAAAGGCACTATTCAGTACATCCATCCTAGGTAATCTCTACCTAGGACTTATACAACAGCCCCTGCACTTTACTCCGTCTTCAATTTTCTTTGGCATATTCGCAACGCTTATGCCAATACAGAGTGGTTCTTTGGATAAGAATCCAACCGGTCTCTCCATATTAACAACGTTAAAATGGTCAAAACTTTGATAGTCTGTGATTTAACTATCAAATGAAAACATGTCGGTGTTCACACAACGATCTTAATTCCAAATGAAATTATCGATCAAATCATCCAACATATATATATATATATATATATATTCATATTTCCTTATTTTCTATGATTAGAAAATATACATTATTAACACTGGAAAACATTCTCGTAGCTTATTCACGTATCACTATTCTTCCACAACCATCAGTCCCTAACTGTAAACTAGTAAGAGAACAATTCTCTAAGTATAAACCCCGAAGGCCGAAACCAACATCAGATCCACACTCAGAAAACCATTCGACTTAACTAATCTCTAGTCAGTTTCTAATATTGTTTTAACTCTATTTGATTAACTCTTATTCGAATAACTCTAATTGATTAACTCTAACTGATTAACTCTAACTGGTTAACTCTTATTGAATAACTTATTTGATTCAACTCCTTTTTTATTAACTCCTTTCGAAAACTAATATTCGACTACTTCATTGATTTACAAAGATTTTACCTTTTAACAACGTTTATCCATTTATAAAGATTTACTTTTAGTAATGGTTCTTCACTTTAAAAAAATGTCCTTTAACAACGTTTCTCCACTTATACAGATTCCCTTTTAATAACGTTTTCCTTTTTATAATATCCTATTTATTTTCTAAACGAATATCCTCCTTTATAATATCTTATGATTTTATAAATGCTTTATTTTCAAATTTATTTCCTTTTATAAAATCGGTGGATTTTATAAAATCCCTTTTTTTCAATATACATTGAAATATTCCTTTTTACATCCCAGGGTTTATTATGATATTTAAAATATCGAATAACAAATGATCAATATCATTCTAACACACATAACCTATAACATATATACATCACATCATATGTCACAATATATGAAAACAGTAAAATAAATGTTGAGGAATCCAGTCGGATCCCTCCAACCTGTATCCCTGTATCCACAAATGTTACACAGTATAATATACATCAAATTTATTTCAATATGAAATGTTCTGATAAACAACATCAACATATATTTAACGGTTTATATATATATATATATATATATATATTTGTGTGTGTGTATATATATAATTATAATTTCAACTAACTGACTAGCAGTTTAATCAACCAAATCAACACACAGCAATCGGTCATCATTTATCAGTTCTAAATATACGTTGTAAAAATAGAACTGTTCAGAGTTGGTGAGTTTTACTCACATTGGACGATCATCGTTAATAACGATAACCATCGCTTGATTCAGACGGACAATTTATTTTGCTATAAATTGTAACGAGCTTTGTTCCACTCCCAGTCAGTTCCAGTGTGTAGCTCCCGTCCATACGATCCCAACGGATCCGACCGTTCGTGATTCCATTTTCTTTGCTCATTCCATTTCTTCGACTAGAGAAATTTGGGTATTTGAAATGATCAAATTTCTTCCATTAACTTGTGTTGGTTCCAGCACAAGGTAGCTTACCCCTACACCTTCAAAATCCTTGCCATCACTTTCATATCGATACTTCTTTCTCTCATCCTTTCCCTAACTTTCCTATAACTAAACACACAAATATGTAGCACCTACAGACCATTCATTAAACTTTGACTACTACATGCTCTGTCCATAACACACTAAACTACCTGCCGCCTTCACCACACAATAATCCAATTCCTTTGCCAATATTCAAGCCTCCTCCCCTTAACCAATTTCCACAACAACAACTCTCAAACCTCCCTTATGAACACAGATCACCACTCATACTTCACATACAGGCAAACCCTCTCGCACTCCCCCACCGCTTTCACATGAACGCCCCATATTGTCAACACCTAGTACCCCTCCTCCTGTACAATTAAGTCCACTGCTACTGAAACATAAACACTCCTCCTTCATCAATTTGTTAACCAACCGCGCTTCAGTAAAGTACACCCTCAACTCGCCTCCTTCATCTCGAGTACCGATGACCAGATAATCTCAGTCAACCTCAAACTCTATTCCTCCTGTAAAGACCACAACCTCCCTTCGTTACTGAGCAAGGAGAAGAAATAAAACCCGACATTTTCCTCAACATATAAACAGTCGCCGTACCCTTCCCGAGTCACCGGACCTCCAGCCATCACCGGCGTCAGCTCCGGCAGAAATCGCGTAGTCCATTTCTACGCTCAGCTTCGTTTGTCCTCTTGAAAGTGCCAACCTCAATAGTCAGTTCTTCGATCGATGCTCCGAAGTCCCCAAATCCGATAACCCTAGATGTTGTTGTTGAGATAACCGCGGACGATGCAGTGTCGAACTCACTCAAAATTCCATCAGATCGAAGAGCAGCTAGTGGCGAATCCCAATCTATTTATCTAGGGATTTTTAGATTTAATTTCGACTTTGTTTGATTTTAGAACTCAGATTTCTCGTTTTGAGATAGTGGAAGACTGGCGGCTCAGAAAATGGAACGAGAAGGAAATGGTTTTGACCTAGGTAAGGAAGGGGTATTTATAGTGTTTAATTAGGTTAGATATTTTATTTTCATCCCTTTTATATTTGTTTTTGCCTTCTAAAAATCCGTGTGATCACACACAGTATTCAAAAATCACGAAAATGGACACGCAGCTACAGTTCGACATTACGGTCCCAACGAAACTGGTTTCGTCGAATTCCGACTCCGTTTGCTCACACAGCGTATTTTTAACCGTCAAAATACTGACTGTTTCTCACATTAAAAATCCGTACGGCCACACAGTGACTCTAAAAATCACGGAACTTGGAATCTAGCAATAATTTGATGTTGCGGATCCAACAAAATTAGTTTCATCGAATTCCGACTTCGTTTGCAAAAGTGGCTATTTTTAAAGCTCTCGATGACCCATTTAAATATATAAATATATTTAAATATGATTAAATAAAATAATAATAAATTAATATTATTGTATATATTCACAGTGGAATACCATACAGCTCCAGAATAATTATATTCTTGATATTCCAAGTCCTGGTTGAATCGATATTCACTTTTATACTAAAATCCCTTTTATAACGTAAATAAAGCGTTACGAATTATAAAGGAATTCCACAATGACTTTTCTGAAATTTGATTTGGACGTAAATCAAAATCTACGCGACGAAATCCTGATTTTTCTCTTCCTCTAGAAAGATATACTCCACCAGCTCCACACGTTTCTTGTTTCACAGAAATCTGATTTAAAACGAATCCTGTACCTTCAGTTGAAGTTCGAATCGCCAAATAGCAAACTGCCGCGCCATTTCGAGCTCGATTTTAATTATAATATAATTTTATACGTTCAAACGCTGTAAATGAAATATATTCGTTATTATATTTCAAATCTAAACTCTACCAAATCTCTTACAGTATCCAATTCAGACAATACTGACAATTAAGCTATTTCTGACTATTTCAACATTATACTATATTATTATATTAAAATTATTAATTAAATATTCAATATTATTTAATTCAAGTTATTGATATTTTCCTAAATCGATATTTTAAATAATTAAATAAATTAATTATTCTATCTCTAAAATACGGGTCATTACAATATACCTATAGAACCAAGTAAGTATGTTGACTCCTAGAATATCATAAGCATCAGCCATTTTATAGAGAAGATTATCAAGAGTTCAAAGAAGGAAGGAAAATAACTGAAAAAGGGGAAGAAAAAGAGTTAAGGGGTTTTTGATACAAAATTCTATGCATTTTATTTTTCAAAATACTTCTTTGATTTTTTTTTAAAATTACTTTACTTTTATAAGCATTTCTAGTAATGCTAAAAACCTTAAGCTCTGTTACCAACTATAATAACTCACACCTCTCGACATGCCCCAATCGTTGTCATGTCAAAAAGTGTGGACTCCGGGTATAGATAATTCATTTTAAAGACTAAGATATAAATAATAATATCATAGCAAAAGAAATAATTTATACAAAAACTTAGCAAAGCATTATTTTAGAAAGCATCCTCAAATAGAATGTCAAAATATCCAAGTTTCAAACCATAAAATATTGGAGTACAAAATTTATCAAAATATGCCTCTCAAAGTGCATCAAAAACAAAAGATGAAAATGAAATACATGATAAGATATAGAGCACTCAAACCAAGCTTTGAGTCTGCTAAGCAAATCTACTACTTGCATGCACTCCTCAGGTGGGGAAACAAAAGGAATGAGTCAGGCATAAAAGCCCGGTGGATGAAAAATAAAGTTTAGAGAGAAAAAGGTAAAGAAATAATCTTAAGTTTGCACTAAGTATCGGAAAGGTTCATGTTCACGCTTTCTTACTTAAAAGTGATTATTTGCACCACAATGCCCAGCCTAAAGTTCATTCATAATCTACCTAATGATAGTCCCCATTGGACATCTATCCTCATCTACTTTAGTATTACTGAAGAAGGGCGCAAAGCATGATCTTGCATAATGTATCATCATAAATGTTTTCCCTACTCCTTTCACATGTGGTAGCAAAATGCCTCTTATTTCTAGCATTGGTATTCGCTTCAGACAAGCTTCATTTAGAAACTCTTGTTGTTTGAAGCTGTACAATGATTGTTACATGCACTCACACTAGACTTATTGTCTGATCCGAGTTGTTTGTTTTTCCTAAACTCTTGAGTAGTCTGAAAGTAGCAGGTTTTTCTTAGGGCTTTTGTGAAGATGGTAAATGAGCGTAAGTCTCCTTTATCGATATAATTGTTTATTTTCATAGTTATGTCTTAGAAGTTATTTGGATTTTATGTCTTAAATGCCAAGGCATCGTTTATAACTTCTTAGTTTATTAATTATAGCACCGTTGTATAAGTTTGATAACTTCATCAAGGAGAAAACTTTTGTGTAATATTATTTTTTACTACATATAATAGTTCCTCTGTGAGATAATGTTTTCCTATTTTTTTTCATTTTACCCCGACAACTTATTTTGTGGACGCTTAGGTAGTGAACAAACACTGGAAATGTATTGAGTGTCGTTTTTAGCGATTAGAAAGGTGGGTTGTCAAAATCCATCTCGGAACTATTCTTGAAACCTTCACGGAAGTCATCATAGCATGGAATCATCCTAAACCAACAACACTCATGGAATCTTGACATCCCATAATCCATTTTCAACCAGCCCATCATCTCGATTCATTGCCTTCAACTTTATATATTAGAGTTTTTGGAGTCATTCCTATAAGAACCACCACTAAATCCAAGCAAATGAACGATCAATGATGAACTACGACCACACCATGGGAATCCTGCTAGAACACCCTGCATACCATAGGGTTTCACCTTTAATCCCCAATAGTAATTCTAGAATTTTGCATCCTTCTTCTTGCTTTTCCCATCACATACTAGATCCAAAACTTCAAACACCAACTCAAACATGTTTTATCATGGTCCACTAGAAGTTGCATCTGTAGGACGAAAACTTAGGGATCATAAGTTCATAACTAATCCGATCACCTTAAGTCAGCCCGATATCTCCAAGATGATATCATCCCTCCGTACTTAGCCAAATCTCCACTCTCTCCAAACCGAGATATGATCCCCCCATGCCGATCAACTCCATCCATCTTCGTTGAATCTCCACTATCTATCCAAGCCGATCGAATCCCTCCAAGTCGTCCCAATCCCTTCATACTTGTCAAAATCTCCACTATCTCTCTAAGATGATTTGATCCCTTCGCATTTCTATTCCCACTTGACCGTCATTTCTTCATATGAACTCCAAACGACCTGAATTTGACATGAAGCCTCCAGACCTTTCTTGTCGCCCCTTCAAATCGCGTGTAGTTTAGAGCATTTTGAATTTTAGGATCTTCGACCATTCCTAATCAAATAATAATCTGCATCGCCATTCGATCGGCGTTTTCACACATTCAGACATAGAGAAATCATGTAGACAACATACGTAAGAAACAACTATAGTCAAACAATCAATTCCAACTAGTTTTGAATGATTCAAATCTAAGATAGAAACTGAAGATCTAAAAGAACAGACTAGAAATTCATAAAATCGTAGTTTCGCAAATCAAACTCAAATCATGTGAATTTACATATATGATTTAAAATGGCATAAAAAGATTTCTAACATTTTTATTTTTATTTAAATTTTAGGATGAGATTTAAGTAATAGCACCATAACGCAACAACATCATAATTAGCAAGTGTAAATAAAATCACTCATCTTATCCCATGTAAACTCACAAGGTGAACAACAATCTCTGAGATTCCCAAATCTTTCCTGCACCTAATCCCTTCTTTTCGATGTAGATCTCACTAATCTTTTTTTTTTATTAAATGTTTTGATTTAGAATTGGGCCACTTTGGATGGATTTAAGAGGAAGAAATGTTTTATTAGATGTTAGAAATGTCATAAGAAGAAGAGAAATGAAGTTGCAACACCTAACTTCTGGTAATTCATCTCCTAATCTCGAAATTAATTATGGGCCCTCGCGAACGACTCTTAATTACTTATTTAAGATGTTCAAAACACAACAAAGATTTAAACAGTTATAATTTTCGAACTATAATTTTTTTTCTTTAATGCTAGACCCATTTCTCGCTTCAACTTCCCCGTTAAAGACCAGCATCATTACTTTAGTCGTTAAACGTTTTGACTTTAGTGCGAGAAATCATAAACATGAAACTTGCATAGCGTGATTCAAACACATATTGACATGCATTATTAACTAAGAATTGTAGTACTAATACGTTATAGTATCCGAGTGCTCCTTTTTCGATGAAAAAAACGACCTCCTTGCTTAAATGCTCCATTTCCCATTTCCGCTTGTTGGAAACCCAAACTACTCTCGGTTTAGAACGTCTCCAAATTTTAACAACGTTACTTCAAGAGTGTGATAAAAATAGTTAAACAACATTAAATTAATGTGATTGCATATCATAATAAAATATTTTTATTTTTTCCAATGCAAATTTATTTATATAATGAAATTTGTATAGATCTCAAAAAGTTACCGTCGCTAATCACTTAACATTAAACTATGATGTCAGAAAGTAGACATTTCACTTCATAATATTTAAAAAAATTATGTTACGCCATACTGCATGTTGTAACTAATTTAGGATTGAAGAGTAAAAAGGGATGTGTTTGGTTTCTATTTTCTAATTTTGTATTTTCGTACATACAAAAGTACGAACGACACACATATCGTGAAAAAACAATCATTTTACAAAATGAAATTAACACATAAAAATAAAAAAAACTTTTTATTATTTTCCGTATTTTAAGAAACAACGGAAGAACGATGAAAAATACATCCATCCATTATCCTTCGGTCTCCACCATTACCCTTTTCGCTTTTGGTATGTCACCTCCGCGCTATCGGTCAAACTTTACTATGTTTCGAAATTATCGTTGAAAACTCAAAACTTAGTGGAAAGTGAATCAATTATTGCCTAAGCTGCAGTATCACATTTTGCGGCTCAAATAACCGTATGGACCCGGGAATAATCCGCCCAAATAACCCTTTTGCCGCTCAAATGCGTACCCCCATTTCCTTCGCGGGACCCTAAATCACCCCCAAACCCTTGCAGTTCCCGGTTGTGCGAACAAAGATGGTGAACAAAACGTATAGTAAAGAGAAAATGGAGCCTATGGAGGGAGTCTTATCAAATTCAGGTGAATTAAACGTTATAATTCGATGGAGAGCGCAATTCGATAGACAGCGCAAGAAATTAGGGCTGTAGCTGTAATAGAAATAAGAGGGGAATTAGAGACAGATTTCATTGTTAGGAAGAGAAATAAGGCGCTTTGGGGAATAGCTGCATCGAGAACGACGGGGAAAGGATAGTTTCGAACTTCAAATCAGTGTAAACGCAAGAGCAAAAATTTGTTTAACTTATACAAGGTATTATTTATGAGTTCGTTAAGCTTGTTTGGCTTTTGTGATGTTTTCAGTCTAGCACGATTTCTTTTTACTAACTCCTACTCGATCTAAAATGTAACTAAAACTAAACTTACAAGCACAAGTTTCAAAACCAAAATTTACATACGCTGTTTGACAACATCTCATTTTACAAATCCGTAAAACCATGTGATCATAATTTTTAACTAGTTTTAAATGTGTAATTAAGAAGTAGAATGCGTGGATATGCAAGTTGAATTTTTAATAATGATTGTTTTTCCAATGGTATACTACTTTCAAGTCAAAAACTTGAGTTATCAAACAGTTACAATTACTGCAGTAGGTTATAAGATGTTTTTTGTACTTATTAACCAGTAACCAAAGATGCTCTTTAATTATTTGCGAACCAGTGTCTCTTTTGTACTGTTATTATATAGTTGAAAATAAATATCCTGCATTGTGGAAAATAACAACTTGATCGGTAGTTGATAACCTTTTTTTTTGTCTTCAGATAACAGGAAGAGGCTGTGATTTTGGAATTAATCAAATTGTATGTCTATAATTTATGCAAATTAACTTTTTTTTGGTTGCAAATAGCTGTGTTCATTATATGACTAACTGCAGTATATCTAATATTTTTTTTTTTTTCCAATTCAATATGTTCTCCTGTTGCTTTAATGGATGTTTCAAATAAGTTTATGCCTGATTTTGTTTTCTGCGTAGCACAACAAGCTGTACAGACCTTTTTAGTTGTGAATTTCAAAAAACAGATCTTTCATTTAAAATTTTAGGTAGTTTTTGCTGAATATTTTTCATAACTTCTTAGCTCTTTATCCGAAAAATGCCATTGATTCAGCGCTGTATTTCTGAATTATTATGTGATGTTCAGCCATGCACCTACTTCATGAAATAGAGTTTTAAATACAAATGAAGATTATAAGAACTTACAAAATGAGCATTTTATATTTAGGAATTCATATGTATAATGCAAATCCGATATGTTTTATTACGATTCAGTGATTCACAAACTTTTTTTTCTTCTATCCATTAGGTTAATCATAGGCATATGGAAACATTAAATTCTCATAAGGATAAAAATTCCATTTTAGGCTGTTGGAAAAATCTTGCTTCAAATTTAGGCATCTTGCGAAAATTATTATAACAGTAGGCCTATTTTTCGTTATTCAGGGTTGTATACTTGCGCACTTCGAAAATATGCAAGAACAAAATTCTAATTTTTATTTGCGCAAATTCAAAGTGTGCAAGTATTTTTATTTCTTAAAACTATACGTGCACATTTTTTAGGATGCTTATGTATAAGAACGTTTTATTATGGAAAAATGTATGTTTTAATAATAATTTTCAAACGAGTCCTAAAGTTGAAAGAAGTTTTTTTGGAGGCCTAAATGAATTTTTTTCCCTTGACATCACTTGAATAGTTAATGCATTATTAATTAGATTTTTTTTTTTGATGGAAGTCTATGCACTTTGGCACATAATCAACGGGAGAAGATGAAAATAAAGCCTTATAACTATAGAGTTTTTGAGAATGGAGGAGAGAGTCACTTCTCAATCTTGGAAAAGCGAAGCAGCTACACTTACTAAAAGGGTATGTGGATCACATTTATCAGAATACAACCTTTACTTATATTGATATTTATTTGGCCTCTTTGTTTGTTTTATAGCACGTTGCCTTTGTTTAGATCTGACAAACATGCCTGAAACATTCCCAATTTTATTACATTTTTCCATTTGTTTTATTAAGTTGGAAATGCAAATTATATGTAGAAAACCATTTATGCATTTTTGCTAGAATTATAATTTAGTTTAGACTTTACAAATGTACATGAAATATTTCCAGTTTTGTTATGTTAGTCCATTGTGACTTTAAATGTGTTTGTACTTGTATGGTGAATTTTCTATGCCAGGTAATGTTATGTTATTTTTTCACACTTATCGTGAACAGATGTTGCTTAAAATACTAAAAACAGTTTGCTATCTATTAGGACGCATGATTGTAACATTTACCATAAAATACTAACAAATAACAGTATCTCCTTTGTTATTTATGTTTATGAGACTAAATCTTGTTTGGGCATGTTCATGATTTCAAAGGCTTGTAAGCTGCTAGAAAAGTTAACTGAATTTTTTATGCTTCATTGATTTTATTTTTGCTTAACATTACGTGGTTGTTGATGTGCATGCAAAGGTTTTCTAGCAGTTTACCTTTAAATAAAAGGAAACTTATTAATATACCTAGCGAACTTATTGTGGGGTTCTATTTAATTTTTATTAGCTTATAGTACTAGCTAACTGAACAGTTTTCATAAATCATACGTGACTATAGTTTTTCATTCACATACTATTAATATTCTCACATATGACATATGGTGATCATGATGCTTAACCACTGTAGTCGGGCATATTTTATATTTTTATGCTATTTGTTGTTTGTAAGAACTAGGATTAGACCAAATGATAAATTATATTTTAGACATATTTTTTTCGTGTAAATTTTGAGTCCAAAGACCCTCATGTAACTGGAAATCAACATATCATCAACCACTGAGTGACCTAGTGGTAAAAAAGTTGATTGATTTAATCCAATTCTTGCTTGCTTGGTGCACTTTTACAAAGAGCAATTATTGTTGCACCGTCAGCTGCTCAATTGTTCATGTTGTCATGAACTACTACGGTAACAATAACACAGTAACAGATTTTGATAATAGTGATAAACCATATCAGCTGTACATACATTATTTCACAAATACACGCGTACGTTTTAGTAACTTAGGCTGGAGAAATAACGCACTGCTGACACGGGTCTTATAACCTCTGTGTGCATGATTTGTTTATAAACGAAAAAACTAAGTCAGGAGGGAAAAAAAAACTAGAATTATAGTCAGCTATCAGTAGTGATGCATATTGATAAAATACGCATAAAAGATTTAGAAATTAAAAATATGAAGGTGAGGGTTTATCACTTGCTAGGGGATGGCGCAGTTGCCAGTTGGTGAGATGAACAAGATCGTATACATGGATTCCGTAGGAATTACATTTATAGCGCAGCTTCTATCAACTTTGATCCTCGTCTAGCTCGCCTTTTCTATTGGAGAGAGAGAGGGAGGGAGGGAGGGAGGGACGCTGCCCAACTCCTGTGTTGTTTTATTGTATTCGGATTATTTTGGCCGTGATAATAGCCACTATGTAGATTTGACGTGTTTGTGCCTCTAACCTATATTTTATCGGTTAGGTGGTATGACCACTATAAAACCAGCTTGTCGGTGTAAAATAATAAAACTTTATTTTGCCTTTTCTTAAGAGAAAATACGATGATTAACCATCATAAATAGTTACAATATGGGTTATTGTATTTATTAACTGCAACTAAAGGTTATAACATCGATAACCACCATCATAACATGCTTATTTTTACATCCAGCTACTTTATTGAAAATTTCAACCCTATTATTTAGTTTTTTATAAACTTCGTATTAATTATTATATATCTGCGCAAATGACATCATGGTCATGACAATTTAATTGACTATAATTTACAGTACTGAGGTCAAGTAAAACATAACTACAACAGAAATATGATATAGACAAATAAAGCTCACCACATTCAACTTAATTATGACCAATGGTTATCAACATTATGTATTTCGTTTTAGAGATCGATCCCTTATCTCGATAAGGTAATCATTTATTTAAGAGTTGTTTTTCTAATGAAATCCAAAATGGTACTAAATATAAAATGATTAGTACAATGCATGCCATTGCGATATTAAACTACAAATTTAATCAAATAAAAATCGTGAATTATAGTCTTTGAGGATTTTTTTTTTAAGATAAACATATATTTGTAAGTGGGAAACGGCTATTTGAACACAAAATTAGACACAAAGCCTCGACCGTTGGATCATTTTGTCCTTATATGGAGAGGTGGAATTCGGGGGCAATCCAACGATGGAGATCAATTGTGTCTAAATAAACTTTCCGTTGTAAGTGACTGAAATCGATACAAAAGTAACTAAAATAAAATGGGCATCAAGCACCAGTGGTCTAGTGGTAGAATAGTACCCTGCCACGGTACAGACCCGGGTTCGATTCCCGGCTGGTGCACCCTTTTTGTGCAATGCATTTTGGTGCACATGTCTAGAATTCTGAATTTTGGTTAATTTTCGCTATTTAAAACATAATTGAAGTTTTCACCTTTTTCATCAATAAGGTCAAGTTACAGCTGCCAACAGCGGTATATCTCAACCTTTAGATCTTTTATTATTATTATGGCTATTAACTACCTGATATCTGTGTTAGATCTCTACTTAGATTTAATGTGTTATATCTTTTTTTTTGTTGGTTAAAAGCAAACTTATCAGTTAAGCCGTTGGATAATATGGAAAAGTAGATTCCCGGCTGGTGCACCCTTTTTGTGCAATGCATTTTGGTGCAGATGTCTAGAATTCTGAATTTTGGTTAATTTTCGCTATTTAAAACATAATTGAAGTTTTCACCTTTTACATCAATAAGGTCAAGTTACAGCCGCCAACAGCGGTATATCTCAACCTTTAGATCTTTTATTATTATTATGGCTATTAACTACCTGATATCTGTGTTAGATCTCTACTTAGATTTAATGTGTTATGTCTTTTTTTTTGTTGGTTAAAAGCAAACTTATCAGTTAAGCCGTTGGATAATATGGAAAAGTAGATTCAATGATAAACAAGTGCTTAATATAATTTTTTAGTATAAAACTTGATCCTACCAATCCATCCTCTTTAATCATGTATACACAGTCTGAATGCGGTGTAACTAAGTTTTTTACATATCATCTATGATCAAGTTATCTAGTGATAGGAAATATCATCACTTTGACAGAAACTATGCTAAATGCTCTTTTATATCTCACTTCTTTATTCAAAACATCAACCATACTACTTTAGCTCTTGACAACTGTTGTATTTTCTATTTTATATTCAAGCAAACGATACTGACACCGCGAGAAAAATTAAAGTGACTGTAATATACAGTCTTGAGATCAAGCAAGGCATAACAGCAACAAAACACACAAAGCCATGGCAAAATAAATCGGTGCTTCAACTCTAAAATATACAAAGGCTATGTTGAATTTAAAATATGTCAAGTTTTTAATCTGGTGCTTTTTTCAACTTGGTTTCAAAAGGTATTTCAAGATCATTTTTGTTAGTGCGAATGCAATTATTCGGAGAAATTAAATTGTGGAGCATTATTGTTTGAGGTGAATTGCTATAACTCAAAACATACACTTGTTTAAATGAAGGGGATTGAGGTTATCGTCATAATAAATTGTTGTATTCAACTTGCTTTGTAGCAAACTCCACTATGAACATATATTGTCCTATCGACCATCGTTTCATACTGCTAAATGCTCTCTGGACTCAGAAACTATCATTCAACATGGAACAGTACAGGTCATGCTTCTCTGGACTATTGCTGCAGCAATGAGAAATAAGTTCATTGTGGGCGCAATAGGAGTGTCAAGTCGGTCGATAGGAAAAAAAAGATTGTTGTTTGCCTATTTTCATGGAAGCATTTGCTATGGAGTGGTACTGAATTCACATACATGCACGGTCAGCGTTGATGAATTGTTGTTTGCCTATTTCCATTCTCTTTTTCAGTGTTTAGCACGAAGGCGACTACTCTGTTGACATTGTTTTATAGAATTTGTTTGGGTGCAATCTTACTAAAAGATGCATATATAGGTGAGATAGTGCAATTGCTGGGGCAAAAAAGATTGTGTCTGCAGTAAGTACTAAGTGGTGATGCTGGTGCTGCATGGAAGCTTATTGTGGAAGAGATGCACAAGCTGGTGCATTGAAGTTTTCATCTCCTTCACTTCAAAATGCTACTAGTTCATTCTTTGCGAAAGAATAGCACAAAAAGGCTGTTTTACAAAATAAATGGACTCTGTGGTTGATTTCCAGTGGATAAAAGAAAACAAAGATTTGATGGAAGAGAATATCAAGAACAGGAAATCAAATGCAAATTTGGCGCCGCTGGTTGAGCTTTATGATAGATTTATTAGTTTGCAGAGTGCGAGGTCAGTTTACTTTTGTGTATTCCATGATTCTTCTATCAATGTTGCAGGGTAAATATATTTCATCAAAACAAATTCTGTTAGATGAGAAAAGTACATAAATCTTATGTTTGGATTGTAATGCTGAAATCATGGGGAAACAGTGTGATGCTCATTTGCTATTGAAGACCTTTTAATTCATCACAAGGGAAGAACCATTTCCAGGTGGGCAGCCTATGAAAAGTTTGATTTTCCTATCAACAAAATTATTTTGATGCAGCTGTATATGTATTTGTTTTATATACTTTGCTTGGTTGCTTCTATGTGCCTGTGTATGCAGCTTAGATCTTTCAACAAGGTCCATTAGACGACTGAAAAATAAAGACTTGAATTTTCTTCCACCATTACTCCATGCATTCTTCTCAGTCCATGTTTGTTGGTCCACTCCTCGTCGACCTACAGCCGCGCCCAAGCCTCACTTCACCGATTGCTGTGATTCAAATTTAGCTTGTGATTGATTAATGCTCCAAGTCTGCACCGGTTGTGTGCTCCTGGCGGTAGGGCTGTCAATGGATATCCGAAATATCAGAAATCCGTCCGCATCCGCATCCGAAAAGCGGATAAATATCCGATATCCGCAAAAACGGATGCGGATGCGGATATAGGCACATCCGCATCCGAAAATTATCCATCCGCTTTTTTCATGATTATGGCTTAAATTATGTGTATTTTAACATAATTAAATATACTAATTTTTTTTTTTAAAGTTGAAAGTCTACTAAACGCATGATAATTGCTCAAAATTATATGTTATCATCATATTTATTTATTTTTAGCATTTTAGTAATCAATTGGGTTGAAAAAGCTTAATATTATGCTTTTTTTTTTTTTATGTTCGTTGATTTGTCGAACGTTGGCGGAGCGGATAATTATCCGATATCCGTCCGTATCCGCGGATGCGGATATCCGATATCCGAAAATAATTTCGGATGCGAATACGGATATGACACTATCCGTATCCGAAAGTATCCGTTGACAGCCCTACCTGGCGGAATGGTTTGTTGTGCATCAAATCATCTAAGCCTAGCTAGATTGTGAAATGGTGGATGATACTATTTTAAGTAGTTTTTGATTGTTGGTGATTATATCTATTTTAGTTTGTGATTTTGTTTATATTGCGCATCTAACATAATCTTATGTTACTTGTTTCATCTTCCACATACAATTTTGTGTGGTGCTATGGGCACCAGTTTCTGCTTTGGACTACTGTCGAACGGAATTTTATTTTTTTGCTGTGCTCGGCCGGAAACCATTGGCCGAACACTATTTGGTCGGCGATAGCCTGGTAGTCCGAAACCCTTTTTACGGTGCCCTTAGCAACGCACCTTATTTTATTAGCATCTCACATAATAGAAAAAACTCGGACAATATTTGGTTCTAAGATAAGTTCTGTGTTTTGTATGCTCAAGTGGGGAAATTTTAGTAAAGATTCTTATGATTATAAAAAAAGGTAGTCTTAGCTTGCGCTCATGTGCAACGATAATAGGGCATTTTAGCAGGACACTTAAACAAGATATTTAAGCATAACCGGAAGTTAAATGAGATATGCGTTTTCAAATGGAATATTTAAGTGGAGCATTTTAATTTGTAATTTTGTTTTAATTTTTTTATACTTTATTATTTAATTGTTTTTATTGTAGTCGATACATTATAAAAAATAAAACTAAAATATATGCATATTAATTAAAATAAGTTAACAAGTACAATGGTAAAATACAAAAACAATTAACATATAAATTCAGTTTTGTGACAATTCTATTTGTTTCCATCACCACCAGATCAAAAAGATTTGTAGCTTGCAGAAACACGTTTGAGATTTACCGTATACGACAACCATTTCTTAGCATCATCGATTCAAGTATTCAACCAATGTAAAATTTGCTCTTCATGCTAGATGTTTAACACGAGCAATAGCTTAATGAATTTCCCATTGAATGTATGTTGTTTGTCTTTGGAATTTTTGAAGTCCAATAAGATTTTTTTTTTTTTTTTTTTTTTTTTAATTTGTCGCTCATATATGACGTTAAATATTTCAGCCATTTTATTGTCAGTTTCGTTGCGACGTCTTCTCGAACTACTTCCACACCAGAAGAGGAACCAATGTCTTGAGTTTGTTGCATTGGATTTTGATGCACATGAGTTTGTTGTGGTGGATCTTGGTACAACGAAGAATTGGTGGACAAATTCAAATTTGGAATGTATTGTTCTTGATTTTTAGTATCATCGAGGGGATTTTGAAATCACTCATAGTCTCATGGATTATTGAAAGGGAGAGGCATCTGAATTAGAGTGAATTATTCGTCGGTTTGAGCAAGCGTATACGACGTTTGATCGGTTGCGCAAGTCCCTTAGAATAATTGTTGTTGTAGATCCAAATCATCAAGTGATGCTATATTTCAAAATATTTTAGCTAATTTTCTTCAAATAAAACATAAGTACGAAACCATTTCAGTCAAATAAAATTCGTATTTATGAAAAATACTTTTGCACGATCACTACATTAGTTGTTGCAGTATGAAATAATTTGCCTATTGAGATCCTAACCAGCACCAGTCTTGGTATTCAAACTTTCTCGTATAACTCATCCCTTTCTAAAAGCTTTCTTATTTGTGTCGAACTTTGGTATCGTCTACCAATTCTAGAAAATCGTTCTACTTTTGTATGTTGATTTCCTTCATTGCTTGATTAAAATTTTCAGCAATAGCTTTGTGCACATCCTTCTTATTCGCACTAAATTTGGCATAAGCGGATGCGACAATTTCCAGTAGAGGTGGGTGTATTTCGAAGGCAATGCTTTTGACGGTTTGAAATTCTGAGTTTGAGAAAAATAATCAAAAAAAAAAAAAAAAAAACTTTAGGGAATAAAAATAGTTTTGAATTCTAAACATGTATGTACGTGAATCTTGCGTCAGGTCATTGTAAAACATCTAAAAGTTTGTTAGAAGGATGTAGTTGAGATGGAATATGTGAAGAGTGAAATGAGGAGGGAGATAAGGGGTGAGTTATATAGGGAGTTCGAAAATTAGTCGACGCCAACAGCTCCATTACGTACTGTTGGAAAATACCGCCCATTTTGTCCTTCCAAGCGATAGCTTACCCTCTTTCAATTATTCTTTATAAATTTTCAATTATTTTTTATAAATTACATCCTTATCTTCCAAAAGAAAAAGTGAAATTAACAGAGGTATTTAGGTATTCTTATTACCAATAATACGCTTTTTTAAGGTATAAGTCCATAACTCATAGATATATATATATATATATATATATATATATATACACACACACACACACACACACACAAAAATGGCGAATACATATATGACATCAAGCACCAGTGGTCTAATGGTAGAATATTACCTTGCTATAATACAAACCCGAGGTTGATACCCGGTTAGTGCGACTATTTGCATAAGTACTTAGCAAGATGTACAAAATAAATACTTAATTTGTAATACATGGAACCAGTACTAATATCATACATAAACTGAAACAATATTTTTACATGTTTGAAATTGTCACTAATAGTACTATAAAACTGATACCAACTAAGAAATATTTTGAATAGGCTAACCAACATAAATGCACAATAACTCACCATTTGTCTTGCAATCCACGTATTCTCAACACATAACAAATAACCGGAAGTGATATGACTTAACAAGTTCAATTACAAAGATCAAATCAATGTACATTTTAATATGTGGTAAACCAATATAGTTATATAACCAAGTTCAGTTACATAAAATTGCCCAAGAAAATATACAACCAAGTATAAATGTCAACAAATTCGTATATTGTTAAAAGGTTGATAATTATACTTAAATGATCATATTGTTTGCATACACCACAACTATATTGCTTATTTTCATAATATTCAAATTTACCTTTTCATTTTACAAACAAATCAGCAGCAACAACACCTATTTCACAAAATTAAGAATGTGGTTCTTCAAATTCATACATATTAGCAGCAATACCATTTGAAATTATCCATATTTTCAAGAGAAACTGTCCCTATGGCTAAAGGGGGAAATATGCAAATAATAATTAAAAAATGTTAAAATAAAATTTAATTACATGTTAACTCAAAAACTGGTGCCTGAAAAACTGCTACCGATAACTAAAAACTGCTAACTAAATAATAATACCGTACAAGTTGTAAAATTGATATCTAAAATCTGATACTGAAATAAATAAATAAATTTGTACTAGAAAAGTATAATGAATGTTTGATACGAAAAGACTTCGTAGATGTTCGATGATCACTTGACGAATCAAGTTATATAATGTTATCTCCTAGTGGTTCTTGGTGAAGACAGTAGCAATAGAAAGTTTGAACATGACTCGTTTTAGCTTGAATGTGCCATAGTGGTCGATCTTCGTACGGATAAAGACGCTTAGTGTACTGAGAATCATGGTGGTCTCCATGCATCGCTTGGTGATCAATGTTGAGATATATAATAATCGCAACCCATATCGAGATGATTTTTTGGTTCATCGGGAGTTCATGGGACTAGGATTGATGGTTGTTTGAAGGTCCCTCAGAAGCTGCCGAGTTCAACAGAGAGGTGATGATGCATAATTTCATGGTTGGAAGAGAAAGTACGAAGTCTGTGAAGAGATCAAACAAGAAAAGAAGACATGCGATGGTTAAAATTTTAATTGGTTGTCTTTGCTGTTAAAAAGCCTTCAAGTTTATCCTTGATAATATTTTCATTAGATTAATGTTAAATTCATTAAATTACTAGATACAGATTACACTATTGTATACTTTGTATATATATATATATATATGTATGTATGTATGTATGTATAGGTATATATAAGGAAAGCAAATTATTTATTACATATTTAGGCTTTAAAAGGTTCTAGTGCAAGGATATAATTGCAAAATATAATCAAACTTCATAAATAAATTTATATTTTAAAATCAAGTATTATCCTTAATTCATATATGAATATAAATTAAATAATATTCACTTTGTTTACTAAATCTCAAAATATAAATTAAACATAATAATTCATAGAGTTTTTTCAAATATTTTCTAATCAAAGAACCAATTAAACATTCAAAATAATGAACACACAATTTTAAATAAATCACATGGTTTAAATAAAACAAACGGCATCTCCTTTAAAATTTTAACATCAAACAAATCCAAATCTCCCTTCTCAACATTAAATAATATCCAATATCATCTCAAAAAAAAAAAATTTGTCATAATCCAATAATTTATCCATATAATCAATCTAACATTCATCCATACTCCAACATGTAACTACCTATTTGATTTCATCCAGTATCGTCAACCAATTAATTTGGCAAAAATATTGCTCAACATTTGCAAGTGAATCAATCAAATGAAATTCATAAATAATTGAAATTAAGACATACAAATAATGCATGGAATTGAATCTAGTTGTCAGTGGGGATTACTAACCAAAATTTTCCAAGTGAAATCAAACGTTGCTTTTGCCTTTTGTTCGCATGCGCTGACTCACCGATATCCACTATACAGCTTTGTTATCATCCAAAACCACTCGTTTCCATTATGTTGCAGTGTTCCAGCAACCACTATTCACCTGAGCGTACCCTTTAATTACCTAGCTCCACTGGTCTCAAACATCCTAGCCTTCACCTTCGAGAGATCCGCATCTCCACCCTCCTCGAAAGCTTAAGGGGCGATTTGATGGATCTAGAATAACCCTAGAGGGGGGGGTGAATAGGGTTTTTCACAGTTTTTAAATAAAATTGAAAAACTGACAGGATATTAAAATAATAGACAAATCACAGAATAAAGCAGAAACAGAAATGCAGAAAATAAATCACACACAGATATACCCAGCTTCGGCAAAACCCTGCCTACTGCTGCATTTCTAAGGTTTCTACTAGGTGATAGAACAGATCCCGCATACAAGACCATGTACACTCGCAAACCCTGCTCCTATTCTAACCCTACGCTCAAACCCCTAGACTGATCTAAACCCCTAGATCAGATTTCCCGAATTACAAACCCTGTAACTCGTAACTCAGATTTACAGACTCTGAAACTGACAGTCAACTCCTTGACTAAATCCCCCTATATTTTACAGACCTAGAACTGTTCAGAAATGATTTTACAACACAATTTAAAAAACAACAGGAATGTAAAAAAAATGTAAACCCTAGTTCTTAAAATAAAAATAAAAAAGGAGTTTATATTAAAGGGGTCATCCCCTTTTCCCATTAAAAAAAACGGCCGGCCCATTCTCCTTTTGTTTACACCCGATCCCTTTACTTTCTCTTTTGCTCTGGGAAACAAAAATGGCGGCTGCGATAACTAGGGTTTCACTGAATCTTCCCCAAATCGATCGTTTGCTTGATGAATTGGCTATCTCTTTGATGCTCGAATTGTTTGGCTCTATGATGCTTCGATTTTGGGGTTGCTCCTTTTCTCGATCGAAACCTATGTGAGTATTTTTGAGTTTGATTTGTGCTCTTTGAAATTGCGAGTTTTTGGTTTCGATGTTCGGGTTTTCGATGGTTGCCTGTGATGAAGTAGGTGTAAATATATAGGATTTAAAATCCTTATAATACTCTGATTTCACGTGAAATTGGCTGATCTGTAAATCTAGGGTTTCCCCTTTTGATTTCTTTGATTTTCAATTTGAATTGTTGTTTCCCGACTTTGAAATATACTCTGATTGCTGAAACGTCTCTGTAAAAAAAATTGGAAACAAAATAAATGATTTCCATTGTTGATTAATTCGGTTTTTAAAAAAAATAATTCTGAAAAAAAAACTTCCCTTTTTGCTATCCCTTGATTTAGCACCGTATATTTTTTTAAAAAATAATTTGGAACCAGACATGAATTTTTTTCCCAAAAAATTGTTTGCTGTTGAATTGAATTCCTTGGCTGAATATGGCAATTCTTGAAATGCTTGGCCTTGATTTGATGCTCCTTTTGCTGCCTCGGTTTTGAATTAAAACAATATTTCTGGACTTGATTTGGTTACCTTCTTTGAATCATTGAATATAGATTACCCTTGTGAAATTGATTTCTTTGCTTTAAAGTAGCTTGCGTGATCAAACCTGATATGTTGCCATACTTGAATCAAATTTGAAAGCTGCCTTAAATTAAAATTCTTTGCCAAATATATTTTGTTCAAATCAGGAAACAAAACTTAATTTGTTTCATGTTAAAGATACTGTGATTTTTAACTTGTTGCCGAGATTGATTCTCCCTTGTCATCAAATATTGAAGAGTGATTTCTGGAAATTATTTATGAATGCTGATTTCCTTAAACATGCTTCTTCAATTCTGTGCATGAACATCTTTCTGTTATGTTGAATTTGAGCCTTGACTTGAATTTTCTTTGTCATATAAACTTGACTTTGTTCTTTGACAATGTTCACCGCATTTAACATGCAAAAAGCTGTCTTGAACATATTGTGCACAAACACTTTTACCATTGCTGCTTGACCATTAATTTGCATATATTTGAGTTGTATCATGTTCCATTCATGTATTTGAGCTTGACCAGTTGTGTTTGTAAACTTCTGCTGCATGTGTTGATGCTTGTCTCTGCATCATGTGTGCTCCAATGCTTGATGTAGAAATGCACTTGAACTCGACTAGTTCGACCACTTCACTTGCACCATGTGAACACTTGAATTTTGCATATGCTCCATATTGAGTTGCACCATCATGCACTTGTGTTTGTTGCTCGCATTTGAGTTATGCACATCATATGTTGATCTGTACCCATATGTATGTTTGCTATTTAATCCTTCATGCGCACTGTTGAGCTGATTGTATATTTGCTGTGTTGGCTAACATGAAACTGAGTTGTTTCCTTTTGATCCATGTTGAGTGATCTGCTATGATGAACCATTCTTGTATGCACCAGTTTAGACTTCAACTTGAGTTGGTCTTCACCATGTTATAACTAATCTGCATTGTCATTTTTGCTGAAACAAAATTCATTGAACATGCATGTCTGAGATAGATCATTGTGGATGTTTGGCACAGCCTTGACCACTCGACAACTTTGAATAAGCTGCTTTGTACATGATTTGAAATTCTTGGCTCGACGCTTTGGCTTTGTATGTTTGTTGACTTTGGCACCATGTTGACTTTGCTGATTTTTTGAAAAACTTGCATGTTGACTTTTGAGCTTCTAGCTTTGACTTTCTTATGTCAATTTTGACCATGCTTTTTGGCATTTTGTATAAGTTATATCAGCAGACTAGTCACACTATGTTGAGGCTGATCAAAAATCAGCAAACTAGTGTGATTATGTCGAGGCTGATCAGATTGAGTCAGAAAAATGATGAGAAACACACCGAAATTCTGAGGCAAATAAATTTTCAAAAAATAAAAATTATATTTGCATGTATTCTATTTCATTTCTATTGCAGTGTACTGTGTGTGTGTTTCTATATATGACAGGTATGAAGACTGGACTGACTGTGAAGCATATAGAAGACAGAAGACAATGAAACTGAAGAACAGGGAGAAGTGTATATTAGTGACTGTGTGACTGTAACAGAGTGTGAGAGTTGTAGTGAAGAGCAGTGTATGAATATGTGAATTGTACTGAATATTGTAATAAACAAGTTTGATCGAAATAAAATATTATTTTATTGTGTTCAAATAAACTTGTCTATTAAATTCTGTTTATTTACAAGTACAATGTTCTGTGAATGTATATCAGTGATGTATTCAAATAGTGGAGTTATAAGGGATTGTATGTTTGAAAGTTGAAATAGAATATTTATATTTAAATAAAATACTGTATAAATATATGAATGTGTATACAGTCGCATTCTATTTAAATATAAATATTATATTACAGTCTGTGTTGTAATGAACAGTACAATAACAAACACATATAAAATAATATTTATTTGGTTGTTATCATCAAACAAAAATCATATAATTGTGTATACAACACCGTTAATATACAACAATCTCCCCCTTTTGATGATGACAAACAAATAAAAGATTTTGAATATAATAAATGTGTTTGTTCGTGAATATTTGAACTCCCCCTATTTAAATGCTCCCCCTACAACAGAAACTCCCCCTATAACTATGCATGAGTGAAATGTATGAATAATTAAATTTTCAAAATTAAAAATATTTATACAATATTCACTCATAAATCAAAATCTAATCCATTCTCCCCCTTTTGTTATCATCAAAAGGATACAGATTTTAAAATACAGATGAAAATTGACTAAAAATATAATTTCAGCTTAAGAGGAAGAACGATCATCATAAAATTCAATCAGTCAAACAAAAATCATGATAAACTAAGAACAGGTGGCATATTTCACATTTTAGAGAATGACAGATTTACGATGAATTTTATATAAAATGGAGAGAAAAAAAAGATTTCCAAATATTTTCAAAAGAATTTTATAAGATTAAAGCACCAAAAACGGTGATGGGTTTGGATTATAATTAAAAATTCAATTTAAGTGAGAAAATCGAATAATCTCAAATCTCAATATCTATTAATCAACAAATCATAATACGTCATAATATTTTCAACACATTTCACAGATTAGAGAGATGGATTGATAGGTTGATTTTTACACACCAAGGAGAATTTCAATTTTATTTCAGTTTTTAGCACATTTTTTATTTATTTATTTAAGAGCACACTGACCACGCATAACCAGAGCTTGGATTTTTAAATGAGGTCAGTCGCAGCTTAAATTATAAGTTGTCTCTTAACCATGCATGACCAGAGCTTGGATTTTTAAATGAGGTTAGAGACACACTTATATATTTATTATATATATTTATCATTTCACCTTTTAACAAGAAACACTCCTTGGTATAAAACCAATATATGGATGATAGAAAATGTGGTAGGTACAGAAATGGACTGTGAAATAAATTTCTAAATTAATTTTATTATGAAATATGACCAACTGTACTGAGATTATTGAAAATTTTCAATTATCACTAATTCTGAATAATAATATAACCACAATTCCATCACAAATATTTTCACTGTTTATTTAAAATGATTTTAAGAAAAATTAAACTCTCCATATTTATATAAAATCATAACGGATGGCAGAAGGATGATAAGTAATGAAGATGGCAGTGAAATAATTGTCAGTTCAAGGATATTATAATAAATATTCAACCATCATGAAAATTTAAATAAAATTCTCCCCTTGTTGTGAAATATACTGCAGTCACAATTCATCACAATTTCTAAATCTGGTTATAATTTTGATGAATTATAAATACAGTTTAATTTGGATATTGATTTCAATTTCTGAAAGAATAATCAATAAATAATTTTAAAAATGAAAATCAATTACAAGAGGAATATGTGAGAAAGCTATACAGGATAAGAGGAAAAAAAAATCAGTACTTCTGATACCAATTGTTCTCTCTTCTTGAGGATTTAAAATTGACACTTGAGACAAACAAGGATATCAAAGAGTTTCAAATACAGAGCCCACGCAGACAAGATTTACAAATTTTACAAGATTATCATAGCAGCAAGTTGTATTTACCAAAGCAAACAGTCTTAAAAAAATTGTCGAATCAGTATCAGAGCAGCACAGAACATAGTTTCAAATCATACTTGTCAAGATGATGGTCACATAAGGTGGTTCATGATCCAAGATTTGCAAATATACTCTATTTTAAATCATTTGAAGAAATGTGAAAGTATTAGGATTTAACGAATCTATCACACCAGGTTATATTTCAGATTCAAGATATGTGTGAGATCCAATAAATTAATAATTTCAAATGATTTTAAACAAACATATATTCAAATCAAATAATCATGAAATAACAATGATTTTCAAAGACCATTTTCAAAAAGAACATTTTCAAGAATTTTTCAAAACTATTTCCGACAAGCCCAAGAGAAATTTCAGGTCATTTACATCAAATTTGAAAATATTCATGATCGGGATAATTTATTTGAAATCACATGAATCAATGTAAAGTTTTGGGATATAATGAATCAGTCACACGAGATTGACAATTTCAAAAATAAGAGGTGTGTGATATTCAAAATATCTAGAATTTCAGATGATTTCAAACAAACATATTTCAATATAATGATCATGAATAAAGATGAATTCCAAGATGTATCACTGATACAAGCCAATCTGAAAATCAATGAAATTGTCACAACTGATAAATAACAGAGTGTTGTAATGAGTATAATATTTTGAGCTTTTCTAAAATGAATTAGAATAAACTCAGAACAACAAAGGTGTGTGACATTTCATTTAATATTCAGATCTTCAAAAATTTAGAATTCTAGTTAACAGTGTTCAAGATATGATATGAATGCATCAACACTGTTATGAATTCAACAATCAGAAAATAAACTTCAAAACAATTGCAGATATATCCAAGTTCAAATTCAGGATATGGAAATGATTAACACATGATGATTTTATACAAGTAGGGCAAATTTCCAGAAAATCATTAATTCTGCAACTGGAAGTTTAAGAAGTACAGACAAAGAAGAATATGGCAGTGTCAAATAAAAAAAACAGAAGGGGATAGAGGAAGGAATAAACACAGAAAATAAAAAGCAAAGGGAATATACAAATGTGAGTTTAGAGATCATACCAGAATCCAATGTAAAGCAGAATCTCTAACTCAACAGATGTGGCTAAGGAACTGTGAATGATTCTGTGATATGTAGCAGTTTTGAATCCAGTTTTTCTTTAGCTATGCAGTTCCTCAGCCTCCTTTGGTACCTAACTGTTAAGAGAATTGAGCGGTCTAACAAAATTTGTGAAACCACCCACAGTTTTGTTCAAATCTTTTGGTACCCAAACTTGTTTATATAACAAACCATCCGAATTTACCTTTGTGCCTTTAGGAACCCAAATCGTTTTGAATTTAACAAAACCCGTTTTATTTCCATTTGAGATCCAAGAATGTTTAAATGGTTTGTTATAAAACAAAAACTCATCTCGATTGTGATTTACAAATCCTTTGAAGTTTTCAGAATTAGAACTTTCAAAACAAACATTTCTAAAGTGATTTGAGGGATTTTTAAAATCGTTTGTATTCTGCTTTTCAAAATCATTCATTTTCCCAAATCCAAGTCCATTTTTATTTCCAGACGGAAATTGATTTCTCAACAACATATTCAACGATTTTTCTCCATTTGAAAATTTAACCAATGTTGATTCAAGTTGTTGAAGTTTAAATTTGAGATCATCATTTTCTTTCATTAATTCTGAACAATGATTTTTAGTGATCTTACAATTTTCAGAATCAACTTTCAAAACCAAATTTTCAATTTCAAGCAATTTGATTTTGGCTTGGGACTCAGAAATCTCAGCTTCAAAAAGTTTTTGTTTTTCCAATTCAAGTTTTTCAACATTCTTGAATTTTTCAATTTCAGATTCAAGCTCTTTCACAATCAAATCCGTTTTCACCAAATTTTCCTTTTCAAAAATTTCATGTTCTAAATTAATCTTATCCAACTCCTTCTGCAAAGCGTTATTTTTATGAGTCAACTCATCTTCGAGATTTTTCAGAAACAAAATTTTATTTTCGAGCTTTCCAGAATGTTCATCAAGTTGAGCTAAATCAGTTTTCACAACCATACAGTTTTTGCAGTCAGAGTTTTCAAATTTTAATTTCAACAAATTGTTATTGTGGGTCAACTCAGAATTTTCAGATTTCAAAAACTTGTTTTTCCGTTTGAGACGATCAACAGTTCTTGTTAAATTATTACAAAGAGATACCAGATCGTCATATGATAAGTCCCCATCGTCTGAATCCACATGAATAGTTCCAGTTAAGCACAGATCTGAATTTGAGTTGGCAGTTGAGGGTTTTGAGGAGTTGTCAGAATTTCCATACCGCGCGTTGAGAGTTTTCCAGATGTCCTGCGCAGTTAAACAATGAGAGATAAAGTCAAGCTGATTATTATCAAGATAAGAATATAAAATATGCATAGCTTGAGCATTTAAAACCTTATTCGTCTTATTTGACATATCTTCCATATTTTCAATAATATTCCAATAATCAAGATTAACAGATTTTAAATATGATTCGAAATTTGATTTCCAAATTGAAAAATCTGTTCCCTTAAAAATAATTGGAATATTACTGGACTGACTCTCATAAGACTGATAACTAGGATCCATGTTTCTAGGGTTAATGAAATAACCAGGCTCTGATACCACTGATGGATCTAGAATAACCCTAGAGGGGGGGGGGGGTGAATAGGGTTTTTCACAGTTTTTAAATAAAATTGAAAAACTGACAGGATATTAAAATAATAGACAAATCACAGAATAAAGCAGAAACAGAAATGCAGAAAATAAATCACACACAGATATACCCAGCTTCGGCAAAACCCTGCCTACTGCTGCATTTCTAAGGTTTCTACTAGGTGATAGAACAGATCCCGCATACAAGACCATGTACACTCGCAAACCCTGCTCCTATTCTAACCCTACGCTCAAACCCCTAGACTGATCTAAACCCCTAGATCAGATTTCCCGAATTACAAACCCTGTAACTCGTAACTCAGATTTACAGACTCTGAAACTGACAGTCAACTCCTTGACTAAATCCCCCTAGATTTTACAGACCTAGAACAGTTCAGAAATGATTTTACAACACAATTTAAAAAACAACAGGAATGTAAAAAAAATGTAAACCCTAGTTCTTAAAATAAAAATAAAAAAGGAGTTTATATTAAAGGGGTCATCCCCTTTTCCCATTAAAAAAAACGGCCGGCCCATTCTCCTTTTGTTTACACCCGATCCCTTTACTTTCTCTTTTGCTCTGGGAAACAAAAATGGCGGCTGCGATAACTAGGGTTTCACTGAATCTTCCCCAAATCGATCGTTTGCTTGATGAATTGGCTATCTCTTTGATGCTCGAATTGTTTGGCTCTATGATGCTTCGATTTTGGGGTTGCTCCTTTTCTCGATCGAAACCTATGTGAGTATTTTTGAGTTCGATTTGTGCTCTTTGAAATTGCGATTTTTTGGTTTCGATGTTCGGGTTTTCGATGGTTGCCTGTGATGAAGTAGGTGTAAATATATAGGATTTAAAATCCTTATAATACTCTGATTTCACGTGAAATTGGCTGATCTGTAAATCTAGGGTTTCCCCTTTTGCTTTCTTTGATTTTCAATTTGAATTGTTGTTTCCCGACTTTGAAATATACTCTGATTGCTGAAACGTCTCTGTAAAAAAAATTGGAAACAAAATAAATGATTTCCATTGTTGATTAATTCGGTTTTTAAAAAAAATAATTCTGAAAAAAAAACTTCCCTTTTTGCTATCCCTTGATTTAGCACCGTATATTTTTTTAAAAAATAATTTGGAACCAGACATGAATTTTTTTCCCAAAAAATTGTTTGCTGTTGAATTGAATTCCTTGGCTGAATATGGCAATTCTTGAAATGCTTGGCCTTGATTTGATGCTCCTTTTGCTGCCTCGGTTTTGAATTAAAACAATATTTCTGGACTTGATTTGGTTACCTTCTTTGAATCATTGAATATAGATTACCCTTGTGAAATTGATTTCTTTGCTTTAAAGTAGCTTGCGTGATCAAACCTGATATGTTGCCATACTTGAATCAAATTTGAAAGCTGCCTTAAATTAAAATTCTTTGCCAAATATATTTTGTTCAAATCAGGAAACAAAACTTAATTTGTTTCATGTTAAAGATACTGTGATTTTTAACTTGTTGCCGAGATTGATTCTCCCTTGTCATCAAATATTGAAGAGTGATTTCTGGAAATTATTTATGAATGCTGATTTCCTTAAACATGCTTCTTCAATTCTGTGCATGAACATCTTTCTGTTATGTTGAATTTGAGCCTTGACTTGAATTTTCTTTGTCATATAAACTTGACTTTGTTCTTTGACAATGTTCACCGCATTTAACATGCAAAAAGCTGTCTTGAACATATTGTGCACAAACACTTTTACCATTGCTGCTTGACCATTAATTTGCATATATTTGAGTTGTATCATGTTCCATTCATGTATTTGAGCTTGACCAGTTGTGTTTGTAAACTTCTGCTGCATGTGTTGATGCTTGTCTCTGCATCATGTGTGCTCCAATGCTTGATGTAGAAATGCACTTGAACTCGACTAGTTCGACCACTTCACTTGCACCATGTGAACACTTGAATTTTGCATATGCTCCATATTGAGTTGCACCATCATGCACTTGTGTTTGTTGCTCGCATTTGAGTTATGCACATCATATGTTGATCTGTACCCATATGTATGTTTGCTATTTAATCCTTCATGCGCACTGTTGAGCTGATTGTATATTTGCTGTGTTGGCTAACATGAAACTGAGTTGTTTCCTTTTGATCCATGTTGAGTGATCTGCTATGATGAACCATTCTTGTATGCACCAGTTTAGACTTCAACTTGAGTTGGTCTTCACCATGTTATAACTAATCTGCATTGTCATTTTTGCTGAAACAAAATTCATTGAACATGCATGTCTGAGATAGATCATTGTGGATGTTTGGCACAGCCTTGACCACTCGACAACTTTGAATAAGCTGCTTTGTACATGATTTGAAATTCTTGGCTCGACGCTTTGGCTTTGTATGTTTGTTGACTTTGGCACCATGTTGACTTTGCTGATTTTTTGAAAAACTTGCATGTTGACTTTTGAGCTTCTAGCTTTGACTTTCTTATGTCAATTTTGACCATGCTTTTTGGCATTTTGTATAAGTTATATCAGCAGACTAGTCACACTATGTTGAGGCTGATCAAAAATCAGCAAACTAGTGTGATTATGTCGAGGCTGATCAGATTGAGTCAGAAAAATGATGAGAAACACACCGAAATTCTGAGGCAAATAAATTTTCAAAAAATAAAAATTATATTTGCATGTATTCTATTTCATTTCTATTGCAGTGTACTGTGTGTGTGTTTCTATATATGACAGGTATGAAGACTGGACTGACTGTGAAGCATATAGAAGACAGAAGACAATGAAACTGAAGAACAGGGAGAAGTGTATATTAGTGACTGTGTGACTGTAACAGAGTGTGAGAGTTGTAGTGAAGAGCAGTGTATGAATATGTGAATTGTACTGAATATTGTAATAAACAAGTTTGATCGAAATAAAATATTATTTTATTGTGTTCAAATAAACTTGTCTATTAAATTCTGTTTATTTACAAGTACAATGTTCTGTGAATGTATATCAGTGATGTATTCAAATAGTGGAGTTATAAGGGATTGTATGTTTGAAAGTTGAAATAGAATATTTATATTTAAATAAAATACTGTATAAATATATGAATGTGTATACAGTCGCATTCTATTTAAATATAAATATTATATTACAGTCTGTGTTGTAATGAACAGTACAATAACAAACACATATAAAATAATATTTATTTGGTTGTTATCATCAAACAAAAATCATATAATTGTGTATACAACACCGTTAATATACAACACGATTGTTTTATGTCCGCGTCAAAGTGAAGAAATCATGGCTCCCTTCATCATTTCGAGAAGAGATTTTTATGTATGAATTAATTAAAGGGCTTTTGTCGTTGATGTACTCAACTATATGATTGTGATCAATAGGTAAAGAACTGACTATCAAAAGATCCCTTTTAACTTATTATGGGTAACATTTTCGCATATGTTTGGTATTTTATTTTAAGATGATTAATAGACGTTATAATAATATCATTTGATTTAATATAGATATATTTTGATTATCGTAAGGGGAAAACATACGTCATGTTTATTTGTAGTCGTGTCTAACAAAAGTTCCATTCTTTTAAAGGATTTTACAAAAATTTAGCAAGTTATTTATGATGCGAGTTTCTCACTTTGGTATTCCAGACCGATTCAAGTGTTATTTCATTATAATGCTTAGTTTATATTGAGCATATTTTCCCGAATTTCTTTGGATTTGCTTAGAGTTGTAATAAAGGAGCTGGAGTCGAGACGTATCCTCGTATTATCTTATTTCTGTTGTGTCATGATGTTTTGTTGTATTCCGCTGTGCTACCTGTGTTGTATTTATCAGCCATTGTGCAGATATATTAATGATACCATCTAAGTTCATCTACTTGTGTACTCTGGTTATTTATTTATGTGTATATACACAGTTTTTCTCTTATGTAAAGAGTATTGATATATTGTATTTTATTCATTCCACAATGAGATTCTGATCTAATGTGTTTGTCTTCTTCTTCTTCTTCTTCTATTCTAACGTTTCTTTCTTTTTTCTCACCTTCTAACTTCTTCCCTAATAATTTTGTCTTCCGACACTTGGATGTTCGACATGTTAATACCGTAGATGTACTAGTTTTGACTTTGAGGATTGTAAAATTGGGTCATTACATTTTGGTATCAGAGCCAGGTTAAGCGAGAACTCTAGCTCTGTGAGGTAACTCAATAGAGTAGGGTAAGTAATATTCTAGATTGAGTTTCGAGTACAAATATGAGAGCGTGTGTCTTAGTAAATTTAAAAATATTTCATATTGAGTTGTTTGATTTGTTAAGTCTGAATTTTGGATTCAAGCCCAGCGACCAACCCTCGTTTTTATAAGGATTCTGAAATACTTGGATAATTCGAATCAATGCGATATTGTTTTTAAAATATGGTACATGAAATAATTTTACTGAGATATTTCATATTTTGTATATAAAGAAAATTTTGAAACTAAGTATAGTTTTATGGATGGTTAGCTTGGCAGAAATGACGATATTCAATTATGATCATTCATTATTTGACTAGCCATGCTCACTTTTAAGCAATAACTATGACTGCTTAATTTGTAGTTGTGTTGTGCCAGTTTACAGGAAGTAGCTATTTTGCTTCAACAAGAACAATCTTATCACCCTCTTGCATTGGTTGGAATTTATTTAATTAGATACACATTATAAATGAACGTTTTGTGAGTTTATTACTACGATTTGATTATATGGCATTCGATGATGATGCTAGGTAAGAATTCAACATAAATAAGTTGTTTAATATGAATTTAAACAAGGAAGAACATATATGGAGTGGCCTCATATGGAGTTAGACTTATATAAGTGTAATTCATAAACAAGATATATAAGCAAAAATCGATTTGAGTTGAGGATTAAAGGATTTGAATTTCCTGTAAATTTGGAAAATGATTTTTCAAAGTTTGAAGTGAAATTAGAAGATTATTTGGAAATATTTATAAATGGATTCTATTTTTTTTAAAGCACCGATCTTACTTAAGTCGCTGGAAAATAATTCTGATGATGACTTCAGCATCTTTATTGTTCATTTTCGAACGTCTAAGTAGAGACATGGTACCATGGAAATTGTTGGAATACAACCAAATTTTGTTTTGAATTAAATATATGATTTTTAAATCCGGGAGGTTGTTTCTGAAATTTTCAACTAAAATATGATATGAATGCATGAATATTCCAAGTATTAGAGTTGACTGATGTTCATTTCATCTGATACGATGTTTCGTAGGTTAAGTTCTAAATGAAATGAAATATTCGACGATTTTGAACAGTCGAAATTTCCAGGTTTAAATTGGAAACTTAGCTTATTTATATGAAAATATAAGAGTGCATGGGTTTTAATTTAATATTTAATAAAGTTTAAACGTATAAGTTAAATTTAATTAAATTGAGCTTGTCGCATAGAGGTAGTTCGTAATTTTGCGATTTGAAGTTTAATTGGGTGTATAGGGTTCAATATAAGTCGAAATTCTTTAAAACAAGAATCTTTCGGATCTATTGGAATATATTTTCAAATGAAAGAGAAAAAAGCCAAAATTTCATCTTATAGATTTTAAGTTATGTTAAAATCAATTTTTCAAAAAGATCACGATTTGGTAGTTTAAAATTAAAATATGAAATACGAAGTTTTTGTAAATAAATATACATGCTTCGTATGTGAATTGTGGTGAATCTGGGATATGAATTTTTGAGGTAGCATGAATGATTGGTTAAGCGATAACCTGAGGCTGTTGAGAGAACGATGATGCTTGATAAATAGTTTATCATCCTTGTGCGATGATGAGGTTTATAATCTGAATGTACCACTAATTATGATTGTTGATTTTTATAGCACTATATGATATTGTTATATATTGGTTGCTTTTAGTTGTTGCAACGTTATGTTACATTTGTTTGGGTTTCCTAATTGCGTCATTATTTCCAGTTGCATCATATTTGGTTGTTGCATTTGATTGATATGTTGTTTGTGCATATGTTAGTTGTCTTTGTATTACTTGTTTATTTGCTTAACTCTCTTTTAGGTCATACCGTATATACAGATTTACGGAAGCAAATGACACTAGTTGCTTTTGATTTCGTAAAAAGAGTTTTGTTGCCGAACAAATAGGTACACTTATGTTATTGGCCGGTTTGGGTGATTTTACGTCCCAGATACGGGTAGCCGCTTGGCTTTTGATTTTCTTTTTGATTGAGTGAGGCCCTATGTGGCAGTTGTAGTTTTTTCGGATCAAGCCACGTAAAGAAGATGCTACCAAAAAAATTCACAAATTCAAGTGTTATAAAAATTTAACATGATTTTATAACAAATACTTTTGAAGTTAAATTAATCGGTTTGTAACATACCTCTTAACTTGTGATTTCGAGGACGAAATCCTTTCAAGGTGAAAGAATTTAACACCCCAGAATTTTTATATAGGAATATTTAATTAAGTTAAATATTAAAATGATTGATTTTAAGATTTAATGATTTGAGTTAAATATAAAAATAGTTTGCGTCACAACTTTGGAAAGTATTGGAAATGGCGAAAAGAGATTCTTCATTCCGCCTCTTTTATTTCTTCTCTTCCTCCTTTCTCTTCGATTTCACTTCTTAACATCTCCTTCTCCTCCAATTTCGTTTCTTTCTTTCGCCATGCCTGATATTTGCAGAAGCTCTTTTCCCATTCCAATATCCCCAATTCCCAGTATCATTTCATATTTCTTCCTCCACTGACCTGAAATTGTTTGATGATCTACGACATATTATCTTGTGCGAGGTTCCAGATAACTTGGAATCCTTCTAGGCGAAATAAAAGCTCTTCCGTCCCTCATACGTGACTGGTTTACAGCAGACGAGATTTTGGTAAGTTAATGGTGTTGGATTTCAGGCATTATTATTTGTGATGTCTGTGAGTTGAGTAGTGTAGTAAGTTTGCATCTTCTTCTTTTGGATTTTGGAGTTTTTCGTTGGTATTGTCTTGTTGTTTGGGTTGAGTGGAGTTTTGGAGATGGTTGGCTTTTTTGCTTCACCTTTGTTCTCCACTGTCTCTCTCAGAAAATGTGTGAAGCCTTGTTCTGTTCTTGCTGAGTTTTTGGTGGCGGACCCCTTTTTTGTTATGCATCTTCCTCATGTCATTTGGTGTGACAACACGAATTTCGACAGACCGAATTTTTTCAAAATTCCAATCTATAGAAACTCGGGTGGGTTTGCTCTGGTATCCTGCAGAAAAGACAGAGACATAAAACATGTCAGAGCTCAGAAAATATCTCACAGCGGAATGGATAAAATATAGTATAATCAAAACATAGCCTTACAGTATTATTAGTACTGCCTAACCAGTATCCGAAGCTAACATGTCTCTGCCACAAATATAACCTGCGAGTATGTTATGAAGAGGGGGCCATAGCACAAGTTCTGGTGACTGGATTTAAATTATACACTTTGGATAATCCTACATATATCTTTCAATCGTATTTTCTTATGTATTAGATTACTTGGGTTAACATCACTGAAGGCTTACACACTCGTCGTACCCATTTACTTCTCAGTGGATTAACCTAATACAGTATATATGTAGCTACCCCCAATATCGAGGTACACCCCATGGTATCCCACTCGCACGGTCTCCACCGTAACACCATCGAAATATACGCAGTCCCTCATCCTATGCCATAGTGACGTACGGATAACAATATTACGTTCCGCATATATCTATCATTACTATACTACGTAAATGTACTGACTACCACATTTTTTTGAATCAAACTCCATACCGGAGTAATGCCCTCAAGTCTACGATACACCACCCAGAGCCGACATGCATGTATCCAGACTGTCCACTATACGTATCTTTAATTGTAGCTCGATGCCTCAATCGCACATCATCTAATGTGCACCGAGTTCCGTGGCAGGGCGATACAAGAAGCACGGAACTCGATCGGGAGTTTTTCCATATCTGTAAAGGCCCGTCTTTAAAGAGCCTTTATATACAGATATACCTAGGGTCTGTTTTCGTGGTGGCTATAGCCCCACCTCGGCCCCTCCCTCAACTAGTAAAGACTACCAGAGCTAAGCGACTGCCCCTACGCAAACAATCTAAACATCCATGTGGCGTCTCCGCTCAACCCCTTACCCCGATAGTGAAGGGTGAAATGGTATCTTAGGTTTAGCTCGAGTCTTTCCGCATCCCACTGGCTGCCGATAACGGGTGTCCGACGTTCCACTATCCTTGTTGATCTTGTCCCTCTGCCTCCTCGTGAGGCAACCGCTGAACCACCCTGGTGTCACCTCGTCACAGAATTCTGACTACATAGCTACATCTGTAGTCAAGGCCCACCCACCTAGTAGTTAGCGCAGACCCAACCTCTGCGGACACAACCTAAGACATCTACCGCCGCACAAAGGGCTACTAAGAGCACCTTACGTACCTCAAGAAGCCGCGTGCTTCCCCTTCCAGTCCTTTGGAGTCATCAGAACAATCTGATGAATGCGCGCTCCCCTCGTGCCTTATAACACCTCGATGATCTACCCCGTTGGGTTATTCACCCTCAACCGTATGGACTGGTCTAAGTGCCTTACTTTAGTATCTTGTTATACCCTATGTCTAAACGTTCTTTCATGCGCTTATCTCACCTCATCAGGTTTCCAGTTAACTGGGTTATTCCAATTCATATTGAATTATTATTCAAATTACCAAGTTCTCTTGCTTATTAATTTCAGTCATACTACTTAATCCATTTAAGTTTATTAATAAGCCCACAACATGTTATTCTCTAGATTGTGTCCCAAGGTCTGTAATCCACAACCCCTTTTATCTTCTTGTTGATTTCATCATTACAATAACATGTTTTACTTAATATGTAATTAAGTATATCAAATCCACATGTTTTCTAATTAACATGTCACTTATCATTTATGATTAAATATAACTTATTTCATTTCATAAGCTTTCCTCATTCTTTCCCATTTAATCATAATTCCATTTTACATTGTCAATACAACTTATCGTGGTTAACTTATTAACTTAGCTCCATTAACTAAGGTCCATTAATAAGTTTCTCTATCCGTTTATTATTACCTATGCTATAATTTCCTCTTGTCCCTAGGACAAGCCTAAACATTGTTATCAACGGGGTTTCAGACTTCCAATCTTACAGATTACTTAATTTATAATTAAGTACAACTTCCTATGTTTAATATATTTTCCCCTTTTTCTCAACTGGTTTCTGGCTTTTCCCTTTTACTGATTTCTTAATTTACAATTAAGTGTCCCTTATCTTATTACACAAGTTATCCCATTTCCTTATTAGTTTATTATAACCTAAGTTATAATCTTCACTTGTCCCTAGGATAAGTCTACCTATTATACAACATTTTCATTAATGTTATTTATTTATAATAGGTGATTATCATTTCTACAAGTTATGCTTACCCTAAAAGGTGTCTTTAATTACATAACTTTATTATTTCTACCAGTTATGTATACCACTAGGTGTATTTAATTACATAACCTTATTGGGCTAAGTTTGCAGGCCTATATGTAAATATTACCCACCCCCTTAGATTTGCCTAGCCCACCCACTGTCCAACCAATTTTTACTTAACACTAACTTTAGTTCATATTCATACAATCCCTATGGATTAGATTAGGTTAAGTAGTCCAATTCATTACCATGTCCATTTATGGTTTATAATGGGCTAGACCTCCCACATAAGGCCAACAACTTGTGGATGCTGGATATGTCGGTCGGGTCCGGGCAGACTTCTTCCACAAGTTGGGATTAACCTCGTGTCATAGCCCGTCTTGTATTTGCGCACTTAGACCTCTCACATTAGGTTCAACATTAGTGACTGCTGGATATGCCGGTCGGGTCCGGGCAAATTTCCACCACTAATGCAACCAAACCTCGTGTTATAAGTGCAATTACAATTTCTAATTGTAATCCTAGGCATTCATTATTAATCAGTTATTTAAACCTATGCCTTAATAGGTGTTAATGCTCATTTACCTAATTATATTAATGATGGGTTATATGTCTAAATTCATATTATTCGAATTATGCCAATTCATATTTTACATATGATCCCATTTGCGCCTAAATCATTTTTCTATGCTTATGATCCAATTTAAGTTCTTTGAACATAATTTAGTCGATGCCCCAAACATATTTATTCGATTCTATGTTAACATGAATCCATATAGTCATATACTTACTTCAGTTATTCCCTATATATAATTGGGACAAATTTACCTGTAAACCTTTTAGCACTCCAACAAATCCAATATATGAATTTTTCCCACATGTAATATTATAACATGTAAACATTCCAACATTTCAAATGATTCAATATATGAATTATTCATGTTAACAATTTGACGTTATATCATGTTAATCATTCCCCAGTTTAACATATGAATTTCCTGATCTATTCATATTAACGTCTCAACTTGTTATAACAACAATTTATAATTAAGCTGGAAATTTCGCAATTTATAAAAAGGGGAATGCTAAACGACAATCATAACATTATCTAAAGACTATAGTTTAAACCCACTCACCTTTCATGTTTTCCCAAATTTTGGATCTGATCCGTTCTATCATCCATCGTTTTCCTTTCCCCTTTAATTTGATTTGAAACCTAATAACATGGATCGACTATTTTTATTAAGAGATAAGGGAAAGAAAATAGGAAGAATATGAATAGATTGGATTTGGGACGTTACCTTGCTTTTCACGATTCATAAATCTTTTTATTAACATTGATTCCCTCTTCCAGATCTGAATCCATTATTCTCCTAGGCTAACATTTTAATTTTAGAATTGATTTGAGAAGAGAGAGAGCGGGCGCCATGGCGGAGCTCCAGCGTAGCCGCCGAATTATGATGTTTAGGGTGTCTAGGGTCTTATTTATAGGAGTAGAGGAGGAACCAAGACCCTCAGATCAAAATCTAAAACACCAGAATCGTCCACGACAGAAAAGAAGGTTCCAGATTCGCGGATGGGTCAACCCCTAGGTCGACCCCAACGGTCCATTTTTCCTCTGAACTTTCCCTCCCGCGATTTTGATTTTTGAACCGATTTTTGAATTTTCTGGATATATTTATTTAATATATATGTATAAGCTCCTTATATGTATACAAATTTCTAATGCCCCTAACTTCTTCATACGGTGTCGTTTTACGCAAACCAGGTGTCTATCTTGACCAGAATTCGAGATGGACGTAGTGGCGTAGTTCATTTTACTTAGTTCTGAATATTTAATTAAGTTATCCTTATTTTATTATCTTACACTAAAAATGTGGGGTGTTACATTTGGTCAAGCCATGTTCAACTGTGATGGTGTTGGTCCTGTTGTGACTACTTTGATGAAATGGTGCTTTTTATTTTACCTATCGCTGGTGGAGTTCTGGTTCGCAGGTGGTCCTTTGTAATATCTTTGTGCCTTGGATGTGTCCCTATTCGTAGGTGGTCCTTAGATTTGATGTACCTTTTTGGTACACTTTGCCTACCCTGCTATGTCAATGTTTATTTTCTAATAGGTTTCTCCATCTCCTGTAAGTTACCTGTATTGGATGTGATGTGCCTAGTGCACGCAAAACCGTCGTGCCTCTGAGTTGTTTTATTTCCTTAATTTATAGTTGGCATGTGATGTTGTGTTACTTTGTTGTCCTTGGTACAACTAGTGAGTTTCATATAGGCTTACCGTTGTTAGATGTAGTTTATACTTTATGTTATTAGGTTTTCTTTGACTGTGTAATGGTATCCCTATGTGGAGAATGAGATGATATTTACTCCCTGCTTGGAGTGTGAAATGTATTGTAGTCTAGATATCTCTTTCTAACTCCAGCTCTGTAAGCTTTATTAGTTCAAGTGGTTTGTCCACTATAAAATCATTGTGGTGGATGGTCCACCTTAAAAACCGATTATAGTACATTGGTTATCTGCCAATCATCTGTAATTACTGTAATTATTTTTTTATAATAATAAGTGTTACGAAGCACTATAAAAACCGGTCGCCTTGCCAAAAAAATAGTTTGAATGCAAAACTGATGTGAAGTTGAAAATATTGAGTTTAAAATCTAGTTAAGTTTATTTTGATGCTACGTAAAATCCTATTTGATTATTAACGATAATACTAATTTATTACCAATGAATTAAAGTGTAATAAAAATTGAATTCTTATTAATTGATTTCTGTTAACACATAAAAATAGTTATTAGTAAACGATCTCCAAATTGTATGAAACCAATTTCATAGGATTCAAAATATAAATTATTGTTGGATTTCATGTTTTGTATCAATCGGAGTTATTGTGTAATCACATAGACATAAATATCATCATTTAGCAATTTAAAATTTTACAATTATAGTCAAATTTTGCGATGAAATAGCAGTGTTTTAAGAATTTTAAAAATCCAATAATTACTGTATATTATCATTTAATCGAGTTGGTGTCATAGCCCGGAGTGCGGTGTTATTTTATTCTTTCGTTCGGAATCTGATTGTGAAATAAAATCAGTATGAGTTGATGCTTGAAAATTCAATATATACTAAACTAACCTATTCACCACAACACTTAGACAACTCATCACAAGTACTTTTCCCCTTCTTTTCATGTTCCATCAAAGCAAAGGAAAGAATAATTAAAACGACCGATAAAAGGAAAATCCAAATTCAAAACTCACTCAACTATATTTCTTAATACTTGGATCTTTGGAACCCTAATGAGGAGATTTTCATTATGATACACTTTTTGTTGGGTGTGATCGAGTTTCCTGGAGTCAGCAGTTTTGCAGAGCTAATTATTGTCAGTGATTTTTAAGCCAATGGTCATTAATTGATGAATTGGAGGTCGGATTCAGGTTGCTAGTGGTATTTTGCGCTTTCATGAGATTTTTGAAGCGGTTCAAGCATATAAAATGTCGCAAGAAATTGTGGTGGCGCATTTAGGTTAGATGTAATGGCTCGCATTTCCGTACTATTTGAGTTGACTAAATACAGCACACGTCCAACCCAAGTTGCACAAAAATACGAATCATTATGAAATAAGAAGAAAAAGATAGATAAGAATAGAAACAACAACATTGAATCTCACATCGCAGCGGAATAAAATATAATATGCATAAAAACTTTTGGAATACAAAATTTTAACTGTATAACATGTCGTTATTAAAGTATAATACAACACAACGAAAAATAAATAGTAAATATCTAATGATGAAGCCTCATGTTCCAAGCTCCTCAGAGTATATCTGTAAACATCTGAACTACTTGACCGCCCGTACAAATTTGGACACCCAAGAGTTTAGGGTAAAACAAAACAAAATAAGCTCTGGGTTAGTCATGGGACTGGTATGAGTAAACTCCAACCACTTGGTTTAACTTTTAAAATTCATTTCTAAAATAAAAGATAATCATAAGACCGACCCACACCTAAATAAGGTTGGTTTTTACCTTATGATAACCCAAAACATTCTTTTCAAACAATACTCTTCTGATATTATAATAGTGTCTAAAACAAGTAAATAACAATTTACCAGAACGCTTGCATCTCACGCTCTACATACATAGTATACAATCAAAATCACGGGCTCTTATTGGAGAATAGATTCCAGCTGGAAAGGTATGGAACCACCTTCCGATAGTGTATCTCCAGAGAAGAATACACCGGGTTCAACAAGAATATCTTGCAACCCAGGCTAAACATGACTGACCCCTCATTTCACTTAGAGTACCGAATGTATTGTCACCAACGGTTGGGATCAGCAACTGTTTCCCGAACGGGACAACATCAGAAGATAAAGGAAGCAAATGGAATTTCTCTAGATCAGGTGACAATACACCCTACTTGGGTGCGACCCACTTAGCCATGCGACCTACCCGATTTTATACCAATTCCCGGTTGCAAAGCTTGAGGTTACGATTACTTACCTTTCATTGATAACACAACCACTTTGAATGCCACATTGTCAGATCCGTTAATCACTAATTGATTTGCATAAAGATATTCTGGATATTGTCCTAAGAGAATAAATTTTCCGCCACCAGATGTATATTTGTATAGACTAACATATGTGATCATTGGAAATACTCTATCAGACATTCATCCATACACGTTCGTTTCGGAAATGAATGAAACCGAAGGCACAATTTCTATTAATCCATCTTAGTTAATTTCTACCTAGGATTAATAGAAAAGGCCCTTGCACTTTACTCCATCTTCGATTTATCTTCATATAATCTGATTCGCTATGCTACTGTCAATACAGAGTGGTTCTTTAGATAATAATCCAACCGATTTCTCCATATTGACAACAATATTGGTCAGCACCTCGATAGTCGGTTATTTAACTATCAAAGAAAAACAAACATCCGTTCAAAGCATCAAATAATCACTGGGCCCCTTAAAGAATATTTCATTAATTAAATCACCTCCCTATTTCCTTATCAACATTTGTGTTAGACCAAAAAGTGGTTCTAACACCCAAATTGACTAAAATTTCAATAGAATGAGATCAAAACAGAAAAGAGACACAGAATTTATAGTGGTTCGGCTTTGAAGAGCCTACGTCCACTTTAAAACACTTCGTTTGATAATATAGATGAAAATACAACAAGATATTCGCTCAATCTCGCTCACTTTTCATATACATTCACTCAATTGTCTCAAAATACACTGTATATGATAATTTGAATTTATTAGGAGTGCTGGAATTCGGTTCTCTAAGATACTTCAATTCTCAAAGTGCCAAAAAGATCCCTCTAAATGACCTTTGGGGGTCTATTTATAGGTGGAAATTCATTCAGCATCCGGTTTGGATCGGGGTTACGTGGTTCGTATCCCATCATTCTCGGGCTCAGATGGATTTCAGTGTTGACAGCGCACCAGGTTAGTGGTCATCATGGATAGAAAGTGGGTGTAACCGCTCCGAATATCCAGGAGATCGTGGGCTGAAGTAGCAAAGTGCACTGGATTCAGTTTGGATAAGGTAGCAAATGCGGTTCGGATCGAATCATCCCATCCGATCCGATCCGGTTTAAATTTTGCCCTTCTTCACTTTGTTTCATTTTGCTTTTCTCTGACAATACCCGATCCGATCCGATTTAGCTTGCGTTGAATTCAAGATCATCCATCTTCTGCTCCGTTCTGATCCGCCCTGGCTTTAACCATCCGATCCGATTCGACTCGCTTCACGAAGTGGGATTCACCAAGGTTCGATATCTCCACTTTGTGTAGCCTAGTTCACAAAGTAGGCTAACACTTTGCCCCTTCAAAGGATGCTTCTGTTGGATACGGAGCATGGTTTGATGTCATTTACACAATGCCTCTCTGAAATTGGATCGTTGAAAAGTCGTTTCTATTGACATATAAAGACACGTTGCTTCAGAAAGTTGCATCTCTTGATGTTCATATATACTTCGCATAGTATGTAAATCCCTTTCTTTATTTTCAAACAGCTTGGAGAACTCTTATTAACATCCGATTATCCTTCCAGGTGATTTTCTTTTTGACTTTTCTTTGTTTTTATTTCCTCTTCGAATTTTAACTCAATTTTGATGCCAAGCTGATGCACGAAATTACGTTCGGTTCAGGCTCCGACCCGAACAGCCTTTCTTCCTCTCTTGGTTAGCATTGGGTCGGTGGGCTGGAACGCCTCGTGGGCTTATATCCCGGTCCGAGCGGAGAAATAGAGGGGGAATACGAGTAGCCACCATCGACCTATATAAGCTTATCACCCTTTTCTTTCTTCCTCTCTTTCTTTTTATTTGCTTTTTCTCAGCCGATTGAACACAGAATCCCTAACCTTCTGAAACTCCAAAATCCCCTTTATTGATCATCAAATCGCTCTCGAAGGTGGGTTTTAAACTCGATTCTCTTGATTATAATCGATATCAACTAGGATTTACGATTGACTTGACTGATTTGGACACGGTTTTGGTTCGAATTTGTCATCACAGCCTCCTCCTCCGCTACCATCGTCGTTGGTGGCTCAGTCGCCGCCTCGAGGTGTTAGGAGGATGGGATTAAGACCCACTGTAGGCGATTTGACCAAAAAATAAAAACTTGGTCTTGATTGGGGATATTAGCACAGAATTGGGTTCTAAGTTAGAAAAGGAGGAAGAATAAGGATATTACAGGGGATCGGTTCGGATAATGGGGTGTAGAAAATGGAGAAGAAGAAAGGGAAGAGAAATTCGCAAAACCGGATCGGGTCGGAGCAAAAAGTCGTTGTTAGCCCACTTTGTGAACTGGGCAACACAAAGTCAAGATGTGAAATATTGAAGAGCTTGAAAAACACTGAAGCGGGTCGGATCGGAGCAGCGTATCGATTCGGATCGGATAAAGTTTTCTGTTCGGATCGGTGAACCATTGCTATTGGAATCAGAGAGACACAGCTGTTCGGATCGGAGAGGAATCTACTTCCAGTTGGATCGGAAAGCCACCCAATCGCTACAGAGATAAATCGGAGCGGAGCAGAGTAAGAAGAAGGGAGAATCAGTCCTAAATTAATCCGGGTCGGATCGGAGACGCCGATCCGAACCCCTTGAGCATACTCTTCCGATCCGAACCCATTTTCCACGTCACTCCCCTGCATAGGCGCCTGGTTATTCGGAGCGGCTATGACTAGTTCCTACCCACAACGTCCACTACCCTGATGCGTTGTCAACATAGAAATCCATCCGAACCCGAGGCTGATGGGATGAATGACACGTGGCTCCGATCCGGATCGGCTTCTGAGCAAATTCTCACCTATAAATACCCCGTCTGGAGACAAAGAAAAGGATCTTTTTCTGGCACTTTGAGAGTTCGACCACCTTCATAATCCAATTTCCAGCATTCCCGGAAAATCCAAATCTTCTTTCATTATTTGTTTTTAGATAATTGAGTGATTGTAAGTGAGTTGTGAGAGAAATCAAGTGAATATTTCATTGTATTTGCAACTAAATCATTGAAAATAGTGAAAGACAAGTGGACGTAGGCATTTCTTTGCCGAACCACTATAAATCCTGTGTGCTCATTTCTATTTTTGATCTCATTTCATTCTGCTTTTAATCAATTTGGGTGTTAGAACCACCTTTTGGTCTAACATTTTGGTGCTTTCACTGAGAACTTATCTGAATTCTTTGTTTTTCGGGATTGTCGTTCTACTTTTTGGGCCGTTGAGTTCAAAGAAGTTAATCCTCAAGTTTCGACACTCTTGGATATTTGTTGAAGTGATTGTCAAAGAACCATGGCCAAAGGAAAAGGCAAAGAAGTTCAATCTGGTCGAGGAAATGGAGCTGGCGAAGATCAGCAAAATGCGGTTGTGACAAGGTCTCGTGGGCAGAGTTCAGCAGCAGGACGAACCGATGCAGGAAATCCGAACCGCCTTCAGGGGGAGAGCTCCGATCCGATCCGGGTAGGAGATTCTGAAGCAGTGCATTCCCCCAATCTGAACCGACCCGAGCTGCTTGCCATGTACCGACCCGACCTGGCATCCCAGTTCCGACCCGAACAGGCTCCCCAGCTCCGAACCGACCCGATTTCCCATCTCCGAACCGACCCGTCACTTGGTGATGCTGGAACCTCTACTCGAGTCCCTACAAATGCTCCAATTCCAGCCACCAGGGTTAATGATCAGGTCAATCCATCCGCGCCCATTACTCAAGGAGATTTCTCACGCCTGCTTGACATGCTTGAGAGTACTAGGGAGGCCATGAAAATCCACGAGCGCACCAATCTCATGATGCAGGAAAATATGAGGCTCATGAGCAGGGAGATTAGCGAACTTCGTCGACAGAGAACCCCATCACCGGTTCGTCACACACCGGTGGATCAGTCTTCATCTTCCGAGGAAGAGCGGCCCCGTGAACGAAGGCCACTCAAACGACCTCAGAATTTGGAGCAGCTGACATTCGGATCTTTGGGGTCTCGCGAGGATATTGCACGAGCACTAGGAAACGATGATCCCACTCAGGGGCAAAGGCTCCAGTCCTCTCCTCCCGAGATCGACCGGGAGCGTAGGGAACGGAATAGAGCAGAAGCAGCTCGAAGAAGAAGGGCATCTCCTGAACAAGAGTCCAGAAGGAACCCAAATACCAGGGCCAGGGAACCTGAACGGCCCCTAACTAATGCTGATGTACAGACAATGGTGCGCCAGATTATGTCCGAGAGCCGGAACTATACCAATGAAGATTATGGCATTGAGCGAAGCCATACTCCTTTCACTGATGATATCCTCGACTTTCAGTTTCCCCGGCGTTTTAACCTGCCGCAGATGGACAAGTACAATGGGAGAACTGATCCGGGACAGCATTTGATGCGATACTCGTGGCTCATGAATGTTGCTGCTGCACCTGATGCAGTGAAGTGCAAAGCATTCCCTATCTATTTAGAAGATGTGGCGCTGTTCTGGTTTACCCGACTTCCCCCTCGTTCGGTTTCGAATTATAGGGAACTGAGCGAACGTTTTATGAATCAGTTCCGACTCCATACCCGAAAGTCCAAAAGTGTTATTGAATTATCAAGAATTAAGCAGGCGCCAGGAGAGTCTTTGAGGTCATATCTTGACCGTTTTAACTTAGCTGTGACTGAAGTTAGTGACCCACATGAGCCCACCATTTTGATGGCATTAAAGGAAGGAGTCGACCCTGAATCCGAGTTTGGAGATTACCTTTCTGGGAAGACACCCTCCACGAGAGAGATATTCTATGAAAAGGCCGATATTTATTTAAGACGAGAGGAGGCCAGGGCAAACCGAAAGAGAAAGTCTGAAGCGGCTTCAAAAGAAAATGTGCAGAGTAACGTCGCCATGAAGCAGTTTGGGGAAAGTTCCGAAAAGGTTGAAGTAAATGTGGGAAACAAGGGTGGAAACAACAATGCTGGAAACGGGGGCAACAACAATAACTGTAATGCGAACGGTAACAAAAGAAATAGAAATAGGGGAAGTGATCCTAACAAAAGACCCCGATTCCAGACTTATGAGAATTATACACCGTTGAACGACACTCTGGAGAACATTTATCTGGATACGTACAACGTTTTGCAATATAAAAGACCGCCACCTCGTGACTCGACAGAGAAAGAAATGGCAACTGGGAAGTTTTGTTTGTTTCATGGAACTCTTGGACATTCAACCAATGAATGTCGGCATTTGAGAGATGTGATTGAGAAGCTGCTGCGCGAAGGGAAACTGGATGAATATAAGGTTGCCCCGAGGGACAGGGGGCAAGGAGAGCAGGCTCCAAAACAGATTCTACCTGCTCCCAAGCCTACAACACAGCAGAAAGGCAAGGGAATTGTTATCAACTCCATCGTGGGTGGACCTCACCCAGCAATCCGTAGCTTTAGAGCAATGGATCAATATGTAAATGCTGCCAAGCACGTAGATGTGAATGAAGGCGATGATTTGGAAGATATCGCCCCCATAAAACAGCAGAAGACAATGTTTGACGACGTGGTATTCCGCAGTAGAGATAATACCGGGATTCAGTCACCCACTGATGATCCGTTGGTCATTACTACCACCATTGGGCCGGCCTTGGTTCATAAGGTGTTAGTAGACAACGGAAGTTCCGTCAATATTTTGTTTAAAAAGTCATTCGATCAGATGAAGCTTGAATCTGAAGATTTGAAGCCATGTGAAGGATGGATCAGAGGCTTCAACGGGGCGTCGACAGCTCCCATGGGATACATAGAATTGCCCATGACCTTGGGGCAAGGAGAACGCAGAAGAGTGTGGAAGCTTCAGTTCATAGTGTTGGACGTAGATTCGCCTTATAATGCATTTTTGGGGAGGCCTGCCCTTGCTGAATTCAGAGCTTGTATCACCCCTTGGTGTTTATTGCTTAAATTCCCAACCGAAGCCGGAACTGGAGTAATGAGAGGGGATCAAGTTTCCGGACGGGCCTGCTATGTTGCCGAATTAAAGATGTTGATGAAAGGACTTAACATCGAGAGTAAAGATGCCTCGCCTCCCCCAAAGGGGGGCTCGCGTAGCAATTAGAGAGATCGACCCCGAAGGAGTTGCCCAAAGGAACGCCTGAAGACCTGGATCCCAGAAAAGACGAGGAACCAAAGACTAGAAATGCAACTCCTAATGAAGCGACAGTGGAAATTCCCATTGATGAAGCTGATCCAACAAGAGTTTTGAAGATTGGATCTTAATTGGATCCACGTCGAGCCAAAGAATTAACGGACTTCTTGAAGGCAAACTTGGACGTGTTTGCCTGGACCCACGCTGACATGTGTGGGATATTGCCATCCATTATAAGTCACAAATTAAATGTAAACCCGAAACATCCGCCTGTGAAGCAAAAGAGACGTATGCTGGGCCCAGAGAGGTCGGCTGCTCTCAAAGAGGAAGTGGAGAAGCTGAAGCAGAACGGATTTATTCGAGATTCGACATATCCCGACTGGATATCGAATCCCGTCTTGGTAAAGAAGCCGAATGGAAAGTGGCGGACTTGCATTGATTTTTCAGATTTGAACAAAGCTTGCCCAAAAGATAGTTTCCCACTTCCCAGGATTGACCAGCTTGTAGATTCGACAGCAGGTCATGAACTTCTCTCTTTCATGGACGCGTATTCCGGATACAATCAAATTCCTATGCACGTGCCAGATCAAGAACATACGAGCTTCATTACAAATTTGGGATTATATTGTTATGTCGTAATGCCATTCGGATTAAAAAACGCCGGAGCCACTTATCAGCGCTTGGTGAACAGAATGTTTTATAATCAAATAGGGAAGACTATGGAAGTTTACGTGGATGATATGCTTGTCAAATCGAAACAGTCCTCCAGCCATACGCAAGATTTGGCGGAAATGTTTGGTATCCTGCGAAAGTATCGGATGAAGTTGAATCCTCTGAAATGCTCATTTGGAGTGGCATCGGGAAAGTTCCTAGGCTTCATTGTGAGCTCCTAAGGAATTGAAATCAATCCTTGCCAAATAGCAGCGATTAGAAACATTGAAGAACCAAGAAGAATTAAAGATGTCCAAAGTCTTGCAGGGAAAGTAGCCGCGTTGAGTAGATTCATCTCCAAAGCCACAGACAAATGCGTTCCGTTTTTTGATTTGATTAAAAGGGGAAAGAAGAACTTCGAGTGGACTCCGGACTGTGTTGAGGCCTTTCGAAATTTATTGGAACTACTAGAGAAACCGTCGATTTTGTCAAAGCCAGTGGATCACGAAGAATTGTTTGTTTACCTGGCAGTCTCGGCTCACGCCGTTAGCACAGCCCTGGTTCGAGAAGAAGACAAAGTACAAAGGCCAGTGTATTATGTAAGCAAGAAATTAGCAGCGGCAGAGCGCAACTACCCAAAGATTGAGAAGCTCGCTTACAGCCTCCTAATCGCATCCCGAAAACTTCATCACTATTTCCAAGCTCATCCCATAACCATATACACTGACCAGCCCCTAAGGCAGGTGTTGCAGAGACCCGAAGCATCGGGAAGGTTGATCAAATGGAATATAGAATTAAGTCAGTTTGATTTAAATTTTCAACCACGAAGGTCGATCAGGGGGCAAGCTCTGGCGGACTTTATAGCAGAGTTCACCATCCCAGAGGAGGAAGTAATCAATGACAAAGTGGTTAAGTCCGAGGATGAGTTAAAGATAGATCCATGGAAACTATACACAGACGGAGCTAAGAACGACCGAAGGTCCGGAGCTGGAATCGTCTTAGTCACTCCTGAAGGACGGTCGTTATATTACGCTCTACGATTAGAATTCACGGCGACTAACAATGACTCTGAATACGAAGCCCTGATTGCCGGGCTGAAGCTTGCTAGAGACCTCGGAATAAAAATGTTGGACATATTCTGTGACTCTAAAATCGTTGTTTGCCAAGTGCGAGAGGAATTTTTGGCTCGGGGACCTCGACTTATCGCCTACCTCAGGAAAGTGAGAGAGCTATTGAGTAGCTTGGAGCGGTACAATATAACACACATCCCAAGAGCCGAAAACCAGAAGGCGGATAGGCTGGCAAAGCTGGCTAGTTCTGACAATCCAGAAGAGACTAAAATAATTCCAATTGAAATGTTGGAATCGCCAAGCTTTGAGTCGATGGAAATTGAGTTCGCTTTCGAAGCGGAACCGGAGAAGGAGTCATGGATGACCCCAATTAAGAACTTCCTTAAGAATGGGACACTCCCATCAAAGAAGAGTGAGAAAAGGGCTATAGTTCGCAAGGCTACCAGATATGTCATACAAGATGATATTCTTTATAGGCAAGGATTTTCTATGCCCCTGTTACGATGTATAGCACACGACGACATCAAACGTGTACTAAGAGAAGTGCATGAAGGTGAGTGTGGAGATCATACAGGAGGTCAGACTTTAGCGAAAAAGATATTGCGATATGGATACTTCTGGCCCACAATTAATAAAGATGCAGCTGATTATTCACGACGCTGCGATAAGTGCCAGAGATTCGCCAAAATCCCCATAGCACCGTCGACCCAACTCAAGTCAATGGTGAGTCCTTGGCCATTTGCCACGTGGGGAATTGATATCATTGGAGTTCTACCGATTGCTAAAGGAGGAGCGAAATATGCAATAGTCGCTGTGTACTATTTTACGAAGTGGGTGGAAGCTGAGCCCTTGACCAAAATCACGGCAAGAAAGGTGATAAGTTTCATGGTTAGAAATATTATATGCCGATTTGGGATCCCAGGGACCATTATAACTGACAACGGAACCCAGATTGATGGTACTGAATTCAGAAATTTCTGCCAGAAGTATAAGATCGACAAGCGATACACTGCGGTTGCTTATCCGTAGTCGAATGGGCAAGTTGAGGCAATAAACAAAGTAATAAAATCCATCTTCAAGAAGCGGTTAGAGAGCGCAAAGGCAAAATGGGTTGACGAATTGCCCCTAGCTTTGTGGGCATATCGGACAACATTTAAAACGGCTACTGGTCATACCCCTTTCTCTCTCTCTCTTTTGGCTCAGAAGCAGTAATTCGAGTTGAGCTTGAAGTTCCTTCCCACAGGGTGACGTATTATGACCCGATGACGAATCGGGCACTCTTACTTGAGTCTCTTGATGAGATCGAAGAAAAAAGGGACGAAGCAGATTTGCGTGCGGCAAGACATCGACGTCAGGTGGCACGCTATTATGACAAAAAAGTTCGCCTTAGGACTTTTGAACCAGGAGATTTGGTGCTAAAGAGAGTCTTTCCATCCCTTCCTCACCTCGGTCCAAAGTGGGAAGGACCCTTTGTCATCCAACGGAAACTTGAAAAAGGAACCTTCAAGTTAACGACCGTAGATGGTGAAGAAGTCCCTAGAGCATGGAATGCCCAACACTTGATGCGATATCTGGATTAGAAATGTTGTACTCTTTGTTATTTTTCTTATGAACTCTGTAATAGGGCACGACTTGCCTTGGGAAAATCTGATGATATGAATAAAGGACTATAAAGTGGATGTAGGCTACGACTTAGCCGAACCACTATAAAAATATCGTGTGTTATTTACTTTTATGCATTATATATATACATTCATCGACTATTCTGTTGTGATTATGGAAAATAAGATGATTCAAAACCTGAAAAGGTTGAAAACAGTTTAAACATAAGAAAAAGCACAACGACTATTTGTGCGACAAGACATAAAAGAATGAGAAAACGACATTCTTAACTCTAACTCTCCAGAGAGAGAGAGTATAAAAGCGTCTCCGACTGAGCGCTGAGAAAGAGATCCTTCCCCGCTGAAAGACCGGGGAATGAATAGATTGCTGAGCTTGAACTCTAACTCTCCAAAGAGAGAGAGAGTATAAAAGGACGGGAAGACGACATCCTCTGAGGCATGAAGGTACACCCAGACAAGGGACCGCCTCAGTAAAACTCTAACCTAAGTGTAAGACAGGAGAGTATAAAAGAAATGCCAGAAAAAACGACAGGCATCGACAACACAGAAAATGCTATCCCGTCAGAAAATCGGGAGCATTCAGATTGCTTGATTAAGCCTTAAATAATTTGTGAGAATTGACCGGGGGCATATATGTATACACATATTTCCTCCCTCCGTAACTTCATTTCATAACTATAGTATGACAGGCATTTTTACATAAGTGCAGAACTACTGACAAACAGACATTGCAGAAAATGAATTATTTTTTATTTACGAATGAATGAATTTGTACAGGAAAATAGCTAAAAAAGAAGGTGCAAGAGCCACTCTTGAAGCAGCAATTGTTGGTTCTATAAATGCTAAAACAATACAAGGCAACCCACTATTTAGATTTCGAGTGAGCCTTGGACTTCTTGGCGGCTTTCTCCGCATCCTTTGCCTCTTTCTCGGCCTCTGTCAAGATTCGTTTTGATTTCTTCTTGCCTGAAGATGTGGTGCTGGAACCGGTTGACTTCTTCCCGGAGGGCGGAGCGCTGGAATCAAGAGAAGATTTTTTAGCGAGTTCCTCTGTAATAGATCTAGTTGAGAGCTTAACAACTAACCTTGATCCCGCATCCACAACTGCGAGAGGCTGAAGGGCTTCAGGGTCTAGTTCTTCGACTTTTAATTGCAGGCGTTTATCTTGATCAGCTTTCATTGCAGCCAAAGTAACATCATCAGCATTTTTTGACTCCCCGACTATTGCAACCTCTGGATCTTCCTTATGTCCTCCGTCACCACCATCATCCTTTAAAGCTGCTATCATTTCTTCATCATGGGGAGTGTTAGCCTTAGACGGCTCGCTTCCTTCTCCCAAGTCTATAGGAGCAGCCTTGTCCTTCCCTCCTTTTGCCTTTTCCGTAGGCTCTGCCCCAAAGACGGCTCCTTGAGTCACATCAGTCTTTTCGGATGGCTCAATACCTACAGAGTGAGAAGCAACAGTTATCAACTCAGGCGAAAACAATGGGTTTTTCATCGATTGCTCAATCACGCGGCGAAAGGTAGAAATAGCCTTGACAAATTGAGGAGAAAAGGTAGAGATACCTTCCGAAGACTTCTCAGCAGGGGTAACTATTGTCTCTGATGCCATTTCAGGAATAGGGGATAACAGAGTTGTTCGGGGGATTCCCGGATTTTCAGGATCGTACCCCTCCACTTCAGAAGTTGTGGGGGCAGTAGAAGAGGAACCAACCTCGGGAACGTTCTTCTGTTTATTCCTCCGCCTCTCTTCTTCCATAGCATCAGCAATGAGGCGACGCCCTTCAGCTAGGCGTTCCGGCTCATCATCCCTCAAGTATTTCTCCATTAGCTTATCCTCATCGATGGAATCGACCTTGAGCTCCTCTTTTTCCCACTCGACGATCTGACTCCATACTTGAACTAGAGTGGATGGGTAATCCTCGATCCAAGAAATGTTTCGGCGACGGATGATGTGTGTGAAGAATTCAATCATTAATTCGCCAAAACCCTGAATATCAGCCTCCGCCTCTGATAATTGTTTGCGGGCCTCCTCCGCAGATTTGATAGCACACTCAACATTGCCCTCCGCCAGGGCAGCTCGGTTCTCTGCCTCCAATAGCTTTGAAGCCAAGTCAGCATTCTTCTTTTCTAGCTCAGCGTTCCTTTTTGCTAGCTCGGCATTTTTCCGTTCAAGATCAGTATAAGCAAGGCGCGACTTAGCGGCTTTTGACTTAGCATCATCAGCTTGCTTTTTTAACTCAGAACGCTCTTGTGTGTGAGATTCAAGCAAGTCATGATAATGTTTTTGCATATCCTCAAACTGTTGTTTGAAGTTGGTAGCATCCCTCTGAGCAATAGCAAGCTGGGCCTGTGTGTCCTCCAAATCTTTACCTAGGTTTTTTAAGGCCTTAGCATCTTCTTCCGCGGTTTTTTGCATTGAATCAGCATTCGTGATTAGAGTACGAATGATTCTAGAAAGATTGCGTGAATATTTAAACATCTCAGAATACTGTTTTTCAACCGCGTCTATCTTTGCTTTGGCCTCATCTGCCCACTTAGAGGAAACAGGTTCAAGGGCACGTAAAAAAGTCAAAGTCTCGAAGTAGTGTTCGGGAAATTGCTCCTCCAAATACGCCCGCTTTATTGCAGTTTCCGCATCTAGTGGGGGAGGAGCGGGGATCGTCAATTCGGTGTCCCTGTGTGTGGAGGATTCCGTAGTTTCTTTGTCTGTCCTAGGTCGTTTAGTAGCAGGGACCTTGTGCTTACTTCGAGACCCAATATCTTTTGGAGGACTTCTCTCTCTGCTGCGCTTTTCATGGGAAGAAGTGGAGTCTTTCGATTGTGGCCTGTCCTCTTCCCTACGGCTTTGATAACCTTTATATTTCTCCTGATCCAACCGAACGGGAGAGCGAGAACGTGAGGGTCGAGAGCGATAGGGATCATAAGGCCTTCTCTTCTCCCTACCGCGATCATCGCGGCGATCATACTCGATATCCTGAGGTGGATTAGACATGCTACGGCGGAGCTTCCTGATATCATAGTAAGATCGAGACATCGTGCCTGCACAATAAGACAAATGAAATTCAGAATCAATAGATTCACAAAGAGAGAGAGGTGCAATGAATGCTAATGCTATTGTGTAAAGCGTGTCCTAAGTGGTGTGTGTCCCCCCAACCAACCCGAGTCCGAAGCTAGACTAGTACGGGCAGGCTCTTTGGCCTTAGCAGGAGTGGTCTCTTCAGGAGAGGTGAAGACTAAGGGATCCTTCCTAAAATCCTCTGAAGTGTATATAGTTTCAGGTAAGGGGAGATCCCCCAAACCCTGAAATATTGGGTCATCAGTACTAGGGACATCTCCCTCGGAAGCATTAAGTGGCGACTCTTTGGAGGATGTTGATTTTTCCAGAGAAGTAGCCTCCTCGGGGGCAGTATATCCTTCACGATGCTTTTCGGCCAGGTTAGCCAATTCGTCATCTTGAGTGGAAGACGGAGAAGGTGAAGTATGAAGAGGCACTGCAAGAACTCCCGAACCTTCTCCTATCTCTAGGACTACATCCACTGGAGGAATATATACGTATGGAGCCGTCCCATGACCAATACTACGAAAAACGGATAACAGCCCATGAAAGTGAAGATATTCGTCCTTAAGGACTTCATCGATAGTCAAGAATTTTTGGTCGCCATTAAGAAGTTGGTGCATCCGGTCAAAGAACACCTGATCTGATATTTGTTTTGGATTGTCGACTGCAAACAAAAAGAAAAACAAGTTAAGGCGATGACTCGAGTGTATAGAGCCCGGATTTAGAAAATCAGTGCTTTACTTGATTTCGTCCACCTCCTGGCACATCCAGGCTGTCGCTTCACATAGAACCATTCCAGTCTGGAATCTCCAGCTTTACTGCTGAATGGCGCTGAGATTATCTTCCTCTTAGGAACAGACTCAAAATAACAGAAAGATGGTGTCTCTCGAGTCTGATGCTTGAAGTTATAGAAGAAATGAACGTCATCGAAAGTGAGCTCTATGCCTAAGATCTCACGGTATGCTATGTATAAAGTGTGCAAGTAGGCATAAGAATTGGGATGCAGCTGCATGGGGGCAATCCACATTTGTCTTAGAAAGTCAACGATGAAGGGAGAAAATGGAGGGATAGCACCGACCATACACATCAACCGAGTGACCGCCATATATCCTTCTGGAGGGTTGTGGGGACGGTCAGATCTCGAAGGCGCTAGAGTGTCCTTTTTCATTATCCCGTATTTCAAACAAATTCGGGTAAGCCGGTCGTTGTCGATAGTAAATTCAACGGAATCTTGGGGTGATTCCAATATGACAGCCGATTCAAACTCATCAGGAGCCCGGTCGTCGCCAACCCCTCCTTCCTCTTCAAAACCTAGAGAAACTTCATTCTCTGAAGACACTTCGTCATTTTCACGATTTCCAACCTCATAGTCTGAACCCTCATTATTCCATTCTGGATCCGACGGAGAAGATATGTCCTCGAGAGCAATTTTGCTGGAAGTTTCCGGTGCTTCTTTCTTTTCAGCTAGTCTGGAAGAGCGTCTGGGTCTCATGGTCATAAAACTATTGAAGAAGCAATAGCACATATTAGAGCAAATTAGCCCGTATCCCCCCGTGCATGTGTGCAAACTAAGGTGTAAACAATGTATGCGGAAAGTGCAAAGTAAATGTTTAAAAGTGCGACGAAAAAGTTTGGCAAAATATAAAGAGTTGAAGTAATTCTCGATGTCCAGTTACGTTCACAAGGCACTATCCTAACTGTCTATTAAATTGAAGATTATGCCAAAAGTTGATTGGGCCAGTTAGACGATTTTTTATGCGTTGAGGTAGACTGTGCTTCGGTTCGGTTCGGGTGAATTCGTTGGGATCGGATCGGGGGCATGGCCTTAGGCTTGGATATCTCATTGAAACTCAGAAATCGAAATCGGATCGAATCGGAGGCAAAGTCCCCTAACGGATCGGATCGGATCACATAAAGTTATACTTCTTCGTCATATTACGGTCCGATCCGATCCGGTTAGGTAGGCTCCTTTACCCCTTCTTTAAATACTTGCTCCGACCCGATCCGATCTCCTGGATTTCTTTTCTTTTCCCTTTCTTACTTTCCCCGACCCGGTCCGATTTCCCGAACTTCCTTCCCTTTTCCCTTATTTTTCTCACTTTCCCTATTCCTCCGAACCGAACCGATTCCCTATTATCTTCTTCTTCTCCTTCACCCTCTTTCTTCCCTAACCGACGCCAACGCCAGTTTCGTGCCAGTCACTCAAACCAAAACCAAGCAATCATACGTTGGTGCACTCAACAATGGATTACAATCCCCTCCGTTCCAACCTCGAGATGGTGACGAGTATACTGACAACGATGATGAGGAGGGGGTCACGGTGGCAAGGTCATCTGAGTCTCATACTCGAATCATCCTAATCGTCTACGAATCCGAATCGAGAGTAATTAAAGAAGGGATTGTTCAAAGTTTTATAACCTACCGATGTGATTACTTCGAGAATTAAGAAGAATTTTGAGGTTTCACGAATTGAGTTTTTTCTCGTTTTGCAGAACTCGAGCAGTAAAATAGTAAAAATGAAAGAAGGAAGGAGGCAGTGTTTATATAGAAGAGGAGTGTGACTATTCGTCTCCCCATTCGGATCGGACCGATAGCCCAATAGCAGAACCCCCGTTCGGATCGGATAGGCAGTCCAGAAGTAAAGCTTGGCCCAATAGTCCAGTGGAAAATAGAAAGGAGAAGGGGTCTGTTCGGATCGGAATCCGAACCGAACCGAGTTCTTTAGCTCAGCAACGAACTGAATTGAAATTTGAAGAAAAAGATGAAAACACAAGGAAAATCAAAAGAAAAATCACCTCGAAGAGCGCTGTGCAATGATAGTCAAAGCATGCTCCGTCTCCAACAGAAGCATCCTTTGAGGGGGCAAAATGTTAGCCCACTTTGTGAACTGGGCAACACAAAGTCAAGATGTGAAATATTGAAGAGCTTGAAAAACACTGAAGCGGGTCGGATCGGAGCAGCGTATCGATTCGGATCGGATAAAGTTTTCTGTTCGGATCGGTGAACCATTGCTATTGGAATCAGAGAGACACAGCTGTTCGGATCGGAGAGGAATCTACTTCCAGTTGGATCGGAAAGCCACCCAATCGCTACAGAGATAGATCGGAGCGGAGCAGGGTAAGAAGAAGGGAGAATCAGTCCTAAATTAATCCGGGTCGGATCGGAGACGCCGATCCGAACCCCTTGAGCATACTCTTCCGATCCGAACCCATTTTCCACGTCACTCCCCTACATAGGCGCCTGGTTATTTGGAGCGGCTATGACCAGTTCCTACCCACAACGTCCACTACCCTGATGCGTTGTCAACATAGAAATCCATCCGAACCCGAGGCTGATGGGATGAATGACACGTGGCTCCGATCCGGATCGGCTTCTGAGCAAATTCTCACCTATAAATACCCCGTCTGGAGACAAAGAAAAGGATCTTTTTCTGGCACTTTGAGAGTTCGACCACCTTCATAATCCAATTTCCAGCATTCCCGGAAAATCCAAATCTTCTTTCATTATTTGTTTTTAGATAATTGAGTGATTGTAAGTGAGTTGTGAGAGAAATCAAGTGAATATTTCATTGTATTTGCAACTAAATCATTGAAAATAGTGAAAGACAAGTGGACGTAGGCATTTCTGCGCCGAACCACTATAAATCCTGTGTGCTCATTTCTATTTTTGATCTCATTTCATTCTGCTTTTAATCAATTTGGGTGTTAGAACCAATTTTTGGTCTAACAGTCGTATAGGCTGGGCTCCCTTGATCGGGTCGGGTCGGACTTGAAATTGGAACAAAGGAAGAAAATGGTGTGTTTTCCTAATCCGATCCGGACCGTTTCAGAAGTCCACCTCCGATCCGATCCGATTTGATCCCTGAGCAACAATGTTTATCCCCAAGCCAAGACAAGGCTATATTCTCCGATCTGATCCCAATGCATACATCTGAACCGAACAGAATAAAAACAATCCCATTCAACACATAAGAACTTGCTTGAGTAGCCCATTAAATTCTTGATATAATCTTCAACTTAATGGACAGTTAGGATAGTGCCTTGCGAACATACATGAACATTAAGAACTGCCCTGACCATTATTACTTCGCCAAGATTTTGCATTGCACATTCGAGCGTTGACTTTACATTTTCTGCATACACTGTTCACACTTTAGTTCATACACATGCACGGGGGGATACGGGCTAATTTACTCTAACTTGTGCTATTGCTTCTTCAATAGTTTAGTGACCATGACATCCAGACGTTCATCTAGATTAGCAGAAAAGAAAGAGATCTCAGAGACATCCAACAAAATCACTCTTGAAGACATATCTTCTTCCTCAGATCCAGAATGGGATGATGAGGGCTCAGACTACGAGGTAGGAACTCATGAAAGCGATAATGTGTCTTCTAAGGGTGGAGTTTCCCTGGGCTGTGAAGAGGAAGGAGGGATTGGAGATAGTCGAGCTCCTGACGAATTTGAGTCTGCCATCATACTGGAATCACCTCAAGATTCTGTTGAATCGACGATCGATGATGACAGACTTATTCAAATAGCCTTTAGTACGGGATACCCAAAGGGGATACCTTAGTGCCATCAAAAGCTGATCGTCCTCACAACCCTCCAGAGGGATTTATGGCAATCACTCGATTGATGTGCATGGTTGGGGCTGTCCCTCCATTTTCTCCTTTCGTCGTCGATTTTCTAAGACAAATGCGGATTGCCCCCATGCAGCTGCACCCCAATTCCTATGCTTACCTGTATACCCTATATGTAGCATACCATGAGATCTTAGGCATAGATCTCACTTTTGATGACATTCATTTCTTTTATAACTTCAAGCACCGGACTCGAGAAACTCCTTCTTTCTGTTACTTCGAGTCTGTCCCAAAGAGGAAAATAATTCCAGCACCGTTCAGCAGTAAAGCGGGTGATTCCAGGCTGGAATGGTTTTATGTAAGGCAACAGCCAGGGTGTGCTAGGAGATGGACGAAATCAAGTAAAGCACTGGTTTTCTAAATCTCGACTCTTGTACGTCCAAGCCACCACATTAATCCGTTTTCTTTTTGTTTGTAGTTGATAACCCAAAACAAATATCGGATCAAGCGTTCTTTGGTCGGATGCACCGACTCATTAACGGTGATCAAAAGTTTTTAACTATTGATGAAGTCCTTAAGGATGAATATCTTCATCTTCATGGGTTGTTGTCCATTACCCGTAGCATTGGTCACGGGACGGGTCCATATGTATATATCCCCCCAGTGGACGTAATCCCCGAAACGGGCGAAAGCTCGAAAGCTCCTACAATGCCGCTTCAGGCTTCACCTTCTCCATCTTCGACTCAAGATGATGAATTGGCTAACATGGCCGAAAAGCACCGTGAGGGGTATATTGTTCCCGAGGATGCCATCTCTCCGGAGAGGTCAACGTCTTCCAAAGAGCTACCGACTGATGCTTCTCAGGGAGACGCCCCTAGTACTAATGACCCAACATTTCAGGGTTCGGGGGATCTCTCCTTACCTGAAACTATTTACACTTCAGAGGATTTTGGAACAAATCCTTTAGTTTTCACTTCTTCCGAAGAGACCACTCCTGCTAAGGGCAAAGAGCCCGCTCGTACTAGTCTGGCTTCGGACTCGGGTTTGTCGGGGGGAAAACACCACTTAGGATGCACTTAACACAAAAGCACCACATTTCACAGCACTTTTCTTTTGTGAAAACACTGACTCTGAATTTCATTTGCCTTGTTGTGCAGGTACAATGTCCCGCTCTCATTACGATATCAGGAAACTTCGTCGCAGCATGTCTAGACCCCCTTCTAATCCTGAGCATGATCGTCGCGAAAGCCGCGGTAGGGAGGATAGAAGGCCCTATGTTTCTTACCAGTAGCGACAATCGCGCTCTCGCTCTCATTCTCCCGTTCGGTCAGATTCAGAGCGATATAAGGGCTACCAAGGTCGTCGAGAAGATGACAGGCTGCAGTCGAAGGACCCAATTCTTTCTCAAGAAAAGCGCAGTAGGGAAAGGATCCCGCCAAGAGATACCGATTCGCGAAGCAAGCACAAGGTTCCTGCTAAACGGCCTAGGAGGAATGAGGAGGCTATTGAGCCTTCCACACGTAAGGATGCCGAGCTGACATTCCATGCACCTCCCCCATTGGATGCTGAAACTGCAGTTAAGCAGGTGTATCTGGAGGAGAAATTTCCCGAACACTACTTCGAAAGCTTGACTTTTTTACCTGCTCTTGAGCCTATTTCCTCGAGGTGGGTAGATGAGGCCAAAGCAAAAATTGATGCGGTCGAGAAACAATATTCAGAGATGCTCAAGTATTCGCGTAATCTTTCCAGAATCATCCGAACTCTAATCACGAATACTGACTCGATGCAGAAGACCGCAGAAGCCGATGAAAAGGCCCTGAAAAATTTAGGAAAAGACCTCGAGGATACACAGGCCCAACTTGTTATCGCTCAACGGGATGCTGCTAGCTTCAAGCAACAATTTTAGGACCTACGAAAACGCTACCATGACTTGCTTGAGTCCCATACCCAAGAGCGTTCGGAATTGAAAAAGCAAGCAGAAGATGCCAAGTTAGATGCTGCCAAAATGCAACTTGCTTACGCTGACCTTGAGCGAGAGAAGGCTGAGTTAGCGAAGAAGAACGCTGAATTGGAGAGGAAAAACGTTGACTTGGCTTCCAAGTTGGTGGAGGCAGAGAACAGGGCTGCTCTAGCGGAGGGTAACGTCGAAGGTGTTATCAAATCCGCTGAAGAGACCCGCAAGCAGTTGTCAGAAGCTGAGGAAGAGGTGCATGGTTTCGGCGAATTAATGATTGAATTCTTTGCGCATATAATTCGCCGCCGGAACATCTCTTGGATTGGAGATTATCCATCTACCTTGGTCCAAGTATGGAGTCAAATCATTGAATGGGAGAAAGAGGAGCTCAAGGTTGATTCCATTGACGAGGACAAGCTTATGGAGAAATATCTAAGAGATGATGAACCAGAACGCCTAGCCGAGGGACGCCGCCTTATTGCTGCTACTATGGAGGAAGAGAAGAGGAGAGCTAAACAAAAGAACATTCCTGAGGCTGGTTCTTCTTTTACTGCCTCTAAAACTTCTGAAGTAGAGGGATATGATCCCGAAAACCCGGGGATCCCTCAGGCATCTCTTTTATCCCCCATACCCGAAACGGCGTCGGAGACAGCGGTCACTCCAGCTGAGAAGTCATCGGAAGGTATCTATACCTTTTCACCTCAATTCGTCAAAGCTATCTCTACCTTTCATCACGTAATCGGGCAATCGATGAAGAACCCATTATTTTCTCCTGAGTTGATAACTGTTGCTTCTCACTCTGTAGGTATTGAACCGTCCGAAAAGACAGACGTGTCCCAGGGAACCACCGCTGGAGCGGAACCTACGGAGAAGGCTAAAGGGGGAAAGGACAAGGCTGCCACCATAGATTCGGGAGAAGGAACTGAACCATCTAAGGCTGATACTCCTCATGATGACGAAATGATAGATGCCTTAAAGGATGATGGCGGCAACGGGGGACACGAGGAAGACCCTGAGGTGGCTATAGTTGGGGAGTCGAAAAGTGCCGATGATATAACTTTGGCTGCATTGAAAGCCGAACAAGACAAACGCATGCAGCTTAAAGTTGAAGATCTAAACCCTGAAAGCCTTATGCCTCTCGTAGTGGTGGATGTTGGATCAAGGTTAGTTGTTAAGCTTTCGACTAGATCTATCACAGAAGAACTTGTTAAAAAGTCTTCTCTTGATTCTAGCGTTCCAACTCCCGTGAAGAAATCATCCGATTCCAGCACTTCAATCTCGGGGAAGAAAAAAACAAGGCGCATCTTAACTGATGCTGAAAGAGAGGCAAAGGATGCTCAAAAAGCAGCTAAGAAGTCCAAGTCCACTTCCAAGTCTAAGTGATAAAGTTGCTTTGCTTTATCTTAGTATTTAATTGGCCCACAATCGTTGCAGCGAGTGTGGCCTTCGCATCTTCTTTTTGCCTTTTTTCCTGTACAAATTCATACATTTGTGAATAAAAATAATTCATCTCCTATAATGCCTGTTAGTCGTCAGTTCATTACTTATGTAAAAATTCAAATGCATGTCCTACTCAAGCTGTGTAATGGAATCATAGCGGGGGGGATATGTGTGTACGTATATGCCCCCAGTCAGTCTTGAAAAACTATTCAAGACTAAATTAAAAAGTCCGAATGTCCCCGATTGTTCGACGGGGGTCACATTCCTTTTGTCATTGATGCCTGTTCTTTTCCGGCATCTTTTATACTCTCCTGTATTGTGTTCAGGTTAGAGTTCTTGCCAAGGCGGTCTCTTATCTGGGTGCACCTTCACGCCTCGGAGGACGTCGTCTTCCCGTCCTTTATACTCCCTCTCAATTCTTGAGAGTTAGAGTTAAGAATGTTGTCTTCCCATTCTTTTATGTTTTATTGTACAAATAGTCGTCATGTTTGTTCCTGCATATAAGCCATCTCCAACTTTCCAGATTTCAATTTAACATCTCGTATTCTACAATCACAATAGAATAATGGTTGAAGATATAAATAATGCAGGAAAGTAAATGGCACACGATATTTTTATAGTGTTTCGGCTAAGTTGTAGCCTACATCCACTTTATAGTTTCTCGTTCGCATCAACGGACTTTTCTAAGGCAAATCGTGCCTTTTTACAGAGTTCATAAGAAAAATAAAATAAGATACAATATCCCTAATTCAAATATCGCATCAAATGTTGGGCATTCCAAGCCCTAGGCACTTCTTCGCCATCTACGGTCGTTAACTTGAAGGCTCCTGTCTCAAGTTTCCGCTGGATGACGAATGGCCCTTCCCACTTTGGTCCGAGGTGAGGAAGGGATAGGAAAACTTGCTTTAGTACCAAATTTCCCGGTTCAAAGGTTCTAAAACGAACTTTTTTGTCATAATAGCGTGTCATCTGACGTCGATGTCTTGATGCACGCAAGTCTGCCCCGTCCCTTTTCTCTTCGATTTCGTCAAGGGACTCAAGGAGGAGTGCCCGATTCGTCATCGGGTCATAATATGTCACCCTATGAGAGGGAACTTCAAGCTCTACCGGGATTACTGCCTCTGAACCAAAGGAAAGAGAGAAAGGAGTGTGACCGGTAGCTGTCTTAAACGTTGTCCGATATGCCCATAAAGCCAAGGGCAATTCATCCACCCATTTTGCTTTTGCACGTTCCAATCGCTTCTTAAGGATGGACTTAATGACTTTATTTATTGCTTCTACTTGCCCATTTGACTGTGGATGGGCGACTACAGTGTACCGCTTGTCGATCTTGTATTTCTGGCAGAAATTTCTGAATTCGGCACCGTCGAACTGGGTTCCATTATCAGTTATATTGGTCCTTGGAATCCCAAATCGGCATATGATATTTCTAACCACGAAACTTATCACCTTTCTCGTTGTGATTTTAGTTAAGGGATCAGCTTCCACCCATTTCGTAAAATAGTCCACGGCGACTATTGCATACTTTGCTCCTCCTTTGGCAATTGGTAAAACTCCAATTATGTCAATTCCCCACATGGCAAACAACCACGGACTCACCATCGACTTGAGTTGGGTCGGTGGTGCTCTGGGGACCTTGGCGAACCTCTGGCATCTGTCGCAGCGTCGTGAATAATCAGTTGCATCTTTATTAATTATGGGCCAGAAATACCCATACCGCAACACCTTTTTGGCTAAGGTTTGACCTCCCGTATGATCTCTGCACTCACCTTCGTGTACTTCTCTCAGTACACGCTTGATGTCGTCGTGTGCTATACATCGTAACAGGGGCATAGAAAATCCTTGCCGATAAAGGACATCATCTTGAAGGATGTATCTGGTAGCTTTGCGCACTATGGCCTGCCTTTCACTCTTCTTTGGCGGGAGTATTCCATTTCTAAGGAAATTCTAGATTGGGGTCATCCACGACTCCCTCTCCGGTTCTGCTTCAAGAGCTAATTCAATTTCCATCAACTCAAAGCTTGGCGACTCCAACGTCTCAGTTGGAACCATTTCGGTTTCCTCCGGATTGTCGGAGCTAGCCAACTTCGCTAGCCGGTCTGCCTTCTGGTTTTCAGCTCTTGGGATATGCGTTATGTTATACCGTTCCAGGTTGCTCAACAGCTCCTTCACCTTTCCAAGATAGGTAATAAGTCGAGGTCCCCGGGCCACAAATTCCTCTCGCACTTGGCAGACGACTATTTTGGAATCACAGAATATATCTAATGCCTTTATTCCGAATTCCTTAGCAAGCTTCAGCCCGGCAATCAGGGCTTCGTATTCAGAGTCATTGTTGGTCACTGAAAATTCTAATCGCAGAGCGTAATATAGCGATCGTCCTTCGGAAGTAACTAAGACGACTCCAGCTCCGGACCTTCTGTCGTTCTTGGCTCCGTCTGTGTATAACTTCCATGGACCTAATTCTAACTCTTCCTCTGATTTGACCACCTTGTCGTTGATCATCTCTTCCTCCGGAATTGTGAACTCTACTATAAAATGAGCCAGAGCTTGCCCCCTGATCGATCTCCGTGGCTGGAAATTTAATTCAAACTGACTTAATTCAATATTCCACTTGATCAACCGTCCCGATGCTTCGGTTCTTTGCAACACCTGCCTCAGAGGTTGATCAGTGTATATGGTTATTGGGTGAGCTTGAAAATAATGGCGAAGTTTTCGGGAGGCGATTAGAAGGCTATAAGCAAGCTTCTCAATCCTTGGGTAGTTTCGCTCTGCAGCTGCCAATTTCTTACTTACGTAGTATACCGGCCTTTGCACTTTGTCTTCTTCTCGGACCAAGGCGGTGCTAACGGCGTGGGCCGATACTGCTAGATAAACAAACAACTCTTCATGATCTACTGGTTTTGACAAAATCGGTGGTCTCTCTAGTAAGTCCAACAGATTTCGAAAGGCCTCAACACAGTCCGGAGTCCATTCGAAATTTTTTTCCCCTTTTTATCAAGTCAAAAAATGGGACGCATCTGTCTGTTGCTTTGGAGATGAATCTACTCAACGCAGCCACCTTCCCTGCAAGACTTTGGACATCCTTGATTCTTCGTGGTTCCTCGATGTTCCTTATCACTGCTATCTGATTGGGATTAATTTCAATTCCTCGAGAGCTCACGATGAAACCTAGAAACTTTCCAGATGCCACCCCAAACGAGCACTTCAAGGGATTTAGCTTCATTCGATACTTTCGTAGGATACCGAACATCTCTGCCAAGTCTTGCGTATGGCTAGAGGACTGCTTCGATTTGACTAGCATATCATCCACATAAACTTCCATAGTTTTCCCTATTTGGTCATAAAACATCCTGTTCACCAAGCGTTGGTAGGTAGCTCCAACATTCTTCAATCCAAACGGCATGACCACATAACAATACAACCCCAAATTTGTGAGGAAGCTCGTGTGCTGTAACACCCCGAATTTTAGTTAATACTAAAATTCACTAATTATAGGATAAATAATCTCAGGTGTGGGAATTGGGGGTAACGGGCTGCGTCATTGCGTTCGTCTCGGAAAAATACGCGAAATAGAGTCCGAGTTTTCGAAAATCGGAGTCTGTATGGCCCAGTTAAGGCCCAATGAAGTTTGCAGAAAAATTAAAGCTTAAAAGAGATTTAATAATTTAAAACCAGATTTTAAAATAGAGCAGGCGGGGCCAGGCGGGAAGATTCCCGCCCTACCCATGTCGACAGGGCTGTCGACAGGCCTGTCGACAGGGGTGTCGACTTGCCTGTCGACAGGGGGGCGACGCCCAGTAAAACTGGGTGCACCAGTTTAGGTTCTTGGGCTGGCTTGGAGGGCTGGTTCTGGAAGCTTCTTGGATCTGACGGGTCTAAACCAATCTAGGGTTAATCTAAGGGTCTAAAATGCAACCTAATCCTATAAATAAGACCCTAACCCTATCCTAATTCATTCATAATTAGGTTTTGTAACTAAACTATGGCAAAATGAAATTTGAGCATGGCCTCCACAAATCAATGAAGAGAGTTGCAAGCTAATCAACATCTTCTTCAATTAAAGCCACTAATTCCACTTCATAAGTTTGCTAATCTTGGTTTTGGTGAGTTTCTATGGCTTTAATAATCAATTGTTAAATTGATTATGGTAGGATGTGATAAGACATGGCTATGTTTGTGGATAAATGTATTTATGCAAGTTTGTATGATATGTGATTTGCAAGTTTTATGGTAAATGCAAGTTTAAGGCCATGTTTTATGATGCAAAACACTATGTTAAACATTTATGCATATGTGACATGTTATGCAAACTATATGTGAGAATATATGCAAGTTATATGTAACATGATATGCAAGTTATGCATGTGATTTTATGCATGCTAAGTAGTTGGTGTTATGCATGTTAAGTATTTGATGTTATGCATGTTAAGTATTTGATGTTATGCATGCTAAAGTATTTAACGTTATGCATTCTAAGTATTTGATTGTATGCATACTAAGTATTGGGTTTTATGCATGATAAGTGTTTGGGTTTATGCAAGTTAAGTGGTGGGTTTATGCATAATAAGTATTTGATTTCATGCATGATAAGTAAGTGGTTTTATGCATGCTAAGTGTTTGGTATTATGCATAAATCATAACATGCAAGTTTACCCTTTTAAATATGATGCATACATATGCAAGATGATACCCTTATATGCTATGTATGTTTACCCTCCTTTAAGATGCAAGTTCATATGCAAATGGTGTTATGCAAGCTATGTGTATGAGATTATGCAAGTTATGTGCATGACGCTATGCAAGTTATGTATATGCTTAAATGCAAGTTTAATGTGATATGCAAGTTATGCATGTTCCTGCAAGTATGTGAATGCTCATGCAAGTATGTGAATGCTTATGCAAGTATGTGAATGCTCATGCAAGTATGTGAATGCTTATGCAAGTATGTGAATGCTTATGCAAGTATATGAATGCTTATGCAAGTTAGGTGTATGCTTAAATGCATGTTTAACATGTTATGCAAGTTATGAGAATGCTTATATGCAAGTTCAACATGTTATGCAAGATATGTGTATGATAATATGCAAGTTTGGGTTATATGTAGTTGGGTTAATATATGTTCATATATGCAAGTTGACATCCTCTTAACCCATGACAAAGTTGTATGCTAAACCCATGATATTTGTGATGATCTTCCCCTTATTTATGTCATGAAATGAGAACGATTTACGTAGGGAACGATGGGGTTGGTAAATATGTTAATAAAAGTATGATTGGGTATGATTAAGCATACCATAAAAATAAATTAACATAAGTGGGAATTTACCTATTGAGTTAGGTCTACCCCATGGGAATTTACCTATTGAGTTAGGTCTACCCATGTTATGAAAAATGTGTAATTAATTAGGGATAATTAATTGTGGGGGTGATTAATTAGGCGTAATTAATCAACTAAGACACGAGGTTGGACCCTTTTGTAGCGGAAGTCTGCCCGGAACCGACCGGCCATCCAGCGGCTACAAATGATTGGCCCAATGTGAGAGGTCTTAGTCACAAACTAAATATGTGATTAACGTAAAGACACGAGGTTAGACTCGGTTATGACGTAAGGCTGCCCGGACCCAACCGGCTTAACCAGCGGTCATAAAAGATAGTCTAATGTGAGAGGTCTTTAGGAAGATCACGGTCTTAATTAATTAAGAAACACTTAACCAAATTAGCATGTAGTGGGACATGAGGGTTAAGTGGGTGCCTTGGGTGGCATGTAGTAACTAGTGGGGGTGCCTCGGGTGGCATGAGGAAACTAGTGGGTTGCCTTGGGTGGCAATAGAAAATACGATTAGAATACTTAACCAAAGTGGAACATGTAATTAAACATGATTAAAGGGTTAAGTAAGTGCCTTGGGTGGCATGTGGGAATCAAGTAAGTGCTTTGGGTGGCATGTGGAAATCTAGTGGGTGCCCTTAGTGGCAATTGGAATATGATTGATGACTTAACCAAAACTTAACATGTAAGTGGGCATGATTATAAAGAGGGGTTAAGTGGGATGCACTAGATAAAATTGCAAGCTTAGGTGGTAGCTTGTGGGGGCCCATTTCAACCAATATCCCAAACGTATCTTTGTGGGCTCGACTCTGGTCGGGTGACGGGACACGCATATTGGGCTTGACTATAAGTGGCCAAAACGGGTTAGCGGTGGCAACGCAGGATCAACGGGTTTCATATGCGTGTGTGGACCCGGGCTGGTTGGTAAGTCGTTGTTGCATCGTGTAGATATAAAGCCGTGCACAGTGAAATTATCTGGTAGCCACTTTGGGGAATGATACACCCCTTTTGTGGGACCAGCACGGGTATCTACGGTAGGGAGCCGATCGCTTGGGGGTAGTGGGTACACCTAGTAAAGATAGGGGCAGACGGCACCTGTGTAGGGGTACAAGAAACTACCGGGTAAAAATTACTAAGTACACTTAGTGGGATCAACCTTTAAGTAGGAATTACTCTTGGTGGGTAGAACTGGTGTGGTGCAGTGTAGGAATTACCCTTGGGTGAATAAGTCTGGGGTGGCGTAAGAATTATCCTTGGGTGGATAAATGCGTCTGTTCGGTTATCGTAGTACATCCGGTGTTTAGTTGGCTACTTAGTGTAGTCATTATCCCCAGAGGTACCGTACCTTATTTATGTCATACCCTAATTACTTTAATGGTTGTATTGTTAGGGTTATAGGACTCACTCAGACTTATGTCTGACCCCGTTGTTTTTATCTTTTTCCCAACCCTCAGGTTATCAGAGTGGGCCTAGCACTAGTGGGCTTGGATCAGACCGCTATATCTATCTTTTGGGCTTGGATCGTAGAAGTAAAGCTCGGTTTATCTTTTCTATTATGGCTATTGTCCTATGTAGTGGGATTATGTACTTCTAGTTTATCAAGATGGATATTATGTACTTGACTCTTGTTATGGTTTTGTGATGTAACCAAACATGTTTTACTTTCCGCTGAAATGAAATGATGATTTAAATTTTCAAGTATTACTTATATCTGTCTTGTTGTAATTTTTCTGTTCTATATTCACTTAAAATACTCCACCAATGTTATGGCATTCCCTTAGTGAGTGACCGTAGCGGGTGTGGGGTGTTACATGTGCTCTTGATCGGGCACATGCATGGGAATCTGGTGTATCCGGAATATGCGTCCATGAAAGAAAGAAGTTCATGTCCTGCCGTCGAATCCACAAGCTGGTCTATTCTGGGGAGTGGGAAGCTATCTTTCGGACAGGCTTTGTTCAAGTCTGAAAAATCAATACATGTTCGCCACTTTCCGTTTGACTTCTTCACCAAAACAGGATTCGATATCCAGTCGGGATATGTCGAATCTCTAATAAATCCGTTCTCTTTCAGCTTCTCCACTTCTTCTTTCAGAGCTGCCGACCTCTCTGGGCCCAACACATGTCTCCTTTGCTTTACAGGCGGGTGTTTTGGGTTTATACTCAGCGAATGACTCGTGATGGATGGTGATATCCCGCACATGTCTGCGTGGGTCCAAGCAAACACATCCAGGTTTGCCTTTAGAAAATCAGCCAGTTCTTTAGCTCGATGCGGATCCAATTGGGATCCAATTTTCAAAACTTTTGCTGGATCAGCTTCATCAATGGGTATATCCACTGTCGTTTCGTTAGGAGTTGCTTTTCTATCCTTAGGTTCCTCATCTTCTCTAGGATCTAGGTCTTCAGGCATTCCCTTGGGCAACTCCTTCGGGGCTGATCCCTCTAATTGCTATGCGGAACTCCCCTTTGGAGGGGGTGAAGTACCTTTGGAATCGATGTTAACTCCCTTCATCAGCATTTTCAATTCAGCAATATAACAAGCTCGCCCGGAGACTTGATCTCCCCTCATTACTCCTGTTCCGGCTTCAGTTGGGAACTTTAACAATAAGCACCAAGGTGCGATACAAGCCCTGAACTCTGCATGGGCGGGCCTTCCCAAAAATGCGTTGTAGGGAGAATCAATATCTAGCACTACAAACTGAATCATTCGCACTCTTCGACAATCCCCCTGTCCCAATGTTACGGGCAATTCTATATACCCCATTGGAGCTGTCGATGCCCCATTGAAGCCTCAGATCCAACCTTCACAGGGCTTCAAATCTCCAGACTCAAGTTTCATCCGATCAAATGACTTCTTAAACAAAATGTTGACAGAGCTTCCATTGTCTACTAGTACCTTATGGACCAGTGCTGACCCAATGGTAGTGGTAATAACCAATGGATCTTCGATAGGTGATTGGATTCCGGTGTCATCTCTGTTACGGAACACTACGTCATCGAACATTGTCTTTTGCTGTTTCACAGGGGTGATGTCTTCCAAATCATCGCACTCGTCCACATTTATGTGCTTAACTGCGTTGACGTATTGGTCCATTGCTCTGAAACTATGGATAGCCGGATGAAGTCCACCTACTATGGTGTTAATGACAATCCCTTTGCCTTTTTGTTGTGCTGTAGGCTTGGGAGCAGGCTGACTCGGGTTTGGGGCCTGTCCTCCTTGCCCCCGTCCCTTGGGGCAGCCTTATACTCATCCAACTTACCTTCACGCAACAACATCTCAACCACATCTCTCAAGTGTCGACATTCGTTCGTTGAATGTCTGTGGGTTCCGTGAAATAAACAAAACTTTCCAGTAGCAATTTCTTTTTCTGTTGAATCTCGCGGCGGTGGTTTCTTGTATTGCAAAACATTGTACGTATCCAAATAAATATTCTCCAAAGTGTCATTCAATGGCGAATAATTTTCAAAAATCTGGAACCGGGGTCTTTTGTCAGGATTACTTCCTCGGTTCCTGTTTCTCCTATTACCATTCGCATTACGGTTGTTGTTGCCCCCGTTTCCATTCTTATTTCCAACGTTCACTTCAACTTTACCAGAACTTTCTCCAGACTGCTTTACAGCAACATTACTTTGAACAGCTTCTTTTGAGGCTGCTCCGGACTTCCTTTTTCTGTTTGCCCTTGCTTCCTCCCGTCTTAACTGAATATTGGCCTTCTCATAAAACAACTCCCTTGTGGGCGGTGGCTTCCCAGAAAGATAATCTCTAAACTCCGAATCAGGATCAACTCCCTCCATTAATGCCATCAAGATTGTAGGCTCATGAGGGTTGCTTACTTCTGTTACAGCTAAATTGAAACGGTCTAGATACGACTTCAAGGACTCACCCGGTGCTTGCTTAATTCTCGATAATTCGATAACAGTCTTAGACTTTCGGGCGTGAAGTCGGAATTAAGTCATAAAACGTTCACTCAGTTCTTTGAAATTTGACATCGATCGAGGAGGAAGTCGGGTAAACCATAGTAATGCTACGTCTTCTAAGTAGATCGGGAAAGCCTTGCACTTTACAGCGTCAGGGGCAGCGACAGCATTCATAAGCCATGCGTATCGCATCAAATGTTGTCCCGGGTCAGTTCTCCCGTTATATCTGTCCATCTGCGGCAGATTAAAACGTCGAGGGAACTGAAAGTTAAGAATGTCCTCAGTAAAAGGAGTATGGCTTCGTTCAATACCATAATCTTCATTGGTGTAATTTCGACTCTCAGACATGATTTGGCGCACCATAGCCCATACATCAGCATTGGTTAAAGGCCGTTCAGGCTCCCTGGCTCTGACGTTTGGGTTTCCTCTAGGTTCCTGATCAGGGGACATTCCCCTTCTCCTAGCGGCTTCTGCTCTGTTTTTCTCCCTACGTTCCCGGTCGATCTCACGGGCAACATCTTTGTGGGATCCCAGAGATCCGAAAGTCATTTCTTCCAAATTCTGAGGTCGTTCGAGCGGCCTCCTTTCACGGGGCCGTTATTTCTCGGAAGAAGAAGATTGATCCACCACAGTATGATGATTTGGGGAAGGGGTTCTCTACCTGCGAAGCTCACCAATTTCCCTACTCATGATTCTCATATTCTCTTGCATCATAAGGTTAGTGCGCTTATGAACTCTCATAGCCTCCCTAGTGCTCTCGAGCATGTCAAGAAGGCACGAAAAATCTCCTTGAGTGACAGGTGCGGACGGATTGATCTGGTCATTGGTCCTGGTGGCTGGAGTCGGAGCATTTGGAGGGGCTCGAGTAGAGGTTCCAGCATCACCTAGAGTCGGGTCGGATCGGAGCAAGGAGATTTGACCGAATCGGATCGGGTTGGGAAAGTGCACTGCTTCAACATCTTCAATCCGGTTCGGATTGGAGCTCTCCCTATGCGACCGGTTCAGATTTCCTGTTCTTGTCCGATCCGCTCCCGAACTCTGCCCATGAGACCTTGTCACAACCGGATTTTGCTGATCTTCACCAACTTCGTTCCCTCGACTAGTTTGAACTTCTTTGCCTTTTCCTTTGGCCATAATTCTTCAACAACCAACCAACAAATACTTACAAGTGTCGAAAGCCGGGGATTAACTTCTTCGAACTCAAAGGTCCAAAAAGTAGAACGATAATCCAGAAAAAACAGAGAATTCAAATGATTCTCAGTGAAAGCACCAAAAATGTTAGACCAAAAAGTGGTTCTAACACCCAAATTGACTAAAATTTCAATAGAATGAGATCAAAACAGAAAAGAGACACAGAATTTATAGTGGTTCGGCTTTGAAGAGCCTACGTCCACTTTAAAACACTTCGTTTGATGATATAGATGAAAATACAACAAGATATTCGCTCAATCTCGCTCACTTTTCATATACATTCACTCAATTGTCTCAAAATACACTGTATATGATGATTTGAATTGTTTAGGAGTGCTGGAATTCGGTTCTCTAAGATACTTCAATTCTCAAAGTGCCAAAAAGATCCCTCTAAATGACCTTTGGGGGTCTATTTATAGGTGGAAACTCATTCAGCATCCGGTTCGGATCGGGGCTACGTGGTTCGTATCCCATCATTCTCGGGCTCAGATGGATTTCAGTGTTGACAGCGCACCAGGTTAGTGGTCATCATGGGTAGAAAGTGGGTGTAACCGCTCCGAATATCCAGGAGATCGTGGGCTGAAGTGGAAAAGTGCACTGGATTCGGTTCGGATAAGGTAGCAAATGCGGTTCGGATCGAATCATCCCATCCGATCCGGTTTGAATTTTTCCCTTCTTCACTTTGTTTCGTTTTGCTTTTCTCTGACTATACCCGATCCGATCCGATTTAGCCTGTGTTGAATTCAAGCTCATCCATCTTCTGCTCCGTTCCGATCCACCCTGGCGTTAACCATCTGATCTGACTCGCTTCACGAAGTAGGATTCACCAAGGTTCGATATCTCCACTTTGTGTAGCTAGTTCACAAAGTAGGCTAACAATTTGTTAGCCCAATATTTTCAACAATCATCTTGGCCTCTTACACTATTTGGAAAAATACATTTCCATATATCGCCTTCTTTTATTTTCTATACTTAGAAAATTTCTTCTATTTATAATTGGGAAACATTCCAATTACTTATCTCTTTTGCGAACTCGTTTGTTTCTATACCTAAAAAATATTTATTATTATATTTTCAAAATTCCACTTACCTGGATTAAAAAGACTGTCATGTAAAACATCGTTACAAACAACCCAAAATATTACATCCAACTAAATCTCTATAAATATTGATCTATGAGACCGAATCATCCTATTTATCGATTAATAATGAAATCAATCAAGTCGGAGTATAATTACCTCTCAGACCTTGACTGAAAACATCTTTAATTCCAAAGCAGACAACACCACTTACCTCGAATAATCAACACCATAAAAACCAATTATTCATTTTTAAAATGTATACACATTTCTCTTTCTGTTTTTCCAGATTTCATTTATAGACTTCCTTTTTTGTTTAAATGTTCTATTTTAATTTTCGTTTCCTTATCGAATTCTATATATATATATATATATATCGATTTCTAATTACCAAATTTTCTTAAAAATATTCTAACTCCTTAAATTTCAGGAAAAATTCACTAGCCCCTCCTTTGTACCGGTCAATAGCTCAAACCTCAACTCGCCTCTCTAGGCCCTTTCAATTCAAAAAGAAAATCAAAAAGCCAAGCGGCTTGCCGATTCGATGCATGAAAAGTCATATGGAATTTAAACGTGTACCTTTTTGTCGGGCACTCGAATTATAATCTTCATTCTCTTCATTCCATACCTATTAAACATATATACGTCCACTCCCTATTTAATCAACCTCAATCCAACATTTTCAGTTAACCTCATACAATTCGCCAATCTATACTTTAATTAGCTCATTTGCTCATTTCACTATTAATTGGAATCAACCGTGTTTAAACACATTGTTATTGCCTGTTAAACAAGTCGAATTCACTTTCCATATTCGATTCCAAATTTAACTCAAGTTTCCATATCCAATTCCCAATTTTTAATTCACCAAACCAATTTACTTAACCAAAATTTAATTCGATCCAACTCCACTAACTAATTACCTTTTTATTAGTTAGCTTCATTCAATAATTTAAAATCTGATTTTTGTTTCAAAAATCAATCCATTTACTCCACTTGAGTTCATACTTATTTTATAACTCAAATCTGGATTTTTATAACGGAAATTCGGATTTAATTTACTTAAAATCTTGTTATTAATTTAAATAAACCGTTATGGTTTAATAACGATTATAATGCTGTTTTTCTGAAAACTTGATTTTAACATAATTCAAAATCTATTAGGCAAAGTCCAGATTTTTCTCTTTCAATAGAAAACTAATATTCAGTCGGTCCTGACGATTCTTGTTTCAAAGAATTCTGACTTAAATTGAGTTCTATATACTCAATTAAAGTTCGAAACGTTAAATAACGAACTATCGCGCTGCGGCGAACTCGTTTTAATTATATTTAAATATAAACGTTGAACTTCGTTTATTATATAGATTCCATTTCTTTAATATTAAATATAAATTAAACCAGTGTATTAGATCTAACTCAACAGTTCGATTATTCCTAATCGTCGATTATTTCATTAGTTAGTTATAAATCCAATCACAACTCCATTTTTAATATTAACTTCCCATTCCGTTAGAAATAAATATTTTATAAAATTCAATGAAATCGAATTCCAAATATAATTTCTTAGATTTATCTCGATTCAGTTTATATTCCGAATTACGAAATAAAAATCTATCGTTCCTTTTTCAAAACGTTTTTCCAATTCAGTTTTAAATTCATGCTTGAATTTAAAATCCCAAATTATCCCATAGTAATTATCCCACTTTATTTATAAACATCGTCTATAAATTCACTTCCTTGTTTTATAAATTAAACAAGCTTCCCTTTCAAAAATTTATTTGAAACCCAAATCTTATTCTAGCATATTTGATTATTATAACTTATATGTAATTGTAGAATCTATTTTTATTTAAATTTAGTTTCTATCTAATATAATTTAAATATCCTTTCTAGGAATAATTTATTTTTATAAGTTCGACATAGTCGAATTCCAATCATAAAACCACATGAATTTATTTCAATTCAATTTATATTCCGAACATCGGAATAAATTTCCTTGTTTCCCTTTTTAACACGATTCCCAATCCTTATTTTAAATTCAAGTTTGAATTTAAATATTTAAATTATCCAAATGTTAATTTTCCACCTTACTTTATAAACATCGTTTATATTACTCGTTTATATATTTGAAACAAGTCTCGATTTCAAATCCATTTGAAATGAAATTTCTGCTTTAGAAAAATAAATTTCCCTTTTTAAATTCACACTTGCATTTACATTTCCCGAATTGTCCAATGATAATTCATTTCACTTCATTTATGAACATCGTTTATAAATGATCTACTTGTTTTTATTATTCAAAACAAGTTAATATTTCTAGTCCATTCGGAATTCAAATTCTATTTTTAGAAAAAAATATTTTCCCTTTTATAAATCTCAAAACCCCTTTTCAATATTTTTATATATTAATATTAGGGCCAGTGATATTCAAACATTCAAAACACCCAGTTATAAATTATAAGTTTTCTAACACATCATATATGATAATATATATGAAAACAAACGAATAATAATATTTTTGAGGAATCCTGTTGGATCCCTCCAAACTATTTTCCTGCATCCACATATGTTAGCCAACATAAATAATACCCATCCTGCTTCGTGGTAGGATATCGCGGTATAAAGGTCATCCATTATAATATATTGTAGGGCGCATAGGGTCATCCGCTAATGATACTGCGGGCATCCGCTAATAGCACTACGGGAATATCCAACCACCAATATATAAATATATATATATATAATAGCCACAAACACCAAGCCTATATAACTAATATATATAATAACCACAATTTACCAATAAATAGTAATGCAACCAATCAACCAAGAAACATCATATACATATTATTTAAATAAAATCCAAAGAGTGAGTTTACTCTCCATGTTTTTTGTTTACGATCCATTCCAATTTTAATTTAAATCGAACAACGTTCGATGTAAATTAAAAATCCCAAATAAATCCAAATGCTTAGTCAATATTCATATGGAGTCATCGCAACTCGTTTTACTGGAATCTGTTATCATATGAAATTTATACGAACATTAAAATTTGATTTTTGGTAATTATAAATTTATTACTTAGCCTATATAAATTATATACCTCAATAAAACTTCTCCTTAACACTTGGAAACCATGCATGCTCCATTCTAATATCACAAGGAACAACTGATATTTCCATTTAAAACAAATAAACCCACAGCTTCCTTGTATGTGCTATGACCGTCATTGCCTCTTCCATCAATAACTGCTCTTCCTACTCATGGTTCCACAATTGAAACCCACAACAAAAACCTCCTCTACAATCACAAACCCATGACCGAACTTCCCAGTTTAAACGCTTCGCGATTTTGAACACCGAACCCTTCAAATCCAATCTCGTAGTCTCACTGAGGCGCAGCTATGCCAGGAAAACAGACCCCCAATACCAAATCGCAATGTAAAAATCACAAAGCACAAACCTTTCATTAACCAACCCTAATAGAAACTCGCGTCATCTAATCACCTGCCACCCGATCGAGATCACCCACTCCGACTCTCAGTATCCACTTTGAACCCCAATCGCTCTCAATCGAGGCTAACCGAAGCCCTAGACTGGTGCTTGAAACTGTCAAGCATTTCCCAAAAACTATTGTGTGCCTACTGTCGAACAAAAATGAGGGGTCGAATGTTGGATTTAGGAAATTGATAAGGCCGATTCGATTTGGACTTTTGGTTGAACGGAAAAAATATGTCGGCCATTATTTTTGTTTGTTTGAAGATTTGATTCCGTTCTGAGGAAATAAAAAGAGAGGCATGATTTGATTTTTAAAATGAGAAGGAGAGAGTGATTTTATTACGGAAGTCTTAATCGAATTACAGAAGAATGAAATGGACAGAAGGAGGTATGCACGGATTTATAGGAGAACAACAACTTAGGTATTAAGGAATTTATCTGCGCAAGTTACCCTTTAGGTGATAGGTTAGGGTAGGTTAAGTACAATGTAATTAATTTCGATTAGATATTGATTTAACTGCGATTTGAGTTCGAGCTTATCCACTAGTATTATAATAATATATTTTACGGTTCTGAACTCCTATTTGAATGTAACAACCGGCGTTTCTCGGCTTATACCATTATTCTGGACACACTGGAATAGATTTTGAAGCCTCATTCGATCATATGGAGAAGATATTAATTTAAATTGATATAATATAAATTAAATTCAAAAAACAATTAATTCCTTGATAATAAATTATCATTATCGTTTATATAATCGTTTTGACTTGGTTTTAATTTCGAATTCAATTATTCAAATTCTCGTATTACGATGATTATATATACTCGAAATAAATTGTATTTCGATATTAAATCGATAACTCAATATTAAAATCGATTTATATTATCAATTCAATATTTAAAGCCATATTAAATATTTAAAATTAATCAACCAAAAATCTGTATCATCATTCTTCCCCCCTTAAAAGAATTTCGTCCCCGAAATTACTAAGGTAGGAAAATTGCTACAAGCCCGTTAACTTTTCAAAAACTCACTTATGTTGAAACTCCGCTCTTCATACTTCAACAAATTTAATTAGAACGAAACTTTTGGTTTCCATTCATTTAACCTGAGTGATTTATAACCAATATATTCACATCCAATTCATATTCCGTTCATATCAATTCAAATTTATTCTAAATCAATTTAATTACTTTGATCCATTTAACTTGCTTAAGTTAAATTTAAATTTCAGAATTCAAATTCCTTGGTTTTCATTTCAAATCCTTTAGAAATCACATAAATATATACATATATTTATTTTCATCTCAAATTCAAAACATTTGAATTTTTAAATCAAATTGTTTTCTTTGAAACAAATTTCCACCAAAACTTTTCTATGGTAGCAATCCGTCACTTAGAAACTCGAAAATTAACACTGATAATGCTGCAGTCATTATCAGAATTATTTTCCAGCGATTGATGTGAGTTCAGTGCTTTATCACTTTAAAAATCCAAAAAATGGCTTTTATTCAAATCCTTTCCAAAACGGAGCTATATTATGTCAATATATATTAGAAAATATTTTTCAACTTCCCAGGACTAAAATCTAAAATCTGATTTGAATTCAACTTTAGTTCATCTCATTTGTATATTTAATTCATAAACAGATTCTATTTGGTTATATAAAACCATTTTAATTTTGTTATCTCATTTGATTATAATAAAAACCAACACAACCATATATTATAATAATTCTAGAAAATTAAAAATATATTTTTGGGTAAAATTATTTCGTTTACCCTCTTTAAAATAATATTATGTCGAATTTCTCTGTTTAAGTGTTTAGAAATTCCTAACGACATCGTGGCGTCCCACGATTCGACCAGAATTCATAAGTCACTCAACAGACTAGCCAACACAGTGTAAAATAATTTTTATATCAATTAACAAATACACGCTCTGATGTATACACACACACACACACACACACTCAACTCATTCTAGGGTACTATTGACCCTATCTCTAATGAGTAATTCCCCACCAAAGCCTAGGTGTTCGCTTAACCTAAGCTCTGATACCAAATGTAATGGCCCGCATTTTCGTACTATCTGAGTTGACTAAATATACCACACGTCCAACTCAAATTGCACAAAAATACGAATTATTATGAAATAAGAAGAAAAAGATAGATGAAGAACAGAAACAACAACACAGAATCTCACATCGTAGCGGAATAAAATATAATATATATAACAACTTTGGAATATAAAATTTTAACTGTATAACATACCATTATCAGAGTACAATACAACATAGCAGAAAATAAACAGTAAATATCTAATGTTGAAGCCTCCTGCTCCAAGTTCCTCCATGTATATTTGTAAACACCTGAATTACTTGAATGCCCTTACAAATTGGGGCACCCAAGAGTTTAGGGGAAAACAAAATAAACTCTGGGTCAATCATGGGACTGGTGTGAGTAAACTCCAACCGCTTGGTTTAACTTTTAAAAATCCTTTTAAAAGAAAAGATAACCGTAAGACTGATCCACATATAAATAAGGATGATTTTTACCTTAGGATAACCCAAAACATTATTTGCAAATAATACTCTTCTGATATAATAATAGTGTCTAAAATAAGTAAATAACAATCTACCAGAACGCTTGCATCTCACGCTCTACATACATAGTATACAATCAAAACCGCGGGCTCTTACTGGAGAATGGATTCCAATTAGCAAAGTATGGGACCACCTTCTGACAGTGTATCTCTAGAGAAGAATACACCAGGTTCAACAAGAATATCTTGCAACCCAGGCTAAACATGACTGGTCCCTCACTTCGCTTGAGAGTACCGAATGTATTGTCACCAATGGTTGGGATCAGCAACCGTTTCCCGAAAGGGACAGCATCGAAAGATAAAGGAAGCAAATGGAATTTCTTTAGATCAGGTGACAATACACCCTACTTGGGTGCGACCCACTTAACCATGCGACCTGCCCGATTTTATACCATTTCTCGGTTGCGAGGCTTGAGGTTACGATTACTTACCTTTCAATGATAGCACAACCACTTTGAATGCCACATTGTCAGATTCCTTAATCATTAATTGATTTGCACAAAGATATTCTCGATATTATGCTAAGAGAATAAATTCTCCGCCACCAGATGTATATTTGTACAGACCAACATATGCGATCATCGGAAATACTCTATCAGACATTCGTCCATACACATTCGTTCGGGGACTAAATGAAACCGAAGGCACAATTTCCATTAATCAATCTTAGGAAATTTCTACCTTGGTTTAACAGAAAAAGCCCTTGCACTTTACTCCGTCTTCGATTTATCTTCATGTAATCTTATTCGCAATGCTACTATCAATACAGAGTGGTTCTTTGGATAATAATCCAACCGGTCTCTCCATATTGACAACGATTGGAAAATACCTCGGGTGGTTATTTAACTATCGAAGAAAAAAATATCCATCTAAAGCATCAAATAATCACGAGGCCCGTTAATTAATATTTCATAAATTAAATCACCTCCCCATTTCCTTATCAACATTTGTTAGCCCAATATTTTCAACATTCATCTTGGCCACTAACACTATTTGGAAAAAAACATTTTCATATATCGCCTTCTTTTATTTTCTATACTTAGAAAATATCATCTAATTATAATTGGGAAACATACCAATTACTTATCTCTTTTCCGAACTCGTTTGTTTCTATACTTACGAAATATTTATTATTATATTTCCAAAATTCCACTTACCTTAATTAAAACGACCGTCATGTAAAACATCGTTACAAACAACCCAAAATATAGCATTTAACTAAATCTCTTTAAATATTGATCTTCAAGACTAATCTTCCTAGTTAATAATGAAAACAATCAAGTTAGGGAATAATTACCTCTCAGACCTTTACTGAAAACATCATTAACTCCAAAACAGACAAGACCGCTTACCTCAAATAATCAACACCATAAAAACCAATTATTCATTTTTAAAACGTGTATATGTTTCTCTTTCTATTCTTACCAGGTTTCATTTATAGATTTCCTTTTTTGTTTAAATGTTCTATTTTAATTTCGTTTCCTTATTGAATTATATATATATCGATATATCGAGTTCTAATTATCAATTTTTCTTAAAAATATTCTAACTCCTTAAATTTCAGGAAAAATTCACCAGCGCCTCCTTTGTACTGGTCAATAGCTCAAGCCTTAACTCGCCTCTCTAGGCTCTTTCCATTCAAAAAGAAAATCCAAAAAGCCAAGCGGCTTGCCGATTCGACACATAAAAACTCATATGGAATTTAAATGTGTACCTTGTTGTCGGGCGCTTGAACTATAATCTTCATTCCCCTCATTCCATACCTATTTAACATGTATACGTCCGTTCCCAATTAATTCCAACTCAACCCAACATTTTCATTTAACCTCATTTAATTCGCCAATCAATATTTTAATTAGACCATTTCACTTTTAATTGGAATCAACAGTGTTTAAACACATTGTTATTGACTTATAAACAAGTCGAATTCACTTTCCATGTTCGATTCCAAATTTAATTCAAGTTTCCATATCCAATTCCCAATTTTTAATTCACCAAACTAATTTACTTAACTAAAATTTAATTCGATCCAATTCCACTAACTAGTTACCTTTTTAATTAGTTAGCTTTATTCAATAATTTAAAATCTGATTTTTGTTTCAAAAATCAATCAATTTTCTCCACTTGAGTTCATATTTATTTTATAACTCAAATCTGGATTTGTCTAATGAAAATTCAGATTTTATTTACTTAAAATCATTTTATTAATTTAAACAAACCGTTATGGTTTAATAACAATTATGGCGCTGTTTTTCTAGAAATTTTATTTTGACATAACTCAAAATCTATAAGGCGAAATCCAGATTTTTCTTTTTCATTAGAAAACTATTATTCAATCGGTCCTGACGATTCTTGTTCAAAGAATTCCGACTTAAATTGAGTTCTATATACTTCAATCGAAGTTCGAAACGTCAAATAACGAACTACCACGCTGCGGCGAGCTCGTTTTAATTATATTTAAATATAAATGTTAAACTTCGTTTATTATATAAATTCCAATTCCATTTATTTAATATTAAATATAAATTAAACCATTTTATTAAATCTAACTTAATAGTTCGATTATTCCTAATCGTCGATTATTTCATCACTCAGTTATAAATCCAATCGCAGCTCCATTTTTAATATTAACTTCCCATCCCGTTAGAAATAAGTTATTTTATAAAATTCGATGAAATCGAATTCCAAATATAATTTCTTAGATTTGTCTCGATTCAGTTTATATTCTGAATTCCGGAATAAAATCTATCGTTCCCTTTTCGAAACGTTTTTCCAATTCACTTTTAAATTCATGCTTGAATTTAAAATCCCAAATTATCCTATAGTAATTATCCGAATTTATTTATAAACATCGTCTATAAATTCATTTCCTTGTTTTATAAATTAAACAAGCTTCCCTTTCAAAACTTTATTTGAAACCCAAATCTTATTCTGAAATATTCGATTATTATAACTTATATGTAATTGTAGAATCTACTTTCATATTTAAATTCATTTTCTATCTAATATAATTTAGATATCCTTTCTAGGATTAATTTATTTTTATAAGTTCGACATAGTCGAATTCCAATCATAAACCCGCATGGATTTATTTTAATTCAATTTATATTCCGAACATCGGAATAAATTTTCTTGTGTCCCTTTTTAACACGATTCCCAATCCTTATTTTAAATTCATATTTGAATTTAAATATTTAAATTATCCATTTAAAATTAAATTTCTACTTTGGAAAAATAAATTTCCCTTTTTAAATTCACACTTGTATTTACATTTCCCGAATTATCCAATGACAATTCATTTCACTTCATCTATAAACATCGTTTATAAATGAACTACTTGTTCTTATTATTCAAAACAAGTTAATATTTCTAGTCCATTTGAAATTCCAATTCTATTTTCAGAAAAATGGATTTTTTCCTTTTTTTAAACCCCTTTTCGATATTTTTATATATTAATATTAGCGCCAGTGATATTCAAACATTTAAAACACCCAATTTTAAATCATAGGTTTTCTAACACATCATATATGATAATATATAAGCAAACAAACAAATAATAATATTTTTGAGGAATCTAGTTGGATCCCTCCAACTTGTTTTCCTGCATCCACAGATGTTAGCCAACATAAATAATACCCATCCTTCTTCGAGCCAGGATATCGCGGTATAGAAGGTCATCCACTATAATATATTGTGGGGAGCATAGGGTCATCCGCTAATGATACTACAGGCATCCGCTAATAGTACTGCAGGAAATATCCAACCACCAATATATATATATATATATATATATAATAGCTACAAACACCAAGCATATATAACTAATATATATAATAATCGCAATTTATTAATAAATAGCAATGCAACCAATCAACCAACAAACAACATTTAAATATTATTTAAATAAAACCCAAAGAGTGAGTTTACTCACCGAGATTTTTATTTACGACCCATTCCAATTTAAATTTAAATCGAAGGACGTTCGATGTAAATTAAAAATTCCAGTTGACTCCGAAAAATCCTAAATAAATCCAAATGTGTAGCAAATATTCATACGAAATCATCGCAACTCGTTTTACTAGAATATGTTATCATATTATTTTTATACGAACATTACAATTTGATTTTTGATAATTATAAATTTATTACTTAGCCTAAATAAATTATATGCCTCAATAAAACTTCTCCTTAAAACAGGAAAACCATGTCTTCTCCATTTTAACATCAACAGGAACAACTGCTCTTTCCATTTAAGCCAAATAAACCCACGGCTTCCTTGTATGTGCCATGACCGTCAACTGCCTCTTCCATCAATAACTGCTCTTCCTACTCATGGTTCCATAAATAAACCCGCAACAAAAACCTCCTCTATAATCAAAAACCCACAACCGAACTTCCTAGTTGAAATGCTTCACGATTTTGAACATCGAACCCTTCAAACCCACTGTCATGGCCTCTTTAAGGTGCAGTTATGCCAGGAAAACAGACCCCCAATATCTAATCGCGAAGTAAAAATCACAAAACCTTTCATCGACCAACCCTAATCGAAACTCACGTCATCTAAGTACCTACCACCGACCGCGATCACCCACTCTGACTCTCAGTATCCACTTCAAACCCAATCTCTCTCAATCGAGGCTTACTGAAGCCCTAGACTGGTGCTCGAAACCGTCGAGTCTTTCCCAAAAAGTATTACGCGCCTGTTGTCAAATAAAAATGTGGGCTCGAATGTTGGATTTAGTAAATTGATAAGGCCAATTCTATTTGGATTTTTGGCTAAATGGAAAAAACATGCCGGCCATTTTTTTGTTTGTTTGAAGATTTGATTCTGTTCCAAGGAAATAAAAAGAGAGGCACGATTTGATTTTAAAAGTGAAAAGGAGAAAGTTATTTTGTTAATGAAGTCTGGATCGAATTACAAAAGAAAGAAATGGATAGAAGGAGGTATGCACAGATTTATAGGAGAACAACAACTTAGGTATTAAAGAATTTATCTGCGTAAGTTACCCTTTAGGAGATAGGTTAGGGTAGGTTAAGTACAATGTAATTAATTTCGATTAGATTTTGATTTAATGTGATTTGAGTTCGAGCTTATCCACTATATATTATAATAATATATTTTACGGTTCTGAACTCTTATTTGAACATAATAACCGACGTTTCTAGGCTTTTACCACTATTCCGGACACACTAGAACAGATTTTGAAGCCTCATTCGATCATATGGAGATGATATTAATTTAAATAGATATAATACAAATTAAATTCAAAAACAATTTGTTGCTTGATAATAAATTATTATCGTTTATATTTAAAATAGAATTTTGATTAATTATCTGAATCATTTTTACTCGGTTTTATTTTCAAGTTGAGTTATTCAAATTCTCGTATTACGATGATTATATATTCGAAATAAATCGTATTTCGGTTATTAAATTGATAACTCGATATAAAATCGATTTATATTATCAACTCAATATTTAAAACCATATTAAATATTTAAAATTAATCGATCAAAAATCAGGCTCTTACATTAGAAGTCGTGAATTGAGGGAGGAGCTTAAGTTTCATAGGATAATCAGGGTCGTTACATTAGAAGTCGTGAATTGAGGGAGGAGCTTAAGTTTCATAGGATGGCGTTGGCTGCGGAAAGGATAAGAAGGACGATGGTGGGGTTGGTTCGGTGAATGGTTGATCAAAGAGGGAGCACTTGGCCATGGAATGTTTGGACATGGAAGAGAGGAGGATGCGTGGAGCCGGAAATTGTAAAAGAGGGTGGGGGAAGAATGATTAGTTAATTCATCTAGGAACTAAATTGCTAATGACATTTTTAATTATTTTAATGTATGTTCAAACTTTTTAATGACTTTATGTTCACTGCACCCAAAAGCAGTCCATCTCCGATCATGTCCACGCCACGACCACTTTCAGGCCAAACCCCCAACTATAAAGTTCTAGCCCTCTCTCCCCTCTCCAACTTCCTATTGGTGAATTTGGATAATTCTTCTTCGTTTGCATCCAAAACCCCAAAATACGAAAGTCATACCTCCATGCTTCTGGCCAGATTCTGACCACCTTCGACCTCCAATCGCCCCCAAATTTTTATAAAGGTAGCTCTCACCGAGTACCCTTACTTTCACGTTGGTGACTTTCTCCAATTCACGATGCTTTGGGAGATAAAAATTAAAAGGAGGAGAGGTACTTATTTGCAAAAATGAAGGATAGAAATTGGTTTGAGTTTAGGGTTGATGAGAGGGTATATTTATAGGTAGGGTTTAGGTTATAGGTAAGACTTCATATATATTATTTTATTGCTACATGCATACCGCTATCTCCATTCGTCATTTAAAAATTCGCACGGGGACATATGAACTCCATTCGTGGTGAAAATTGACATCATTACGGTCCTAGTGAAACATGTTTCGTCGAAATCCGAGCCTGTTTGTTCAAATAGCGCCAGTTCGAGCTCAAATTATTGACATACATACTTACATTGAGCGTCTATATCTTGCACGGCCACATATTAGATCCTATTGGCCCGAAATTTGAAATCTTACAATAATTTATCATTACGGATCCAGTAAATTTGGTTACGTTGAATCCGAGATCGTTTACAAAATGGTTATTTTTCCATATTCAATTAAATCGATAAAATATAAGTTCAAAATAACCAAATTCTTTGAAAAACAAATTATAATTATCGTATATATCCAAATAAAACTTCATATAGCTTCAAAATAAACTATATTGGATTTTAAACTTGATATCTCATTTTTAAGCTAAATCAATGTTCATTTTATAATAAAACCCTTTTTTATTAAATAAATCATTGTGGTTTATAAATGTGATAGCCCGTAACTTCCCCGTGAAGGAAAGCCCGGATTACCTTGAGAACACGACAAATCAGAACGCAAACAGAAGAACATTTCATTGTATATTACAACAATTCCATCAGAATACAAGAATATACAGAGTATGAATTAATATTACACAGAAAATATCAGAGATTTAAATTACATTTAAATACATCACAGCGGAAAAACAATACAAAGCACAACTAGAAGAGATATACGGATATAGAGCTTTCCGGATATCGCTCCAGCTGTAAATCAGGATACTGTGAATATAAATCTGCAAAACCAAAACTAGTAGCTGCCCGTGTGGAAATAGGGGCACCCAGAGTTTAGGTTAAAACAATAAACTCCAGGTCAGTCATGTGACTGGTCTGAGAACTAAAACAGTTATTAATCTTTGTTTTTAAAGATAGGTAAATCAAGGGACCACGCCGTATAACACGGAACGGGTTTCCTCCCAAGAATACCAGTGCATAAAACAAACAGCGCAATGCTAAATAAAGAACAATGAAGCTATTATAAGACCCAGATCCCATCACACAATGCAACGCAAGCCGGAGGATAGGGTTTTCCCTTATAATAGCCAAATATGCTTGATACGCGAAATTTCATCTTATATTATTACTATAAATGAAGAAAACAACTTCAAATATAAATATATCAATCATAGACGGCATGGGTACCATATATCATGTCGCCAATACTAGGCTCTATAATCAAAACCGTAAAATGTCATATTTGGAAATTGGATTTCCATCATGGTGGCTCCTGATTCGAAAGATCAATCGCGTAGTGCCGTCTACAACGGCTTACGTCTCAGCTAGAGAAAACACCGTAATGCACATCTGCACTTTTGGGAAATCGAGTATCACTGCGGCTTACGTCTCGGCAAGAGAAAACACCGCTTACTCTATCCCTCTGAGCACTAAGCTCAATCTCGGTCGACTGAATCCACGACACCACGAAGGTGCCCATCCTCTAAAAAGCATACTGATCAAACCATCAGTTTACCACCCTACCGGGGTGTGAGGCTCGCGAATCAACGCTATACACAAAGCCGTGCTATATTAAAGCTGCGCTTTGATCATCATCCACCAAACTTTGCTTTTCAACAAAAGTCTGGATCACTGCATCTCAGCATGCCACACTATCAATCCATATCGTACCATTGATTTCTGCCAATATATAACCTCTGAGCTCGTATGTCTCAGAGAAGGGCGTTAAGCAAGAGAATAAATTCTCCGCCGCCAAACAGATATATATTTAGCAGAGATCAACGAATACAATATAAAGGAATACAATGTCAGACACACCATCCATTTACAAGTCCGTTCTAGGTCTGAACGAAACCGGAGGCACTTTCTTTGCATATCCGTACAATCAATAAGTACGTCCGGACATCTACCACTTCAGCCCCCTTCAAGGTAGCTACTCCCATCGTGAGCATCAGTAGCACCCATCCATTCGATGTGAAGATCATCGGTCTTGCACCGTCTTCCATCTCTTCAACTCATCGTCGAATCAGTTATTCAGAATGGGTTATACCCGGCCTTTTTGAATAACTCGCGTACCTTATAATCAAGTGCTATAAAACACAACATACGCCTCATTCCAATTCATCAGTCACTAACCGTAAATTATTAAGAGAACAATTCCCCAAATATTAACCCCGAAGGCCGAAACCAATATCAGATCAATACCCAGGAAACCATTCTTCTTAACTAACCTACAGCTAGTTTCTAAATTTCATATTCTTAGGGAAAGGTTCCCATTAATTTTATCAAAGATAAATTCTTTACAATTTATTCTTTAATCTTCCTTTGGATGTCATATCAACCCAAATTATGGTTTTCCAAACTAGTCGAGATTAGCGAACCACACCGAAGTAATTATTTATTTTATTTCCCAATCCCAACCTATTCATCCCACGGAGCAAAACTGTTATTACCCCATAACTAACACCACGATGTTATCGGTAAATTTAATTACCATTTCACGTTCAAATCTAATTAAAGATTTAACTATCGCTCGGAGCAAAACTGGTGATACTCCCCTTTCGATCATTTCCAAATTTTGATGATTTAAATTACCAATTCTCATTTCAATCTAATTAAAGATTCATTAAAACTCCACTTAGTTTTAATCTTTAACTGGGTTAAAGAACTAATGTCATTTAAAACAAAGTTCACGATAAACCCAAAATTCCATTTGATATTAAATACAAGGCTCTGAATAGAAAATGTATCGGCTTATATTCAATATCAAATTCTGATTTTTTTTAAAACCAATTCAAACCCAATTTATTTAATTAAAAATATTGGATTTTAATTCTAGTTCATAACTAGTTCATTTCGATAAAAATATATTTTTATCCTTTCAAATATGGAATTTTTCATCCCAGTTCTTTCCAATTCATATATTTTGATTTTACACAAATTATAGATATTTTTAATAATTTTATCAAGGCCCGTACAGTCGATTTCCAATAACGGTCGTCGAACTGCACTTACAGCGACCGTTTCTAAATTTGATTTGGACGCATCTCCAAATCCAACCGTTATATTTCAAATTTCTAATATTTATTGGAAAGCTCTTTTTGATACGAACCCAACGGTTCCGATTTCAGGAGAATCCGACGGTCGGATCTCCCGCAATATCCGTTCGAAGTTAATGGTCGAAATTCGCGAACTGCCGCGGCGCGGCGCGTTCTATTCAGGCCATTATATTATATATAATATATACTTTGTCGATTTCTATTTAAAACGAATTTTATAAATCGTTTTAAATTCGTTTTAAAAACGATTTCAACTTCATTTCAAATTCAAATCAAAATTGAATTTTTCCCAATATAAATTCGTTTTAAATTCATTTCAAATTGATTTCAATTCAAATTCGATTCTATTCAATTCCAATTCGAATTCATTTCTATTCAATTTCAATTCGAATTCGTTTTATATTCAATTCAATTCGAATTCACTTTATATTCAATTCAATTCGAATTCATTTTATATTCAGTTCAATTCGAATTCATTTTATATTCAATTCGAATTCATTTTAAAAACGAATATAATCGATATCAATATCGTTCGCGTCAAAATAGCGCATTTTTAATCAACACGGCTTTATATTTTTCAGTAACTTCGTTATTCTATTCAACAAATGAATATTTATTCTATTCAGCACATGAATCTATATTTCTTTCAATATATGACTAATCTCAACGGATGAGTACTGTCAACACGCGACTATTTTTGTTATTTACTATATTTTATAAAAATTATGGCATCTATCGTTTGATTTCAAATCAGACTCCAACAGTAAATTAGTAAGAGAACGATTCCCTAAATATTAACCCCGAAGGCCGAAACCAACATCAGATCAATATCTAGGAGACCACTCATCTTATCTATTTTCCAGTTAGTTTCTAATTTTATATATGATAAAGATGTAAATTTTATTGTTAAAATATTTCGTTCAACACATGACTAATCTCAACGGATGAGTACTGTCAACACATGAACCTTTATTTTATAATATTCTTTATTTTCTAAATTGGAATGAGGCCCAATCAATCACCATATAGCGTTACTATATGGATTTCATACAACACATGTATATAAATAGCAACGATAAATAATCAACAATCATCCAAAGTGCACTACTCTGTATAAGCATCAAATATAGATATCTAACGCTTATAACAGCCTGTCAATTAATCGATCGACATACAACTAATTACTGGGATTAGTGTACGCCGTATTTTATCCCAATACCCATGTGGGGTTTCAAATCAACAAACACAGATTTTTATTTGTGTCGTTGGGCGATGCGTAAAATTTATCATCCCAAACAATATCCATCAAATGTGTGTATATACAAATCATCTGATTCGTTTATATTTATTTATTTCATTTTATATACACGTTAAAAATTCTATTTTTAACTATACAATATTTATTTTCTATATAAATATTTTATTTCATTTCACAACACACGATCAACTACACATCAAAATCAAACAAACAAACAAGCCATCCATGGTCTGTGGACGACGGGTGTCAGGTGCTGCTAAGCACCGTCTGCATCCTAGTATATATATTAACTAGAAATTTAAAATAAAAGTGAGGAGTTCTCACCTTGGAGATCCACTCCTCCATTATCTATTCCTGAATGGTTCGGATAATGCCAAAAATTCCAATGCAGTCTTCTCTACGCTGTTCATATTAAAAATCACATTTTTATCACTCCGCTATATTAATAAAGATCAAATCTTTTCGCTGCAACATATATAAAAATCGTATTTTTATATTCTCTATCTTATAAAACTTATATTTTTATTCCTTACATACGATAAAAAATATATTTTTAACCTTTACATTCAATAAAAATTATATCTTTATTCTTTGCATTCAATAAAAATTATATTTTTATATCGCTACACGTACAACAAAGATTATATTTTTATAACTCTATCTAAATAAAAATCATATTTTTACTATCATACCTATATAAAAATCATATTTTTAATATGCCACTAGTATAAAAATTATATTTTTAACTTCTTTATTATATAAAAATCACATTTTTAATACTCTACATTAATAAAAATCATATTTTTATTACTCTACTTAAATAAAAATCGTATTTTTATCGTTCTAAAAATATAAAAATATGATCTTTCTACATTCTACATATATAAACTTTCTTTTTATAAATATATAAACTTTCTACTTATAAATATATAAACTTTCTACTTATAAATATTTAAACTTTCTACTTATAAATATATAAACTTTCTACTTATAAATATAAAACTGATTTTAAAACAAGGTTTTATACAAATTAAAAAATAATTTAAGCTATGTTTTCTATGTAAATTGAATCAAGGAAAAAAAAACTTACTGTTTTACTTGGGAGTGGGGGGAGATAGCGTCGCCGGAGGTCCGAGGGGTGGTGCTGCGCTGGCCGGCTCTGGCCTAGGGGAGATCGATGGCGGCTGTTGGTGGTTGGGTTCGCTCGGGGTGGAGTTTGGGGTCAGTCGCGCTTCAGAAGGGGGGGAAGGAAAACGAGGAGAGGGGGCGTCGGATTGGGGGGATCGAAGAAGGGGGAGGTGACGTGGGGAGGCGCGACGGTGGTGCTAGGGAGAGGCGGTGGCGGCGCGATGATGGGAGGCGCGGTCTTCGATCGTGTTTTTTTTTTCTTTTTTTCTTTTTGAAGTCTCGATCTGAAAATGAAGAAGGAGGGGGGTGTGGAGGGTGATTATATAATTTAATTATTTAATATTATTTTAATTCCAAAAAGGTGAAATTTTATCCGAACTCCAATTCACATCCAACGACTGTCGTCCCTAGCGTATTACCCCCATTCCGAACACAATGGGATATGCCACGCAAGCCAATTCAGCTGTTTCGATAGGTTTTTCTCAAAATCAAATTATAAATCAGTGTATATTTTAATTTTAACGCACATTTCAAATTACCGGGGCCACACACTAACTCGAAAAATTCCAGAAAAATTATTTCTAGCTTCGTATTGACGATACGGTCCTAACAAAACTAATTTCATCGAATTCTGAGACCGTTTGAAAAATGGCCATTTTCCAGTCGATTAAAATCAACTAAAACTGGTCAAACGCGTTTTCCTTCGCCACGCTCACATATTGAATCGAGAAATTATGAATTTTGAAATCTAGCAATAATTTGACATCACGGATCCAACAAAAGTGGTTTCGCCGAAATCCGAGGTCGTTTGCAAAATTTCCATTTTAAGGGCCAGAATTCCATAGCGACTATTCTAAAAATTCATTTGGACATAACTTTTGATCCCCGCTATGAAGTTTTGATTTCCCGGATTCGTTGGAAAGATATTCTCAATTAGATTCTAATATTTTTGGTTTCTCTACAATCCAGTTTATTTTGCACCCGGTACGTTCAATTGAAATTGGAAATCGAATTATCGAACTACCGCGCCATTTTCAATTCCTTTTATAATTAAATAAATATTTATATTCTAATGACGGCGTATGTAAATATATACATTCTAATTCTATTCAAAATAAATTTTTCGTCATTATTATTTAAAATAATTCATTTTAAATATTCAAAATTCACTAAAATTGCCAAAATAAAAATTTTAAACTGACCCAGATTTTACGGGTTGTTACAATCTCCCCCACTTAAAACTTTTCGTCCCCGAAAAGGAATGAAGCCGAAAGTTGTTTAACTAATCAACTCAACTTTCATTATTTTCTTTACGGCTTAAGTTCTTTAACTTTTCAGTTTCTAAGAACTTTTCCGATTTTTCAAAAATTTGGCTAACATCCTAAATTTTCGAAAAATTTCGCCATAACCTCCCCTGCACCGGGAACATCGGGAAAATCCTGAAATTGCCATACAGGCCTCTTATCTCAAAAAGAAAAAGAAAAAGCCAATCGGCTCATAAAATCATCATCACCCAAACAAAACAGTAAATTATGGTAAACATGTACCTATTTGTCGGGCAAAAAATTTTATTTCTTTGCTCTAGCCTCCTTGCTATGACCTGTTCAATGTAAGTACATGTATATGCAAGCAAATGCGATAAATTTCCAATACAGTTCGATGTTTGGTGCTAAATTCAACTTGGTTCAACATTTTCCGTACCTTAGTTATATTATACAATACCAATACATTTTAAAACAAAAGGCATAATTACGTTCGTACAAGCATCATACATACACACATATATCCAAAACGCTAGTTCATTACATTAAAACCCAGCTTTCTAGGAAGTCGTGCCTTCTTCTTGCATGATTTCCAAAGTTGATAGCTCTTTTCCCTTGGATTTCTTATCACCCTTCTTTAACGGGCAATCTCGGGCTAGATGCCCTACTTCTTTGCATCGAAAACATTTCTTTTCCTTTCCTAGATTTGTGGGTTTCTTCTTTACCCTCAGACACTTATGTACGAAATGCCCCGTCTCTTTGCATTTGAAACACACTATGTCCATTCTCATCATTTTCTCCCTGCTTTTCTTTCTCTCAGGGCACCGAACGGCATAATGTCCTTCTTTTCTGCATATACGGCAATAAATACCCACGTACGTTCCTAAGTTCAACTCACGTTCTTTTTCTGCTTTCTGGTGAGCTCTCCTCGCTTGTTTCGGGGTCATCCAGAATTCAGTATGAGATAAGCCATAGTCGTCCATATCCTATATAATATTTTTAGGATTTTTGTCAAGAGAGTTTGCATTATGTTTCACTTAACAATCATCTTGATTATACTTCATTTATCATTCCAGTATTTTTATTAGTTGAATCAATAATCAAACATCACAGCCATCAATCAATTTGTTGATTAGATTTTCAAATATATACGATTTTTATATACTCAAAAATCAGATTTTAGTGTCAAGTCACCAACAGTAAATTTCAGTTAAGTTTTGTTCTCACACCAGTCAATTGGAAATATATAGAAATCTCACTTTCGAAACTCGAAAACAAGTACTGGCGATGGGGGCCCATCACCAGAATTATTCCCGGGCAACTAGAGTATGATTCTATATCTATCCAGTATATTAAAACCTCGAATACACGCTTGCAAGGCGTATATGTAAAATCTTTATATATTGGATTGTCCAAATCAATTTAAAATAAATAGTCAAATACGTATGACACGATTTAAATTTCAAAACAAAAATGGTTTTCATTCTAAAAATATACTCTTCACACTCGTTCTAGGATACTACTGATCCTATCTCTAATGAGTCATTCCCATTGGATATTACTAATCCAATTTCTGATGAATTCTTTCGTTTGGTTCTAATGTGTCATGTTCACTAGCTCTGTAAACCAGAGCTCTGATACCAACTGTGATAGCCTGTAACTTCCCCGTGAAGGAAAGCCCGGATTACCTTGAGAACACGACAAATCAGAACGCAAACAGAAGAACATTTCATTGTATATTACAACAATTCCATCAGAATACAAGAATATACAGAGTATGAATTAATATTACACAGAAAATATCAGAGATTTAAATTATATTTAAATACATCACAGCGAAAAAAAAATACAAAGCACAACTAGAAGAGATATACGGATACAGAGCTTTCCGGATATCGCTCCAACTGTAAATCAGGATCCCGTGAATATAAATCTGCAAAACCAAAACTACTAGCTGCCCGTGTGGAAATAGGGGCACCCAGAGTTTAGGTTAAAACAATAAACTCCAGGTCAGTCATGTGACTGGTGTGAGAACTAAAACAGTTATTAATCTTTGTTTTTAAAGTTAGGTAAATCAAGGGACCACGCCGTATAACACAGAACGGGTTTCCTCCCAAGAATACCAGTGCATAAAACAAACAGCGCAATGCTAAATAAAGAACAATGAAGCTATTATAAGACCCAGATCCCATCACACAATGCAACGCAAGCCGGAGGATTGGGTTTTCCCTTATAATAGCCAAATATGCTTGATACGCGAAATTTCATCTTATATTATTACTATAAATGAAGAAAACAACTTCAAATATAAATATATCAATCATAGACGGCATGGGTACCATATATCATGTCGCCAATACTAGGCTCTATAATCAAAACCGCAAAATGTCATATTTGGAAATTGGATTTCCATCATGGTGGCTCCTGATTCGAAAGATCGATCGCGTAGTGCCATCTACAACGGCTTACGTCTCAGCTAGAGAAAACACCGTAATGCACATCTGCACTTTTGGGAAATCGAGTATCACTGCGGCTTACGTCTCGGCGAGAGAAAACACCGCTTACTCTATCCCTTTGAGCACTAAGCTCAATCTCAGTCGACCGAATCCACGACACCACGAAGGTGCCCATCCTCTAAAAAGCATACTGATCAAACCATCAGTTTACCACCATACCGGGGTGTGAGGCTCGCGAATCAACGCTATACACAAAGTCGTGCTATATTAAAGCTGCGCTTTGATCATCATCCACCAAACTTTGCTTTTCAACAAAAGTCTGGATCACTGCATCTCAGCATGCCACACTATCAATCCATATCGTACCACTGATTTTTGCCAATATATAACCTCTGAGCTCGTATGTCTCAGAGAAGGGCGTTAAGCAAGAGAATAAATTCTCCGCCGCCAAACAGATATATATTTAGCAGAGATCAACGAATACAATATAAAGGAATACAATGTCAAACACACCATCCATTTACAAGTCCGTTCTAGGTCTGAACGAAACCGGAGGCACTTTCCTTGCATATCCGTACAATCAACAAGTACGTCCGGACGGCTACCACTTCAGCCCCCTTCAAGGTAGCTACTCCCATCGTGAGCATCAGTAGCACCCATCCATTCGATGTGAAGATCATCGGTCTTGCACCGTCTTCCATCTCTTCGACTCATCGTCGAATCAGTTATTCAGAATGGGTTATACCCGGCCTTTCTGAATAACTCGCGTACCTTATAATCAAGTGCTACAAAACACAACATATGCCTCATTCCAATTCATCAGTCACTAACCATAAATTAGTAAGAGAACAATTCCCCAAATATTAACCCCGAAGGCCGAAACCAACATCAGATCAATACCCAGGAAACCATTCTTCTTAACTAACCTACAGCTAGTTTCTAAATTTCATATTCTTAGGGAAAGGTTCCCATTAATTTTATCAAAGATAAATTCTTTACAATTTATTCTTTAATCTTCCTTTGGATGTCATATCAACCCAAATTATGGTTTTCCAAACTAGTCGAGATTAGCGAACCACACCGAAGTAATTATTTATTTTATTTCCTAATCCCAACCTATTCATCCCATGGAGCAAAACTGTTACTACCCCATAACTAACACCACGGTGTTATCGGTAAATTTAATTACCATTTCACGTTCAAATCTAATTAAAGATTTAACTATCGCTCGGAGCAAAACTGGTGATACTCCCCTTTCGATCATTTCCAAATTTTGATGATTTAAATTACCAATTCTCATTTCAATCTAATTAAAGATTCATTAAAACTCCACTTAGTTTTAATCTTTAACTGGGTTAAAAAACTAATGTCATTTAAAGCACAGTTCACGATAAACCCAAAATTCCATTTGATATTAAATACAAGGCTCTGAATAGAAAATGTATCGGCTTATATTCAATATCACATTCTGATTTTTTTTTAAAACCACTTCAAACCCAATTTATTTAATTAAAAATATTGGATTTTAATTCTAGTTCATAACTAGTTCATTTCGATAAAAATATATTTGTATCCTTTCAAATAGAGAATTTTTCATCCCAGTTCTTTCCAATTCATATATTTTGATTTTACACAAATTATAGATATTTTTAATAATTTTATCAAGGCCCGTACAGTCGATTTCCAATAACGGTCGTCGAACTGCACTTACAGCGACCTTTTCTAAATTTGATTTGGGCGCATCTCCAAATCCAACCGTTAGATTTCAAATTTCTAATATTCATTGGAAAGCTCTTTTCGATACGAACCCAACGGTTCCGATTTCAGGAGAATCCGACGGTCGGATCTCCCGCAATATCCATTCGAAGTTAATGGTCGAAATTCGCGAACTGCCGCGGCGCGGCGCGTTCTATTCAGGCCATTATATTATATATAATATATACTTTGTCGATTGCTATTTAAAACGAATTTTATAAATCGTTTTAAATTCGTTTTCAAAACGATTTCAACTTCATTTCAGATTCAAATCAAAATTGAATTTTTCCCAATATAAATTCGTTTTAAATTCATTTCAAATTGATTTCAATTCAAATTCGGTTCAATTCCAATTCGAATTCATTTCTATTCAATTTCAATTCGAATTCATTTTATATTCAATTCAATTCGAATTCAATTTATATTCAATTCAATTCGAATTCACTTTATATTCAATTCAATTCGAATTCATTTTATATTCAGTTCATTTCGAATTCATTTTATATTCAATTCGAATTCATTTTAAAAATGAATATAATCGATATCAATATCGTTCGCGTCAAAATAGCGCATTTCTAATCAACACGGCTTTATATTTTTCAATAACTTCGTTATTCTATTCAACAAATGAATATTTATTCTATTCAGCACATGAGTCTATATTTCTTTCAATATATGACTAATCTCAACGGATGAGTATTGTCAACACGCGACTATTTTTGTCATTTATTATATTTTATAAAAATTATGGCATCTATCGTTTGATTTCAAATCAGACTCCAACAGTAAATTAGTAAGAGAACGATTCCCTAAATATTAACCCCGAAGGCCGAAACCAACATCAGATCAATATCCAGGAGACCACTCATCTTATCTATTTTCCAGTTAGTTTCTAATTTTATATATGATAAAGATGTAAATTTTATTGTTAAAATATTTCGTTCAACACATGACTAATCTCAACGGATGAGTGTTGTCAACACATGAACCTTTATTTTATAATATTCTTTATTTTCTAAATTGGAATGAGGCCCAATCAATCACCATATAGCGTTACTATATGGATTTCATACAACACATGTATATAAATAGCAACGATAAATAATCAATAATCATCCAAAGTGCACTACTCTGTATAAGCATCAAATATAGATATCTAACGCTTATAACAGTCTGTCAATCAATCGATCGACATACAACTAATTACTGGGATTAGTGTACGCCGTATTTTATCATAATACCCGTGTGGGGTTTCAAATCAACAAACTCAGATTTTTATTTGTGCCGTTGGGCGATGTGTAAAATTTATCGTCCCAAACAATATCCATCAAATGTGTGTATATAAACAAATCGTCTGATTCGTTTATATTTATTTATTTCATTTTATATACACGTTAAAAATTCTATTTTTAACTATACAATATTTATTTTCTATATAAATATTTTATTTCATTTCACAACACACGATCAACTACACATCAAAATCAAACAAACAAACAAACAAGCCATCCATGGTCTGTGGACGACGGGTGTCAGGTGCTGCTAAGCACCGTCTGCATCCTAGTATATATATTAACTAGAAATTTAAAATAAAAGTGAGGAGTTCTCACCTTGGAGATCCAGTCCTCCATTATATATTCCTGAATGGTTCGGATAATGCCAAAAATTCCAATGCAGTCTTCTCTACGCTGTTCATATTAAAAATCACATTTTTATCACTCTGCTATATTTATAAAGATCAAATCTTTTCGCTACAACATATATAAAAATCGTATTTTTATATTCTCTATCTTATAAAACTTATATTTTTATTCCTTACATGCGATAAAAATGATAATTTTAACCTTTACATTCAATAAAAATTATATCTTTATTCTTTACATTCAATAAAAATTATATTTTTATATCACTACACGTACAACAAAGATTATATTTTTATAACTCTATCTAAATAAAAATCATATTTTTACTATCATACCTATATAAAAATCATATTTTTAATATGCCACTAGTATAAAAATTATATTTTTAACTTCTTTATTATATAAAAATCATATTTTTAATACTCTACATTAATAAAAATCATATTTTTATTACTCTACTTAAATAAAAATCGTATTTTTATCGTTCTAAAAATATAAAAATCTGATCTTTCTACATTCTACATATGTAAACTTTCTTCTTATAAATATATAAACTTTCTACTTATAAATATATAAACTTTCTACTTATAAATATAAAACTGATTTTAAAACAAGGTTTTATACAAATTAAAAACTAATTTAAGCTATGTTTTCTATGTAAATTGAATCAAGGAAAAAAACTTATTGTTCTACTTGGGAGTGGGGGGAGATAGCATCGCCGGAGGTCGGAGGTCCGAGGGGTGGTGCTGCGCTGGCCGGCTCTGGCCCAGGGGAGATCGATGGCGGCTGCTGGTGGTTAGGTTCACTCGGGGTGGGGTTTGGGGTCAGTCGCGCTTCAGAAGGGGGGGGAGGAAAACGAGGAGAGGGGGCGTCAGATTGGGGGGATCGAAGATGGGGGAGGTGACGTGGGGAGGCGCGGCGGTGGTGCTAGGGAGAGGCGGTGGCGGCGCGGTCTTCGATCGTGTTTTTTTTTCTTTTTTTCTTTTGAAGTCTCGATCTGAAAATGAAGAAGGAGGGGGGTGTGGAGGGTGATTATATAATTTAATTATTTAATATTATTTTAATTCCAAAAAGGTGAAATTTTATCCGAACTCCAATTCACATCCAACGACTGTCGGCCCCAGCGTATTACCCCCATTCCGAACACAATGGGATATGCCACGCAAGCCAATTCAGCTGTTTCGATAGATTTTTCTCAAAATCAAATTATAAATCAATGTATATTTTAATTTTAACGCACATTTCAAATTACCGGGGCCACACACTAACTCGAAAAATTCCAGAAAAATTATTTCTAGCTTCGTATTGACGATACGGTCCTAACAAAACTAATTTCATCGAATTCTGAGACCGTTTGAAAAATGGCCATTTTCCAGTCGATTAAAATCAACTAAAACTGGTCAAACGCGTTTTCCTTCGCCACGCTCACATATTGAATCGAGAAATTACGAATTTTGAAATCTAGCAATAATTTGACATCATGGATCCAACAAAAGTGGTTTTGTCGAAATCCGAGGTCGTTTGCAAAATTTCCATTTTTAAGGGCCAGAATTCCATAGCGACTATTCTGAAAATTCATTTGGACATAACTTTTGATCCCCGCTATAAAGTTTTGATTTCCCGGATTCATTGGAAAGATATTCTCAATTAGATTCTAATATTTTTGGTTTCACTACAATCCGGTTTATTTTGCACCCGGTACGTTCAATTGAAATTGGAAATCAAATTATCGAACTACCGCGCCATTTTCAATTCCTTTTATAATTAAATAAATATTTATATTCTAATGACGGCGTATGTAAATATATACATTCTAATTCTATTCAAAATAAATTTTTTGTTGTTATTATTTAAAATAATTCATTTTAAATATTCAAAATTCACTAAAATTGCCAAAATAAAAATTTTAAACTAGCCCAGATTTTACGGGTTGTTACAATAAACGATTCCATAATGATTTTTTGAAAATTTGATTTGAACATAACTCACAATCTACAAGATGAAAACTTGATTTTTCACTTTTGTTAGAAAACTATAGTTCCAAAGATTCTAACGTTTCTTATTTCAACGAATTCTGACTTATATTGAATCACATACATTCGTTTGAAGTTCAAAACGTAATATTACGAATTATTGTGCTGCTACGAGCTCGTTTTTATTTATATTATAAATCATACGTTCAAACCTTAAATTAAATACATATTAAGTCGTTAATTCTTAAAATAATTCATTTTAAATATTTAATATTCATTAAATATTTCTCAATAAAATTCGGGTCATTACAAAATTGTTTCTACGAATGGTTAGTTATGCCTTTTGGCTTAACTAATGCTCCAACTTACTTTGACGACCTTATGAACTGTGTTTTCCATGATATTATCAATAAATTTGCTCTAGTCTTTGTCAATGATATCCTTGTTTTTTCTATCTCAAAAAGGAGCACGAATAATATTTCAAATTTGTTCTTGAGACTCATAGAAGCCATCAGTTGAAGGTTAAATTTTCAAAATGTCATTTTTAGAAGGATGAAGTCTGATTTCTAGGTCATATTATTTCTGAAAATAAAGTTTCAATTGATCCAACTAAGATCACTTCAATCAATGTAAGTCATATTCATTTCTTTCTGTCGTATGTTAATCATCTTATACTATGTCAAATCTAAATTCCCTATTCTATTTTCAAGATTTGGAAAAACCTAAAACTCCAACTGATATTCATAACTCCTTAGGCTTTGCAGGTTAATATTAGACATTTATAGAAAATTTTGCTCAAATTGTTGCACCTTTGACTAGGAGAACAAAAATTTTGTTTGGAGTGAATAGTGTATAGATGCATTTAACGAGTTAAAGAAAATGCAAACTTTAGCTCATGTACTTACCGTCTCTAATAGGAGTTAGAGATTCATGGTATATACTAATACTAGTAGAGAGGGCTTGGGAGCTGTTCTGATGTATGATAGGAAGGTGATCGCTTATGCCTGTTGTCAGCTAAAGACTCACGCAGCTAATTATGTGTCTCACGATTTGGAATTGCTTGCTATTGTGTTTTCTCTGAAATTATGGAGACATCATCTTCTGGGAACTGTAATGACCCAGATTTCCGTAACATCGGAGTTGACTATATACATCATACGTCCAACCCAAATATCACGAAAATACGGAACATTTTTTTTTAGAAGAAAGAGATAGAAGAAGAACATAAATAACAACATAGAATCTAACATCGCAGCGGAACAAAATATAATATATCATATCTTTGAAATACAAAATCTTCACTGTATAACATACACTTATCAGAGTACAACACTTACAACACAACGGAACAACTATAACTGGATAACGCTGAAGCCTCCTGCTCCAAGCTCCTTTAGATATATCTGAAAAATCCTGAACTACTTGACTGCCCGTACAAATTTAGGCACCCAAGAGTTTAGGTAGAACAAAACAAAATAAACTCCGGGTCAATCATGGGACTGGTATGAGTAAACAGTTTAAAACAGTTTCAGAAAACTAAATGATATCTCATAAGACCACGCCGTATAACACGGAACGGGTTTTTCCCTTATGAGAATCCAAACACTTGATTTAACTTTATATCAAAACTCTTTTGATATTACAATAGTGTCTAAATCAAGTAAATAACAATCTAGTGGAACGTTTGCATCTCACGTTCCACATATATATACAATCAAAAACCGCAAGCACGTATTGGGTATTTGATTTCCAACTATGACAAGGTATGGAACCACCTTTCGCTGGTGTATCTCTAGAGGAGAATACACCGAGTTCAACAAGAACATCTTGCAACTCAGCCACACATGACCGACCACTCATTTCGCTTGAGTGTATCGAATGTATATCACCAACGATTGGGATCAGCAACCGTTTCCCGAATGGGACAGCATCGACAATAGATTTTTAGAAGTAAATGAAACTCTAGATCAGGTGGTTATACAGCCTAATAGGTGCGACCTACATAGCCATGCTGCTTGCCCGATTTCTGTCATTTACCAGTTGATGAGGCTAGAAGCTACGCTTTATCATCACACCAGATTCACTTCGAATGTCACATCGTCAAATCCATCAAATCACCGATTGACGTCCTCAACAGTACATTACGTGTTAGCAAAAAGAAGTTTCCTTCTCCGCTTCCACTCTTGGTACGGTTGAAGAAATCAATGTACGTGACCTTTCTAGACATACTCTGTCAGACATTCATCCATACCCGTCACCCAGGAACAGGATGAATCGAAGGCACAATTTCTATTAATAGAAAAAGTCCTTGCACTCTACTCCGTCTTCGATTTTCTTTATATAATCTGATTCGCACGCTACTGCCAATACGGAGTGGTTCTTCGGATAATAATCCAACCGGTCTCTCCATATTGACAACGATGGTCAAAACTCCGATAGTCTGTGATTTAACTATCGAATAAAAACAAGTGTTTCGATAGTCGATGATTTAACTATCGAATAAAACAAGTGTTCATCCAAACACCCAACAATCAGTGAGCCTTTGATTAATATTTCATTAATTAAATCACTCCTCCATTTCTTTATCAATATTTGTTAACCAAATATTTTCAATAACCATGTTGGCCTTTTACGTTATTTGGAAAACATTTCCATATATCGCCTTCTTTTATTTTCTAAACTTTAGAAAATATATGTTATTTATAATTGGAAAATATTCCAATTACTTATCTCTTTTCCAATCTCGTTTATTCTTATACTTAGGAAATATTTATTATTCTATTTCCCAGCTTACACTTATTTGGGTTAAAACGGATGTTGTGTAAAACATCGTTACGACAACCCAAATACTATATTCAACTAACTCTTATCTAACATTGATCTTCGAGCCTGAAATCTTACTGTTCATTTGTTAATAATGCAATCAATCAAGTTGGGGTATAACTACCTCTCAGACCTCGACTGGATAACATTTATAACGTCAAAACAGATAAGACTACTTACTCGAACAATCAATACCATACAACTACTTCTTCACTTTTAAACACATATATACTTTCTCTTTCTATTCTTACTAGATTTTATTCTTATACTTCCTTTTTTATTATACTATTCTATTTCTAAGTTCGTTTTCTAATCGACTTCTATATATATCGATACGTTGATTTCTAACTATCAAATTATCTTAAAAATATTCTATCTCCTTAAATTCCCGGAAAAATTCGCCATAACCTCCTTTGTACCGGGAGCATCGGGAAAATCCCCAAACTGCCACACAGGCCTTCTCCAATCAAAAAGAAAAAGAAAAGCCAAGCGGCTAGCCGATACGGCGCATAAAATCTCATATATGAATTAAATACGTACCTTTTTGTCGGGCACTCTATTTATATACCTTCTAACACTTTATTCCAAACCTGTCTCCTATATATTTATACATGTCCAATCTATATTAACTTTACCAATCTTTTTAGCTAAATTTGTTAATTAAATCTGTTAATTAACTTCTTAGTCTAATCCACTTCTATTTATCCAAATCTATTTATTATAGATCCCATTTGAATTTCTATATTCAAATTCCATTTGAAATACTATATTCAAATTCTATAGTTAAACTCCATTTGAATTCTATTATTCAAATTCTATTTCAATTCCTTATATTCAAAGTCCATTTGAATTCTCTGCATTATTTATAAACAACGTTTATAACTTCAATTCAAATCCCACCTTTCCATTTATAAACAACGTTTATAAATTCAATTCAAATCCCATATTTTCATTTATAAACAAAGTTTATAAATTCGGTTCAAATCCCATATTTTCATTTATAAACAAAGTTTATAAATTCGGTTCAAATCCCATATTTTCATTTATAAACAAAGTTTATAAATTCGATTCAAATCCCATATTTTCATTTATAAACAAAGTTTATAAATTCGATTCAAATCCCATATTTTCATTTATAAACAAAGTTTATAAATTCGATTCAAATCCTATATTTTCATTTATAAACAAAGTTTATAAATTCAATTCAAATTCCGTCTTTTCATTTATAAGCAAAGTTTATAAATTCCATTCCAATCCCATCTTTTCATTTATAAACAAAGTTTATAAATTCCTTCCTTGTTTTAGATATTCAAACAAGTTAATATTTTCCCTAGTTCATTAAAAAATCAAATTCTATTTATAAAAATAGAATTTCCTTTTTAAAATCTCAAATACCCTTTTCGATATTTTTATAGATCAATATTCAAGCCCCAGTGATATTTTTAAACAATCAAATCAACCAATTTTCAATCATTTGATTTTTAACACATCATATATGAATATATATATGAAATCAAACAAACAACAGATAATATATATTTTTGAGGAATCCAGTTGGATTCCTCCAACCTGTTTTCCTGCATCCACAAACGTTAGTCAACATAGTAATACCCATCCTGCTTCGAGGCAGGATATCGCGGTATGAAGGTCATCCACTATCATAGCGTGGGGCACATAGGGTAATCATCCGCTATGGTACCGCGGGCGTCCGCTAATGAAACTGCGGGAATCCAACCAATCATCAACCCAATATATATATAATAGTCAACCAATCCTAAATAACTATATATATTTTAAAATAATCAGACAGCATTCAAACAAGCACAGACAATTATTTTTAACTATATAAAAATAAATTCTAAATAAAAGGTGAGATTTACTCATCGTGATTTTCCTTTGTCGAATATCAAATACCATTCGATTAATTAAATTCTTGGTTAATTCTGATTAACTCCAAATGTGTTCTTCATGCTTTTCCAACCTTGTGTACATTAAATATATCGTACATAAGAATTTTAACTATATAAAATTAAGCGACTTAACTAAATAAATTATTAAATTTATACCTTAATCCATCTCATTTAACTTATAAATTTATTTATTTAAGAACAAATTATAAAATTAACGACTTCATTAATTTTGATTTAAATCCCCTGGTTAGCTCCTTACCCCTCTTGTCCGAAGTTAACCAACTACTTTGCTAACCATTCAATGTTATTCTCTAAGCATATAACATAATTCTTTAATGGCTAAAAATAATAAAATTACCTTAATTATTATCATTAAAATAAATTAATTACCTTGTATTAACTCTAACTCTTCTTCCTCCTTTTGAAAAACTACCTGGAGCAAATTAGCAAGGTTGAACTCAGTTCCTTTCCCAGATTTTGAAACTGAAAAACGAAACCAGCTCCTTTAAACATTCCATCGAACACCTACGCCTCGTTCATCCATTCCCTACTTTTCCGCTACTGAACCACCATACCTCATCGCACCATCAACAGTTGAAGCGAACCACCAGATTTTCCCTGATACCACTCGAACTCTCCCCCCCCCCCCCAACCACTTACTGTTATAAATGCGATATCCACTTTGACCCCTTATACTCCATCGCGACTTCAGTTTTTGACCTTCCAGAAATCGCACTCCCTAATACCACTCAGGTGTTCGAACCCCCTACGGTCCACTAGCAGACCAACTCGCCCCCTTATCTCCCTTCTGAATCACCTGCGGTTCCAAATCACAACTCGCGAAGCTCAAGTTCAACGATCCCCAAAACATTTCGCACTGTCCAGGATTGAATCGTGAGAAGCTTTTGATTTTCGATTTTGGGTTTGTTTTGATTTTCGAATGAGGAGTGGGCCATTTAATTTTCTGTTAAGGGAATGAACAGAAGAAAATAGAAAGGAGAAATGGGAGGGCCATCGTGATTTTATACAGGAAGGGTGGGGTTTTGTTTTGAGCAGCGAGGCAAATCTTTTGTGGAGTGGAAGAGGAGAATGTGTTCCCCTTTTCTCCTTTTGATTTGTGCGGCCATTTCTTTTCCTCCTTGTTTTATTTCTGTCCACAACAAAAGAAAATTTATTTTATTTTAATTAGTTTAAAAACTGTATCCTTTAATTAAAATACTCCATGGTCCTGAACTCCTTTCTGAACCCAACCACTGTCCTTCCTAGGGTTAAACTACTATTCTGAACCCACTGGAATAGGTCACGAAGTTCAATTCGATCATCTGTGAAAGATATTAATTTAAATTGATATAAATCAAACTTTAAAACAACAAATTCTGCGAAAATAAATTAATATTATTATTCGAATTCAAACAGAAGTCTGAACTATATTAAATTCAGTTATAAATCTCGAACTGAATTATATTTTCGCATAACGATGTTTAAATATATATTCGATATTAAATCAAAATTGATTATTAAATTAATAACTTAATAAAAATTCCATTTATATTTATTCACCTAATATTTAAATCCATATTAAATATTTTAAAATTTACCCATAAGAATCCGGGTCATTACAATCTTCCCCACTTAAAATAATTTCGTCCTCGAAATTGCTAAGGTAGAAAAAGTGCTACAAACTCATTTATCTTTTTAAAACTTATTTATGTTGATACTCAACATTTCCTACTTCCTTACGTAACTCTCTTTCGAATAAATCCCTATTCGATAACTCCTCCCTTCGAATAACTATATTCGATAATCTCTCTTTCAAATAACTAGATTCGAAAACCTTTCTTCGAATAAACTATATTCGATTTACTCTATTCAATTTACTCTTATCAATTAACCCTATTTGATTAGCTCTTTTCACTTAACTCCTTCCGAATAAGCTATATTCGATAACTCCTTTAACTCTATTAGAATAAACTATATTCGATTAACTCCTTTAATTCTATTCGAATAAACTAATATTTAATTTAACTCCATTCGCTTGACTCTAGATCGCAGCGATCACAATGGTTACGCCTGATTCCCCCAGGAAACATCCGACCGCCCTAGGCTATCTGCAGCCCTGCGAATTACGCTAGCAGTCGTACGAAATGTCACTTATCCTGAGTAACTATGTTTGACTAACTCTATCTCAATACTATATTCGATCAACTTTAATTGAATAACTATCATTCAATTAAATTCTAATTCGATTAATTATGTTCAATTAACTTTATCTGGTAAACTCTTTATTTGAATAACAAATATTCGATAAATTCTAATTGAATAACTAATATTCAATTAACTCTACGGATTAATCCTAACTGAATAATTCTTACTCTAATCGATTTATTCTAACTCTAATCGACTATTTCTAACTCTAACCGACTTCTCCTATTCGAATAACTCCTATTGGATAACATTTATTCATTTATAAAGATTTACTTTTAGTAACAGTTCTTCACTTTATAAATGTTCTCTTTAATAACGTTACTTCACTTATACAAGTGTTGTGTACCCTTTATATTTAAAACTATTGGTGTTAAAAACCAATATCTCTTTTCTATATAAGTTCAGACTTATATATTCCATTTATCAAATGATTAATATTTAATTTAATTTATAAACTGTTATTTATAAATTAATCCTTTCTATTTATCCGTTAAAAACAGATTTCCATTTTCTATTCATCTTCTAAATATTCCTTTGATTAATTCTATTTATTTAACAAATAAATATCTCATTTATAACATTCTATTTATTTTCTATAAATAAATATTTCCATTTAATCTATTTGTAAATGTTTTACAAATATTTCCTTCTAAATTCTATTTGTTAATGTTTTTACAAATATTTCTCCTTCTATTTGTTTGCACATAACTTCCTTTGTATTTGTGTTACAAATATATTTCCTTTTTAACTCTTTTGGTTTTTCCTTTATTCATTCCCAATTCATATTTCATTCACATTGATTTTACTCGATTTATTCATTTCGATCCATTTAACTTACTTAAGTTAAATTTAATTTCAATCATTCAAATTCCCATTAACTAGTTGCTAATTAACCGTTTTGCCTATTTCACCCTTTTTATTTGAATATAACTTGTTCAAATATATGTCAACTTAATTATAAACTAATCTAATTATATTTTCAACTCGAGTTATATATTCGATTTCGAATATAAATTCTCAATCTCTTTCACTTTTCCAAAAACCCAATTTCGATTCAAATTTCCTTTAACTAATTATTCTCCAATTTAGTTAATTCTATTTAACCATTTAAAATATGATTTTTGTCTTAAAAATCATTTCACTTACTTCACTGGAGTTCATATTTATTTTATATCTCCAGTCTGGATTTTTCTAATGCCAATTCGGATTTTATTTCCTAAAAATCCTTTTATTTATTTAATTAAACCGTTATGGTTTTATAATGGTTATGACGCTGCTTTTCAAAAAATTTGATTTTGACATAACTCAAAATATATACGACGAAATCCAGATTTTTCTCTCTCATTAGAAAACTATTATTCAACCGGTCCCGACGATTCTTATTTCAAAGAATTCCGAATTCAATTGAGTTCTGTATACTAAATTGAAGTTCGAATCGCCAATTTACGAACTGCCACGTTATGGCGAGCTCGTTTTAATTATATTTATTAATATAAACGTTTTAACTTTGTTTATAATAAATTCAACTCCATTTTGATATATTTTTAATATATATCAAATCCATTTTTCCATTTCAACATAATATTCCCGATCTATTTCACTTCTAATATTCAAATCCTGTATATTTACAATATTCAAATTCCATTTGAATTCCTTTATTCAAACTCTATATTATTTCCTTCTATTCAATTTCTATTTGAATTACTTCTATTCAAATTCTATTTCAATTCCTTATCTTCAAATTCTATTTGAATTTCTTATCTTCAATTTCTATTTGAAATCCTTCATTCAAAACCCATTTCAAATCCCTTATTCAAATTCCATTTGAAATCCTTTATTCAATTTCTATTTAAATTCCTTATTCAAATTCCTATTTGAAATCCTTTGAATTTAAATTCTATTTTAACTCCTTTAAATTCAAATTCTATTTAATTTCACTTTGAATTCAAATTATATTTAATTTCACTTTGAATTCAAATTCTATTTAAACTCCTTTTTTTTCTTTGAATTCTAATATTCATCCTCCACTTTATATTCTCTTTGAAATTCTATTTAACCAAATTCCATTTGAATTCTAATATTCAAATCTCTATTTGACTTTTCTTTATTCAAATCCATTTGAATTCCTTTTAATTCAAATTCCATTTCAATTTTTCTTATACAATTTCTATTTGAATTTTCTTTATTCAAACTCATTTGAATTCTTTTGAACTCAAATTCTATTTCACTTCTATTTGAATTATATATATATTCAAATTCCTTTATTTTACTTCTATTTGAAATCCTTTGTTCTATTTCTATCTGAAATCCTTTGTTCAATTTCTATTTGAAATCCTTTGTTCAATTTCTATTTGAAATCTATATTCCAATTCCCATTTCAAAATTCCTTTGAAGTAATATAAATATATACATATTTTTATATCTATCGCAAATTCAAAACATTTGAATTTTCAAACAACTTGTTTCTTTTCAAACAAATTTCCATCAAAACTTTTCTAAGGCAACAATTTATCACTTAGAAACTCGAAAATGAACACTGATGATGTTGCGACCATCATCAGAATTATTTCCCAGCTACTGAATGAGTTCAGTGCTATATTTCTTGATATTCATTTAGAAAAATATTTTCCAAACTCCCAGGATTTTAAATTCTAAATTCTGGTTGGAATTAAATTTCAATTTATCACATTTGTATATTTGATTTCATATACAAATTCCATTGGTTATATATAACTATTTCAGTTTTTATAATCTAATTTGATTAAAATCCTAACAATCAACTTAACTATTTAAAAACAATATCGTGTCCAATCTTCTGTTCAAATGTTTATAAACTCCTATCGACATCGTGGCGTCCCACGATTCGACCAAAATTTAGAATCCACTCAACAGACTAGTCAACACAATATAAAACCGTTTTTATATCAAATAACAAATACGCTCTCTCGTATATATATACACTCAACTCATTCTAGGATACTACTGATCCTATCTCTAATGAGCACATTCCAACAAGCCTAGGTATTCGCTCAACCTAAGCTCTGATACCAAGTGTAATGACCCAGATTTCCGTAACATCGGAGTTGACTATATACATCATACGTCCAACCCAAATATCACGAAAATACGGAACATTTTTTTTTAGAAGAAAGAGATAGAAGAAGAACATAAATAACAACACAGAATCTCACATCGCAGCGGAACAAAATATAATATATCATATCTTTGAAATACAAAATCTTCACTGTATAAAATACACTTATCAGAGTACAACACTTACAACACAACGGAACAACTATAACTGGATAACGCTGAAGCCTCCTGCTCCAAGCTCCTTTAGATATATCTGAAAAATCCTGAACTACTTGATTGCCCGTACAAATTTCGGCACCCAAGAGTTTAGGTAGAACAAAACAAAATAAACTCCGGGTCAGTTATAGGACTGGTATGAGTAAACAGTTTAAAACAGTTTCAGAAAACTAAATGATATCTCATAAGACCACGCCGTATAACACGGAACGGGTTTTTCCCTTATGAGAATCCAAACACTTGATTTAACTTTATATCAAAACTCTTTTGATATTACAATAGTGTCTAAATCAAGTAAATAACAATCTAGTGGAACGTTTACATCTCACGTTCCACATATATATACAATCAAAAACCGCAAGCACGTATTGGGTATTTGATTTCCAACTATGACAAGGTATGGAACCACCTTCCGCTGGTGTATCTCTAGAGGAGAATACACCGAGTTCAACAAGAACATCCTGCAACTCAGCCACACATGACCGACCACTCATTTCGCTTGAGTGTATCGAATGTATATCACCAACGATTGAGATCAGCAACCGTTTCCCGAATGGGACGGCATCGACAATAGATTTTTAGAAGTAAATGAAATTCTAGATCAGGTGGTTATACGGCCTAATAGGTGCGACCTACATAGCCATGCTGCTTGCCCGATTTCTGTCATTTACCGGTTGATGAGGCTAGAAGCTACGCTTTATCATCACACCAGATTCACTTCGAATGTCACATCGTCAAATCCATCAAATCACCGATTGACGTCCTCAACAGTACATTACGTGTTAGCAAAAAGAAGTTTCCTTCTCCGCTTCCACTCTTGGTACGGTTGAAGAAATCAATGTACGTGACCTTTCTGGACATACTCTGTCAGACATTCATCCATACCCGTCACCCAGGAACAGGATGAATCGAAGACACAATTTCTATTAATAGAAAAAGTCCTTGCACTCTACTCCGTCTTCGATTTTCTTTATATAATCTGATTCGCACGCTACTGCCAATACGGAGTGGTTCTTTGGATAATAATCCAACCGGTCTCTCCATATTGACAACGATGGTCAAAACTCCGATAGTCTGTGATTTAACTATCGAATAAAAACAAGTGTTTCGATAGTCGATGATTTAACTATCGAATAAAACAAGTGTTCATCCAAACATCCAACAATCAGTGAGCCTTTAATTAATATTTCATTAATTAAATCACTCCTCTATTTCTTTATCAATATTTGTTAACCAAATATTTTCAATAACCATGTTGGCCTTTTACGTTATTTGGAAAACATTTCCATATATCGCCTTCTTTTATTTTCTAAACTTTAGAAAATATATGTTATTTATAATTGGAAAATATTCCAATTACTTATCTCTTTTCCAATCTCGTTTATTCCTATACTTAGGAAATATTTATTATTCTATTTCCCAGCTTACACTTATTTGGGTTAAAACGGATGTTGTGTAAAACATCGTTACGACAACCCAAATACTATATTCAACTAACTCTTATCGAACATTGATCTTCGAGCCTGAAATCTTACTGTTCATTTGTTAATAATGCAATCAATCAAGTTGGGGTATAACTACCTCTCAGACCTTGACTGAATAACATTTATAACGTCAAAACAGATAAGACTACTTACTCGAACAATCAATACCATACAACTACTTCTTCACTTTTAAACACATATATACTTTCTCTTTCTGTTCTTACTAGATTTTATTCTTATACTTACTTTTTGATTATACTATTCTATTTCTAAGTTCGTTTTCTTATCGACTTCTATATATATCGATACGTTGATTTCTAACTATCAAATTATCTTAAAAATATTCTATCTCCTTAAATTCCCGGAAAAATTTGCCATAACCTCCTTTGTACCGGGAGCATCGGGAAAATCCCCAAACTGCCACACAGGCCTTCTCCAATCAAAAAGAAAAAGAAAAGCCAAGCGCCTAGCCGATACGGCGCATAAAATCTCATATATGAATTAAATACGTACCTTTTTGTCGGGCACTCTATTTATATACCTTCTAACACTTTATTCCAAACCTGTCTCCTGTATATTTATACATGTCCAATCTATTTTAACTTTACCAATCTTTTTAACTAAATTTGTTAATTAAATCTGTTAATTAACTTCTTAGTCTAATCCACTTCTATTTATCCAAATCTATTTATTATAGATCCCATTTGAATTTCTATATTCAAATTCCATTTGAAATACTATATTCAAATTCTATAGTTAAACTCCATTTGAATTTTAGTTATTCAAATTCTATTTCAATTCCTTATATTCAAAGTCCATTTGAATTCTCTGCATTATTTATAAACAACGTTTATAACTTCAATTCAAATCCCACCTTTCCATTTATAAACAACGTTTATAAATTCAATTCAAATCCCATATTTTCATTTATAAACAAAGTTTATAAATTCGGTTCAAATCCCATATTTTCATTTATAAACAAAGTTTATAAATTCGGTTCAAATCCCATATTTTCATTTATAAACAAAGTTTATAAATTCGATTCAAATCCCATATTTTCATTTATAAACAAAGTTTATAAATTCGATTCAAATCCCATATTTTCATTTATAAACAAAGTTAATAAATTTGATTCAAATCCTATATTTTCATTTATAAACAAAGTTTATAAATTCAATTCAAATTCCATCTTTTCATTTATAAACAAAGTTTATAAATTCCATTCCAATCCCATCTTTTCATTTATAAACAAAGTTTATAAATTCCTTCCTTGTTTTAGATATTCAAACAAGTTAATATTTTCCCTATGTAATAACCTGGAAATTCTGAGCCAGTTTAAAAATTTTATTTTGGCAATTTTAGCGAATTTTGAATATTTAAAATGAATTATTTTAAATAATATCGACGAGAAATTTATTTTGAATATAATTCGAACGTATATATTATACGCGTCGTCATTAGAATATAAATATTTATATATAATTATAAATAGAATTGAAAATGGCCCTGCAGTTCGATAATTCGATTTCAAACTTCAATTGAATGTACCGGGTGCAAAACAATCCGGATTTTAGTGAAACCAAAAATAATAGGATCTAATTGGGAATATCTTTCCAACGAATCCGAAAAATCAAAATTTCATAGCGGGGATCGAAAGATATGTCCAGTTGAAAATTCTGAATAGTCGCTATGGAATTCAGGCCCTTAAAAATGGACATTTTGCAAACGACCTCGGATTTCGACGAAACCACTTTTGTTGGGTCCGTGATGTCAAATTATTGCTAGATTCCAAATTTCATAATTTTTCGAATCAATATGTGGGCGTGGCAAAGGAAAACGCGTTTGACCAGTTTCAGTTGATTTTAATCGACTGGAAAATGGCCATTTTTCAAACGGTCTCAGAATTCGACGAAATTAGTTTTTTTAGGATCGTATCGTCAATACGAAGCTAGAAAATATTTTTATCGGATTTATAGAGTTAGTATGTGACCCCGGTAATTTGAAATGTACGTTTAAAATTCAATATAGCGATTTAAATGTAAATTCAACGGAAACTGATCGAAATAGTCGAATCAGCTTACGATACATATCCCATTGTGTTCAGAATGGGGGTAAAACGCTAGGGGCGACAGTTGGTGGGTTCGATTCCGAGTAGAAATTAAAAAGTTGCTTTAAGAGGTTAATTAAATTAATTTAATTAAATAATATATAATTTCCCACATACCCCCTTCCCCCTTTATTTCCCTCCACCGTCGATTCTCAGATGAAAAAAAAATACGCGCTGCCCTAGCCCCTTCGAAGGAGCCGCCGCCACCGACGTCCACCCCCTCCAGCCCACCGCTCCGGCCTCTGACCGCCTCCGCCCTCTCCTCGACCTCGGCGCCGTCCCCCTCCACTGCCTCCTGCTGCCTCCGCCTCCCTCGATTCCCGTCCCCCTCCTCTGAAAAGCGCCCAACCCCAAGACCCGATAACCCAAACCCCCCCTAGCTGCTGCCTACCCACCGCAAGGGCCTGCCTCCGTCCGGCCGATCATCTGAGTGGCGCCACACACCTAAACCCGCGAGCAACCCCTCAGCCCATCAAGAAAGGTGAGTTTTTCCCAATTTTTTTTTTCAGTTTTCTTGCTATGTAATAAATTCCACGATCAAAACATTGGTTTAAAAATGTGATGTAATATATGTAAGTAGATTAGGAATGGAAAAAAAATGTTTTTTTATATAGTATAGATAATAAAAATTCGATCTTTATTGTGAAAGAGATATAAAAATATGATTTTTATATTTTTAAAGTATTAAAAATATAATCTTTACTATATAGAAGATGTAAAAATATGATTTTTGTTTATGTAGAGAATTAAAAATATAATTTTTACATGATAGGAATATTAGAGATATCATCTCTATATGTGTAGCAAAATAAAAATGTGATTTTTATAATGATATATTTGAAAAGACGATATTTTTAAATATGAAAAGACGATATTTTTAAATGAGTAGTGAAGTAAAAATATGTTTTTTACTTCGAGAAAAATATAATTTTTATATTATAGAAAAGATGAAATCTTTATAGATGAAAAAATAGAATTTTTATCCATATAGCGTGATGATTAAAATTCGATTTTTATATATGGAATAGCGAGGTAAAAATTCGATTTTTATATATTGAATAGCATAGTAAAAATTCGATTTTTACATATGTAGAGAATACAGGCAACGAAGGTGATAAAAAGGCGAGAACGATGAAGATTTCTATCAATGAAGAGTCAAGATGATTGGATAGCTATTTGTGAGAATTTCTCACCTTTCAATTTCATTTTCTAGTTATATATATATATACTAGGATGCAGACGGTGTTTATTAGCACCCGACACAATTATCCACAGACCATGGACTTGTTTGTTTGATTGCAAAAATTAGTTAGATAATTTGTTTTGAAATGAATTGTTTGGTGAAATGGAATGGATTGGATTGATGTGTGAATGGCGTGGGCCTTCACTAGACCGGGGATAAGGCTAGGTCTCGTCCCGTTTCTAGTATCGTGCCGTTATGCCGCCGAAATTTTCTAAAATATGTTAGAAAAATAAAAATATCATTTTTATTTTGTAAATGAACTGAATAGAAATTCATGTGTTGAAATAAAATATTTTATCGTTAAAAATATAATTTTTAACGTGGAAGTGAATAAAATAAAATATTCATTTACAAACCGGACGGTTTGTTTATGTACACCTATTTGACTGATATTGATTGGGACGATAAATTTTACACATCGCCCAACTGCACAAATAAAATCTGTGTTTGATTGTTTGAAACCCCACATGGGTGTTGGGATGAAATTTGAAGTTCACTCATCCTGATTGATTAAATATGTCGATCGATTGATTGACAGGCTGTTATAAGCGTTAGATATCTATATTTGATGCTTATACAGTGTAGTGCACTTTGGTTGATGGTTGATTATTTTTCAATGCTATTATATACATGTGTTGTATGAAAATCCATATGATTAACATTATATGGTGATTGATTGGGCCTCATTCCAATTTAGAAAATAAAGAAAATTATAAAATAAAGGTTCATGTGTTGACTGTACTCATCCATTGAGATTAGTCATGTGTTGAACGAAATATTTTAATAATAAAATTTATATCTTTATCATTATAAAATAAAGGTTCATGTGTTGACTGTACTCATCCATTGAGATTAGTCATGTGTTGAACGAAATATTTTAATAATAAAATTTATATCTTTATCATTATAAAATAAAGGTTCATGTGTTGACTGTACTCATCCGTTGAGATTAGTCATGTGTTGAACGAAATAATTTAACAAAATAGTCACACGTGGACAGTACTCATTCGTTGAGATTAGTCGTGTGTTGACAAAAATAAATACTCATTTGTTGAAAAGAGAAATATTTGAAAATAGAAATATATGAAGCCGTATTGATTAGATTGACGCCATTTTGACACGAACGATATTTATATCGATTTATTCATTTTGAAATGAATATTGAAAGGTGATTTTGAAATCGCATAATTTGAAATAGAATTTGATTTCAATTGAATATAAAACGATTTCGAAATGAAATGAATATTGAAAGGTGATTTTGAAATCGCATAATTTGAAATAGAATTTGATTTCAATTGAATATAAAACGATTTCGAAATGAAATGAATATTGAAAAACGATTTCGAAATGAAATGAATATTGAAAAACGATTTCGAAATGAATTGAATATAAAACGATTTCGAAATGAATTGAATATATAGCGATTTCGAAATGAATTGAATTGAAAACGATTTCGAAATGAATTGAATTGAAAACGATTTCGAAATGAATTGAATATAAAACGATTTCGAAATGAATTGAATATAAAACGATTTCGAAATGAATAGAATATAAAACGATTTCGAAAGGAATTGAATAGAAAATGAATTTTGATTTCAATTGAATATATAACGGAATTGAATCGAATAGAAAACCACTTTGAATTGAATCGAATTGAAAACGAATTCGAATTGAATTTAAAACGAAGTGAAATGAATTCAAAATGAATAGAAAACGAATTGAATTAAAAATGAATAGAAAACGAATTGAATTCAAAATGAATAGAAAACGAATTGAATTCAAAATGATTAGAAAACGAATTGAATTCAAAATGAATTGAAAACGAATTGAATTCAAAATGAATAGAAAACGAATTGAATTCAAAATGAATAGAAAACGAATTGAATTCAAAATGAATAGAAAACGAATTGAATTCAAAATGAATAAAAAACGAATTGAATTCAAAATGAATAGAAATGTGACGGCAAGGAATTTCGCTCGGTCCGAACCAGTCGCTAAACCGATCCAGGCCGTTAGAAACGCCCTATCGTTTGAGAACACGACAAAACAGAACGCATACAGAAGAACATTCCATTGTATATTACAACAATGCATCAGATTACAAGAATATACAGAGTAAAAATGAATATTATATATTACACAGAAATATCAGAGATTTAAATTACATTTAAATACATAGCAGCGGAAAATAATACAATACACAACTAGAAGAGATATACGGATACAAAGCTTTCCGGATATCGTTCCAGCTGTAAACCAGGATCCTGTGAATATAAATCTGCAAAACCAAAACTACTAGCTGCCCGTGTCGAAAATAGGGGCACCCAGAGTTTAGGTTAAAACAATAAACTCCAGGTCAGTCATGTGACTGGTGTGAGAACTAAAACAGTTATTATTCTTTATTTTAAATCATTAGGTAAATCAAGGGACCACGCCGTATAACACGGAACGGGTTTCCTCCCAAGAATACCAGTGCATAAAACAAACAGCGCAATGCTAAATAAAGAAAAATGAAGCTGTTATAAGACCCAGGTCCTATCACACAATGCAAACGCAAGCCGGGGGATAGGGTTTTCCCTTATAACAGCCAAAGAATGCTTGATACGGTTAAAACAAATCATTTGATACTATAATAACTGCATAGTGTATAAGACAACTTCAAATCATAAGTATCAATCATAGGCGGCATAAGCGCCCCATCCCACTATGTCGCCATATATAGGATTACAACTAAAACCGCAAATGTCACGTATTTGGAAATTGGTTTTCCATCTATGAACCGAGGCCAGGGATCGTCCTCAACCGCTTTTAGACAATCTAGCCCATGTCTAGGAACAGCCGCAATTGCCCCTTGGATCGTCAGGGCCGGTCCACACGAAGTGGATTATAATGCCTGAACAATGCGTCCCTCCGCCCTTTGGGGCGTAAATGAGCCAACGAATGACTCCATCGGTTCGAGAACGACCGATCAATCCGAGGCGCCTCGCAACAGCAACAACCACATAAGTCAAACTCGTCAGGGCGTGTAAAACCACTGACGCCACTTCTAGCTAGAAAGAAAACGCATGTCCCCCCTGAGGTCCGTCTCCCGTTTTTGGTTCATACCGGTTGTGAAACACGCGAGGTAAACGTTACACAAAGCTACGCCACAAAGGCCGTGCTTTGATCATCACCACAAGACTTTGCTTTTCAACAGAAGCCTTGATCATTTGCATCTTAGCATGCCACACAGGCAAACCATCCTATGCAACCGATATCAGTCACACAGAATGAAATCCGATGTCAGACACACAGTCCATTTACAAGTCCGTCCTGGGTCTGAACGAAACCGGAGGCACCTAGTACCCCGCATATCCATCGATCTCCAAGTACGTCTGGACGATCACTAACTGTTTCCATCTTCTTGGGTGTACAGCCCAATCAAGATCATCAGTTATCACCCAAACGACGTGAAGACCTCCGGTCTTCGACCATCGTCTTCATCTTCGACTTATCGTCGTATCAGTTATTCAGAATGGGATAAACCCGGTCTTCTCGAATAACTCGCGTATATTTTAAATAAGTGTTACACAAACACAACATACGCCTCATTCCAATTCATTAGTCACTAACCGTAAATTAATCAAGAGAATAATTCCCCAAATATTAACCCCGAAGGCCGAAACCAACATCAGATCAATATCCAGAAAACCATTCTGCTTAGCTAACCGACAGTTAGTTTCTAAATTTCACATTCATAGGGAAAGGTTCCCATTAATTTTATCCAAGATAAATTCCTGAATTTATTCTTTAATCTTCTTTTGAATATCAATTCAAACTAGTCGGGATTAACGAAACTTACCGAAGTAATCATTTGTTTTAATTTCCCGATCCCAACCTATTTATCCCATGAAGTAAAACTGGTAATACTTCATATCTAACACCACAGTGTTATCGGTAAATTCAATTACCATTTCACGTTCAAATCTAATTAAAGATTTAACTATCGCCTGGAGCAAAACTGGTGATACTCCATTCTCGACCATTTCAATCTAATTAAAGATTCATTAAAACTCCACTTAGTTTTAATCGTTAACTGGGTTAAAGAATCAGTGTCATTTAAAACACGGTTCACGATAAACCCAAAGTCACATTCATTAATTATCGGGTTAAAGAACGAGTGTTATTTAAAACACTGTTCACGATAAACCCAAAAATCAATATCAATTCAATTCCAATTAAATATTATTTAATTGGTACACTTCATTAAATCTAAATAAAAAGATTTAATCTTTCCTCAACTGGGTTCAAGAACAGTGTTAGTGAAGACACCATTCACGACAAACCCAAATCACATTCGATATTCAATACAAGGCTCTGAATAGAAAATATATCGGCTTATATTCAATATCGAATTCTACGACTAACAAATGTCGTATTGGAAATAACGATATAAATATATATCTTTCAAATCTCCATAACAACACCTGTATAATCACGAATTCCAACATCGAAATATTCCGAAGACAATTTCGATTCAAATCCACTCCAATGCAATCATTGGAAATTTTGGTTATTTTTAAAACCCTTTTCTAATTCAATTTATTTATTTAAAAAAATAAATAGAATTTTAATTCTAGTTCAAAACTAGTTCATTTCGATAAAAATCTATTTTTATCTTTTTAAATATGGAGTTTTTCATCCCAATTCTTCTCAAATCATTTCTTATGATTTTACACAAATTATTGCTATTTTTAATAATTTTATCAAGGCCCGTACAGTCGATTTCCATCAATGGCCATCGAACTGCACTTACAGCGACCTTTTTCGAATTTGATTTGGACGTATCTCCAAATCCAACCGTTAGATTTCAAATTTCTAATATTCGTTAGAAAGCTCTTTTCGATACGAACCCAACGGTTCCGGTTTTAGGAGAATCCGGCGGTCGGATCTCCCGTAGTGTCCGTTTGAAATAAATGGTCGAAATTCGCGAACTGCCGCGGCGCGGCGCGTTCTATTCAGGCCATTATATTATATATATAATATATATAATATATACTTCGTCGATTTCTATTTAAAACGAATTATATAAATAGTTTTGAATTCGTTTCAAAAGAAATTTCAACTTCCTTTTCAATTCAAATCAAAATTGAATTCTTCTTTATAAATTCGTTTTAAAATTCAATTCTATTCAATTCAAATTTCAATTCAAATTTCAATTCAATTTGAATTCGTTTTCAATTCAATTCATTTCGAAATCGTTTTCAATTCATTTCTTTTCGAAATCATTTTATATTCAATTCTTTTCGAAATCGTTTTCAATTCATTTCAATTCGAAATCGTTTTCAATTCATTTCAATTCGAATTCGTTTTCAATTCATTTCGAAATCGTTTTCAATTCATTTCAATTCGAAATCGTTTTCAATTCATTTCGAAATCGTTTTCAATTCATTTCAATTCGAAATCGTTTTCAATTCATTTCAATTCGAAATCATTTTAAATTCAAATCGATATAAATATCGTTCACGTCAAGATGGCGTTAATCTAATCAACACGGCTTCATAAATTTCTATTTCTCAAATATTCTATTTCAAGTATTTCTTTTTTTTCAAAATAGTTGTTATTATCAAAATATTTCGTTCAACACATGACCAATCTCAATGAATGAGTACTGTCAACACATGAACTTTTATTTTATATCGATAAAGATGTAAATTTTAATATTAAAATATTTCGTTCAACACATGACCAATCTCAATGTATGAGTACTGTCAACACATGAACTTTTATTTTATATTATTCTTTATTTTTCAAATTAGAATGAGGCCCAATCAATTACCATATAAAGTTAATTATATGGATTTTCATGCATTACACACATATAATAGCATTGAAAAATAATCAACCATCAACCAAAGTGCACTACACTGTATAAGCATCAAATATAGATATCTAACGCTTATAACAGCCTGTCAATCAATCGATCGACATATTTAATCAGTCAGGATGAGTGAACTTCAAATTTCATCCCAACACCCGTGTGGGGTTTCAAACAATCAAACGCATATTTTATTTGTGCAGTTGGACGATGTGTAAAATTTATCGACCCAATCAATGTCCTTCAAATAGGTGTACATAAACAAACCGTCCGGTTTGTAAATGAATATTTATTTATTCACATTCACGTTAAAAATTATATTTTTAACGATAAAACATTTTATTCCAACATATGAATCTCTATTCAGTTCATTCTTTAAATAAAATGATACTTCTATTTTTCTAACTTATTTTAGAAAATTTCGGCGGCATAACGGCACGATACTAGAAACGGGACGAGGCCTAGCCTTATCCCCGGTCTAGTGAAGGCCCACGCCATTCACTCATCAATCAAATCAATTTCATTTTGCAAACCACAAAATTTGGAGTAAGGGTCTAACCTAGCCTTACTCCTACGCCTTATAACGGCGCACGTCTAATCCTAACCAATTTATCGATTCGATTTTTCACACCACAAACCACATTCAAACCAATATCGCAATCAATCACCAAACAGTCAAACAAACAAGTCCATGGTCTGTGGACGGTTGTGTCGGGTGCTACTAAGCACCGTCTGCATCCTAGTATAAATATATAACTAGAAAAGAAATAGAAAGGTGAGAAATTCTCACCTATGGCTATCCTAGCTTCACGGCTCTTCTATTGTAGAGATCTTCGTCATTCCCGCTTTTTTTTTGTCACCTTCGTTGTCCGTTTTCACTACATATGTAAAAATCGAATTTTTACTTCGCTATTCCATATATAAAAATCGAATTTTCATTTCAAAGTTCAATATATAAAAATCGAATTTTTATTTCAAAGTTCAATATATAAAAATCGAATTTTTATTTCAAAGTTCAATATATAAAAATCGAATTTTTATTTCGCTATGTTATATAGATAAAAATTATATTTTTATCACGCTATTTTCCATATAAAGATTTCGACTTTTCTCTTTTAAAGATTTCGACTTTTCTATTTTAAAGATCTAAATCTTTTTCCAGTTTTTAAATGTTTTTTTTTTTTCAAAATCAGTTTTTAAATGCTTATTAAAATTCAGTTTTAATACTCAATTAAAATCAGTTTTTAAACTCTTTAAAAAAAATCAGTGTTTAAAATAAATAAATAAAATCAGAATGGAAAATAAAAATAAAAATAAAACAACACTTACCGAGGGGGGGGGTCTGACCTCTGGCGGCGGTGGCTAGGGCTAGGGGCTTGGACGAGCAGGCGGATGCGGTGGTCGGAGGTTCGTCTGAGGGTGGATGTGGGTGCGGCGGCGGCTTAATTGGAAGAGGAGGGAGAATCGCGATGGGGGTTCGGGTCTCAACAGAAGAGGGGCGAGAAGGGAGCGAGAGGGGTGGAGATGGCGGGCGACGCGAGGTGGGGCCCTCCGGCGGAGGCGTGGTGGAGATAGGGGGAGCGACGGTGAAAAGGAGGATCGGGGTTTTTTTTTTTGTTTTGATTTCTGGAAAAATAACGGGGGGGGGGGGGGGGTCTGATAGGAATAAGGAGAAGGATTTTTTTTTTTTTTTATTATTTAATTTCGCAAATAGGTTGACTTTTACATACGACCTCGAAACGAGGCCCACCGCCTGTCGTCCATAGCGTTTTACCCCCATTCCGAACACAATGGGATATGTATCGCAAGCTGATTCGATCGTTACAATCAGTTTCCGTTAAATTTACATTTAAATCACTATATTGAGTTTTAAACGTACATTTCAAATTACCGGGGCCACATACTAACTAGAAAAATTCCAGAAAAATATTTTCTAGCTTCGTATTGACGATATGGTCCTAACAAAACTAATTTCATCGAATTCTGAGACCGTTTGAAAAATGGTCAATTTCCAGTCGATTAAAATCAACTGAAACCGGTCAAACGCGTTTTCCTTTGCTACGCTCACATATTGATTCGAAAAATTATGAAATTTGAAACCTAGCAATAACTTTACATCCCGGACCCAACAAAATTGGTTTCGTCGAAATCCGAGGTCGTTTGCAAAATGTCCATTTTTAAGGGCCTTATATATATAAAAATATATATAAATTCCACAGCGACTATTTCTAATTTTAAACTGGACATATCTTATCATTTCTAAGATGAAATCTCAGTTTGTCAACTTCGTTACAAAGATATAGTTATACAGATTCAAATATTTCTTGTTTCGTTCAATTCTGACTTATATTGAATTCTGTATATTCATTTGAAATTAGAAATCGAATTTTCGAACTACCGCGCCATTTTCAATTCCTATTTATAATTATATATAAATATTTATATTCTAGCGACGACGCGTATAATATATATACGTTGAATTCTATTCAAAATAAATTTCTCGTCGATATTATTTAAAATAATCTATCTTAAATAATCAAAATTCGCTAAAATTGCCAAAATAAAAATTTTAAACTGGCCCAGATTTTCCGGGTTGTTACAATCTCCCCCACTTAAAACTTTTCGTCCCCGAAAAGGAACAAAGTCGAAAGTGGTTTGATAAATCAACTCTACATTCGTTCTGGCTTCCATTCTCCAACTTTTCAGTTTCTGAGAATTCCCAAAATTTCAAAAATTTGGCTAACACCCTAAATTTTTGAAAAATTTCGCCATAACCTCCCCTGCACCGGGAGCATCGGGGAATTTCAAATAGCTTCCCCGGTCCTTCAGATCTCAAAAAGAAAAAGAAAAAGCCAAGCGGCTAGCCAATAGGCTCACAAAATCATCATCACCCAAACAAAACAGGAAATTATGTAGTAAACATGTACCTATTTGTCGGGCAAACAAATTTTATTCTCTGTTCTAGCCTCCTTGCTATGACCTGTTCAATGATATATATGTATATGCAAGCAAATGCGACCAAATTTCAATATAATTCAATATTTGATTCAGTTAGGCATAATGGTTCAAAATTAGCAAACAAATAAACCAACAACACAAACATCAATCAATTAGTTGATTTAGAGTTTCAAATTCATAATTTTGATACATATACAAAATCAAATTTTGATGCCAAATCACAACAATGAATTCTAGCTATATATAAGTTTTGGTTCTCACACCAGCCTAATGGAAATATATAGAAAATCACACCTTCGAAACTCGAACACACACTACTGATGCTATATAGTCATCAGTAGAATCATCTCCGGGCGACTAGAGTGTGATGCTATATCTATCCAATATATTAAAACTTCGAATACACGTGGATCAGACGTATACCCAAAATTTTTATATACTGCATTGTCCAAATCAATATAAACAAATAATCAATTACGAATAGTTGATTTAAATTTTCAAAACCAAAAATTTGTTTTCATTTTCAAAAATATACTCTTCACACTCGTTCTAGGATACTACTGATCCTATCTCTAACGAGTCATTCCCATTGGATATTGCTAATCCAATATCTGATGAATTCTTTCGTATGGTTCTAATGTGCCTTGTTCTCCGAGCTTTGTAAACCAAAGCTCTGATACCAACTGTGACGGCAAGGAATTTCGCTCGGTCCGAACCAGTCGCTAAACCGATCCAGGCCGTTCGAAACGCCCTATCGTTTGAGAACACGACAAAACAGAACGCATACAGAAGAACATTCCATTGTATATTACAACAATGCATCAGATTACAAGAATATACAGAGTAAAAATGAATATTATATATTACACAGAAATATCAGAGATTTAAATTACATTTAAATACATAGCAGCGGAAAATAATACAATACACAACTAGAAGAGATATACGGATACAAAGCTTTCCGGATATCGTTCCAGCTGTAAACCAGGATCCTGTGAATATAAATCTGCAAAACCAAAACTACTAGCTGCCCGTGTCGAAAATAGGGGCACCCAGAGTTTAGGTTAAAACAATAAACTCCAGGTCAGTCATGTGACTGGTGTGAGAACTAAAACAGTTATTATTCTTTATTTTAAATCATTAGGTAAATCAAGGGACCACGCCGTATAACACGGAACGGGTTTCCTCCCAAGAATACCAGTGCATAAAACAAACAGCGCAATGCTAAATAAAGAAAAATGAAGCTGTTATAAGACCCAGGTCCTATCACACAATGCAAACGCAAGCCGGGGGATAGGGTTTTCCCTTATAACAGCCAAAGAATGCTTGATACGGTTAAAACAAATCATTTGATACTATAATAAGTGCATAGTGTATAAGACAACTTCAAATCATAAGTATCAATCATAGGCGGCATAAGCGCCCCATCCCACTATGTCGCCATATATAGGATTACAACTAAAACCGCAAATGTCACGTATTTGGAAATTGGTTTTCCATCTATGAACCGAGGCCAGGGATCGTCCTCAACCGCTTTTAGACAATCTAGCCCATGTCTAGGAACAGCCGCAACTGCCCCTTGGATCGTCAGGGCCGGTCCACACGAAGTGGATTATAATGCCTGAACAATGCGTCCCTCCGCCCTTTGGGGCGTAAATGAGCCAACGAATGACTCCATCGGTTCGAGAACGACCGATCAATCCGAGGCGCCTCGCAACAGCAACAACCACATAAGTCAAACTCGTCAGGGCGTGTAAAACCACTGACGCCACTTCTAGCTAGAAAGAAAACGCATGTCCCCCCTGAGGTCCGTCTCCCGTTTTTGGTTCATACCGGTTGTGAAACACGCGAGGTAAACGTTACACAAAGCTACGCCACAAAGGCCGTGCTTTGATCATCACCACAAGACTTTGCTTTTCAACAGAAGCCTTGATCATTTGCATCTTAGCATGCCACACAGGCAAACCATCCTATGCAACCGATATCAGTCACACAGGATGAAATCCGATGTCAGACACACAGTCCATTTACAAGTCCGTCCTGGGTCTGAACGAAACCGGAGGCACCTAGTACCCCGCATATCCATCGATCTCCAAGTACGTCTGGACGATCACTAACTGTTTCCATCTTCTTGGGTGTACAGCCCAATCAAGATCATCAGTTATCACCCAAACGACGTGAAGACCTCCGGTCTTCGACCATCGTCTTCATCTTCGACTTATCGTCGTATCAGTTATTCAGAATGGGATAAACCCGGTCTTCCCGAATAACTCGCGTATATTTTAAATAAGTGTTACACAAACACAACATACGCCTCATTCCAATTCATTAGTCACTAACCGTAAATTAATCAAGAGAATAATTCCCCAAATATTAACCCCGAAGGCCGAAACCAACATCAGATCAATATCCAGAAAACCATTCTGCTTAGCTAACCGACAGTTAGTTTCTAAATTTCACATTCATAGGGAAAGGTTCCCATTAATTTTATCCAAGATAAATTCCTGAATTTATTCTTTAATCTTCTTTTGAATATCAATTCAAACTAGTCGGGATTAACGAAACTTACCGAAGTAATCATTTGTTTTAATTTCCCGATCCCAACCTATTTATCCCATGAAGTAAAACTGGTAATACTTCATATCTAACACCACAGTGTTATCGGTAAATTCAATTACCATTTCACGTTCAAATCTAATTAAAGATTTAACTATCGCCTGGAGCAAAACTGGTGATACTCCATTCTCGACCATTTCAATCTAATTAAAGATTCATTAAAACTCCACTTAGTTTTAATCGTTAACTGGGTTAAAGAATCAGTGTCATTTAAAACACGGTTCACGATAAACCCAAAGTCACATTCATTAATTATCGGGTTAAAGAACGAGTGTTATTTAAAACACTGTTCACGATAAACCCAAAAATCAATATCAATTCAATTCCAATTAAATATTATTTAATTGGTACACTTCATTAAATCTAAATAAAAAGATTTAATCTTTCCTCAACTGGGTTCAAGAACAGTGTTAGTGAAGACACCATTCACGACAAACCCAAATCACATTCGATATTCAATACAAGGCTCTGAATAGAAAATATATCGGCTTATATTCAATATCGAATTCTACGACTAACAAATGTCGTATTGGAAATAACGATATAAATATATATCTTTCAAATCTCCATAACAACACCTGTATGATCACGAATTCCAACATCGAAATATTCCGAAGACAATTTCGATTCAAATCCACTCCAATGCAATCATTGGAAATTTTGGTTATTTTTAAAACATTTTTCTAATTCAATTTATTTATTTAAAATAATAAATAGAATTTTAATTCTAGTTCAAAACTAGTTCATTTCGATAAAAATCTATTTTTATCTTTTTAGATATGGAGTTTTTCATCCCAATTCTTCTCAAATCATTTCTTATGATTTTACACAAATTATTGCTATTTTTAATAATTTTATCAAGGCCCGTACAGTCGATTTCCATCAATGGCCATCGAACTGCACTTACAGCGACCTTTTTCGAATTTGATTTGGACGTATCTCCAAATCCAACCGTTAGATTTCAAATTTCTAATATTCGTTAGAAAGCTCTTTTCGATACGAACCCAACGGTTCCGGTTTTAGGAGAATCCGGCGGTCGGATCTCCCGTAATGTCCGTTTGAAATAAATGGTCGAAATTCGCGAACTGCCGCGGCGCGTTCTATTCAGGCCATTATATTATATATATAATATATATAATATATACTTCGTCGATTTCTATTTAAAACGAATTATATAAATAGTTTTGAATTCGTTTCAAAAGAAATTTCAACTTCCTTTTCAATTCAAATCAAAATTGAATTCTTCTTTATAAATTCGTTTTAAAATTCAATTCTATTCAATTCAAATTTCAATTCAAATTTCAATTCAATTTGAATTCGTTTTCAATTCAATTCATTTCGAAATCGTTTTCAATTCATTTCTTTTCGAAATCATTTTATATTCAATTCTTTTCGAAATCGTTTTCAATTCATTTCAATTCGAAATCGTTTTCAATTCATTTCAATTCGAATTCGTTTTCAATTCATTTCGAAATCGTTTTCAATTCATTTCAATTCGAAATCGTTTTCAATTCATTTCGAAATCGTTTTCAATTCATTTCAATTCGAAATCGTTTTCAATTCATTTCAATTCGAAATCATTTTAAATTCAAATCGATATAAATATCGTTCACGTCAAGATGGCGTTAATCTAATCAACACGGCTTCATAAATTTCTATTTCTCAAATATTCTATTTCAAGTATTTCTTTTTTTTCAAAATAGTTGTTATTATCAAAATATTTCGTTCAACACATGACCAATCTCAATGAATGAGTACTGTCAACACATGAACTTTTATTTTATATCGATAAAGATGTAAATTTTAATATTAAAATATTTCGTTCAACACATGACCAATCTCAATGTATGAGTACTGTCAACACATGAACTTTTATTTTATATTATTCTTTATTTTTTAAATTAGAATGAGGCCCAATCAATTACCATATAAAGTTAATTATATGGATTTTCATGCATTACACACATATAATAGCATTGAAAAATAATCAACCATCAACCAAAGTGCACTACACTGTATAAGCATCAAATATAGATATCTAACGCTTATAACAGCCTGTCAATCAATCGATCGACATATTTAATCAGTCAGGATGAGTGAACTTCAAATTTCATCCCAACACCCGTGTGGGGTTTCAAACAATCAAACACATATTTTATTTGTGCAGTTGGACGATGTGTAAAATTTATCGACCCAATCAATGTCCTTCAAATAGGTGTACATAAACAAACCGTCCGGTTTGTAAATGAATATTTATTTATTCACATTCACGTTAAAAATTATATTTTTAACGATAAAACATTTTATTCCAACATATGAATCTCTATTCAGTTCATTCTTTAAATAAAATGATACTTCTATTTTTCTAACTTATTTTAGAAAATTTCGGCGGCATAACGGCACGATACTAGAAACGGGACGAGGCCTAGCCTTATCCCCGGTCTAGTGAAGGCCCATGCCATTCACTCATCAATCAAATCAATTTCATTTTGCAAACCACAAAATTTGGAGTAAGGGTCTAACCTAGCCTTACTCCTACGCCTTATAACGGCGCACGTCTAATCCTAACCAATTTATCGATTCGATTTTTCACACCACAAACCACATTCAAACCAATATCGCAATCAATCACCAAACAGTCAAACAAACAAGTCCATGGTCTGTGGACGGTTGTGTCGGGTGCTACTAAGCACCGTCTGCATCCTAGTATAAATATATAACTAGAAAAGAAATAGAAAGGTGAGAAATTCTCACCTATGGCTATCCTAGCTTCACGGCTCTTCTATTGTAGAGATCTTCGTCATTCCCGCTTTTTTTTTGTCACCTTCGTTGTCCGTTTTCACTACATATGTAAAAATCGAATTTTTACTTCGCTATTCCATATATAAAAATCGAATTTTCATTTCAAAGTTCAATATATAAAAATCGAATTTTTATTTCAAAGTTCAATATATAAAAATCGAATTTTTATTTCAAAGTTCAATATATAAAAATCGAATTTTTATTTCGCTATGTTATATAGATAAAAATTATATTTTTATCACGCTATTTTCCATATAAAGATTTCGACTTTTCTCTTTTAAAGATTTCGACTTTTCTATTTTAAAGATCTAAATCTTTTTCCAGTTTTTAAATGTTTTTTTTTTTTCAAAATCAGTTTTTAAATGCTTATTAAAATTCAGTTTTAATACTCAATTAAAATCAGTTTTTAAACTCTTTAAAAAAAATCAGTGTTTAAAATAAATAAATAAAATCAGAATGGAAAATAAAAATAAAAATAAAACAACACTTACCGAGGGGGGGGGGTCTGACCTCTGGCGGCGGTGGCTAGGGCTAGGGGCTTGGACGAGCAGGCGGATGCGGTGGTCGGAGGTTCGTCTGAGGGTGGATGTGGGTGCGGCGGCGGCTTAATTGGAAGAGGAGGGAGAATCGCGATGGGGGTTCGGGTCTCAACAGAAGAGGGGCGAGAAGGGAGCGAGAGGGGTGGAGATGGCGGGCGACGCGAGGTGGGGCCCTCCGGCGGAGGCGTGGTGGAGATAGGGGGAGCGACGGTGAAAAGGAGGATCGGGGTTTTTTTTTTTTTTTGATTTCTGGAAAAATAACGGGGGGGGGGGGGTCTGATAGGAATAAGGAGAAGGATTTTTTTTTTTATTTTATTATTTAATTTCGCAAATAGGTTGACTTTTACATACGACCTCGAAACGAGGCCCACCGCCTGTCGTCCATAGCGTTTTACCCCCATTCCGAACACAATGGGATATGTATCGCAAGCTGATTCGATCGTTACAATCAGTTTCCGTTAAATTTACATTTAAATCACTATATTGAGTTTTAAACGTACATTTCAAATTACCTGGGCCACATACTAACTAGAAAAATTCCAGAAAAATATTTTCTAGCTTCGTATTGACGATATGGTCCTAACAAAACTAATTTCGTCGAATTCTGAGACCGTTTGAAAAATGGTCAATTTCTAGTCGATTAAAATCAACTGAAACCGGTCAAACGCGTTTTCCTTTGCTACGCTCACATATTGATTCGAAAAATTATGAAATTTGAAACCTAGCAATAACTTTACATCCCGGACCCAACAAAATTGGTTTCGTCGAAATCCGAGGTCGTTTGCAAAATGTCCATTTTTAAGGGCTTTATATATATAAAAATATATATAAATTCCACAGCGACTATTTCTAATTTTAAACTGGACATATCTTATCATTTCTAAGATGAAATCTCAGTTTGTCAACTTCGTTACAAAGATATAGTTATACAGATTCAAATATTTCTTGTTTCGTTCAATTCTGACTTATATTGAATTCTGTATATTCATTTGAAATTAGAAATCGAATTTTCGAACTACCGCGCCATTTTCAATTCCTATTTATAATTATATATAAATATTTATATTCTAGCGACGACGCGTATAATATATATACGTTGAATTCTATTCAAAATAAATTTCTCGTCGATATTATTTAAAATAATCTATCTTAAATAATCAAAATTCGCTAAAATTGCCAAAATAAAAATTTTAAACTGGCCCAGATTTTCCGGGTTGTTACAAGAAAACGAATTGAATTCAAAATGAATAGAAAACGAATTGAATTCAAAATGAATAGAAAACGAATTGAATTCAAAATGAATTGAAAACGAAATGAATTCGAATCGAACTAAAATCGATTTGAATTGGAATCAAGTAGAAATGAAAGTAAAAAGGATTTATAATAGAAAATTCAATTTTGATTTGAATTTGAAATAAAGGTAGAAATTGTTTTTGAAACGAATTCAAAACTATTTATAAAATTCGTTTTAAATAGAAATCGATGAAATATTTATTATATATATTATGTACATAATATAATGGCCTGAATAGAACGCGCCGCGCCGCGGCAGTTCGTGAATTTCGACCATTAATTTCAAACGGACATTACGGGAGATCCGACCGTCGGATTCTCCTAAAACCGGAACCGTTGGGTTCGTATCGAAAAGAGCTTTCTAACGAATATTAGAAATTTGAAATCTAACGGTTGGATTTGGAGTTACGTCCAAATCAAATTTGAAAAAGGTCGTTGTAAGTGCAGTTCGATGGCCATTGTTGGAAATCGATTGTACGGGCCTTAATAAAATTATTAAAAATAGTAATAATTTGTGTAAAATCATAAGAAATGATTTGGGAAAAATTGGGGTGAAAAACTCCATATTTGAAAAGATAAAAATGGGTTTTTATCGAAATGAACTAGTTTTGAACTAAATTTAAAACCCGATTTATTTTTAAATAAATAAATTAGATTTAAAAAGGGGTTTTAAATAATCGGAATTTCTAATATATTCGATTGGATTTGAAATGGGTTTATCGTGAACGGTGTTTTAAATAACACTAGTTCTTTAACCCGATGATAAATAGAACATTGATTTGGGTTTGCCGTGAACTGTGTTTTAAATAACACCTAGTTCTTTAACCCAATAAAAGGAGTTTTAATGAATCTGCAATTAGATTGAAATGTGAATTGATAATTTAAATTATCAAATTTGGAAAACGAGCGAGAATGGAGTATCGCCAGTTTTGCTCCAAAGCGATAGTTAAATCTTTAATTAGATTTGAACGTGAAATGGTAATTAATTTTACCGATAACACCATGGTGTTAGACATGGAGTATCACCAGTTTTGCTTCATGGGATGAATAGGTTGGGATTGGGAAATAAAATAAATAATTACTTCGGTGTGGTTCGCTAATCTCGACTAGTTCAGAAAACCATAATTTGGTTTGAAACGACACCAAAAGGAAGATTAAAGGATAAATTTGAAAGAATTTATCTTGGATAAAATTAATGGGAACCTTTCCCTAAAAATGTGATTTTGTGAATAAAATAATATTCTGAATTGGAATGAGGCATATGTTGTGTTTGTGAAACATTTGTTTTTAATATACGCGGGTTGTTCGGAAAGGCCGGGTTTATACCCATTCTGAATAACCGATTCGACGATATGTCGAAGATGAAGACGGTGGTTGAAGACCGGAAGTCTTCACATCGTTTGGATTATAACTGACGATCCTGATTGGGCTGTACACCCAAGAGGATGGAAATAGTTGGTGGTCGTCCAGACGTACTTGGAGATGGATGGATATGCGAGGAAAGTGCCTCCGGTTTCGTTCAGACCCAGAACGGACTTGAAAATGGATTGTGTGCCTGACATTGGATTTTATTCTGTGTTGATTGATTTCTATTAAATATACATCTGTTTGGCGGCGGAGAATTTATTCTTTTGCTTAACGCCCTTCTCTGAGACGTACGAGCTCAGAGGTTGTATATCGATGGACATCAGTCGCATGGCATGAATTGCCTGTGTGGCACGCTAAGATGCAATGATCAAGGCTTTTGTTGAAAAGCAGAGTCTTGTGGTTGATGATCAAAGCATGCCAACGTGGCAGCTTTGTGTATAGCGTGAATTCGCGAGCCTCACACCTCGGTATGAGTTAAAAACGGGATAGTGACTGCAGGGAGAGCACGACGTTTCTTTCTAGCTTTGGTGGTGTCAGTGACTTACCAGCCCTGACATTTATATACTTTTCACCTATGTGGTTGTTGGAATGCGAGGCGCCTCGATTATAGGTCTGTAAGGACCATGAAACGTGTGTTCAGGCATAATTAATCTTCTAACGTAAGTGAGGACCGACCCTGAAGATCCGGGGTTGTCCAGAGTGCGTAACCCTGAGGCATTTGCTAGAGTGTCTCGAACGCGGAGAGGAGCTTGCCCCTTGCCTCGACTCGTGACGGAAATCCAATTTCCAATACGTGTATTTCGGCTTTATTTGTAGAGCCTAGTATGGCGACATAGTGGGATGGGGCACTCATGCCGTCTATGATTTATATTTATGATTGAAATTGTTTTGACACTATACACTTATTATAGTATCAAATGATTTGTTTTAAACGTATCAAGCATGTTTGGCTGTTATAAGGTAAAACCCTATCCTCCGGCTTGCGTTGCATTGTGTGATGGGACCTGGGTCTTATAATAGCTTCATTTTTCGAAAAAGCATTGCGTTGTTTATTCTATGCACTGGTATTCTTGGGAGGAAACCCGTTCCGTGTTATACGGCGTGGTCCCTTGAATTACTCTCTTTTAAAATAAAGTTTTTAAATAACTGTTTTAGTTCTCACACCAGTCACATGACTGACCCGGAGTTTATTGTTTTAACCTAAACTCTGGGTGCCCTCATTTTCCGCACGGGCAGCTAGTAGTTTTGGTTTTGCAGATTTATATTCACAGGATCCTGGTTTACAGCTGGAATGATATCCGGAAAGCTCTGTATCCGTATATCACCTTCAGTTGTGCTTTGTATTTCTTTTTCCGCTGCTATGTAATATATTGTAACCTCTGATATTTATCGAATGTAATTTATTCACTCATACTCTGTATATTCTTGTATCTGATGGAATTGTTGTAATAGCAATGAAATGTTCTTCCGTCTGTGTTCTGATTTGTCCTGTTCTCAAACGATCAGGGATTTCGAACGGTCTAGATCGGTTTAACGACTGATTCGGATCGAGCGAAATTCCAGGCCGTCACAGTTGGTATCAGAGCTTTGGTTTACAGAGCTCGAGAACAAGACACATTAGAACCATACGAAAGAATTCATCAGATATTGGATTAGCAACATCCAATTAGAATGACTCGTTAGAGATAGGATCAGTAGTATCCTAGACCGAGTGTGAAGAGTATATTTTTCAAATGAAAACAATTTTTGTTTAGAAAATTTAAACCATTTTATACGTATTTGAATATTTATTTATTTTGAATATGGACAATCGAGTATATATAAATTTTGCATATACGCGTCATGAACGTATATTCGAAATTTTAATATATTAGATAGATATAGAATCACATTCTAGTCGCCCGGAGATGATGTTGATAATGACCATGGCATCATCAATATTTATGTTCGTGTTTCGAAGGTGTGATTATCTATATATTTCCATTAGACTGGTGTGAGAACCAAAATTTAGATAGATAAACACATTGTTGTGAATTGGCATCAAAAACAAGATTTTCAGTATATATATCAAAATTATGAATTTGAAACTCTAATTCACTAATTGATTGATGTTTGTGTTGTTTGTTTATTTGTTTGATAATTTTGAACCATTATGCCTAATTAAACCAAATATTGAATTGTATTGAAAATTGGTCACATTTGCTTGCATATACATATACTTACATTGAACAGGTCATAGCAAGGAGGCTAGAGCAGAGAATAAAATTTGTTTGCCCGACAAATAGGTACATGTTTACTACATAATTTACTGTTTTGTTTGGGTGATGATGATTTTATGAGCCTATTGGCTAGCCGCTTGGTTTTTTCTTTTTCTTTTTGAGATCAGATGACCTATATGGCAATTTCGGGATTTTCCCGTGGCTCCCGGTGCAGGGGAGGTTATGGCGAAATTTTTCGAAAATTTAGGGTGTTAGCCAAATTTTTGAAAATTCTCAGAAACTGAAAAGTTGGAGAATGGAAGCCAGACCGAACGTAGAGCTGATTAATCAAACCACTTTCGACTTTGTTCCTTTTCGGGGACGAAAAGTTTTAAGTGGGGGAGATTGTAATAACCCGGAAATTCTGAGCCAGTTTAAAATTTTTATTTTGGCAATTTTAGCGAATTTTGAATATTTAAAATGAATTATTTTAAATAATATCGACGAGAAATTTATTTTGAATATAATTCGAACGTATATATTATACGCGTCGTCGTTAGAATATAAATATTTATATATAATTATAAATAGAATTGAAAATGGCCCTGCAGTTCGATAATTCGATTTCAAACTTCAATTGAATGTACCGGGTGCAAAACAATCCGGATTTTAGTGAAACCAAAAATAATAGGATCTAATGTGGAATATCTTTCCAACGAATCCGAAAAATCAAAATTTCATAGCGGGGATCGAAAGATATGTCCAGTTGAAAATTCTGAATAGTCGCTATGCAATTCAGGCCCTTAAAAATGGACATTTTGCAAACGACCTCGGATTTCGACGAAACCACTTTTGTTGGGTCCGTGATGTCAAATTATTGCTAGATTCCAAATTTCATAATTTTTCGAATCAATATGTGGGCGTGGCAAAGGAAAACGCGTTTGACCAGTTTCAGTTGATTTTAATCGACTGGAAAATGGCCATTTTTCAAACGGTCTCAGAATTTGACGAAATTAGTTTTGTTACGATCGTATCGTCAATACAAAGCTAGAAAATATTTTTATGGGATTTATAGAGTTAGTATGTGACTCCGGTAATTTGAAATGTACGTTTAAAATTCAATATAGCGATTTAAATGTAAATTCAACGGAAACTGATCGAAATAGTCGAATCAGCTTACGATACATATCCCATTGTGTTCGGAATGGGGGTAAAACGCTAGGGGCAACGGTTGGTGGGTACGATTCCGAGTAGAAATTAAAAAGTTGCTTTAAGAGGTTAATTAAATTAATTTAATTTAATAAATATATAATTTCCCACATACCCCCTTCCCCCTTTATTTCCCTCCACCGTCGATTCTCAGATGAAAAAAAAAATACGCGCTGCCCTAGCCCCTTCGACGGAGCCGCCGCCACCGACGTCCACCCCCTCCAGCCCACCGCTCCGGCCTCTGACCGCCTCCGCCCTCTCCTCGACCTCGGCGCCGTCCCCCTCCACTGCCTCCTGCTGCCTCCGCCTCCCTCGATTCCCGTCCCCCTCCTCTGAAAAGCGCCCAACCCCAAGACCCGATAACCCAAACCCCCCCCCCCCAGCTGCTGCCTACCCACCGCAAGGGCCTGCCTCCGTCCGGCCGATCATCTGAGTGGCGCCACACATCTAAACCCGCGAGCAACCCCTCAGCCCATCAAGAAAGGTGAGTTTTTCCCAATTATTTTATTTTTGTTTTCAGTTTTCTTGCTATGTAATAAATTCCACGATCAAAACATTGGTTTAAAAATGTGATGTAATATATGTAAGTAGATTAGGAATGGAAAAAAAATGATTTTTTATATAGTATAGATAATAAAAATTCGATCTTTATTGTGAAAGAGATATAAAAATATGATTTTTATATTTTTAAAGTATTAAAAATATAATCTTTACTATATAGAAGATGTAAAAATATGATTTTTGTTTATGTAGAGAATTAAAAATATAATTTTTACATGATAGGAATATTAGAGATATCATCTCTATATGTGTAGCAAAATAAAAATGTGATTTTTATAATGATATATTTGAAAAGACGATATTTTTAAATGAGTAGTGAAGTAAAAATATGATTTTTACTTCGAGAAAAATATAATTTTTATATTATAGAAAAGATGAAATCTTTATAGATGAAAAAATAGAATTTTTATCCATATAGCGTGATGATTAAAATTCGATTTTTATATATGGAATAGCGAGGTAAAAATTCGATTTTTATATATTGAATAGCATAGTAAAAATTCGATTTTTACATATGTAGAGAATACGGGCAACGAAGGTGATAAAAAGGCGAGAACGATGAAGATTTCTATCAATGAAGAGTCAAGATGATTGGATAGCTATTTGTGAGAATTTCTCACCTTTCAATTTCATTTTCTAGTTATATATATATATATATATACTAGGATGCAGACGGTGTTTAGTAGCACCGACACAATTGTCCACAGACCATGGACTTGTTTGTTTGATTGCAAAAATTAGTTAGATAATTTGTTTTGAAATGAATTGTTTGGTGAAATGGAATGGATTGGATTGATGTGTGAATGGCGTGGGCCTTCACTAGACCGGGGATAAGGCTAGGCCTCGTCCTGTTTCTAGTATCGTGCCGTTATGCCGCCGAAATTTTCTAAAATGTGTTAGAAAAATAAAAATATCATTTTTATTTTGTAAATGAACTGAATAGAAATTCATGTGTTGAAATAAAATATTTTATCGTTAAAAATATAATTTTTAACGTGGAAGTGAATAAAATAAAATATTCATTTACAAACCGGACGGTTTGTTTATGTACACCTATTTGACTGATATTGATTGGGACGATAAATTTTACACATCGCCCAACTGCACAAATAAAATCTGTGTTTGATTGTTTGAAACCCCACACGGGTGTTGGGATGAAATTTGAAGTTCACTCATCCTGATTGATTAAATATGTCGATCGATTGATTGACAGGCTGTTATAAGCGTTAGATATCTATATTTGATGCTTATACAGTGTAGTGCACTTTGGTTGATGGTTGATTATTTTTCAATGCTATTATATACATGTGTTGTATGAAAATCCATATGATTAACATTATATGGTGATTGATTGGGCCTCATTCCAATTTATAAAATAAAGAAAATTATAAAATAAAGGTTCATGTGTTGACTGTACTCATCCATTGAGATTAGTCATGTGTTGAACGAAATATTTTAATAATAAAATTTATATCTTTATCATTATAAAATAAAGGTTCATGTGTTGACTGTACTCATCCATTGAGATTAGTCATGTGTTGAACGAAATATTTTAATAATAAAATTTATATCTTTATCATTATAAAATAAAGGTTCATGTGTTGACTGTACTCATCCGTTGAGATTAGTCATGTGTTGAACGAAATAATTTAACAAAATAGTCACACGTGGACAGTACTCATTCGTTGAGATTAGTCGTGTGTTGACAAAAATAAATACTCATTTGTTGAAAAGAGAAATATTTGAAAATAGAAATATATGAAGCCGTATTGATTAGATTGACGCCATTTTGACGCGAACGATATTTATATCGATTTATTCATTTTGAAATGAATATTGAAAGGTGATTTTGAAATCGCATAATTTGAAATAGAATTTGATTTCAATTGAATATAAAACGATTTCGAAATGAAATGAATATTGAAAGGTGATTTTAAAATCACATAATTTGAAATAGAATTTGATTTCAATTTAATACAAAACGATTTCGAAATGAAATGAATATTGAAAAACGATTTCGAAATGAAATGAATATTGAAAAACGATTTCGAAATGAATTGAATATAAAACGATTTCGAAATGAATTAAATATAAAGCGATTTCAAAGTGAATTGAATTGAAAACGATTTCGAAATGAATTGAATTGAAAACGATTTCGAAATGAATTGAATATAAAACGATTTCGAAATGAATTGAATATAAAATGATTTCGAAATGAATAGAATATAAAACGATTTCGAAAGGAATTGAATAGAAAATGAATTTTGATTTCAATTGAATATATAACGGAATTGAATCGAATAGAAAACCACTTTGAATTGAATCGAATTGAAAACGAATTCGAATTGAATTTAAAACGAAGTGAAATGAATTCAAAATGAATAGAAAACGAATTGAATTCAAAATGAATAGAAAACGAATTGAATTCAAAATGAATAGAAAAAGAATTGAATTCAAAATGAATAGAAAACGAATTGAAATCAAAATGAATAGAAAACGAATTGAATTCAAAATGAATAGAAAACGAATTGAATTCAAAATGAATAGAAAATGAATTGAATTCAAAATGAATAGAAAACGAATTGAATTCAAAATGAATAGAAAACGAATTGAATTCAAAATGAATAGAAAACGAATTGAATTCAAAATGAATTGAAAACGAAATGAATTCGAATCGAACTAAAATCGATTTGAATTGGAATCAAGTAGAAATGAAAGTAAAAAGGATTTATAATAGAAAATTCAATTTTGATTTGAATTTGAAATAAAGGTAGAAATTGTTTTTGAAACGAATTCAAAACTATTTATAAAATTCGTTTTAAATAGAAATCGATGAAATATTTATTATATATATTATATATATAATATAATGGCCTGAATAGAACGCGCCGCGCCGCGGTAGTTCGTGAATTTCGACCATTAATTTCAAACGGACATTACGGGAGATCCGACCATCGGATTCTCCTAAAACCGGAACCGTTGGGTTCGTATCGAAAAGAGCTTTCTAACGAATGTTAGAAATTTGAAATCTAACGGTTGGATTTGGAGTTACGTCCAAATCAAATTTGAAAAAGGTCGCTGTAAGTGCAGTTCGATGGCCATTGTTGGAAATCGATTGTACGGGCCTTAATAAAATTATTAAAAATAGTAATAATTTGTGTAAAATCATAAGAAATGATTTAGGAAAAATTGGGGTGAAAAACTCCATATTTGAAAAGATAAAAATGGGTTTTTATCGAAATGAACTAGTTTTGAACTAAATTTAAAACCCGATTTGTTTTTAAATAAATAAATTAGATTTAAAAAGGGGTTTTAAATAATCGGAATTTCTAATATATTCGATTGGATTTGAAATGGGTTTATCGTGAACGGTGTTTTAAATAACACTAGTTCTTTAACCCGATGATAAATAGAACATTGATTTGGGTTTGCCGTGAACTGTGTTTTAAATAACACCTAGTTCTTTAACCCAATAAAAGGAGTTTTAATGAATCTGCAATTAGATTGAAATGTGAATTGATAATTTAAATTATCAAATTTGGAAAATGAGCGAGAATGGAGTATCGCCAGTTTTGCTCCAAAGCGATAGTTAAATCTTTAATTAGATTTGAACGTGAAATGGTAATTAATTTTACCGATAACACCATGGTGTTAGACATGGAGTATCACCAGTTTTGCTTCATGGGATGAATAGGTTGGGATTGGGAAATAAAATAAATAATTACTTCGGTGTGGTTCGCTAATCTCGACTAGTTCAGAAAACCATAATTTGGTTTGAAACGACACCAAAAGGAAGATTAAAGGATAAATTTGAAAGAATTTATCTTGGATAAAATTAATGGGAACCTTTCCCTAAAAATGTGATTTTGTGAATAAAAGAATATTCTGAATTGGAATGAGGCGTATGTTGTGTTTGTGAAACATTTGTTTTTAATATACGCGGGTTGTTCGGAAAGGCCGGGTTTATACCCATTCTGAATAACCGATTCGACGATATGTCGAAGATGAAGACGGTGGTTGAAGACCGGAAGTCTTCACATCGTTTGGATTATAACTGACGATCCTGGTTGGGCTGTACACCCAAGAGGATGGAAATAGTTGGTGGTCGTCCAGACGTACTTGGAGATGGATGAATATGCGAGGAAAGTGCCTCCGGTTTCGTTCAGACCCAGAACGGACTTGAAAATGGATTGTGTGCCTGACATTGGATTTTATTCTGTGTTGATTGATTTCTATTAAATATACATATATTTGGCGACGGAGAATTTATTCTTTTGCTTAACGCCCTTCTCTGAGACGTACGAGCTCAGAGGTTGTATATCGATGGACATCAGTCGCATGGCATGAATTGCCTGTGTGGCACGCTAAGATGCAATGATCAAGGCTTTTGTTGAAAAGCAGAGTCTTATGGTTGATGATCAAAGCATGCCTACGTGGCAGCTTTGTGTATAGCGTGAATTCGCGAGCCTCACACCTCGATATGAGTTAAAAACGGGATAGTGACTGCAGGGAGAGCACGACGTTTCTTTCTAGCTTTGGTGGTGTCAGTGACTTACCTGCCCTGACATTTATATACTTTTCACCTATGTGGTTGTTGGAATGCGAGGCGCCTCGATTATAGGTCTGTAAGGACCGGGAAACGTGTGTTCAGGCATAATTAATCCTCTAACGTAAGTGAGGACCGGCCCTGAAGATCCGGGGTTGCCCAGAGTGCGTAACCCTGAGGCATTTGCTAGAGTGTCTCGAACGCGGAGAGGAGCTTGCCCCTTGCCTCGACTCATGACGGAAATCCAATTTCCAATACGTGTATTTCGGCTTTATTTGTAGAGCCTGGTATGGCGACATAGTGGGATGGGGCACTCATGCCGTCTATGATTTATATTTATGATTGAAATTGTTTTGACACTATACACTTATTATAGTATCAAATGATTTGTTTTAAACGTATCAAGCATGTTTGGCTGTTATAAGGTAAAACCCTATCCTCCGGCTTGCGTTGCATTGTGTGATGGGACCTGGGTCTTATAATAGCTTCATTTTTCCAAAAAGCATTGCGTTGTTTATTCTATGCACTGGTATTCTTGAAGGAAACCCGTTCCGTGTTATACGGCATGGTCCCTTGAATTGCTCTCTTTTAAAATAAAGTTTTTAAATAACTGTTTTAGTTCTCACACCAGTCACATGACTGACCTGGAGTTTATTGTTTTAACCTTAACTCTGGGTGCCCTCATTTTTCGCACGGGCAGCTAGTAGTTTTGGTTTTGCAGATTTATATTCACAGGATCCTGGTTTACAGCTGGAATGATATCCGGAAAGCTCTGTATCCGTATATCACCTTCAGTTGTGCTTTGTATTTCTTTTTCCGCTGCTATGTAATATATTGTAACCTCTGATATTTATCGAATGTAATTTATTCACTCATACTCTGTATATTCTTGTATCTGATGGAATTGTTGTAATAGCAATGAAATGTTCTTCCGTCTGTATTCTGATTTGTCCTGTTCTCAAACGATCAGGGATTTCGAACGGTCTAGATCGGTTTAACGACTGATTCGGATCGAGCAAAATTCCAGGCCGTCACACCCTAGTTCATTAAAAATTCAAATTCTATTTATAAAAATAGAATTTCCTTTTTAAAATCTCAAATACCCTTTTCGATATTTTTATAGATCAATATTCAAGCCCCAGTGATATTTTTAAACAATCAAATCAACCAATTTTCAATCATTTGATTTTTAACACATCATATATGAATATATATATGAAATCAAACAAACAACAGATAATATATATTTTTGAGGAATCCAGTTGGATTCCTCCAACCTGTTTCCTGCATCCACAGACCTTAGTCAACATAGTAATACCCATCCTGCTTCGAGGCAGGATATCGTGGTTTGAAGGTCATCCACTATCATAGCGTGGGGCGCATAGGGTAATCATCCGCTATGGTACCGCGGGCATCTGCTAATGAAACTGCGGGAATCCAACCAATCATCAACCCAATATATATATATATATATATATATATATAATAGTCAACCAATCCTAAATAACTATATATATTTTAAAACAATCAGACAGCATTCAAACAAGCACAGACAATTATTTTTAACTATATAAAAATAAATTCTAAATAAAAGGTGAGATTTACTCACCGTGATTTTCCTTTGTCGAATATCCAATACCATTCGATTAATTAAATTCTTGGTTAATTCTGATTAACTCCAAATGTGTTCTTCATGCTTTTCTAACCTTGTGTACATTAAATATATCGTACATAAGAATTTTAACTATATAAAATTAAGCGACTTAACTAAATAAATTATTAAATTTATACCTTAATCCATCTAATTTAACTTATAAATTTATTTATTTAAGAACAAATTATAAAATTAACGACTTCATTAATTTTGATTTAAATCCCCTGGTTAACTCCTTACCCCTCTTGTCCAAAGTTAACCAACTACTTTGCTAACCATTCAATGTTATTCTCTAAGCATATAACATAATTCTTTAATGGCTAAAAATAATAAAATTACCTTAATTATTATCATTAAAATAAATTAATTACCTTGTATTAACTCTAACTCTTCTTCCTCCTTTTGAAAAACTACCTGGAGCAAATTAGCAAGGTCGAACTCAGTTCCTTTCCCGGATTTTGAAACTGAAAAATGAAACCAGCTCCTTTAAACATTCCATCGAACACCTACGCCTCGTTCATCCATTCCCTACTTTTCCACTACTAAACCACCATACCTCATCGCACCATCAACAGTTGAAGCGAACCACCAGATTTTCCCTGATACCACTCGAACTCTCCCCCCAACCACTTATTGTTATAAACGCGATATCCACTTTGACCCCTTATACTCCATCGCGACTTCAGTTTTTGACCTTCCAGAAATCGCACTCCCTAATACCACTCAGGTGTTCGAACCCCCTATGGTCCACTAGCAGACCAACTCGCCCCCTTATCTCCCTTCTGAATCGCCTGCGGTTCCAAATCACAACTCGCGAAGCTCAAGTTCAATGATCCCCAAAACATTTCGCACTGTCCAGGATTGAATCGTGAGAAGCTTTTGATTTTCGATTTTGGGTTTGTTTTGATTTTCGAATGAGGAGTGGGCCATTTAATTTTCTGTTAAGGGAATGAACAGAAGAAAATAGAAAGGAGAAATGGGAGGGCCATCGTGATTTTATACAGGAAGGGTGGGGTTTTGTTTTGAGCAGCGAGGCAAATCTTTTGTGGAGTGGAAGAGGAGAATGTGTTCCCCTTTTCTCCTTTTGATTTGTGCGGCCATTTCTTTTCCTCCTTGTTTTATTTCTGTCCACAACAAAAGAAAATTTATTTTATTTTAATTAGTTTAAAAACTGTATCCTTTAATTAAAATACTCCATGGTCCTGAACTCCTTTCTGAACCCAACCACTGTCCTTCCTAGGGTTAAACCACTATTCTGAACCCACTGGAATAGGTCACGAAGTTCAATTCGATCATCTGTGAAAGATATCAATTTAAATTGATATAAATCAAACTTTAAAACAACAAATTCTGCGAAAATAAATTAATATTATTATTCGAATTCAAACAGAAGTCTGAACTATATTAAATTCAGTTATAAATCTCGAACTGAATTATATTTTCGCATAACGATGATTAAATATATATTCGATATTAAATCGAAATTGATTATTAAATTAATAACTTAATAAAAATTCCATTTATATTTATTCACCTAATATTTAAATCCATATTAAATATTTTAAAATTTACCCATAAGAATCCGGGTCATTACAGGAACCTAGTTTGAGTTATTTGCCATTCATCAGTCTTTTAAGTATATTTTCTCCCAGATGGATTTGAATCAAAGACAAGTCACATGGCTCAAGTTTCTAGATTCCTATGATCTTGACATTAATTACACTGTTAGGAAGGCTGATGTGGTAGACGATGCTTTGAGTTGAAAGAAGGCAATGTTATATTAGATTATGGCCTCGTCATATCTTATGGATCGTATTGCAACTAAACAGGATGAGGATATGATGATGAGGCTCATCAAGGAGAAGGTTCATAGCAGGGAAGAGGGTGATGATATTAAGATGGATGCACAGATTGATGAGAAGCGAATCTTAAGTATCAAAAATAGGATTTGTGCCCAGAATGCCGACCGCTTAAGGCGGAAATGTTAAAAGAAAATCACAAGTCCAGGCTTTCCATCCATCCAGGTGTGACCAAGATGTACTAGAACATGAAAAAGCTACATTGGAGGAGTGGTATGAAGCAAGATGTTTCTCTTTATGTTAGTAGATTTGCAACAAGCCAACTGATTATGGTCGATCACCAGAAATTAGCCGTATTACTGAAACCTCTCGAGATCCCTAATTGGGGTCAGATTTATATGGATTTCATCGATGGTCTTCCGAGGACGAGGAGAGGTAACAAGAGCATATAGGTGATAATTGATAAATTGACCAAATCAGCTCATTTCCTTATATTCAGAACTAACCATATCGTTTTGAGTTTAAGTGAACTATACATGTGAGAGATTGTTAGATTGCATGGTGTTCCATCTAGTATTGTTTGTGTTCAAGATCCCATCTATACGAGTAGTTTTGGAGGGCATTTCAAGAAGCTTTGATTATTAGGTTGTATCTCAGTGCGGCTTACCATCGCAGATCTATGGTATGACGGAGAGGTTGTACAAAATTTTAGAAGATCTCCTTTGTGTCTATGTACTTGATTATGGAGAATTTTGGGAAGATCATCCTCATCTTGTCGAATTCACTTATAATAATAGTTGTCACATAAATATTTAAATTTGGATTTGAAACTATCATAAGCAATCTTTAAATTTTAACTTTTGAATCCATTCTTTGAATTTGGGCGAAAATTAAAATGTCTCCGTTTGCAGCTTTGTACTAGTGACCATTCAGATATCCTTCTTGTTGGACAGAATGTAGACAACGTTAGCTCCTAGTCCAGATATAATATTGGAAGCAATAGAGAAAATTGAAGATATCACGAATAAGATGAGAATTGACCAAGATCTTCAGAAGAAGTATGCCGATGAAGAAGAAGAATTTCGGAGTTCTCAGTCTTTCTGAAGATCTCACCACTGAAGAACGGGATTTGATCTGGTCGAAAAGGGAAACTGGCTCCGAGACTCATTGGCTTATTCCATGTTTTTGAGAGAATTGGCCCTTACATATAAGGTAGAGTTGTCAGAGAAGCTTGCGGGTATGCACAAGTATTTGTATGATCCTTCCTCATTTGTTCAGCCCGCTACATCAGAGAGTTTGGATATTGAGCCTAATTTGACTGTTGAGAGGAAGCCATTTTGTGCCGCAGATAGAGATATGCGCCAGTTAAGGAGGAAATCGGACTGTCTAGTCAAAGTGCAGTGTAGTGTTGATGATCAAGATTGTACCTAGGAGACAGAAGAGGGCACAAGTGCTACAAATCCGAAATTGTTCATTTCGGGTATTATACATTTGGGTCAATCTTATCTTACCTGTTTGCTTATATTTATTCCCCTATCTTGTTTCATTTCGAGCACAAAAAGTTTTGAGTGAAGGAGAGTGTAAAAAATTAGATATTCAAAGGTGTTTAAATTTTTTTTTTGAAGTAGACAGTTGTGTAGAGCGGATCTACACACCCGATTAGATATATATTAGATAGAGCGTGAATATAACAGTCAACAAGTCTGACCTATGGCCAAAAAATGACAAGTTATGCATGCACCATGCATACAAATATACAAGTATAATACAAAATAAACAACCACAACAAACAGTAAAACATCATCGCTAACTGTGCTGAGCAATTGCAAAAGGTGACTAAAATCCACTAACCAAATGACTGGTTGTAACGAACCGGTATTTTCGACCCATAAAATCAACATAAAACCCATGTCAATTATTCAGGCATCAAACATTCCAGATCATTAATAGAAGAAAATGGAGGGTGAGAATAGATAAGATAGAAAATTAGAATAGAAGAAGAAGAAGAAGATAAATACAACATCAGAGTAACACGAATCTCACAGTGGAATGAATAAAATATGGTATACAACATAACTTGGATATACAAATATGTCATTTGAGTACAACACTTACACCACAACGGAAATAAACAATAGTTATATATTCCTGAAGCCTCCTGCTCCATCTCTCCAAGTAAAAAATTGGGCACCCAAAAGTTTAGAGAAAACAAAACAAAATAAACTCTGGGTCAGTCATGGGACTGATATGAGTAAACAATTTAAAACAGTTTGAGAAAATAAACGATATCTCATAAGACAACGCCGTATAACACGGAACGGGTTTTTCCATTATAAGAATCCAAACACTTGATTAACATTCAAAAATCCTTTTGAAAGAAATGATAATCTTTATATCAAAATTCTTTTGATATTATAATAGTGTCTATCAACCACAATATAATAATCATCTAGCAGAACGCTTTCATCTCACGTTCCACATACATAATATATAATCAAAAACCGCGGGCGCTTATTGGGTAATGAATTCCAACTGGAAAGGTATGGGACCACCTTCCGACAATGTATCTCTAGAGAGGAATACACCGGGTTCAACAAGAACATCTTGTAACCTAGGCTAAACATGACCGGTCACCCATTTCGCTTGAGTGTACCGAATGTATTATCACCAACGGTTGGGATCAACAACCGTTTCCTGAAAGGGACAACATCGAAATAGGTTAAAGAAGTAAATGAAATTTCTCTAGATCAGGTGACAATACACCCTAATTGGCAGCTAACCACTCAGCCATGCGACCTACCCGATTTTATACCATTCTCGGTTGTGAGGCTAGAGGCCATAACGTAGAGATCACACCTTTATTTACTTTGAATGTCACATCATCATACCCGCCAAATCACAAATTGATTTCCCCAAAAATACCACGGGTATATAGCTAAGAGAAACGAATTCCTCTGCCACCAAACGTAAATACGTTTGAAGAGATCAACTTACGCGATCTATTAAATATACTCTGTCAGACATTCTTCCAAACAGGTTGTCCTGGGACTGGACAAACCGAAGGCACTATTCTGTAAATCCATCTTAGGCAATTTCTACCTAGGATCGCCAGAACAACCCTTGCATAAACTCCATCTTCAATTATCTTGATCGTATTTGATTCGCAACGCTAATGCCCATACGGAGTGGTTTTCAGATAATAAATTTGATTCCGGTCTCTCCATATTGACACCGGAAAAATTGTCAAAACTTTGATAGTTGGTTATTTAACTATCAAAGGAAAACATCCATACATACAACGATCTTATTTCCAAATGGAAATTCTATCGATCAATCATCACTCAACATTTTTCCCTTTTTAATTAATTTATTATTAATTTAATCATTCCCCCATTTCCCATTTCCATATATTTCTTAAATTCTTATTCTCTAAATTTAGAAAATATACTTTATTAACATTGGAAAACATTTCCATTTCTTATCCACGTATCACGCTTCCCACATCTATGCGTCTCTAACTGTAAACCAGTAAGAGAACAATTCCTTGAATATCAACCCCGAAGGTCGAAACCAACATCAGATCGATACTCAGGAAATCATTCAACTTAACTAATATCCAATCAGTTTCAAATTTCCTTAACTCTGTTTCTTATCTTCTTATCAAATCATTGCTTATGCAACTCTTGGATTCAGTTCACGAATCCAATTCTTTTATGAAAAACATTGGTTATAACGATAACATTATAATCCCTACTTTCAAAATATTCTAACTTTAAATAAAACTTTTTTACCTTAATTTAAATAAATAAATAAACTATTTATTAAATAAATAAATCTTGATTTAAAAACCGGAAAGTAAATAGTACTTTCCTACATTCGATATAGTCGAATCTGAATGTATAATTCTCTCTCGAAAAATCTCTATTCGATAATTCTCTTTCGAATAAACTATATTTGACAATCTCCCTTTCGAATAAACTATATTCGATAACTCTCTTCAAATAAACTATATTCGATAATCACTCTTTCGAATAAACTATATTCGATTAGCTCTCTTCGAATCGGTTATATTCGATTAACTCTCTTCGAATCAATTATATTCGATTAACTCTCTTCAAATAAATTATATTCGATTAACTCCCTTCGAATGAATTACATTCGATTATAAAATATTGGTTTCAGCGGAACATTAATTATCTTGTCAAATCCCGATTTATTCAATATATAATTTCTTAAATAAAATATTTTGTAACATTTTCCCTAATCAAATTCTAATTACAAATCATTATGGATTTTACTTTAGTCCTATTCACATTTCGAACATCGAAATAAATTCTATCGTTTCATTTTTTAAAACAACTCCCAATTTCCCATTTTTTATTCACTGCTGAATTTACAATCCCAATTATCCACTGATAATTATTCTTAATTTATTTATAAACATTGTTTATAAATCACACTACTTGTTTTTATTTTTAAACAAGTTATTTATTTCTAGCCATTCGAAATTCCATTTCTATTTTTGATTCCTATTTCAAAAAAATCCAATTTCCTTTACAAATGTTTTTATTTGCAAAATATTTACTTAAATCCATTATTCAGATCGAATGTTAATAATATTTCTTTTATATAACCCATTAAGTTTGATTTCGTATTTAAAATAATATCTCATTTCTAAATTCTATTTATACTTCTACTTATAGAATTATTCATACGAAATCTCCTCTTTATTTCTAAGACTTAAATCTCATTTATAATTCCCTTTATAAATGCCGAGTTCACATTCTATTTAAAATATCGGTGTTAAAACCGATTTCTACTTCTCTATATAAGTTAAGACTTATATATTCCATTTATCACATGATAAATATTTTATTTAACTTATAAAACATTATTTATAAATTAATCTTCTCAATTTATCTGTTAAAATAGATTTCAATTAAATCCATATCATGTTATACCTGTGTGCGAAGCATGGATCTAAACCTTCCTAATGTAAAATTCTATTCATTTTCCAAATATTTCCTTTAATAAAATTCTTTTCATTTTCCAAATATTTCCTTTTATAGTATTCTTTTCATTTTCCAAATATTTCCTTTTATAGTATTCTTTTCATTTTCCAAATATTTCCTTTTATAAATCTATTTATTTTCTAAATAAATATTCCTTTTATAATTATATTTATTTTCTAAATAAATATTCCTTTTATAAAATCCTTTGATTTTATAAATAATTTCTTTTATAAAATCCTTTGATTTTATAAATATATTATTTTCAATATACACTTTGAAAATTCCCTTTTCACATTCCAGTACTTCTTGTGGTATTTAAAATACCAAATAACAATACCAGTGTCATCATAATCAACCACAAATTATATATCACAATATATGAAAAAAACAATGTTATAAATATTGAGGAATCCAGTTGGATCCCTCCAACCTGTTTCCTGCATCCACAGATGTTAAACAATATAATTAACATCAATTTCATTTCAATATGAAATATTCTGATCAACAGAATCAATATTTAACTAACGCTGTATATATATATAACTATATCTATAATTTCAATCAATCAATTAGCAATTAATCCAAACAAACAACACGCGGTAATCAACCATCATTTATCAATTCTAAAAATATGTTACCAAAATATAACTGGGCAGAGTTAGTGAGATTTACTCACATTGGTTGGTTATCGTTAAATAACGATAAGCGATCATCGATTCAGATCAGGCAATCTATTTCGCTATAAATTGTAACGAGCCCCAATTCACTCCTAGTTAGTTCCATTGTGTATCCACCATCATACGATCCCAACGGATCTGATTTCGTCAGATTTTTACAATGTGTGGTAAAGTTATACTCTTTACAATATTACGGACAATTTAAAACCATTAGTCATTAACTAATTATTAATTAATTACCCACCCTAAAAGCAAATCCATGTCACCACTCGTTAAACCGGTTACTCATCTTCATCTCCTTCTAGTAATGTTCGAACCCGCAAATCAAAGTGCCATGGCCATACTTCTTACCGCGACTGCTCCTTCCCTACACCACCATTCTTCCTGAAACTAACGCCATTACAATCTACTTGATAATCTCCATCATCCCATATGGTTTTCGCACATCTCGCACTATTGTCTTCCTCATTCAAGATCTACTACAGAACCCGCTCGTTTAAAACTTCCCCATTCGAAATTCTGTGATCCCTTTCTGCCTTCTTTTCCTCTCCATATTAAATAACCTAAACATACCCAAAATGCTTCTCTTTACGTTCATGTATAATTTTAGCAACTCGACATTCCATTCAAAATCCGTCGTTCAGCTACTCACGGATACCTTAGGAACCCACGACCCAAATTCCTCTCGTTTTCCACCAAACTTTGCCCCGATGTGCTAAACTCCACAACAATCCTAACTGCAATACTCGTTTTACAAATCAATGCTCCAATCACTCACCCATTCCAACCCTAGCTCGGGAACAATACACGATGACGAACAACAGTTGATTTGAAAGCCTCAAAACTGATACCAAAATGAAGAGAACCATCTCATGAGCTCAAATATATATATATATGTTTGTGGATTTATAGATTTTATTTTGAATTTCTTTGATTTCTTGAGGGTGCCGATCTTAGTTCGACTGAAAAACAAAATGGCGGCCATGATTTTTGACTAAGAAATAAAAGGTCTAAGGTTGGAGGATACTCAGTGTATTGATAGGAATAGTTTAATATTTTTATTTTATTCAATTATAATCAATCATTTTCGTATTTACTGTTTAAAAATTCGTGTAGTCACATAATGTATCCAAATTCGATGAAAATGGACATACAACTATGGTTCGACATTACAGACCCAACGAAACTTGTTTTGTCGAATTCCGACTCTGTTTGCTCACACCGTATTTTTAAAGTCAAATTATTGACTGTTTTTCATACTAAAATCCCGTACGGCCACATACCGACTCCAAAAATCATGAAAATTGAAATCTAGCAATAGTTTAATATTCCAAAACCAACAAAATTAGTTTCGTCGAAAATGGAGGTCGTTTGCAAAAATGGCTATTTTTAAAGCTCTAAATAGACCCATTTAAATATTAATATATTTTAAAATAATTAAATTAAATATTTATAAATAAATATTATCGTATATATTCACAATAGAATACCATACAGCTCCAAAATATTTCTATCTGAATTTATTACTCGATATTTCAAATCCAGCGTTAAATCGATACCCAATTTATATTAAAAATCCTTTTATAATATAAATAAATCGTTATAAATTATAAAGGAATTCCATAGCGACTGTTCAAAAATTTGATTTGGACACAACTCACAATCTACATGACGAAATCTCGAATTTTCTCTTTCATTAGAAAAATATACTTCACCAGCTCCGAACGTTTCTTCTTTCACAGAAATCCGACCTAAAACGGATTCTGTATATTCGTTTAAAGTTTGAATCACCAAATTACGAACTATCGGGCCATTTCGAGCTCGATTATAATTATAATATAATTAATATGTTCAAATTCGTTGTTATAAATAAATTCGGTTTTATAATTCAATTCTAAACTGAATTAAATCTTATAAATAATCCAATTCACACAATATTGCGAATTCTACTATTTCCAACCATTTCAGAAATAAATATATTATTCTATTATTTATATTAAATAAATATTAAATACTATTTAACCTAAACCATTTAAATTACCAAACCATTGTTTAAATAATTAAATGAATTAATTATTAAACCGTCAAAAATATACGGGTCGTTACACTGGTGATAACTTGCGGGATGCTTGTAAAATGCTTGAGCTGGAGGACGTTACCATGGACGAGGAAAGGAACGACGCTGATGCAAGCCTTCGGACTGAATGCTACCCACTGATTCTTCCCAGGCGTGTCAGGTGTCCATGCTGACAGGAATGAATGGTTGAGCTTGAGTACCAAAAGACGAGGCATGCGGTTTAAATATAAATTTAAATTGAAATTTAAATTAGAATTTAAAAAGCGAATACGAATTACTGAGCAATAGGATTTGTCAAATCTATTGAAATACAAAATTTTCTAAAATAGTCAATTTTGGTCAAAGTTAGTCAAAATTTGAATTTGAATTGAGAGTTGGAAATCTACAGGATTTAAATTACGATTTTTTTTTTACTATTCTACGTTAAATTCTAAGTGGTTTAACATTTTCCATTTCATTAACATCCAATTTCTTTTGTCCGGAATTCGCATTTTACATCGCGAAAATGCAAAATAGACGATGTTTGTTTTACGTACCTTCTCTCGTATCTCATCCATATTCTACAAATTTATGTATTAGTATGTACTTAGTTAATATCTCATTTCAGACAAAAAAAGAGAGATGCAAAATTGATAAAAATATATATAAATGTACACTTGCGAGATTTAAGATACTTTTAACACTTGTTATTCCTATGGACATCTGTCTATTTGCTTCTGAAACTGCAGACCATGTTGCGTCCTTTCTTTTCTAATACATCCTTCTTCAGCATTCTTAGAAAAAAAATTCTTCGTCTTCTCCTAAAAACCAAAAAAGAAACAAAAACCATAAAAGACTCATATTGGAATTTGGATTCCATACAATAATTGAGCTCTGGGGTACCACCCAACACATTAACTCTCCATATAAGCGTACCAAGGTCGTAAGAACATCTTGCACCCTGCCAACACAGAACCGGCCACCACTTAACTTGACAGTACCAAACACGCCACCAACAAGGTTGTGATCAGCAACCAATATACAATAATTAAAGAGTCAACGATTCTAGATTGGTGATAAACATACCCTAATAGATGCGACCCACATATCCCTGCTGCATCTCCCCTGATTTTAGTCATTACCCGATGATGAGGCTAGAGACTACATTTTTACCTTTCTCACATGACATATTTTCATCTTTGAATGTTCATTACCTTTCACTAGCAATGTACCGATAACATTCATCCATACAAGTCGCTCAGGAACAGAATGAACCGAAGGCTTTACCTCTACTACATCAATAAGATTAGTAGCAAGTAATCCTTGCACTCTCAATACTTTGTTTTTGCACAAACATACTTGCAAATTGCAGTTCAAATGAGAAGTCGGTTCGAAGTGGTTTTGGATCCAGTTCCAATCTCGGTTCCTCGAACCAACACATTATAAGTTTAAAGGAAATTTATTGATAGTCGGTTCTTTAACTATCAAGCCCTTTTAATTTAAACATTTCTTTAAAATCACTTCATCGATTCTTAGAAATCATTTCCATATACTTATCTCAACAGGATAAGCATATTCATAAATCTCTTGTTTTCATTACTTGAAAAACCATAGCCACACACTTATTTCTTGGAATAAGTGTATTCACAAAGCATTACTATTTTCAATTCTTAGAAAATACTGTTATACACTTAACCAAATGATATATGTATAGTCATAATTCATATCTGGGCCAAACAGTGTCATATGATACACAGTTTTACTATAAAACCCAAACCATTTTATTTAACTTCTAAATTTTGTGAATTAGAAATTCATTTCATATAATTGAACCTTTTCAAACAGTTTCTTTTTAAGAACCAAAAAATTTGTGCCAAAATAATAGATGCCAAGAAGAACAAAAGGCCTTGGACGCGTAATGGAAGTTTATAACACCACTTATGGAAATAATAATTTAATTTTCAACATGCCCTTCTGTTTTCAAACCAGTACCATCTCTTAGATAACAATGAAGTCATTCAAGTTGGGTATTTTATTTACCTCTAGGACCTTGACTTAACAACATTCTTATCTTCAGAAAAATAGAAGTTTGTTAACACCAAACCTAGCATTCAATAAATGTCACAATAAGTTCTATTTATATTCAATTCAAATAAGGTTTAAAAACCATTTCCTACGTTTGAAAATATCATTCCAATTATAATCACCTTCACTTAATTCAACTATTAAGTACATTTAAAAACACCGCATTAGCTTTTAACTACTTTTATATGTCTTGTTTATAAAACTAGGATTTATTATAAATCCCTTTATAAAATTCCTTATGCAAATTCAATTTAACTCTTCTCATAAACTTGATTTCCTTTTCTTCATAAACTTTAGATCTTATAAATCCTGGTTTGATTTCAAAAATCAAATCACTTAAAACTTAGCTTAAAATCAATTTAAATTACTTATAAACTTTTTATGAATATTTAACTTCTATAGATTCAAATTCTGAAGTCCAATATCCTTTTTGCATCGTTTTACAAGTTCAACAAAACTATTTATTAAACTTGCTGAAAACAACTGAAATCACTTGTACACTCATTTAATTATAAAATAGGGTTTTATAACTTCATAAAACTTAGTACAGTTTTACCACTTACAATCTCCAATTATAAAACTTATTTATAAAATAGGGATTTCACTTCATAAAACATTTTATATTTCCAGTATAAAATCCAACTATAAATATTGATGAATTGAAAAAAAAAACCATTATTTTATATAACTTATATAATATTATCAAAAATCTTGCTTTTTTTATAAAAATAAATTTTATAACTTTGAACTTAGTTGATTCGCTTAATAGTGAATCAACGTCTCAATATGATGGATTTTAGGCCACCTGCTGCCAATCACTTAACCAATATTATTTGTTGATTAATAACACATAAATGTTGAATTTAATTAATCGGTTTCAAAACACTCACATTCATCGATAATAATTTCTTATTATCTATATTCAAATAAAATTTTCCACAACTTCAAAATAAATTAAATTTGAAATTTAAACTCAAGATTTCAATCTAAAGTAAATTTAATGTTCAAATTCTCACTTTAAATTTAAGTAAATCAATTTATCCTTATAATTAATTTTTTAAATATTTAAATTAATTAAATATTCTTATATAAAGATCCGGGTTGTTAAAGTTTGTATTACTGAATTAGTCCGGATATGTTTTATAACTATCAAGATTAGTGTTAGTTGTATGCTATGATATTGTTTATGTATATTAAAAGTTCTTTCGGTTTATAAAGATTATATATATATATATTATATGTTGTCCATTGTGATTATGAGATTCCGTTCTATCTTATTCTTTAACCCCTAATGATTTAGTTTTCTGGCACCTGGATGTTCGACATATTAATACCATGGATCTAATAGTGTGGACTCTAAGAGTTGAAAATTTGGGTCATTACAGTTGAAACATGCAAATCACATATGATATTGAGATCATTTCAAACATCGGTTCAACAAGTATCTAACAGATGCATATAATCCATTGTGGTTTAGAAACTTGAGTTATACTCAAAGAACTAAGGTAAAATAGATGAAAGAAAGCTGGATCCTCTTGTTAGAACACGTTCAATCTCTACTTAAGAGCGATTTCATAAATTGATGCAAAACTGGATCAAAACCATAGGCTAAAACCCGAAATAAAATGGCAAATTAACACACCAAATTGAACGTAAAGGTTACTGAGATTATTCCCTAACATTATCAATTAGAAGCACTATGACCCACTTTTAAAATTGGGGATGATTAAGGGATTACAATCTGTAATTTTAGTGTACTTCGGTCTTTAGGTTATTGAATTGAGAAAATGATACAAGGGAAATGAATTTAAGTTCATTTTCTCAATCTTCGATTGCTACAACATGGCTTTACTGGGTCTGGTAAAGAGCCATAAAGAAAAAAAATTAATAACTCAAGTTTTCCTCCAATTTAAACCATGTTTAACACTATATTTTACATGTTATCAATCGCAACTTGATTTTTAAATTTTTAGAGTTCTAAAATATAAAATCGTACATCTTAACTAATACTAAGGTGTTTATAAAATTATTCAATGTAAAGATATTATCAACACTAGACAAAAAATGAACTACCGGGTCGACCCAAGCCTCAAGTGGGCCGACCCACCTGGGCTAAAATGCATAATTATGAATGGTCGCTCCTAATCAGCCTTATTCTCTGCCCTAATAGACAACATTACCTAGTAATGCTCTTTATTAGAGCAAAGAATATGACTGGTTAGAGGCGACCATCCATAATTATGCATTAAATATAGATTAAGAATATCGCTTCACCAGAAAAAAAAAAAAACGAGTAGCACATTTTATAGATATTCTTAATACCTATTTAATGCATAATTATGGATGGTCGCCTCTAACTAGCCCTATTCTCTGCCCTACTAGTTGTCAAAAACAAATCGTAACCCATAAATTCACACATTAACGTTTTTTTTAAAATAGAATGAATATTTTACTGATCTTGAAATGGAAAAATATACTTTTACCACTAATTTTCTACTTAAACTAAATAAGTGAATAAAACGTGGTTGATTCACAGTTTAAATTGTAAAATTATTTCCACTTGTTATTCTTAGCCATAAGTAACAAAAATTACATATATATTATTCTCGTAAATTAACAATTTATTTAATTTTATTAGAAAGCACATTTATAAATTTTCCCTTTATATTAAGTTTTTATATCCAATTTAAAATTTTAATGTAAAATAGAAACATATATTCCCCTGTCTATTGTTAAAATTAATTAAGATGGATTAAATCACATTTTGGAGATCTAATTTTAGATGATCCTACCCTCGAGAATTTATGATATCGTTTTATTTTAGTGGAAATTAGGCAGTGGTCCCTGTTAGAGTTTGAAATATAAACGACCTCCCTCCCTAACTTTCATTTCAAAGCGGATCCCTAGAATTGGCTGTTACGTGTTTTCTTAAAAAAAAACGCACTGCCATATAAAAGAAAATTCTAAAATCTGCAGATATTCCCAGAAGACCATGGAAAAAAACTTGCTTACATGTATGCAAGTAAACTCAATAATTGCATACATGCATGCAACTATTCTTGAAGCGGTTTACATTGAAAATCTGCATGAATTCTTGCATACATGTATGCAACTATTCTGAATACATTCATAAATGTATGCAAATAATTCATGAAGAATTCACGTTGAAAAATCAACGTGAATACTTGCATGCATGTATGCAAGTATTCTAAATACGTGCATACATGTATGCAATTAAAAATGAACTAATATTTATGCTTACAAATTGTTGCATACATGTGTGCAAGTATTCTGAATACCTGCATGCATGTATGCAAATAAATATGAACTGATTTGCATGCCTACGAATTATAGCATACTTGCATGCAAGAATTCAGTATTACTTGCATGCGTGTATGCAAAAAAGCCTACCCAGATGCATGACTGAAATAGTTGCACAGATGTATGCAAGAAATTCAAATATTAGCATACTGTTATGCGACTAACTGCTGTTTCACTGTTTTTACGTATTTTTTGTTTTTGGTACTTTTTTCTGTTGAATTTTTTTATGCTCATGTGTTTTAATTAAATACGAATTTACGTGATTTTTTACCTTATTTTTATTTTTTTGATGAATTTTTGAAAAATAGGAATGTAATTTATAATATGTTTTGGACCGGACCCGAGCTTAATTTCCAAACTTTTTAGGGATCTAAGACAAACACACCCTTTATTTTATCCAATGCAAACTTTATTGCATATTGAAATTTGTAAAAACGACATAATGTTGATGAGAGTTATATGCACAATAAATTACAATATGTAGAAGTAGAAATTTTGTTTTACAATGTCAGAAAAGTATGTCAAATCATATTTCACATTTTAATGACTTTAACATTGAAGATTAGGAATTAAACCACAATGTTAGCATTTATGTGTGTGTGTTAACTTATGACAGAGTGCCGATTAGGGTTATGTGGTGGGCGCTAGAAAGAAAGAGAGTGCCATCAAAATATATTACCCTTATTAAGGATATGTACGAGGGGGTTGTGACTAGTGTTAGGGCATGCGATGGTGAGACCAGAGACTTTCCAATTAACATAGGGTTACATCAAGGTTCGACTTTGAGCCCCAATATTTTTGCATTAGTGATGGATGAAATCACAAAAAATATAAAAAGGGAGATTCCCTGGTGTATGCTCTTTGCCGATGATGTTGTGCTGATTGATGAAAGTAGAATATGGGTTAATCGACAACTGGAGTTGTGGAGGGAGACCTTGGAATCAAAGGGTTTCAGGCTTAGCAGAACTAAAACAGAGTATATGAAGTGTGAGTTTAGCAATGTCAGGTCAGATGACGAAGATGTTACCCTGGCCGGTAGAGTAGTACCCAAGAAGGAATCGTTTCGATACTTATGATCTATGTTGCAGTTTGATGGAGAGATTGATAAGGATGTTAGTTTTAGAATTCAAGCAGGATGGGTGAAATGATGACTAGCATCTGGCATTCTCTGTGATCGGAAGATTCCTCAGAAGCTTAAAGGAAAGTTCTATAGGACAACAATCAGGCCTGCAATGTTATATGATGCAGAATGTTGACCTACTAAGAGGCAACACATCCAGAAGATAAGCGTAGCAAAGATGCGGATGCTGCGTTAGAGCTGTGGGCATACCAGATGAGATCAGATTAGAAATGAGGATATTCGGGAAAAACTTGGAGTTGCACCAATTGAAGAGAAGTTAGTCCAATACCACTTGAGATGGTTTGGACATATCCAACGTAGACCATACGATGCACCTGTACGCATTGAAATTTTAGGCCGCGCCGAAGGCCCAAAGAGAGGTAGAGGTCGACCTAAAATGACATGGGAGGAGATAATAAACAGAAATTTAAGTAATTGGAGTTTATCGGAAGAGCTGGTAATTGATAGGAGTGCATGGAAATTGGCAATCCATGTACCAAAACCTTAGGTTTTTTTATTTAGATTTTGTTTCACGTTTACTGAACCTTTTTACTTTTTATTACTATTTTAGATTTTATTTCACTTTTATTCAACATTTTTACTTATTATTATTATTATTAAAAAAAACCCTTTATCGGACGATTTTTTATTTGTTTGGTTATTTTAAAACTTTTGTATATATATATATATATATTATCATCATTATTAATTTTATTTTATTTTAATTTTGGGTTTCATATCTAATCAACCCCAACTTGTTTGGGATATATGACTTTGTTGTTGTTGTTGGTGGGTTAACTTCGTATTAAAAGCACATTTGGCTTAGAGATGCGGCATTAACTCAGCTTTAGAGTCACCTCGATGATACACCCAGACCCAAATAGCTTTTTTGCCGCACAAATATCTGCCCTCGGTTTTTTGGCGGGATACTTTAATCACCGGAAACCCTTCCGCTTCCCAATAGTAAAAAGAAAATGGAGGGAGTCTTGTCAAATTCTCAACTATCCAATGCTGGAATAAACAGACGAAATAAAATTCATTATTCCTATGCCCTCGAATCAATCTAGGTCTGATAGATCGAACGTGGAGAACGCAATTCGGTGGAGTGAACAAGACAATAGAGCTGTAGCTGTAATAGAAATAAGAGGGGAATTAGAGGGAGATTTCATTGTTCGGAAGAGAAATAAGGCGCTTTGGGGAGTAGCTGCATCGAGAACGACGGGAGAAGAGGATATTTTGGAACTGCAAATCTGTATAAATGCAAGAGGAAAATTCTGTGTAAGGTATGAGTGATGAGTTCGTTTGTCTCGTTTGCGCTTTGTGATGTTTACAGTCAGTCTAGCACGATTTCTTTTTCTCAACACCTACTCAAAATCTGATATCTAGCTAGAACTAGACTTATATATAGACACAAGTTTTAGAATCAAATTTTACATATGCCGTTTGGCACCACCTCATTTTACAAATTTGTAAAACTGCGAGTAATTTTGAGTTATTATGTTTAACTAGTTTAAACGAATAATTAAAAAGTTAGAGTGTGGATTTGCAAGTTGAATTCTTAATCATGATTGTTTTCCAGTGATTTGCTACTATTAGTTCAAAAACTTGTATCAAACAGTTTCAATTACTGCACTAGGTTATAATATGTTTTATTGTGCTTATTAACCAGTGACCAAAGATGCTGCTTAACCATTTGCAAACCAGAACCAATGTCTCTTTAGTACTGTACTGCTACCATATAGTCTCTGTTGTAAAAATCCTCCTAGGCCTCACCTAGGTGCCAGGCGAGACTTAAAACCTAGCTATTTGCCTAAGCCTGCCTAGTCCCGCCTGGACAAGGTTTACCACTGTCTGTAAGAATCAAAACACGTATTTGGACATTGGTTACGTATTAGTTAAGGTTCAATTCCCCATATAAGTATCAATGTGCTATTTTTAGGCCGTTGTCTCTTTCGTTACTTCTAACACATTCGAAATCCTCAAATTATGATTTGTTTCAATATACAATAAACAAAACAATAAATTTTTATCCAAAATACACAAGTTTTAAAAAATTCCTAGCTCCGATTAATCCTCAATTGATTCCTCCCTAAACCATTAATCCCTATTTCATACTACACACCTGACAATTTTTACAACCTTATATATAGTGGAAAATAAATATCCTGCATTGCGAAAATGAACTACTTGATCTATAGTAAATAACCTGTTTCTTCAAATAATAGAAAGGCTGTGATTTTGGAATTAGCCAAGTATATCTATAATGTATACAATCTAACAATCATTTTTGCAAATAGCTAAGTTAATTATATGACTTACTGCAATATGTCTAATGGAAGTAAGAACCATCACAAGTTTTCATATTTTTTCACTTCCTCATACCCTACAATTTTCTACAGTGAATTGAGACAACGATCCAAAAATTTCAATCAGTTTCCATACTTCAACGACGTACTCAAATTTCAAAGAACAGGCACGTATATGCACCGCTTCTTGAATCGGAGACAAGTACTACCATCGGGAAACAGAAGCTGTTGAAATTTTATGAATTATTTAAAATATGAAATAAGTTTATGATGCCTCATATTTGTGAATAGTCCCACATCATGAGATTATAAGAAAGATGCAAGTATTTATACTTGTTTCTAAGAAGTTATATTGGGGTCTTGAGCTTTCAATGCATGCTTTATTGTGAGGAGGGAGACCACGCGCGCGACCGACTCGACTCGACCCGGCGCGGGATTGGGCTTGGGCCTTGGACCTTGGCTATGTGGTGTAGACACTTATATTTTTGGTTCAGAAAACACTGCATTTTTCGAACCAGTTTTTAAATATGAAAAATATTTCTGAGCCGACTTTTATATGAAGCGGTAAACTTTTGACCAAGTATTTCGCAAAAAAAAAACTGTTTTCTCTTCCTCCGCCATTACAAAAATATTTTTTCCGAAATTTTTCGAGTAGTTAAATTCGCAAGTGCAAATCTACACTGATTTGTTTGTGCAAAGCAAATCAGTTATTCATTTTAGAGAGCCTGTTTTATCCTAGAGGCTGCGGCGGAAATACGAACTGGTTTTGCACCACCGATCAGATCGCCGAATCGTCTTCAAGAAAGCGACAGAGTACGTGACTCAACCATTGTTTCCCAACAAATTGAAGACGATCAGAAACAATGGCTTCGACAACAACCATAGATGATGCTGCTCCTCCCTCTGCATTCCAGATCCCATTGGTGTCTGCTGCCCCGTTTCGTTTTGAAGGTCTGCACTTCAAACGATGGCGTCAGAAGATGGAGTTCTACCTGACGATGAGGAAGGTGGCTGCTGCTCTGACCACCGACAAACCGCAGCTGCCAGACAAGCCTGACGGAACTGATGAAGCGCAGATGACATCCTGGACTGAACAATCAAAGCAGTTGCAGACCTGGACTGAACAGGATTATCTGTGCAAGAATTTTATTCTGAACGGATTGAGCGATGATCTGTATGATTACTATAACTCAGAGGACAAGACAGCAAAGCAGATCTGGGAAGCGCTGCAGAAGAAATACGATACAGAGGAGGCAGGGGCAAAGAAGTATGCTGTAAGCCGCTATCTCAAGTACCAGATGACAGACGATATGTCAGTAGAGATGCAGTCTCATGAGCTGCAGAAAATAGCTCATGAGATCATCTCCGAAGGTATGGTTTTGGATGAACAGTTTCAAAATGCTGTTATTATTGACAAACTGCCCCCAGGTTGGAAAGACTTTAAAAATTTCTTACGGCATAAAATTAAAGAATTTTCCTTAGAGAGTTTGATCACTCGCCTTCACATTGAGGAGGCGGCACACAAACAGGACCAGAAAGAGGAAGTGTTGTTTGTTTCAAACAACAACACTAAAAAGACCAAACCCGCAGTTCTGAAACCAAACCAAAAGTCTTTTAAGAATCAGAACAGACGCAACAAACAGAATGAGAATCCGCAAGGAAACCCAAAAGAACAGCAAAAATCAGCCCAAAAGAATGACTCTGGACAGTTGTTTCTATGTTACAACTGTGAAAAACCAGGTCATATGGCACGAAAGTATCGGAACAAGCCTAGCTCTGTACCACAAGCTAACTTGACTGAGGAGGAGCCTCTTATGGCTATGATTACTGAGATTCACCTTGTTGGTGGATCAGAGGGTTGGTGGGTAGACACTGGTGCTTTTCGCCATGTCTGCTATGATCGTGCTATGTTTTCCACATACACGGCTGCTGATGATCAGAAAGTGTTGCTGGGAGATTCTCACACCACTAAAGTTGCAGGGATTGGAAACGTTGAGATCAAGTTTACCTCTGGAAAGACTGTGATCCTCAAAGATGTTTTGCATGCTCCAGAGATGAGGAAGAATCTGGTGTCTAGCTATCTCCTTAATAAGGCAGGGTTTACTCAATTTATTGGGGCTGATTTGTATACCATAGTGTATAAGAGAAACTTTGTAGGAAAGGGTTATGCTTGTGAGGGAATGTTCAAATTAAATGTTGAATCTAATAAAGTGAATAATTCTGCTTATATGTTGTGTGATTTTAATATTTGGCACTCTAGATTATGTCATGTTAATAAACAGATAATTCATAACATGAGCACTCTAGATATGATACCTAAGATAGCAAAATCTGAATCTGATAAATGTGAATTCTGTACACAAGCAAAAATCACAAAGAAATTTCATAAATCTGTTGATAGAGAATCTGAACCCTTAGACTTGATTCATTCTGACATATGTGAACTTGATGACACATTGACTAGACATGGACATCGTTATTTTATCACTTTTATCGATAATTGTTCTGATTTCACATATGTTTATCTTATGAAAAATAAAAGTGATGCTTTTGACATGTTTAAAACATTCAAAACTGAAATTGAGATTCAAACAAATAGGAAAATCAAGAGATTTCGTAGTGATAGAGGAACATAATATGAATCTAATTCAATTCTGGATTTCTATAAATTACATGGTATTGTACATGAGAGAACTGCACCCTATTCACCTGAAATGAATGGTAAAGCTGAAAGAAAAAATAGGACTTTTACCGAATTAGTAGTTGCCATCCTACTAAATTCTGGTGCAGCAAAACATTGGTGGGGGGATATTTTATTGACTGTATGTTATATTCTAAATAGAATCCCTAAATCTAAGAATAAAATTTCACCTTATGAAATTTTAAAGAATCATAAACCCAATGTCTCATACTTTAGAACTTGGGGTTGTCAGCATATGTTCGCATTCCAAACCCTAAGAGAATAAAATTGGCAAGTAGAGCATATGAATGTGTATTTGTAGGCTATGCTACTAATAGCAAAGCATATCGATTTTATGATATAAATGCACATAACATAATTGAATCAAATGATGCCGATTTTTATGAAACAAAATTTCCTTTTAAATTAAGGAATAGTGGTGGCATATCAAGTACGCCTATTAGAACAGAACTTAATAAAAGTTCTGAAGCTGAACCTAGAAGAAGTAAAAGAGCAAGAACCGTAAAAGATTTTGGTTCGGATTTTAGCACTTTTACTATAGAGGAGGATCCCTTAAACCTCCAAGAGGCTTTCTCTTCATTAGATGCCGATTTCTGGCGAGAGGCTATAAATGATGAGATGGATTCTCTTGAATTCAATAAGACTTGGCATTTGACAGATTTACCCCCTGATTGTAAATCTATAGGCTGTAAATGGGTACTTAAAAAGAAACTAAAACCTGATGGTACTATAGATAAATACAAAGCACGACTAGTAGCTAAAGGTTTTAGACAAAAAGAAAATATAGATTTCTTCGATACTTTTTCACCTGTAACTAGAATAACATCCATACGAGTATTAATCTCACTTGCTTCCATTCATAATTTACTAATACACCAAATGGACGTTAAAACCGCTTTTTTGAACGGTGAATTAGACAAAGAAATTTATATGGACCAGACTGAAGGATTTGTAGTACATGGTCAAGAACATAAAGTATGCAAATTAGATAAATCATTATATGGTTTAAAACAAGCACCTAAACAATGACATGAAAAATTTGATAACTTAATTATTTCAAATGGTTTTAAAGTTAATGAAAGTGACAAATGCATTTATTACAAATTTGAGAATGACATTTGCACTATTATATGCCTTTATGTAGATGACCTACTCATCTTTGGGTCAAACATTCATGCCATAAATTCAGTCAAATCCTTATTAAGTGCCAATTTTGACATGAAAGATCTAGGTGAGGCGAGTGTAATCCTTGATATTAAAATTACTAGGTCCGAAAAAGGGACTTTCTTTGGATCAATCTCATTATATTGAGAAGTCTCTAAAGAAAGACAATTACTTTGACTGTAAATCTGCATGTACATCATACGATCCCAGTGCAAAGATATTTAAGAACACTTGTGAAGGTGTAAGACAGTCAAAGTAAGCGAACATCATTGGCTGCCTTCGGATGCCACTGATTGTATTAGACTCGACATTGCGTATGTCGTGGGATTATTATGCATGTTTACTAGTAGACCTAGTATAGAGCATTGACATGCTATTGAAAGGGTCATAAGATACCTTAAACGAGTCATGAACCTTGGATTACATTATGAAAAGTTTCCAGCTGTACTTGAAGGATATTCTGATACAGACTGGAATACTTTATCTGTTGATTCAAAAGCGACCAGTGGCTATATATTTAGCATCACTGGAGAAGCTGTCTCTTGAAAATTCAAGAAACAGAGTATTTTGACTTAGTCTAATATAGAGACTGAGATAATAGCGCTAGCAACAGCTAGTGAAGAAGCTGAGAACTAAATAAATCTGCTAGTTGAGATCCCTATATGGGAAAAATAGACACTAGTGGTGTAATCGATTGTGATAGTTCCGCGGCTATTGCAAAAAGTATAGAACCGTTATAACAACGGTAGAAAACGACGTCGTAAGCACAATACTGTAAAAGAACATCACATATATAGTGATGAAAAATTTGACGACTATTGAAAGAAAAACAGAACCGATATTACAACGGTAAGAAATGACAGTCGTATGCACATTATTGTTAGAGAACATCACATATAAGGTGATGATAATTTGACAGAACCGTTGACGAAAGGACTGTCCAGAAAGAAAGTCCTTAATAATTCTAAAAGAATGAGACTATTGCCCTGTGATTGTGGAATCATGCACAATGGTAACCCGACCTAAATGACTGGAGATCCCAAGAACTAGGTTCAATGGGTAAAAACAAGTTGTGTAGTGATAGTAGATGAACATGCTAAATTTTAGATTAAGAAGCATGTATTCCTGAAGTGATTAGAGGACGAGTTAATAAAAATTCTTAATGAGATCTATACTCTATTTGGAGTGAAGTTTCTACCTTCAGGAGTGCTCTTGATAGACTCACCTATGTGAATGTGGAAATGTGGCCGTTTCCTATGGAGTTTTGGGCAAAACTTCTAGAGCGTTCACTAAAATGGGATAGACATGTATGACCATAAATGCACGGGCTTAATTGATTGCACTATAGAAAAGATTGTGTGTGGTTTGATGTCAGGAATAGAGTTCAAGACTACGTGTCACTCTAGTAAAAACTGAATCTTATTCACTATGCAAAGGTTCAAGTCGGATGACACCTTTGTTTATGCAGAGTCTTATATTTTTAGAAACTGCTCAATAATATTTTAAAAATTCAAGTGGGGGATTGTTGGAAATTTTATGAATTATTTAAAATATGAAATAAGTTTATGATGCCTCCTATTTGTGAATAGTCCCACATCATGAGATTATAAGAAAGATGCAAGTATTTATTCTTGTTTCTAAGAAGTCATATTGGGGCCTTGGGCTCCCAATGCATGCTTTGTTGTGAGGAGAAAGACCATGCATCATGACCACCACACGCGCGCGACCGACCGACTCGACCCGGCTTGGCTCGGTTCGGGATCGGGCTGGGGCCTTGGGCCTTGGGCCTTGGCTATGTGGTGTAGACACTTATATTTTTGGTCCAGAAAACACTGCATTTTTCGAACCAGTTTTTAAATACGAAAAACATTTCTGAGCCGACTTTTATATGAAGCGGTAAACTTTTGATCAAGTATTTCGTAGATCCTATTTTCTTGCACTGACCAGTATTTTCGTTCAACCCTAATTCCGTCTATATATTATCTTCAGTTGTAGACGAGATTGGTACAAAAAAAAAAAATTGTTTTCTCTTCCTCTGCCATTACAAAAATATTATTTCAGATATTTTTCGAGCAGTTAAATTCGAAAGTGCAAATCTGCACTGATTTGTTTATGCAAAGCAAATCAGTTATTTATTTTAGGGAGACTGTTTTATCCTAGAGGCGGCGGCGGAAGTACGAACTGGTTTTGCACCACCGACCAGATCTCCGAATCGTCTTCAAGAAAGCGACAGAGTACGTGACTCAGCCATTGTTTCCCAATAGAAGCAACCTTGTGGAAGTATACTTTCTGACGAAGTTTTCGAAGAGTATGAAGAAATGACGTATATTCTGGCTAAAAATGAAGAATGTTTGAAAATGAGTGGAAGCAGTCCATGAAAAGAATTGATAGTGAAAGCATGATGATGGAGAAAGCATGGCTTGAGAGAGAGGGGCAGATGAATTTAAGGGAAGAGGGCAGTGCTTTGAAGAGGATGCTCTTTTGAATGCTTTTATCAATAAGCTTTACATGACAACATATAATGGAGAGATTGAAAACTTTATTGGTATGTTAATCCTTTTTATAAGTAGTTAATGCCTTTCCTGTTGCTTTAATGGATGTTTCAGATAAGTTTGTGGAACTGATTTCGTTTTTTTGCGTGGCACAACAGGCTATTCAGACCTTTTTGTAGGTCTGATTTCATTATAAATTTTAAACAGTTTTTGCTGAACATTTTTTATAATTTTTTAGCTCTTTATCCCAAAAAAGCTCTTGATTTGGCAATACATTCCTGAATTATTGTGTGAGGTTCAGCAATGCACCTACTTCCTAAAATAGAGTTTTATGTACAAATTGAAGATTACGAGAACTTATTAAGTGTGCATTTTCTGTTTAGGACTTTCTATGTATAATGCAAATCTAATATGTTTTATTATGATTCACAAACTTTATTTTCTTCTATCCATTTGACTAATAATAGGCATATGGAAACTTTCAATTCTCATAAGGAAAAAAATTTCATTTTAGGCTGTCAAAAAAAAAAAAAAAAAAAAACTTGCTTCAAGTTTAGGCGTCTTGCAAAAATTATTATAACAGTATGCTTGCGTATTCTGAAAATATGCAAGAACAAAATTTCAATTGTATTTTAACAAATTCAAAATGTGCAAGTTTTTTTGTTTCTTAAAAAATATACCTGGACATTTTCAGAATGCATACTATAAGACTGTTGAATTATGGAAGATTTGCATGATTTAATAATAATTTTCAGACTTAGCCTAAGCGTAAAATAAGTTTTTTCGGAGGCCTAAATGAAATGTTTTCCTTCACAACACTCAAAATAGTTAAAACATATTAAATTGAACTCTTCTTCTTCTTCAGTTTTTTTTTTTGGATGAAAGTCGATGCACTTTGACACATGAACAATGAGAGAGGGTGAAAGGAAAACCATACAGCTACTGTGTTTTATGTAGGAGAGGAGAGAGCCACTTCCAAATCTTCGAAAAAGTGAAGAAAATATACTTGCTTAAAAGGTATGGGATCACATTTATCAAAATACAACCTTTAATTATATTGACACTTCGTTGGTCTCTTTGTTTGTTTCGTAGCATGTTGCCTTAGTTTACATCTGACAAACATGCATGAAATACAGCAAATTTTATTATGTTTTTTCATTTGTTTTATTAAACTGGAAATGCAAATTTATAATGAAGATACCATTCATGCTCTTTTGCTAGAATTATGTTTTAGTTTAGACTTAACAAATGTGCATGAAATATTTCCAGTTTTTGTTATGTTAGTCCATTGTGATACCTTTAATTTGGTTATGCAACATTTGGATAAGATAAAACATTTGGAAGATGATGCATCGGACGGAGGCAGCCCATTTTTACGTAGTGCTCCAGTTGAGTACTATTATTGCTCGTTTGAATCATCATATTCGTTAAAGTTCTACATGATGCATTGGATATAACAACCTAATTTAGGTATACTCATTTATGGGCCCAGTAAAGATCATAGCCATTGTATCTGTATGCACAATATATGGATTCTCGCGTCGCTTTTATATATGTATGGATATGCAAAAGTATGTATTGTTATTTACTTATTTGTTAATGTCGCAGAGTATTTCATTCTTAACAGTACTTCCACATCTAAGTGGTGTAAATGAATATATGCAAAGGTGTGAGATAGATATGGATATTCATGTTTATAGGCAATCTGCACATTTATTAGGATATGAACCAGAATAATTGCATCGTTTTCTATTATTTTAACTTTTCTTTTCATCAAGACAACATCATCGTTCAGGTGGTAAGACACTTCGATGTAACTCATTCGTCATGCATTATGTTATATACTATCATAGTTTATATATTAAGTATCCAATTTTTTTTACAAAAATTGTGTATGTAGGACTTGCACAAAAGCATATCATCGTAGTAGCTACACGACTCGAAAAGATGTAGATTGACATTCTTTGGACCTTGATTCAGTAACATTTGTGAGGATGAGGATCACTATGACATGACATTATGTATGTGCCTAACGTAGCGAAAGGAGACTGCTTGAGATCCTCAGGTAGGTCACAAGATTAAAAGAACATTCCAACCACTATTTAGTTTACTTATTATCTAATTTGGATTTTTGTTTTTTGACAAATATCAAGTTGAATTTTGTCTTCTTTGACCAAATTAATGCTTGATATTTGTTACAGATCTTAAGTTATCAGATTTGATTCTTAACATATGATTCTGCACGATAAGTTATTAACCAACCACCCTTTTGACACACCTCATATTTCCTTCTGCATATTTCAGTTCGTTTTCATTAAATAAATCATTGAAATGTTTGCTTTTATTTATTTGGAAAATTCTTGTTTTATTTGCTGCTTTAGGGCTTGATCTTATCGTCCATGGAGATTGCTACTGTTGGTATTAAGAACGAATACGGAATTGCTGCTGCATACCTTTAATTATATGGTGAATTTTCTATGCGGGCTAATGTTATGTCATTTTTTCACACATGCCAAATAGCTGTTGCATAAAATATTAAAAGCAGCCTGCTAGCTATCTGTTAGGATGCAAAATCGTAACATTTACCATAAAATACAAACAAGCAACGATATCTCCTCTGTTATTTATGTTTATGAGACTGAAATCTTGTTTGGACATTTTCACTATTTCAAAGACTTGTAGGCTGCAAGAAAAGCTAGCTGAATTTTATGCTAGATGGATTTACTTTTTGCTTTACATTACGTGGTTGCCAATGTGCATGCAAAGTTGCTTCTAGCAGTTTACGCATAAATAAAGGGAACTTGTAGATGAAATAAAAAGCATTGCTGCTAATTAATATACCTAGATAACTTATTTTGGGTTTATATTTGATTTTTATTAGCTTATATTACAAGTTAATCGATCAATTTTCATAATTCACACATGAATGTAGTGTTTAATTCACCTATGATTAATATTCTTTCATATATGATGATCATGATGCTTAACTACAATAGTGATTTTTATTAGCTTATATTTAATATTTAAAATTTACACCAAAATATTATATTTAAACTATCATGTAATTTATTCCTAGTCCGTACAAACAAAAAGTAGCATAAAAATATTAAATATATTAAATATAACTAAAAGTCAACATATGTTCAACCATTGAGTGACCTAGTGATAGAAAACTTCATTGCTTTACTACAAATTTTGTTTGCTTGGTGCACTTTTACAAAGAACAACTATGGTTGTACCATATATAGTTACAATGTGCGTTTTTGTATTTATTAACAGCCAATAACAAATGCAAATGCGGTTATATTATAGTGGCGATAACCGCCATCATAACACTCTTTTTTTAACATCCGGCTATTTATTAAAAGCTTCAACCCTGTTATTTATTTTTTGATAGAATTTGTGTTAATTATTATATATCTACGTGAACGACATCAAGGTCATGAGATAATTTAAGTGATCATAATTTAGAGTGCTAAGGTCACGTAAAAAATAACTACAACAGAAATATGATGTTGACAAATAAAGCTCACCGCATTCAGCTTAATTAGGACCAATGGTTATTGGTATTACGTATCCCTTATCTCGATAAGATAATCTTTTATTTCAAAGTTTTTAATGAAATTCGAAATCGTACTAAATATAAAATGATTAGCACGAATGAATACCATTGCAAAATGGATCTAAAGCCTTTATCAAAATAAAATATGTGAATTATAGTCCTTGAGATTTAAAATTTTTAAATTTAAACACATATTTGTAAATGATTGAAATCGACACAAAAACAAATAAGATAAAGTTGGCGTCAAGCACCAGTGGTCTAGTGGTAGAATAGTACCCTGCCACGGTACAGACCCGGGTTCGATTCCCGGCTGGTGCATGTTTTTTGCACGACTGCTTATGTGTTAATGTTGTTGGCTAGCTGGGATTTAGCAGATCTCTGCTTATTAGGTTTAATGTGTTATGTCTTTATCTGTCGCAGTAGTTGCTATATGTATGTAACTACTGATACCCTGTTACATTTATGGCTTTTTAGAAGATTCATTCTTCATGGTTAAAAGAGCACTCATTATTTACACCAAATGCATGTAATTAAGTTTTTTTTACATATCATATATAATCCAGTTATCTAATGACAGAAAATATCAAAAATACACATAACTTTATATTTTCTATTTTATATTTAAGCAAACGATGCCTCCATGAGAAAATTTTAAGCTGCTGGAAGCTATAATTTAAAGTGTTGGGGTTAAACACGGCATAACAACAACTACACAAAACCATGGCAAAATAAATCGGTGCTTCAACTTTAAAATATACAAAAGCATATCAAATTTGTAGTATGGTAAGTTTTTATTCTGGCGCTTTTTTCAACTTAATTTTAAAAGGTAGTCCAAGATGATTTTTGTTAGTGCAAATGCAATTAATCGGAGAAATTAAAATTTGGAGCTTAATTGTTTTAGGTGACTTGCTATAACTCAAAACATCCAGTTGTTTGTTTAAATGATGGGGTTTGTAGTTACCGTCATAGTAAAATGTACATGAGGTGACTTGCTTTGTAGCAAACTCCACTATGAGCATCATTCCATCGACCATTGTTTCATACTGCTAAAAGCTCTCTGCATTCAGAAACTATCATCCAACATGGAAGAGCAACAGTTCATGCTCCTCTGCAATGGACTATTGCCAGAGTAATAAGAAATAAGTTCATTGTGGGTGCAATAGGAGTGTCAATTTGGAAAAGGACTGTCGAACAGATGGCGTAGGGTCAATTTTTCATGAAAGCATTTGCGATAGGAGTAGTACTGGATTCATGTTCATGCACGGTCACCGTTGATTAATTCTTCTTTACCTATTTCCATTAACTTTTTCCGTCTTTAGCACGAAGGCAACTACTCTGCTGACATAGGTTTATTGCATATATAGGTGAGATAGTGCAAATGCTGGGGCAAACAAGATTGTATTTGCAGCAAGTACTAGGAGGTGACGTTGGTGCTGGTGGTGCATGGAAGCTTATTGTGAGAACAGATGCACAAGTTGGTGCACATGAGAGGCGGTATATGGAAGTAACTTGCTGTACATGAGCTGCATCACCTCATCAACGGTCAAAACATGGAATTAAGCTCACTAAACAAATTTGCGAAGGAGATAGCCTATTTCCATGTTGCTGCACGTGTACAGCAATATTCAACTGCAGCATGCTCACGGTAATGTGATAAGCTGTAGACGATACGGTAGTAATGAGAATCAATGGCATGTCTAGCCTTCTTAGAGTATCTTCAACCTGTATAGCAGTTTCATCTCCTTCAATTTAAAATACTACAAGTTCATTCTCTGCGAAAGTATAGCCCAAAAAGGCTGCAAGACATTTGCAGAGGACAAGGTCAGTTTATTTTTGTGTATTCCATGATTCTACCAATGTTGCAGGGGAAATATATTTCATCATATGAAATTAAGAATTTGAAGTATTCATCAGTGCAAAATTTATTATATAGCGTTAGACATCAGCTAATGTTTCACTTGACCATTTATCCATTTTAGCATGTTATGAACATCAGTTGATATGTTTTTCCAACAACCAGCCTTTGTTTAATTTTGCTTATGTAATGCATTAATTGCTAGCTTTTTACTGGTTCAGTTGCCTCTATTTGCATGCGGTTTCTTCAACTGATGTATGGTACAGTGAATTAGTTAAGAAAAAAATATAGGCAGTGCATTACTTGCTAGATATGTTTTCTACTATACACAAGATGCAAGTTCGGACTGTTGTTCCAGTTACCAGTTAATATCTTTGTTGTGCCATTATTTGATGATATGCGACTGATAGCTTTATGCCTATCTATATTACTCAATAAAGTCAATGCGTATCTAGTATTACTCGTTGTGATGTTTCTAACAGGGGGCGAAGACGGTTCTGAATTAAGCAATATGGTAAATGGACATCTAAACTTCTTTTTACTCAACATATTTTAAAATTTAAGCTTATCTTAATTTTTGATGCAGCCGTAAAGGTGTTTATTTTCAAACCGACCACTAGGGAGGTTGATCTATTGTAAAGGGGCTAAAACCAAATACTCTGAAGCCAGCAATTTTTACAGCTAATCTTTCTGGCCGAAACATTGTGTGTAATTTTATCTTCTTCTCCGCTTCCTTATTGAATGCTCTCCATATTCTCCTTGTTTTAATTGAAACTTCCAAACATACCGTTCCTAACTCCCTCAGTAATCCACGTGTTCCGAGCCGAACTCGAAACCCTAGCAATGATCCGTGACCCAAATCTCGGAAAACTCCTCAGATTCTGCTCCTTCGGCCCAGATCTCGTTATCATCTACGAGTTCATCCCAAACGGTAGCCTGGATAAAAGAATCCATGAATCTGATCGAAATACAAACCAGCTAATTGGGAAACCTGGTTTGGCATATATAAACTCATATGTGAAATAATGGTCACTAAGTAATTGATTAGATAAATCAGAATCATTCATTTATTTTTATGGTATAAAGTAATTTACTATCTTTTGGTTTCTGTTGCCTGTAGGATTAGAGATGATAGCATCAAAGCAATGTGTTCAACTATTCTTTTACAATGAAGCATCTTGTTTTGTTTCTTTGTTTCAGCTGTGACTTTCTTATGGAAAAACTCCAATGGCACCATGCTACTTTAATGCATATGGCTTTTTTTTAGCTTGCTTAAGAGTTTTTTTTGGGTTTACCGGAAGGTTTTATGGTTACAAATGATTGCAGCGTGTTTAATTGTTCTTTTACAGTATACTTGTTTTTCTGATTCAATTGTACTTTTTTAGATAAACGGCCAACGGCCAAATGTTAATTTAATACCTATCTTGTTCTATTGCCGATGGTTCTTATTGCAGCTTGCTTAAATATTTTGTATCTAATGGATAAATATTGGCAGTTTTTTGGGTATATTGCTACCGTGTTTGGCTGCAGGAAAGAAAATATAAATGATGCCATTTGTGGTTTGAATTCATCCATTCATAAACTATTAATTTAGGAGATATGTATATGGTTTTGCGATACCAAATTGATGTTTTGATTTTGAAGCAAGGCTACTTCCATCAAATTGTCGTTTTAAGTTAATATATTAGTATGGACTATTTTCTAGCTATTAATTAATAAGGCAAATACGTATTATTCTTTACTTAAAAAATTAGCACTCAAAATTGGTCATATTTAAATATCATCAAAACAAATCATGCAAACTTATCATGTAGACTGAATTTTGATGAGAATGGTAACTTCCACCTGGCCAGCTGTACATAAAAATATGTTGTCTCTTAGAATTATAATTTTACTAAAAATCTAATATGCAATGTAGGTGTACCAGGTCTAGAGTTTTCCCACCATGCCTGTAGAGTATGTGTCTTTTGTATCAAAGAATTGATGGAGAATTGTAAATTGTATTATTGCGGAAATTGTATAAACGAGCGTACAGGCAGTATTAATATATACAATTGTACATGGGCTTTTAGTACAGCCCACATATTCATACGCGTTGGTCCAAAAATAATGTTTAGACCAACACACCATGTATACAACATAAAATAGAGTAACGTAATAGCCGCATTATATTCTCTAATATGTCCCCTCAAACCCTACAGCTCGGCTAGGGTTTGATAAAACTCGAAAATGACGGCTTTAGTAGAGTGATCTCCTTAAACTTTTGCGAATTCCTTGAAATTTCTTGAGGGATCAACTTTAGACTTCTTCTCTGATGAAGGATCTGAGTCTCCATAGTCAATTTGCCTCTGATTTCTCCTGTTTTCAGCATTATTTGGTACAATTGAGTTGACGATGGCTCTTTTCCTTCTGTCTTGCTGAGGATCTGAGCTTTTGTGATCTTTAGGATCCAAATTTGCTTTTGATTCTTCCTTATTGTTGCTGGAATCAGATCCGAGTACAGGTTCTCAGATGCTTAAGTTTTCCCTGTGCTTTATGAAGTTCAGCTTCGACAGTGGCTTTGTCAGAACATCCGCGACTTGGTAAGTGGAAGGTATGTGGCTAATCAAAAAAATTTCTTTCATGACCTGTTCTCGAACAAAGTAAATGTCAAGTTCCATATGTTTTGTCCTTGAATGTAGAACTGGATTTGCAGTAATAGCTATAACACTTAAGTTGTAACACCAAGTTGTAGTTTTGCCACTGATTTCAATTTTTAGCTCACTTAGTAGAGATTGAATCCACATTAGTTCAGCTTTTGTGCTCGCTATGCTCCTGTGTTCTGCTTCAGTACTTGACCTAGAAACAGTTGATTGTTTTTTTGCACACCATGATATAGGGCTTTTGCCAAGAAATATACAATAGCCAGATGTTGACTTTCTGTCATCTTTATCATTTGCCCAATCTGAGTCCACATAGCCTGTTAGATTTAGAGTTTTGTCGTACTTCATGCTTAGACATAGATCAATGGTTCCCTTTAGATACCTCAATATTCTCTTTACAGCTACCCAGTGATCACTCAGTGGTTTGTGCATATATTGACCGACTTTGTTCACACTATAAGTGATATCTGGCCTTGTAATGGTGACATATTGGAGAGCTCCCACTATACTCCTATATTGTTTTTCATTATCAATTGATTCACCCTTGTCTTTACTGATCTGTATGTTGCTGACCATAGGAGTTGGTAGTAGATTTGCCTTGTCCATTTTGGATCTTGTAAAAATTTCTCTGATGTATTTTCTTTGATTTAACTATAACTCATCATTGTGATTTTTGATGACTTTAATCCCAAGAAAATATGACAAGTCCCCTCATATCTTTGATTGAGAACTCCTTGTTTAGTTGTTTAGTAACATGCTGAAATTCTTCAATACTGTTGCCTGTAACTAAAAAAATCATCGATGTATATAAGTATATAGGTAACAGTATTGTTAGAAAATTTAATAAATAGGGAGTTGTCAGCCTTTGCTGGATTGTAGCCTAGTCTTGAGAGAGTTGAGTTTGTCAAACCAAACACGTGGAGCCTGTTTTAGACCGTAGATTGCTTTGCTGAGTTTACAGAAAAAAATTCTTTTCCTTGTGTCTTAAAGCCTTCAGGCTGCTCCATGTAAAATTCTTCCTGTAAGACACCATTCAAGAAGACATTATTAACATCAAGTTGTTTGATGGTCCAATTATTGTGTAAGGCAATTGTTAAAATTATTCTTATAGTAGTGAGTTTCACAACAGGTGAGAATGTTTCTTTGAAATCAATCATCTACTGTTGTGAATATCCTTTTGCTACTAGTCTTGCCTTATACTATGATATTGAACCATCATAATTTCTTTTAATTCTAAAAGTCCATTTGCATCCTATGATATTTTTATCTTTAGGATATGGTACAAGTGTCCAGGTGTTATTCTTCATCAGTGCATTGTATTCCTCTTGCATGGCTTCCATCCACTTATCATTTAGTTTGGCCTGATGGTAAGTGGTTGGTTCATCATGGGATTCTTCAATATGAAATACTTTGGGCTTGAATATGCCACTTTTGCCCCTGGTTGTCATGTAATGCCTATTTTGAACTTGTGCAGTATTATCTTCTCTGTTGTGATCACTTTCATGTGATGTGATCATATCCTCTTGATTGTTGTCTCTCTTTTATTTTTTTTATTTTTTATTTTTGAACAAAAGGAAATATATAACATAACTCCTCTTAATTGTTGTTACTAACACTCTTTTGTGAGCTTTTGTTAGAGCTTTCAGGTGGCTCAATTGATCCTTGAGCTGAATCATCCCTGATTGGTGTGTTTTAAGGGCTTGAGTCATCTGCAGCCAATTGATTTGGCTGTACACTGCTCTGCTTGTAAATTGGAATGGGTTCATCATGAAGGTTAGGTATAATAGGAATTGAACCCTTGAATTGTATACTTTCTTAGTTGTTTTGTACTCTTCTTTGCTAAAAGGAAATACCCTTTCATTAAAAGTAACATGTCTAGATATATAGATTCTACCATTGCTGTCTAGACACTTATAACCTGTATAGTTTGGAGCATAACCAAGAAAAGTATATGGTGTTGATCTGAAATCAAGCTTGTGTGAGTTGTAGGATCTTATATAGGGGAAGCATAGACACCCAAAAACTTTTAGTTCATTGTACTTTGGTTTGATATTATTAATAACTTCAATAGGGCTTTTGAAACCAAGCACTTTTGTTGGGAGTCTATTTATAAGATGCAATGCTGTAGCAAAAGCGTCAAACCGAAACTTAAGTGGTAATGATGCTTGTGCCAGTAGCGTTAATCCAGTCTCGACTATGTGTCTATGCTTCCTTTCTATATGACCATTTTGCTCAAAAGTGTAAGGGCATGTTAATCTGCGTGTAATACCCTTTTTATTAAAGAATTCTTTTAAAGGCAAAAATTCTTTACCTCCATCAGATTGAATCACTTTGACTTGGTTGTTTAGCTGATTTTCAGCATTTGTGATGAACTTTATCACTGCACTACAAGCCTCAGACTTTGATTTCATAAAGTAAATCCAAACATGCCTTGAATATGCGTCAATAAATGATATATAATAGTTATATTTGTAATCAGTGTTCACTGGGGCAGGACCCCATAAATCCACTGTAACTAGTTCAAGTGGTTTATTATAGGATGTTTCAGAATTTTGTAACATCATTTTATGACTTTTACCTATTTGACAGTATGTAGTGGTCAGGAATACTGATTGCAGTATTACTATTATTTAGAATTTGTTTTACAATTTTCATACTATGATGACCTAGTTTACAATGTCATATATCAAAGGTCTTACAGTTTTCATCATTTTTCAATTCAGACACATTGCATCTGTAAACTTGTTTAAAATCAGAACTATTTCTTGAATCAACATCAAACTTGTATAGTCCATTTTGTTCATTACCTTACGAATTGATGTTATTAGTTAGAAGATCTCTAACCAAGCAGTGATTTGGGTAAAATTTGAATGAGACATTATTATCTCTTGCACACTGTGACTCACTTATAAGATTTTTTTTCTTATATTGGGTACCCTTAATAGATTATTCAAGAATATCTGCCTTGTACCCTTAATACTAGTGTGACCGGTTTGTGTGATGTAGGCAGTGTTGCCATTACCCATATATAAAGATTGTTTACCTCTGTATTCTCTGTTGCCAAGGTTGAGGTTGCTTAAGTTGTTGGTCACGTGGTTTGTGGCCCTTGAATCAGGATACCAGGCATCATCCTGAACATCTGAAATGCTAGCAGCCTCATTTCTATTTTCTTGAGAGGTTTTGTTGTCACTTTGACTGCAGACCATGTTTGCTGCAGGGTTATTTCGGTTGTTGTTAGCAGTTTAGCCAGTATTGTAGTTGTTGTTAAATATGAAATAGCATCTGTTTGCCATGTGTACAACTTTATCACAAATTTGACACTTTGGTCTGTTGTTATTGCCTATGCCAGATCTTCCTCTTCCTCTGCCAGGTTGTAAGTAATTGACTGGTTTTTTGAACTGTTTCCTTGTTCTTGATTCTTGAATTTTCTAGTGGTCAAATTAATTTCAGTACTCACTTCCTTTTTTTGCTGAATTCTGCCATCATGGCTTAACAACATTGAGTACACACTCTGTAGTGAAGGGGTTGGCTCTATTGATGTTATGAATGCAACAAATGCTTCATACTCATCATCGAGACCACTTACTATGTAAAGAACTTGTTCATTTTCAGTGATCTTTTGACCAGTACAGGCCCAATTGATCACACAAGTTCTTTACTTTCATGAGATAATCATTCATAGTTAAATTTTCCTTCTTGATATTTTGAAGTTGTCTTTTGTAATGGAGAACCCTTGCAGAGGATTGAGATGTAAAGACTCTTTGTAATGTTGACCAAATTTCATGTGAGGAATTGCAACCTATCAGTCGTGGCAGTAAATTTGTTCCCACTGATGACATGATCTAAGAACTAATCAAATTATCTTGCCTTGGGTATGTAGTGAACTCTAAATTTAGTACAAGTTTTCTTCTGCACCTCTCACATATTTTGTAGGAATCATCTTTGTCCCATATAAGCATTCTTCATGCCCATTAGGGCTGTCAATTTCCTACACGACCCGCGACCCAACCTGAAACCCGCACGAAAAAAACCCGACCCGACCCATTTATAAACGGGTCAATTTCGGGTCAACCCGCTCTGACCCGTTTAATAAACGGGTTGAGCCGACCTGACCCGTGAATCCGTTTTTGACCCATCGTGACCCGTTTAATATAAAACATATTTTTATTACTCTACAATCTACAAAACATAGGCCCGACCCAGTCCACTACCCATTTGCCGCTTCACCCTAATTTACCAATTACCAAGCCACCACTCACTCAATCATTCTAACTTATGTGGTTCTACTATCTCTTCACTCCTTCAGACTTCAGTTTCCTCTTTTCTTTTTACACCGAGCCCTAGATTCTATGATATCCTTTTGAAATCGCGCATTAGATCGAAGAACAACGGTGACACCAGGAAAACGCATCGGTAACAACATCGTTTCGAGACTCGAGCATCGTCTCGAGATTCTATGAGCACTTCGTTGTAGCATAGTCATTTTTCTTTCTTAATTTATGCTACAAAGACTTGATCAAATGCAGCCATCATTTGAAACCCGCAAAATTTTTTACGCAATTTTTTTTCTTAACGGGTTACATGAATCAAACCCGAAACCCGCAAGATTATAAATGGTCAACCTGAAACCGACCCGTTTAATAAACGGGTTGAGCTGACTCGACCCGAACTCAACCCAAACACGACTTGACCTGACCCGAATCCGACCCAACCCGACCCATTGACAGCCCTAATGCCCATAATCTTTTGTTGTTGTTTCAATCTGCAACTTCCAGAGCAAGAAATTTGATTCATCGAGTTGTACTGAGATAAGTTGGCTTTGTGGTTTGATTATTGATTTGATTAATTCTTGCGTCACATCAACTGATGTCTGGCCTGTTTTTGCCATAGATGATGGCGAAGTAGGGGTTCCAGCCATGATATGAGAGATAAAGGATGAACCAACGGTGAAAAACAGTCAAGAACTGCTTCAAGAATCACTTGTGAAACCGGATAACTCAAATACAAGGATTTATTCTTGTATCTGATAATTGAGGACGACACAATGGTAAAATGCAGTCAAGAACTGCTTTAGGAGTGATGTTGTGAAACCAGATCATTCAAATACAAGGATTTATTCTTGTATCCGATGATCGAGAACGACACAACGGTGATGAAAAACATAGAGGCTGAAGGTGACTGTTGCAACCGGTGCATTTGATTTGTGATCAACTTTGCGTGGACGGCACATACCTGATGATGATGATTGATTTTAAATCAATCCCCTCTTGCGTTGAATCGCTGAAGGGATTAGCAAATTGATATAGATCTGGTTTGGCTGTTAAGCAAATTGTTGCTCTGATTCCATATCAAAGAATTGATGGAGGATTGTAAATTATATTATTGTGGAAAATGTATAAACGAGTGTACAGGCAGTATTAATATATATAATTGTACATGGGCTTTTAGTACAACCCATATATTCATATGCATTGGTCCAGAAATAATGTTTAGACCAACACACCATGTATACAACATAAAATAGAGTAACGTAGTAGCCACATTATATTCTCTAATATTAGTTTGTTGCAAAATTTTGTAGAAACGTGTAACTTACATTAAATATTACATGGCGAGCATATGCTTCATAAACTTTTACTAGGATGTTGATCATACATTAAAATTAATTGATTGTTTTTTTGTTGCAGCACTTAGTAATGGTTAGGTTGCTACAACTTACCCCATATGATTCCTATACCTTTTTTGCATTCTCTTTCTTTCCATCTCTGTTGCATGTCCCTTCTTATATTAAAAAAATGATTTTTGTCCTCGTATCTTTCCAGTTTGTTGCTTATCATGTATTTATATGTAAGAAGGGTTAACGTTAACCTCACAACTTTAGTTAGCTTGCATGTAAAGAAGCAAAAACACTCATGTTATTTTCGATTCTACACCATCTTGGATCGAATTAGTTACATTACAAGAATGTGTGCAGATTAGTGCTTAAGTTCAGAAGTAAGTCTGATGGTGCATTTTGACTAGGTCATTAGTGCAGTTGTCGTAATATGCATGTGAATGGTATCATATTTAATTAGAATCATTTTCAATTTTCAGCCATTCAAAAAGGTAGTTGTTCCACTATGTATGATAGTATATGGGTGTTGTACCCTTCTCAATGAGAAGTCGGCTATTTATCTGTAATGACTCGGTATTTCGAACCATTCAAATCGACAATAAAACACATATGTAGAACTTCAATCGTTCAAAAAAATGAATTATAAATTTTATTTGAGGTAAATACAAATCAGAACACATAATCACAGATATAAACAGAGTAACTCACAGCGGTAGTAAATCAGAACAATAATAGTACATAAGTCACAACTCAAATTACATCATCCACATATATACACTAAAAAAGTCATAAGCTCATACAAACCCATACGATACATAGACGTCTGATGTAACACACACATAACTGCTAATTAAAAGGTTGGATAACTGAAACCAAAAGATAACTGATAAACTGAAGAAGATCCAAAATGAGATATCAAGCTCCAAAGATGGTCAAGAAAGGTTGTGATACCCAGGTTGACCCAAGCATTAAGCAAAGAAAACAAAATACTCAGATTATGGCTAATATTTTCATTTAAGTAAATTAACTCGAGTGAAACGTTCATAGAAATGTACAATAACTTAAAGGATATTTGAGATTCCATCCTTTAAGAATCCGTGAAACTAATGCATATAATAATATGCTATTATTATAATGCTTATTCAATAAAGTATAATATCAAAAATAGCGTATGTGGGATTACATTTTTACCGTTATGCCGTTTACAGATGTTGTTGTACACATTGCATATAAAACACTAGTATGTTGGTAGATAGGGATGCGCCGCGATACAACAACGTTAAATCAAAATCATATGGACTCGATCAGGATAATACGACAAGACACACGAGAAAATACCTAGGGTAGGAATCTACTAATTGCACTTCCGGACTGGTGGTAGCACATTGTCGCAACTAACGCCAACCTCGAACAACACTCCCATATTCAAAGGGCCCCAAATCAATCACAAAGTAATAGAGACGATATCGAAGGAGCGTGTTCGATAGGAGTTACTGGCTCACTTGGTCACAATATAACTTCTATTTTAGTCATTTTAATTATGATCCAATGGTCAAGGCTATCCATCATCGTTCTCTTACTTCGTTCTTGTAGCATTTGTCATCCATCCTACTTCATTCTGGGTTCTTCACCACGTACACAGTTGTCAAAGTGGTATCAGTATATATAAAGTATGTCAATACAGACTTCGGTCTCTTTGACAACCAAATGCTTATTTCACACCGTGATTGTTTTATAGAATTATACTTAGTAAAATTATAATTAAATATTTCCAAATACACACACACACACACACACACATATATATATATATATATATATATATCACTATTTCAGATCTTGGAAATATCGCTGAGATCTCCTCCGATATCTCGTTTTGGGCTCCTCCCGAAACGAAACAACAAATCTCACTGCAAATCTCATTTTGAATATATCGCCCAAGATATTGCGATATCGAACAATATTTGGACCGAGACGAGGTATTGGAATATCGTCCGAGATCTTGTTTTTTGGGTTAAAATTTAAATCCATGTCTGAACCAGAATAATAATTAGAAAACTTAAATCTAGCCATGATAATCTCCTGCAATTTTATATTTTATATTTTATATTTTGCATGTTAAATAACCATATCGTACGTTCATATATGTTCTACAATGCTAATGATTTTCATATTTATCTTTTTTCATACATATTACCTATGAAATTATGTATTTTATGTTCTACCTATGTCGAACTTTTTAATATTGTGGACCTTTTTTATAATTTATGTCTAAAAATAATTCAAGTTCATGGATCATATGTTGTAAACACTAATCTATTTGCATTGTGTTATATTTCTATTTTAAGCATATTACGATTTAGAGTATGAATGATCTTTAGTAAATTAAGAATAATGAAATGATTTTACAATTCAAGTTTAAGTTGTTATGTTTATAATAGTATTCATAAAAATCGTTGTGTAGGAATATCATTTTTTTTAATATATGATGTACCCCGTTCCCCGAGATTGTTCCGATACGAACTTTCAGACCTGATATGGAAATTCGAGACAAATGCTCGAGTTAGACTCATCTCATCTGAGATCTCCCTTGATACAAGATCAAGTCTCTAAAATCCCCAAGACAAAATGCGACCGATATCCGAGACTTAAAACCTTGATATACACACACACACATACATACATATACTTCCCATGCTTTAGCTTCTCAAATCTTACTTATTAAATTATACTTCATTTACACTTATCTTTCAAAATACTTAACCTCTTACTAGGTCTTATGTCATTTTTATTCTTATGTTAATTTCAGAATATAAACTTTTAGTGTATCTTAGAGTTGTTTGCTTCGAGCCATTCTTTATTCGCCTCACCTAAAATCAATTTATTGGGTTTACTTTAACTAAATATTGTAATAACCCGGAAATCTGGGCCAGTTTAAAATTTTTATTTTGCCAATTTTAGCGAATTTTGATTATTTAAAATGAATTATTTTAAATAATATCGACGAGAAATTTATTTTGAATATAATTCGAACGTATATATTCGTTTGAATCGACGATAGAATATAAATATTTATTTATATTTATAAAAGGAATTGAAAATGGCGCGGTAGTTCGATAATTCAATTTCAAACTTCAATTGAATGTACCGGGTGCAAAATAAACCGGATTTTAGCAAAACCAAAAATATTAGAATCTATTTGTGAATATCTTTCCAACGAATCCGGGAAATCAAAATTTCATAGCGGGAATCAAAAGATATGTCCAGTTGAAATTTCAGAATAGTCGCTATTGAATTTCGGCCATTAAAAATAGCCATTTTGCAAACGACCTCGGTTTTCGATGAAACCACTTTTGTTGGGTCCGTGATGTCAAGTTATTGCTAGATTCCAATTTTCATAATTTTTCGAATCAATATGTGAGCGTGGCAAAGGCAAACGCGTTTGACCAGTTTCAGTTGATTTTAATCGACTGGAAAATGGCCATTTTTCAAACGGTCTCGGAATTCGACGAACCTAGTTTTGTTAGGACCGTATCGTCAATACGAAGCTAGAAATATTTTTCTGGAATTTTTCGAGTTAGTATGTGACCCCAGCAAATTGAAATGCGTGTTCAAATTCAATATATAGAGTTATATGTTGATTTTGACGAAAACTGATCAAAACAATCGAATCAGCCTATGATACATATCCCATTGTGTTCGGAATGGGGGTAATACGCTAGGGACGACAGTCGGTGGATTCGATTTTGAGTTCGAAATAAAAGTCAACTCTATGGAGAAAATAAATAATTAAATAATTAAATAAAAACCCTTTTTCTCCACTTAACCCCCCGATCTATTTTCACTGAACAGAAAAAAAACCCCCGAGCCTCTTTATCTCGTTCTCCAGATCGGAGACGATCCGATCCTCCTCTCCACGACGCGCCGCCCGCCCCTCCTCCTGAGCGCACCACCTCCACTTCCTCCCTCCGCCTTCTCTCTCCACGCCTCCACCCCCTCGCGCATCCCTCCCCTCTTTTCAATATCCGATGCCACCACTTGAAGACCGACGCCCATCTCCAGTTGCTGCGAGCTCAGGCTCCGCACCCGCCTGCGCCTCCCTAGGTGGCCGCCTCCACCCGCGAAATTCTGAAGCCGAAAACCGACGTGAGTTTTTCCCCTTTCTGCAATTTGATTTTTTTATATAAAATGATTCATTGACTTTATGAAATGTTTTATTGATTTTATATAAAAAAAAATATATACATATATATATGTAAAGATGCGGTTTTAAGGAATTAAAAATATAATCTTTATCGGTATGAAATTGTTGTAAAAATACGATTTTTATATAATAGAAAGATTAAAAATACGATTTTTATATAATAGAAAGATTAAAAATACGATCTTTATATAGTAGAAAGATTAAAAATACGATCTTTATATAGTAGAAAGATTAAAAATACGATTTTTATATATAGTAGAAATAATAAAGATGCGATTTTTGTATAAGTAGAAAGATATGATTTTTGAAAATATAAAGTAGTGATTTTTGTGTATAGAGATTTGATATAGAAATATGGGTTTTATGTATATAGTTTCAAAGTAAAAATTCGATTTTTATATATTGAATAGCGAAGTAAAAATTCGATTTTTTTATATTGAATAGCGAAGTAAAAATTCGATTTTTATATATTGAATAGCGAAGTAAAAAATCGACTTTTATATATTGAATAGCGAAGTAAAAATTCGATTTTTATATATTGAATGGCGAAGTAAAAATTCGATTTTTATATATTGAATGGCGAAGTAAAAATTCGATTTTTATATATTGAATAGCGAAGTAAAAATTCGATTTTTATATATTGAATAGCGAAGTAAAAATGTGATTTTTATATATGTAGTGGCTACAGGCAACGAAAGTGACAAAAGGCGAGAACGGCGAAGATTTCTACATGAGAAGAGTCATAGCGTTGGTTTAACTAGTCGGTGAGAACTTCTCACTTTTAATTTAATTTTCTAGTTAAAATATATACTAGGATGCAGACGGTGTTTAGTAGCACCCGACACCCGTCGTCCACAGACCATTGACGGCTTGTATGCTTGTTTGTTTGATTTTGATGTGTAGTTGATTGTGTGATGTGATGTGAAATGTAATAAAATATTTATGTAGTTAAAAATATTTTATAGTTGAAAATATAATTTTTAACATGAATGTGAAATAAATAAATATAAACAAATCGGACGATTTGTTTATATACACACATTTGACTGATATTGATTGGGACGATAAATTTTACACATCGCCCAACTGCACAAATAAAATCTATGTTTGATTGTTTGAAAACCCCACACGGGTATTGGGGTGATATATGACATACACTAATCCCAATAGTTAGTTATATGTCGATCGATTGATTGACAGACTGTTATGAGCGCTAAATATTTATATTTGATGCTTACACAGTGTAGAATGCACTTTGGATGATGGTTGATTGTTCATCGTTGTTATTGTATACATGTGTTGTAGAAAATCCATATAATTAACATTATATGGTAATTGATTGGGCCTCATTCCAGTTTTGAAATAGAATATTTGAAAATAGAAATATATGAAGCCGTGTTGATTAGATTGACGCCATTTTGACGTGAACGATATTTATATCGATTTTATTCATTTTATAATGAATATCGAAAGTGATTTCAAAATCTGATTTTTCGAAAAGAATTGAAATTCGAATTGAAATTGAATATAAATGAATTCGAATTGAAATTGAATATAAATGAATTCGAATTGAAATCGATTTGAAATCGATTTGAAATGAATTAAAACGAATTTATATTGGAATATTCAATTTTGATTTGAAATTGAATATGAAGTTGAAACCGTTTTGAAAATGAATTTAAAACGATTTATAAAGCATGTTTTGAATTGAAATCGACGAAGTATATATTATATATATATATATATATATATATAATATAATGGCCTGAAAAGAACGCGCCGCGCCGCGGCAGTTCGCGAATTTCGACCATTGACTTCGAATGGATATTGCGGGAGATCCGACCGTCGGATTCTCCTAAAACCAGAACTGTTGGGTTCGTTTCGAAAAGAGCTTTCTAACGAATATTAGAAATCTAACGGTTGGATTTGGAATTATGTCCAAATCAAATTTGGAAAAGGTCGCTGTAAGTGCAGTTCGATGGCCGTTGATGGAAATCGACTGTACGGGCCTTGATAAAATTATTAAAAATAGTAATAATTTGTGTAAAATCATAAGAAATGATTTGGGAAGAATTGGGATGAAAAACTCCATATTTGAAAAGATAAAAATAGTTTTTTATCGAAATGAACTAGTTTTGAACTAGAATTAAAATTCTATTTATTTTTAAATAAATAAATTGAATTTATAAAGGGTTTTAAAAGTAACCAGAATTTCCAACAATTGAATTGGAACAGATTTGAATCGAAATTGTCTTCGGATTATTTCGATGTTGGATTTCGTGATTATACAGATGTTGTTATGGAAATTTGAAAGATATAGATATATATATATATATCGTTATTTCCAATGCGATATTTGTTGGTCGTGGAATTTGATATTGAATATAAGCCGATATATTTTCTATTTAGAGCCTTGTATTTAATATCAAATGTGATTTGGGTTTGTCGTGAATGGTGTCTTCATTAACACTGTTCTTGAACCCAGTTGAGAAAAGATTAAATCTTTTTATTTAGATTTAATGAAGTGTACCAATTAAATAATATTTAATTGGAATTGAATTGATATTGAATTTTGGGTTTATCGTGAACAGTGTTTTAAATAACACTTATTCTTTAACCCGATAATTAATGAAATGTGATTTTGGGTTGTCGTGAACGGTATCTTCAATAATACT